>JBAMJR010000111.1:777500-1377500 GCA_038501785.1 Myoxocephalus aenaeus
TGCAAAATGTTTCGCTTCGCAGCACAAAAAAAGAGAAACTGTTTAATCTGAGCCATCATAAAGTTATGATTCCTGTCGTTTTTGGTGATAAACATTTCCCGCTGCAAAGACTGACAGCAATAAAGAACAGGACAAAGCAGTATAATAATTACAGGGCCCTGCGTGGTGCCACGCTGAACTCCTCCTTCACATGGATGCTCCTGTCTGCCGGATCTTGGCTCTAATTGGCCCGCCGACACTTTTATGAAAAGGTTTTGACTCCATTGTTCACGTCGATGACTGGGTTAACGGACGCCGCGATGCTCTCGCGACTCCCACATGGAGAGGCACAGAGGCCGGTGACAGTCAAATGTTACGTAACGCTCCTGAAGGGAGACGCAGGCGACAGGCTTCCTCCACTAGAGCCCACAACGTGAAGAAGACTGAGAGTTTACCGGCAACCGGTCACGCCGATCCTTTATTTTTAAACCTCTAGAGATGTGTGGGTCATGATTTAAGTGATGCTTCACACACACACACACACACACGCCCTTACACACACCTGCACTTACTTGGAGAGCTTTTACGGCGCGATGTGAAGTAGCTCAATGGAAGGGTTTGTGCTGCCGTAATATCTCCCCTCGCTCGACAAGGGGGAGGGTGTGTGTGTGTGTGTGTGTGTGTGTGTGTGTGTGTGTACGCTTGTCACGACTAGCTCTGAATGACACTGCTGTGTCAGAGTGGATGTGGGGTTCTCTGACTCCTTGATAAAGGTTGAAGCTGTTTTTAATCCGTGGTCCCGGTCCATAAGTGTGTCCCAGCGGTCGGTCTTTTCTCACACTTTCCTTTCTTTCTGTTTTTCCTCGACATTCGGAGCGAGATTTAAGTCAATTTCATTGTTCGAAATTCAGATTTTACAAAGGAAAAAAGAAGATATATATATTTTGCTGTGATGTCCAAACCTCATTAAATGCTTAACCTAAAAGGAGCATTTGTATTTCTCTGTATTCAAAATGGAAACTTCAAAATCCCCAATAATAAAAAAAAAAAATAAAAAAAGTAAATATTGAATATGTCACACTTCCATCGCTGCCTGACCTCATCAGGATGAGTTAGTTTCTTTCCCTCCGGGAGAAGAAAGTGGGACTTGATCATAAACTGGGACAGGCGTTCTCACCGGACACCCGGCGATGAGGTCGCTGGCCCGGAGGTCCTCGCCGTGCCGCTGAGCGTGTCTCAGGATGGAGAGGGCGGAGTCGGAGGCGGGGTTTATCCCTCCCAGCTCTTCCAGGGCCTCGCAGTACTGCTCCAGTCTCTGAGTGGGAGCCAGGAGGCAGTGAGGGAAGGACAGGGGGGAGAGGGGGGAGGCCGGGGGAAGTTTAGACTGAAGGAGGGAGGAGAGGAGGTGAGAGGGGAGGAGAGAGGAGAGGAGGTGAGAGGATGGGAGGAGAGAGGAGAGAGGAGGACGGCAAGAGGAGGTGGAGAGAGGAGGGGAGGAGAGGGGAGGAAGAAGAGAGGGGAGAGGAGACGAGAGAGGAGGGGAGGAGAGAGGAGGAAGGAGAGGATGAGAGAGGGAAGAGGAGAGAGGAAAGAGAAGAGAGAGGGGAGAGGAGGGGAGGAAGGAGAGGATGAGAGAGGAAAGAGAAGAGAGAGGGGAGACGAGAGAGGAGGGGAGGAGAGAGGAGGAAGGAGAGAGGACAGAGGAGAGAGGAGTGGAGGAAGGACAGAGGAGAGGATGAGAGAGGGAAGAGGAGAGAGGAAAGAGAAGAGAGAGGAGAAGAGAGAGGGAAAAGGACAGGAGAGGAGAAAGGAGAGGAAAGAGGAGACAGGAGAGAGAAGAAAGGAGAGGAGACAGGAGACAGGAGAGAGGAGAGGAGGGAAGGAGAGAGAAGAAAGGAGAGTAGGGAGGAGACAGGAGAGATGAGAGGAGGCAAGGTGAGGAAAGGAGGAGAGAGGAGAGCGGTAGAGGAGGAGAGGAGGCAAGGAGATGAGATGAGAGGAGAGGAGAGGGGGAGAGAGGAGAGGAGGAAAAGGAAACTGTCTCTTATGGCGTCTCAACATCATATCCAGACTATAAATGACCTTAAAACAGCACAGTAGCATCGTAGAGCAACCAGAGGATTCATCTGCATATCGGCTCTGCATTGTGAAGTAAACGAGTGAATTATGTCAGAAACACATTCAAGAAGAACATATGTTTGTGTGAAAAGTAATGGCAACTGGAAAAAAAAATTAACAACATAAACGACACATCACACATAAAAAACTAAAATCCTCTTCTACCTTTAGTTTGTTAAAAAAAAGAAAGAAAGAAAACTCAGGATAGTTTTGGTCATTTCACGTTGAAGTGACTCCATTATAGTTCGTAACACAGTAATAACACAACGGCGTCTCCACCGGTGTCTTTCCGAGTGGGATCCCGTCTGCGGCCTCGCCCGCGTGGCCACAGGTGCCGTTCCCGTCTCCATCCTCATAAACAGACTTTACCGGCAGGCCCCAGATTGATGGCCCATCATCGCCTCCATCCCGATAACCATAAACCCTCCTGCTGCCATAAACCTCAATCTGTTCAAGCTCTTTTTAAACTCACGTCGCCTCCTGCTGGCCGCGGCCTGGAAGTGCTCCTTCCCTCGACAACCTGATCTGGAGCTCCGTGATCTCTCGGTAACGTCCTCTTGGTAATCTCACGATGACGTCGCTGCATTAGTTTTAGTTCATTGTAGCGTGCGCGCTCAAATTACTTTCTCTATAATCCGCCTTTAATTGGCTTTTCTAGTGTCCATTAAACATATAATTAGCTTTACTGTACGGTATACTGCTCCTTTTTTAAATTGCAGCAACCCTTGAACAAAGCAACTTTAATTGCTTTGTGCTTGTGATGTGCCCCAAAATTACTCAAAATTACTCATAATGATGTTCTCCGATGTGGGTTAACAAGATTTTCTAAAAGGGAAATAACCAAATAAAACTGTTATGGCCCTCTGAGTGTGTGTTTAGATTATCGGTGAGGACACGGGGAACTTTTAGTTGGCGGTGGAAAAGCAGGAGCAACTGGTTGACCTCCTCAGATAGTGGACGCTTTATATATTCCAGGTTTAATGAGTCTGCAGCCACAGGATCACGCTCACCTTGAAGAAGTCCACAGCCTGAGTCACCAGCGCAGAGTCCAGTTCTGGTTTATTCCTGATGTAGTGGGAGTACTGGAGGAACTGGTCCCGCTGAGTGGGAGAGAGAGAGAGAGGCTTTTTACTGCCTATGATCTATAAACCCAGCTATATGATATCATAAGATATGAGAAGTGAGTTCAAGAGGCAAATTATTAAGACTGCTTTGAAAATCACCACACAATAATTAAATTATATATATATATATATATATATATATATATATATATATATATATATATATATATATATATATATATACACACACAATTCAATCACTTCGGTCACTTTAATTACTTCAACTTGTGCAATATAAATACATTTTAAATAAAAAAAATATTCTGTCTGTATATATAATACTCCTATTGTAGATTTTTTACCGTTTTATTTATATTACTTGTTTTTTATTTTACTATGTGCCTCTTGCTGCTGTAATCCTGCAATTTCACCACTGCGGGACTAATAAAGGATTATTATTAATATTATTATTAATATATAAATAAAAGTAACGTTTTACCTCAACTATATATATATATATATATATATATATATATATATATATATATATATGGATTATTATTATATATATATATAAAATTGTAACGTTTTAGCTCAACATATATGGACACGGTCATATATATATATATATATATATATATATATATATATATATATATATATATATATATATATATATATATATATATATATATATATATATATAGAGAGAGAGAGAGAGAGAGAGAGAGTTGAGCTAAAACGTTACAATTAACTTAAACTATAATAAAAGTTAGTTTTCTAGTAAATATAGCTAAAATATTGATTGCTGATTGCCAGAATTATATTTAACTAAAACTTGACTGAAGGAAACAGGGTGAGGTCGACTAAATATGATTAAAAAAAAAAACTAATTAATTTGACACAGGATTAAGACTAAATAAAAAATGTAAACTATACATAGTTTAGTTTTTTTGACAATGTGGGTGTTACTGTGTTTCTGTAGTTTTGGTTCTGTAAAGCACAGTTGTATGCATGTATACATCAGTGGTATCCAACCTGAGGGTCAGGACCACCCAGAGGGGCCGCAGCATTTTTACACGTGCATTTCTTCAGACTTATTTCTCGTATTTCTCGTCTAATCCTGGATAGTTTCACCTTAATGAGGGCGCTGCCTCTTTAAAGGCTCACGAGACAGACAGGCTGGATCCCAGTCGCCAAAACATCATAAATAAAGCACCGATTTTCACAACAATACGTGTTCTCCTACATTCCTGAACGTACATATTTGCTGAAGCAGTCCTGTTGCAGCAAGCTCTGCACGAGAGCGCCCTCCATGGCCGGGAGCAGGCTCTGCGAGTGGAAGGCGCCGAGGCCGGCCCAGTTGGGGAAGAGGGCGTCGGCCTTTCCCCTGATGGAGGCCGGCGTGTCGGAGAGCTCCAGCAACGGGAGGTAGGTCTCCTCCACGCCCTTCAGGATGGCCACGTACTGCCTCTCCGAGCTCAGCATCCTGCACCACAGCAGGTACAGTTTACTGCGGGGGGGGAGCCCAAGGAAACAAGGAAACAAGGAAACAAGGAGACGGTGAGGAGAGCAAAACCAACTTGGGAGGGAGGAGGAGGTGGAGATGGCGGCGAGCGATGGCGAGAGATCAAACGAGTTGGTAACGGATCGAATTATCTCTCGCTTCAGAGCTCAAACCGTATATACAGGGTTCATACACATTGTGACCAGTGGATTTCCATGACTTTAAACCAAATTTCCATGAGTAAACATTTTGTGAAATCTCGGTGTAAACATGAAAAAGTGAAAAAATGTAGTATTTAAAGTAACAATGCGAATAAAAAGCATACAGTAAACCTTAAATGACACAAATGAATGAGACAATAGTTTGATTAAAACAATAAACATATTCATATAGATGCCTGTATGTACGCCTGCTTATATTTTTAGCGTCTTTCTTTTAAAAGCATATTCATTATTTCAAACTCAGCGTAAATGAACGACATGAACACATGAATATAAACACATTTATTTTTTTCAAGGACTTTTCCAGGCCTGGAAAATAACCATTTTAAAATTCCAAGACTTTTTCCAGCTTTTCCATGACCGTAAGAACCCCGTATAAATCAATAAATAAAAACAATAATGCACACAAGAAGACTCAAACGCACCTCTGTGCAGTTGATCCGGCCCGGTCCGTCCCCGTCTCCCTCTCCGTCCTCCCCAGCAGCACGTGTTGCCGTGGCGACCCCGTGTGGTCCGCCACCTCCTTGCTGCTGACTTCCACCCCTCGGATTAAAACCCCTCCTCCTCCTCCCCCTCCCCCTCCCGTGGCCCATCCGGGGATGGCGGCGGCCATGCTGGTGGCGATCACCGGGTCAGCGGCCGCCCGCCTCCCCAGCCAGGACATGGGCGAGCTGCGGCTGGCCCCGCCCACCGGGGACTCGGCCGGTCGGGGCGAGGCCGCGCCTCTGCGGGGCGCGAGGAGCGCCTGGAGGTCAAAGCTCGGGTGGCGCTTCCTGGGCGGCTTCGAGGGCAGCGGGGCCTCTGTGGGCTGGAAGATGAGCGACATGGCGATGTTATTTTTTTATATATATATATATATATATATATATATATATATATATATATATATATATATATATATATGACTACAATCTACATTACAATGGACATTTACAGCAGAGAGAAGATAACGGCATCTGCTAATTGATGAGAAATATCTCAGATAAATGAAGGTCTGGTGCTTTATCTCTTCAGAGACATGCAGTGGAAGAGAAACAACAATATTAACATGCAAATATTCATCAGACATTTAGAGCTACCAATAAAAATAAAACAAAATGAAAGCAGCTCACGCTCTTCTTCGCAGGATTCAGGAGGTTCTGCAGGAACTTCCCTCCCCCGGCGCCGCCCGCCCCTCCTCCCCCGGCTCCCTCCTTCTTGTTCCCCTTCTCCTCTCCGATCTTCAGCGTGGAGCAGGTCTGCGGCCTGAACAGCGACGCCAGGGACCCCCAGGCCTGCAGCCCGCCGTCGCCTCCTCCGGCGCCCAACCCCCAGTCGCCCTCTCCCTCGGGGCCCATCAGGTCCCACAGGCTGCTGGCGGACGGCGTCTTGGGCCTCCCCTGGCCCTGATTCTGGGCCCTGTCCGTCTGGAGGAAGCGGGGCTTGACCTGCGCCACGGTCCGCTGGTAGCGCTCCACCGTCTGCGTCCAGAGGTCCAGGAGCGCGCCGCCGCCGAGCTCGATGGCTAAGGAGCGGGCGTCCTGGAAGCGGGACGGCGGGATGGGAGGGAGCGAGGCGAGGGGGCAGGTGGAGGAGGGGGTGGAGGAGGTGGAGAAGACGACCTCGCACCACTGGGTGGCCTGCGCGGGAAAGAAAAATACTCGTTTGCCCCGAGGAGGCTTTCAAATGCTCCCGTGTACATACGAGGGACGGCTCCGGTACCTCGGTCAGCGTGGACAGCAGCCTCTGCGTGTTGTCCAGGGTGGTCCAGCAGTCGGACAGGCAGTGGGACATGTCCCTCAGCTTCTCCCGGACCGGGGGGAGTCGGATCTGGACGGCGCTCAGGCCCGCCCAGTCCAGCTCGCACCAGCCCTCCAAGTCGCTGAGCACCGACAGAGTCTCGCTGTGCAGCTCCTAAAAGGAGTCAGGGAGATCCAGTGTGAGGTCTGGGCCTGGAAAAAAACACCCTCAAGGGTTCACTGTGGAACGCTTGAAGAGATGCATTGAATGGAATGATGTGGAACATCCTGACAGACTCCTACTTTAGCCACAAGAATAACAAACATACCACTGAGCAGAAAAGTGGGCTCAAAACACATCTGCTTACATTAAAATATCGTTATTAACGCCTCAAGTCTTTCATTACTTTGCCATACTGTTGTTTAAATGTAATATTTCCAGTTTAGCCCGATGCACCTTTCCCAAAACAGCATCCACTTTGACCACACGTTGTAATTCCGGGATGCCGCTAAAAGCTAAAACGTGCAACAGTAGCAGGAAGTAGAGACTCAGTAGCATAACAGGTTCTGGTGCTGCTCATACCAGACCATGACAGGCGGTGGCAGGAAAAGGCCTGACAGTATTTAGTGCATATTTTATTGCTTTTTCATTTGAAAGAAGATTTTTTTATTTTTTTTTATTCTACCCAAACGAGCTTTAAAGCCACTCACTGCGCGTCTGAGTTTTATGTGATGACACAACCTTTTAAATGATTCGGATGGGATTACTTTGGTGTCATTCTTGATTCTGCCACCGAACGGCGCCAAATAAAGAGAGTCCTGAATCCTAATCACGGTGGCTTTAAATTTGAAGAATCCTGCTGTGATCTGTGAGCCGAATACATTGAAATAGCAATCACTGTGCATACAAAACACACACACACACACACACACACACAGTTGTATGCAGATGATTCCATGCTCTGCAAACAGTTCCACATATTGTGCACCAAAAAATAAATAGATGCAGAGTCACACTCACGTTGGCCGTTTCCCTGAATGTCTTGAATTTCTGCTGTTTGAGCGAGAGTCTGCTGAGAGACAGAGGAGGGTCCTTGTAGTCGTCCAGCTGTGACTGGACTTGCTCAATCTCCTTATCACACTGGGGTATGAGAGAGAGAGAGAGAGAGGGAGGTGAGAGGAGGACACGAGGCCTCTATACGGCACTCGAGGGACAAAGGAGGAGACGAAACACTGGCGTGGAGACATGCGCGTGAAGTGGGAAGAGACGCATCGCATGACTTTAAATCTCATTAGTCCCGGGTGATCAAATCAATCAAATTCTATTTTCAGTGATAATTTTGAAAACAAGATAATACAGATGAAACGAGTATTGAGCCTCGTTCCATTTTCACTACGACGCCCTCGTTTTCGTTTTCTGTTATAAATCTTCCCTTTGTTACTGAAATATGTTGAATATAGTTTAAAAAAATGTTGAGTATGAATTTTCAGTAGGTTGTGGCAGTCCACGAGGACATATTTGGTCTAGTTTATTTTCGTCTAATTTGTTTTTCAGATATGATTTGATATATTGAATATCTACGTGGTTTTCAGTAGTTTACAACGTGACTGATACAATTTATATAGTCAATATAAGTCAAAGCCTAATTGTGTTAGATAACCCCGATTATGATTTTTACAACGTGATTGATCTCATTTATTTTCAGCTAATGTGTGTTTATTTATCATTCTTAAAACACATTATATTAGTATTACATCATATTTATTCTTTTTTTTTTTTTACATAAAATTTTCAAAGTCAAAGTGTGTTAACTCTCTCTCATATATATATATATATATATATATATATATATATATATATATATATATATATATATATATATATATATATATATATATATATATATATATATATACACACACACTGTATACACATTTTTCCCAGTAGACAGCATTGGACATATTGAAACCGTCTTGTTTTGCTAGACACGGGAGTAGAGCGAGTAAACACAGCCGTCAGTAAACACCAGAAACATCGGGGAGTTTCCATCCCAGCCCTGTTGGGAACAGTGGAGCGGATTGAGGAGGAAAATGTTGTGTAAACTCTGAATTTAATCTTTCATCTAATTTCCGTGGCTAATGGCTAATTTGATAGTTTATACAGTAGTTTAGTTCCTGAGATTTAGCGAGAAGAGACGGCAGCAAACAGCCGCCATGAGGACTGAAACCGCGCTCTTCCTCCCTCGCACACCTTTTCCAGTTTGTCCACCAGCGCCGCCAGTCGTCCCAGAGCCTCCAGGTCGCGACCCCTCTGGTTGGACACTCGGACGAGCCGGTGGAGGGCGTCGTCCACGCTGTCGTAGAGTTTAGAGGTCGCGGCGAGAGCAGCCCTGATGGGACGAAAATATAAGATTACCAGGCAACTCATCACTCGTAAAGGAAGAGCGAGAGGTTTATTTTTTTGTTTTATTCCAATTCTGATGACACCAGCGCTGGTCGTCGCCAAAAAAAAACTAAACATTTTGGCTGGTAGAAATGATGCAATTATGGAGAACAAAAAAGAGCCTTGCAGTCCAACTGCCACGCATATAAAAAAAGAAATAAAAAAAAAGGAATGCGTGGAGGAAAGGAATCAAATCAGCAATCAGCCTCTACTTGTATTTGGCCTCTCTGGTGCAGACGGAGCCAAAACTCATTACCGGATACAAAGAACAGCGACAAATACTGCAGTCTTTAGATCATCTTTAAGCTGTCGCCGGCCACAAACAAACAAGTCCTCTGTTTGATGTTAAGTTCACATTCCTTTTTCTCCTCCGGCTGGTTCTCTCTTTTTTTTGGCGCTGAAAACAAACAACTTCTTTTACGATGAGGAGTATTTTTAACCTGTAACTCATCTTGACAACAAAAAAACACCAAAATCCCTCAATCAAAAACACGAGCGCCACGAAGGCAAAGGACCTGCAGATGGCTTTCCTGGCCCTGGGGACCGCGCTGCTCGTGTAAGGTGGTGTCTGCACGTCTGAGCATTCGCCCAATTAGAATAGATGTTTGTCATGACGTCTTTGTATTTAAAATAGTCCGACTTCAATAGAATAATGTATATTCCAGCTGCGTACAGTCTCATTAGCATCATAACAAGAAAAACATATGCAGGTGCACACAATGCTGCAGTAGGCAATGAGTCTTTTAATACAACAGTACATATACTGAATATTATTAGACCATTTCTTTCACTTATTTTCATGATAATGACCAATTCCTTGTATGAAGATGCATTCACTGGCTGTGGTTCAGGGTTTTACAGTGTTAAGCTGGCGGCAATACTGTTGCTATGTTTGGACCTATTTGTGAATATAAATACTAAGTTGACCCCCCCACAACAACAAGCCGCAGACTTTGCACCAAAAGCAAGAAAGAAAAATAAGAAAATATGAAAACAAAATGGATCAAAAAAGGCACCGAAGTTCTAGCACAGCATCCACATGCCGGGTACCTGCAGTCTGGCGACTTCTGTGCCAGTCCGGTTGCGCTATTGGTTAATCCGGCGAGCCAAGCCCCGCCCCTTTGCTGTGGTTCCGTGAGGCGCGGGTCGGCCAAGACGCTCGCCATGAGCTGCCTGTGTTTGTCGATGCTCAGCGGAACAGCCTGAAGGAAGAGCAACCTGCTTATTGACCGTTTCTGTGCCGCGCGTCATCAAATATGGCCGCCGGGGTCGCGTCACACTTTGGTACCTTGATGTCGGCGGGCATGGGCTCGGCGTCCATGGACCGCAGGGCTTCTCCGAGGAGCGCGATGGCGCTCTCGCAGTGCTCCGTCAGACTCTCCAGGCTCTAAAAGGGAAAAAGAAATGATACAAAAAGTTGGAGTGTAATCAGCAGTTTTGAGATTAGCATTTGATTTAACCATCAAAATGACTAAAAAACAAACAAAAAAACAGGTAAGTAGAGCAGTTCAGTGTTCATTGAGAGAGGTCAGAGAAAGTGCAGAGGACAGGGAAAGGTTTTCATCTGTTTGGATAAAGTAACATAAACGGTCTGTGAAAAAAAAAAGACGCCATTAAGAGCCCTTAAGATTCTTCTCAGACCTCCTTTCCCTCGATTTATCATCCACACCCAGTTCATCACCGACCACCACCATCCTCTTATCTGTCCTTCCTCCTCTCAAACTTTTCCTTCTCCCACTCGACTCACTACATGCTGTGTAGTGTATGTGTATAATATTCAGACTGTGAGGGAATGGCTTAAATAAAATAAAATGAATAATTTCACAGACGCATAGATATCAATCTTTAATGTCTGAAGTGATTTCCTGCTCAATTTCCTCAAGCCCACTCCACGGAGTCCGAGTGAAAGATAGCACGAGTGAAAAATACCATGGAAAATAGAAGAAAAACAGACCGCTTATGTAGAAAAATGAAAAGAAATGAATCAGACTTTGTTTTTAAGCAGAGAAAAAGCAGCAGATTCTCACGAGTCTGAAGGCCAGCCAGTCGGAGTGGCAGTGGGCGAAGTCTCCGTCCATCTCTTTGGGCAGCTGCTGCTTGTCAACGTGTTGCTGAAGGACCGCCGTTCCTCGCACCACGTGGATCTGGACACGACGGGAGATGAGGAGAACAAAAATTGCAATAAAAGTACATTTGGCTAGTTTATCAGCAGGAATAAACATCATTACAAGCAAACAACAAGAAAAAGACAGAGTCCTTTGGGCGGGACTTCTCTTTAACACGCAACGGTTTACCATTGCCAAGCTGAAATGCAAACCACATGGCCAGAAAAAACTAAAATCTCATGAGTCTCTGTGAGAAAGTCCTCTGCTGATCAAATTCAAGATATCTGAAGATGTGAAAAAACTTATGGAAATAAGGTTCATTTAGATTAAATGTGAACGAGCGATTAGCAAGGGACAGGAAACAAAGCACGGCGTATGCAATGTTATTTGAATTTCATATATTAGCTGCAGTTATTGGCCATGATTTAGTTATGATGGCCAATGGAGGTTCATTTTGCAAATGTTTTCCCACACACACACACACACACACACACACACACACACACACTTTATCTGTTGTTTTGACATGTTTTTTTTACGTTCCTTCTGGGTGTTCTACCTGTGTTTTAACGTTCCAACATGCAAATAAAAAGGAATAAAACAAACTGAACCAGGAGGAAATGAACAACAGTGTGTGTGTGTGTGTGTGTGTGTGTGTGTGTGTGTGTGTGTGTGAGAGAGAGATCATAAACACGCCGCATGTTCCGCATGAGGTCACCTCTACTCCTTCCACATCATGAGAAAGGGACTCCTGCTGCTCTCCCACCAAAACCAGAACAGATCCGAGACCGCCCGGAACCGAAACCTGAAGAAAAACAACACACATGCGCTTGAGCTACTTCACCACCACTGCAGGCTAATTAAGAGCAACACAAGCAATCATTTAGCCAAACTCACCTGGAACAATTTAAGAGCAGAGAGGCAGAGGGCGGAGGCCGGAGAGCGTCTGCTGTCCATTAACACCGTGAGACCCTTTTCTTTGGCTGCAGGCCTGATGAGGACGAGCGGAGGTTTAAACAGGAGCAGTAGTGAGAAAAGAAGAGTTTTATTCTAAAGTGAGAACCTGCTGTGTAAAAAGTGAAGAAGAATGATGTTTACTTCTGAAAACACTTACAGTACTGTTATGGGTTAATCTATATTTTAACATCGACATTAAACTTCCTAATATTTCTTCTCAAACCTGCTGTGGAGCTTCTGTTCAGACTTGTTGTGAGCAACATCTGACAGGTAGACTGGCAAGCTCCAAGATGTCTGTTACATTGACTTTGAATCAGTTAATGTGATTTTCTCTGCCTCCCGGCACATGCTGCGCTTACTTAGCCCCACCTTTTGCGGCATTTGGCCGAGTCAGCAAAAAGCAAGTCAAGTCAAACATAATAATGTGGCACTTTTTGGCTGAACGAGTTTGTAAGCGAGTGGTGCAACCCACCGTCTGAGAATGCAGAGGTTGAATCTGGGACAACATTTTATGTTATGAAATGAATAAATTGTGCATTTTAAGGTCGGCTACACTGACAAGCCTTAATTCCCTGGAGATATCTAGAAAACGTATTGTGAAGTCTGAAATATACCAATGACTTATACCTCTGGTTTTCTGATTGGAGGAGCAAAAACACAACCTTACCGAGTGATTCTGTGGTAGCAGGCCAGGACCCGGGCCATCTCCTCCTCAGAGAAGCTCTCCTCTGATGCATCGGTCTCTGTGACCACCAGAGCGCGTCCCAGCCTGTCCACTGTGCCTGTGGTCGGGATGATAAAATAAGAGAAAGGTCTAAAAACTCAGGGTTTACTATCAGGCTGCACCATTGGTTTATTTGTTTGTATATACACTGTAAGGTTATCAGGGACATCCACTTCTATTTGGGACAATCATGTTTGAAGTTTTGGAGTTAGTTCCCTTGATGCTTCGGGGGATCCGAGGAGGAAGTAAAACCAGGAAGTAAAAAAGTTGCCATGAGGTCGGTTTGTTAGCTAGCTGTGGGCTACACTTTGAGCTCTGCTGCAGTTTATTAAATCTGTACCATGAACACTCCTGCCAAGTCTTCTAGTCGCAGTTCCTGTTTGCACTGGACTCTAACCACATTTTTTTTACAGATACAAAATATGGGAAAATATAAGAAATACTGCACTGATTATGAGGGAAGGTCTAAAGTTGTGTTCTGTTTTTTTTTCTAGAATATACAAGTGGATTTATGGACGTTTATCCACAATGGTCACCAGAGATAAAGTAAGTCAAACTGAATCTAACAGTATGTATATTATCATGTATGTTCATATCTGAATGATTTATGAATAAATTAAAAAATTTAGGCAGTTAGGGGGTCAAGACCTTCTGGCCCAACTATGTGTACTGGACAACAACAACAACAACAACATAACACATCTACAAGACTAAGTGGCTCTCAAAGTATGAGTTTTGAGCTGGATGCTAACTAGCATAACAAACATACAGGCCTGTATGCTCACTAACTAGCATAACAAACACACAGGCTTGAAATAAACTCACCTGTCAACTTGAGCTTCCCTGACTGGAGAAGCTCTGGTACCAGTTCCCTCAGCAGCGGAGGCTCTTTAGATGGAACACCATTTAGTTGGTCGGGACGCGTCTCTCCTGAACCCGCCTCCTCAGAGTGGTTAAGTAAGGATGTGCCTGATTGTCCATTGCAGACAGGCATAGATTCGGCTTCTTTGTCTGTTGAGGGAAACAATAGTTACAGAAAGTATACCATGGGGTATTTTAGCATCTGATACATTGCCATGCTTCAGACCTGCACTGATTTTCCTTGTGTCCTCTGTCCCCTCACGAGCTGAAGGCGGCACTCCGTCAGGTTCGTCTGCCTGTTTTCTTTTCTCCGATTGGTTCTCCTCTGTGATTGGCAGCTTTGTCAAAGCAGAGCAGGTGGTGGGACTTGGTTGAGCAGCTTTACCTTGCAGCTTTGATCCCCTCTGGTGTGCACGACCACCAGACCTAGCCCTCCCTTTGGCCCCCTTTCCCTTCCTTTTCCTCCTGAAGACAAAGCACAGGAAGGTATCAATGAGGTACAATGGACAGTTAATGATTTGTATGATTTAAGAAAGGTGTTTGTTTGGACACAATGTCCTTTAGAATGGTTTGGGAGGTGTCTTTTGAACCATCGGTGTCAGGCCTATATGTGTGTACGTTTGGACGACCTGTACGCAGAGTTTGCACCAAAGTGTTACTGATCTGTACTTTCATACGGAAGTGTGAAAATGAAAAAAAATAAGACGTAAGAGATAAGTCTGTACCTTGGCGCTCTGAACCCTGCCGTTTTAACTTCCTTTTCTCTTGGACAAACGCTGTCCTCAGTCTTTCCGTCATCCTTTTCCTCGTTCACCTTTGGGTTCGACGAATTCTTCATTTTAGATCCAATGTTGGTATTTTCTCCACTTTCTAAAACTCCAGTGAAGGGTCTCTCTGGTGCGTCCGATGTTGGGGTTATGGCGTCACTGTCTCCGCTCTGTGGTTTATCTGCATCCTCGAAAACCGAGTCCGAATGAGATCCGTGATCTGAGTGGCCCTCTATGACTTTGCGATTCGTCAAGTCATGGGCAGAACTATCGGCGCTCTCTGAGTCTTTACCCCTGTTGTTGTCTCTGCACGGCTGCGGGAGGCCGTTGCTATCTCTCTCCTTGCCCACGCCGGGCCTCCTCTCTTTGAGCAGGCTATCCAAATAAGGCCGGTGGCTTTCCAGGCCCTCAGAGTCTCTGCTGGTTTTATCTCCTTCATCAGAGTCGTGGACAGAAGAGGAATAAAACCGCCTCCCTTTGCCAGATTCAGGGACTGCTGGCGGAGGCCTATGTGGTAAAATGTCACCTTTTGGGGTAAGTAAGTCTCTTTTGGCACCAAGGGCAGCTCGAAAGCTTCCTGACCCTTCCACTCTCCCATATCCCCAAGCCCTACCCTTCCGGAGTTTGATGGCTTTACTCCTCCTGCAGAGAGGCAAAGTCTTGGTCTTATAAATTCCATGCATCTCCAGGTACCTCTGCCTTGTGTCAACCCCTCCATCAGGACCCACTCTAGGCTCCAACAGCTCCACATAGTCCCCGTCCAGCTGCGGGTGCCTCGCTGTCCGCCCGAGCCCATCTTCGCTGCGCCTTCGCCGGGGAAGCGCGGGCTCAGAGTCCAATCTATCTGGTGGTAAACCATCGTCTTCCTCCTCATCCCAGGACCAGGAGTCCAGTTCTCCGGAGGACGAGCCCGCCCAGCCCCCGAGGCTGCTGCCCCCCTCACTGGGCAGGCGGTTGGATGTGCTGCCCTCGTGGTTTGACATCAGGCCCAGCTCCTCGGAAGGGTCGTGGATGAATTTTGGGTAGACGACCTCCTTCCACGGAAGTCGAACCACACCATCACATGTACTGACCAGGCAGGTGTCAAGTCCTCCTCCAACTGTGCAAAGATAAGAGAGGATTAAGTTTCGAGTTCATATGTTTATTGAGGGTATTATGCAAAAAAGCTACAGAGAAAGCAAATGTTTAAACTTTAGATTTAGCTCTACTGTCTACGGTTCTTATCACCACCACCTGATATCCATATATCTCTCTTTTCTTTCGTTGCCTTTCACATGCCATCCTTCGGTCATAAACCAAATGTCTACTGGCCATCTGTTTCACTTCCCTTGTCTTCTTCAGTCATACTGGCTAAACTACAAAGTCTTTATCACTTCCACCTAAAAACCAGATTACGAACATAAACCCTCAGTTAACCTTCGTGGATTTTTCCTGACTCTTAACTTGAAATACAGAGCAAGTAAGACGGTAATACTAAGATCAGACGTAAAGAAAAGAAAATCCTTTCCTTACGTTCTCTCTTGTGGCCTCGTTCCTTGTTCACGCTGTGCAGCCACTCGGTGGTGAAGACGAGGGGGTGCTGTGACTCGGGTACCAGGATTTCCTGAACGGTGCGCCCCCCAGGGGCCAGACACTTCAAGGCCAGCCGGGGGCAGCGTGTAGAGAAGGGCACCACCTGCAGGTAGAAGTCATTACTGCGCAGGATCCTCCAGTCCAGGGTGGAGAGCTGGACGACCACTTTCTCGCCTAAACACAGAGGCCAGCCGGAGTGAAGGAACAAGCAGCCCAGGTACTGAGACTGGGATGACAAGGAGAAGAAAGAAACTATTAAAATTAAACCTTTACCTGGGCGCTAAGTCTTTAGGTTGCGTATAGTGCACTGTCTATCCTTTTTAGAATCTCCTCTTGTCACAAACTATCCTAATTAATGCTCACGCTCAATGCCCTCCGGCCCGCATCAGCCAGTTGGAACCAGACTGCTCGATTGTGTTCGGCAATCAGATGAGTCGAATTTCTAGAACTGATAACGCACCAGTCGACACTATTCACTCGCTCGACTGGCCAGAAGCCAGTGCCACACGCACAAATGTCAGACATGTGACTCGCGCTGTTATTTTTCCAACGTGTAAAACCGCTTAGCTGGCATGACATAGTGAGAAGACTCTGGATAGTCAGAGTGAGTCAGATAGAAACATGCAGAGCACCACAGCAGCCCTCTTTCATGAGCGGAAAACACACAAAGTAGCTCTATAAGACTGAGAAAATCAATCTAAATCCAGTGCATTTAACAACACAGGTCTAAATATAGAAAATCCCACAAGGAGGCATTAACTCGAGAGCGCTCTGAATCTAGGTGAAGGAGAGAAGGCCCAGAGTGTGATCCCCTGCACTGTCAACTGATTAATTTATAAAAAACACCTTATTCCAAACTCTATCTCACCGTAATCAATCCTCTTTCAGCCCCCTCTCTTTCTCTCTTCTGCAATCTGAGGCATAAAAGTCCTCCAGAAGAACTGGAGGACTCTGTGCCGTTACCAGTCACGTCTAAATCGACTTCTCCCTCCCCCCTCCGTGCCCTCCAGACTCACGAGACGTGATCAAATTATGTTGCGTATTCAACCTGTCCTCCATCTTACCCCTGTCTCTCATTATAGTCCCCCATTTAAGTCTTGTTTGTCTCCTGTTCTCTTGCCGGGGAAAAGTTTTGGTGTAAGCGTGGGTGGATATTATTATTTATTTTTTTATCACATGTGACTTTTCCTCTTCTAAAACTATTTTTTTCTGTTTTGAGCCAGACCGCATTCTGTAACTCCTCTGGCCCTCCTCTATCCTCCTACTTATCCCTCAGAGTACCCCAGTGTTTGCTCCCTCTTTCACAAAAAAAAATCCTCAATCAGTCTACTATAGTCTGCAACCTCCCGCATCTTCTGTTTTTCGGACTCGCATGCACGCTCGTGCGCACGCATGCAGGCCCTGTGAATGAAAGCCCCGTTCATTTTTCCCATTCAGTTCCCACCACATCACTCTCTCTTTCTCTCACAGCAGAAACACACTCGCATATGGAAGGCATTATTGTCATGACTCAGTCTAACTCCCGTCCCGCTCCACTCGGCGACAATGAAAACAAAGTTTGCTCAAAAATGCCTGTGTGTGTGTGTGTGTGTGCGCGCAAGTCTAGGAAAACTGTAAAGGGAAATATGAGACAGTTCTGAGCCTCTGAGCTTGTGCTAAACAGTGTGTGTTTATCTTTGTGTGTGTGTGCGCTTTGGAAAGTTAAATAAAAGGAATGCTGTTCAATGTAAACCTCATGGCTTCGAGTTAAGTACAACTTGCATCTCATTTGTCTATCTTGTGTTGCGCGAGTGATGTGAGGCCACCAAGTGGAAGTTGTCTTACTGTTTACATGCATTCGCTTTTTGCATGCTGGACGCTGAAAAGTACAACCAGAGCTCTTTTATTCACGCTTCAAACAGTGAGTTATTTCATTCTTCTGTCAATTCAGTGGAGCCTCCAAGGCAGGAAACCACCTCTTTTGTCCGCGGGTCACGGCGGCTGCTAAATCTCAAATTTCACTAGCCACTTTCTCTAATTTTACCGGTCGGCTAGAGTTTTAGAGCAGACTCGACCCTCCACAGTGTAGTGAGGAAATGCTACAGGTTCACGCATGTGTCCGATTATAAAAGCCTTGAACTTTTCTTTGCACCGGTGTCTTCATGTTACTGACATGCCACGCTGAAGACCTGACACTTTGATTCAGGGCACACACATGAGGACCTGACACTGACATGGACTCGACTGCTGTCTACAGTCTTAACTCACACTTGTGAGCAAAGTTATTCAAGTCAAGTTTTTTCCTGATAAATTCCTGCCAATGATCCCAATAGTCATTCTTCTCAGACTTGTGAACTTAAGGAACCTTAAAAAAAAGGGAAGTCTTGCGAAGACTTTTGGAACTCACTCAGTATTTGAGACTTCACCAAAGACTAGTCTTGAGACTTGACTTGGAGTTGTTCCTTAAGGACTTGAAACTTTCCCTGTTGAGACCTGAAACTGACCTGAAAGGCTTGAAAACAAGTAAAGCCTTAAAGTTACTACAAGAAACTTTCATTTCGTGTTGATTCTGGCGGTCCCTGTGGATGAAAGTGGTAGTGTTTCCGAACACCAGAGTCCCTTTTTAGAAAACCTCCCATTTTACTGCAGCAGGGTCTGACAGTCCTGGTTCTGGTTGACCCGTGCCACCCATAGCCTCCAGAATCAAGAATGACTATAGAAATAGCCAATCTCCTCACTGATTGTCTTGTTTATGTATGTAGTCCATATAGAGGCATTAGTATTGAGACAGTTAAAAGTTCCTCGTAATAACCTTAAGAACATGTGGGACTTAACTTAGGCACACGCACAACACACATCAAAAAGCTAACAGTTAACAGACTTCCCACACTACACTGTCTTGCGTTTGACAGCTGATTCTGCTTCTGATTATACAGCTATGTGTGTGTTCTCGTCTGCAGTGTTTGCAATTTGGAACTCACGCAGGCGTGCTGCTGGAGTTTGTGCAGGAGGTGCTTGGCAGGAACGAAGTAGTCCAGGAGGTAGCGAAGACTGTCATGTTGATAGGTCGACTCCAGGACTGAAAAGACCTGAACAAATGTGCCAAAAGGGAGCAAAAACACTTGAGTGAATACGGGTGTATTCGTGCATTTGGTGGATTAGAACAACAAAACAAAATGCGGTATACTTCATATATCGTTCATGTCTGTGGAAAACCATTCATCCCTCTCATGGACTAAGAGCAGCCTTGGTTTCAGCCGCCTATACATGCATTTTTGAGCGTATCAAATGGATTTTTTTGGAGGAATTCCCTCAACCCAGACGGCAAGTAATCAGAAAGGCTGCTTCCTTTTATCCATTTTATTTCATCAAGTCATCAAGCAGCTGTTTCTATCATAACGAAGACATTGGATTTGAAGCTACGTGGAAACAACTTGGAAACAACCAATTGTCAAATTCCTATAAATTCCAACGGAGAATGGCCCAAAAGCTTTAGCTCAAAGGCCCCTTTGTGTTTGAGCTAAGCACTAAAAATAAATGTAACTTTGGCACACTGTATTGCTAAGTTGTAGAGCAGGGGTAGCCCATCCTGTGGCTACCCCAATGAGCCAACCCCCAATGAGCCAACCCCCCAATGAGCCAACCCCCAATGAGCCAACCCCCCAATGAGCCAACCCCCCAATGAGCCAACCCCCCCAATGAGCCAACCCCCCCCAATGAGCCAACCGCACTAAAATGAGCATTAGCCGTTTGTAGTTTGGTCTAAAAATAATCTTAATTGTTTTGTTTTGTGGCTGATGTTTTCTCTTGAAACATCAAAAAAAGAATTTGGATTATATGGCGTTTTTTTTAACGAGCACTAGCGTCTCCTTTCAGTGGTTCTCAATGAGGAGAGTGTGTGCGGCGGCCAAGAGAAGCTACACCAGACATGGGCAAAGTACGGCCCCCGGGCCGTATACGGCCCGTTGGGCTTTTTAATTCCGGCCCGCCGAACTTGTCCAAATATTATTATTAGGGCTGCAACAACGAATCGATTAGCAAAAGTGTTGGCAATGAATTTCATTATCGATTCGTTGTGTCGCGCGATTATTACCCCAGTCAATAAGTCGCGGAGAAAAAAAAAAAAAAAAAAAGAAGAGCGGAGCAGAGCAACTGGCCGGCAGCGTTTCTGAGATTGGAGTGAGATACTGAGAAAAATAGAACATCTTGCATGTGACGTGTCGAGTCTTGGCCAATCAGCGTTAAGATGTCTACAGCGTCTTCATTTGCCTCAAACGTGTTTTTAATGGAAGCTAGTCAGCTTGCTATCACGTTAGCTAACGTGTTCGGGTTGTGTAGTGTCGTTTAAGTTACTTTATGTTCCGTTACAGTTCAGTCTTGCTTGTAAAATGAAACATGCCGTAACCCCCCGGTCTGGTACACCGGCACACCGGCGGATCTGGCTGCAGGTTGTTTTTTTACTCAAAGTAGAATGAATCAAATCACGTAGTTGGGCTTAGCCAACAACGTGATGTCGTGGTCGTAAGAGACCCAGAATGAAATAGTTTAAGGAAGAGGACGCTCTATGCAGCGCAGCTTGATGCAGGGCTGAGATGAAGAGGTCAGAACAGACGTGAGAGGAGCAGTACAGCTTCCCTCTGTCCAGTGTTTCATACATATTGATAAAGCAGGGCATGCTAAATGCAGCCTCTGCTCCAAGGAGATCATTACAGTAAAAGGGGCTCACATTTGGCAAATGTAAAGCATACATGTTTTTAGTGTTAGTCCATTTTTTCTTTATTAACAGCTCAGGAATGTTCAAGGAGCAACCTGTTTGTGCACTTTCTGAAGATGTTTTGCACTGTGAATTTGCACTGTCAGTTCTGTTTTTGAATAAAGGGTTGGAAATTAATGCTTTTTTTATGTTTTTACCCGATTAATCGAAAAAATAATCAACCGATTAATCGATTATTAAAATAATCGTTAGTTGCAATTCGTGCAATTTGTTAAATTGCCTTGCAAATAAATGCTTTGCTACCTGTTAAAGGCCAAATCCTTTCATGTAATGATTTTTACATGTCATTTATATTAGTTCACACAAACACTCCATCCATCTGGTCCTGGCCCGGCCCCTCTGTCAAATTTTAGAACCCATTGTGGCCCGCGAGTCAAAACGTTTGCCCACCCCTGAGCTACACCCTAGTGTCATTTTTTTCAGGGCACTCCGACAATACTTGTGCAGTTGCTCCGAGCGCTTTTAGTCTTCTTTTTTTTTTTTGCAAGAAAAGAGCTGGTGTTGTCACTGTCGGACCCTTTTTCAGGCAACCAGTCGCGTATCAGACGGAGCGGGACTCTCCACCCTGGTGAGAAAAAGGTTCTACCAGAGAATAGACCTGCGATGACTTTCAAACAACCCAATTATTGGGATTAATAGCAAAACATTTCAACTTGCATGTTTAATTATATATTTCTGTTTTCCTATGATGACTTAGTAAATAATAATGAACGTAGACAGACAGTCTCCTGATATATGCCGCCTATTAAATGCATAACATTCATTAATCAAAAGAAAAACCGAGCAACATTTTATTATTTAATACAGTATTAGTAGCCCTTCATATTACTCTCTACTCTACAGGTACCTCACAGTCTCAAACATATATGTGACCCCGTATTAGAGCCCACAAAGATTCCCCATGATGCACCTAGAAGAGAATGCCAGTTCTGCCCAGCTGAGACTGCTCCGTCAAGGCTTTGACTTAAAAGCAGAACTGGAGCGCGGCTTTTGGTGAAAACGAGTCATGTGAAGCTCCTGTTGGGAGGAAGAGGGTTCGGCTATAACTGGCCAGCTGGCTGGGTTTTGTTTGTGTTGGCTTCTAGCAGCAGTTGATATCCAGGGAAAGCAACGCTATCTGCACATAACATCGCCTTGACCACATACTCCAACGCCGCCCTATCAGTTAATTGAATCCGCATTATTTTTATTCCCCTGTTTATTGCTTTAAAGATGTGAGACTGCAAAAAAAAAAGTGTTTGTGTGTGTGAGATGTACCTGGGAGAGGAGGGGTGGTGCTGTGCTCTCAAAAGGAGGGTAAAGCGATGAGAGCGCCCCCTGCACACAATCCTCCATCGCCTCCGAACCCTGAGAGAAACACAAAAAGGTGGTAAGAAAGGGTTAATCCATAACCGGACGCTGAATCAACTGTGATGTCTGTGTTTGTGTTTAACAGCCGGGTTGTCTCGCTTTTTGCTGACACACACACACACACACACACACACACACACACACACACACACACACACACACACACACACACACACACACACACACACACACACACACATTCTACTTTCAACTTCCTGTTGTACGGCCTGGGGAGTGTCAAACATTTCCTCCAAGGCCCAGTTAATGTAAGAACCCCGAGAACAAAAGAGACACACACACTCACACACACACACACACACACACACACACACAGTGTTTATTTTTCGACATGTACCGTTGGCATGGCAACCCGCAACTTTTTCTCTCTCTTCCAACTTCTCTCTTTCACTCTCCCTCCCTTCACATTTCCTCTCAAATGTCCTCTCTCTGCTTCTCTTCCTGCCTTCTTTTTTCATTTTTTACTTTCTTTGTTTCACCTCCATCTGACTATCTGGACGTCATCTGACAACAATTACGTTGGGATTCTCCTCAACAGACGGCATGTTGTCCCGAGTAACTACAACAACCGAGGGGATGGATGGAAAGCCGTGCATGGGGAAAAAAAGAAAAACAACCCAGAATGGGAGAACAGAGTGTACGGAAAAAGAAAAGTGCGGCTAGAGCGAGAGAGGCCAGGAGGGAATGAGCTGGTGGTGGTGTGGAGGTTTATGGAAGAAGATGGAGCTTCAACCATATTGAACATAATGTTTTGGGCTGGTTTTTGTACACAGAGGGGTTTGTGGTCGGCCACAGAGGACAGGATGAGTGTTACAAGAAAAGCACCGTCTCCAATTTACGCAACTTTTGCTTGAAATGCTTTAAAAAATGAATTCAACGTATCAAATGAGCAAAGAAATGTGTGTTTTGACCCGAAGGGAGAGGGAGATGACATAGGAATGAAGGCACAGACGAGGGCAAGATGTTGGACTGAAAATGAAGGAGGAGAAAGTCTGAGACTCATAACCAAAGCAAGACACATACAAAATTAAAAATTAAAAAGATACATCAGATCTACAAATCTGGTTTGAGAGCTGGACCGCTGAGGTCGCTCTGGGTCACTCGCATCAGATGTTCGGTTCCGTTTCCTTTCCCGCTCTCTTGGCTGCGAGGCAAATGTATTAACTGTGACTTCAGCCTCTGTGGCACACGGCCGCAACAGTGGCACCGACGGGCCCAAAGCCATGCAGCTCTACTTTTCCATCGCAACGGATGCATTTTAGACGTGGAGGAAATAAATAAAGACCAAAACTTGCACTAATGTTGCTGAACGCTGCTCACTTTTCCAGAAGCAGAGCTCTTGCGTCACGTTAGTCCAGTTGGGTTTTTGGTAAACAAAACCTTTTATTTATTTTTCCCGTTGACCCATAAAGTGTCCAACTCATTCTTAATCATCTTAAAATAAGTGAAACGTTTTTTAAGCCCTATTTTCAAAAACACAGCTTAATATAAATGTTAATCACTGAAGTCTTGTGAAAAGACGCTTTGTACTCTCAAACAGAACACAAAGTTGCACTATTTTTATTTATTTTTTTAATAGGTCGATCGTATTAAAGTTGATGTGAAGGCGATGACATCACAGGAGGAGGTGCCTCACTGCGTAGACGACGGTAAACACCAGTCTGCCAGGGAACGCGCTGTAATAGGTGTCGCGCTTGTAAAAGAGGTTTAAACAGCCTCCTGGCTCACTGACAGAACATAGTGAGTCTAGTAAAAGCACAGCAGGGGGTTCAGGGGAGCCAGCAGGAACTTCCTCTTCAAGACGAAAGCTTCTTCTTTTTTTTTTAAGCGTCCCACAAGACTTGAGTTAATTCAAAACACAAGCAAAATAAATGACAGCGAACGCTCTCTTATGTCTGTCGTTGTGTCTCCTCAAAGGCGGAGCTCTTCGTGGGAACAACGCTGCCAATGTGAGCCCAGTTTAAAAGTTGTGCGACATTATATTTGGATGTGATGTTTGACTTTGATTGCAAAAACAATCTCACACACACACACACACACACACACACACACACACACACAATGTCAAACAGAGGGAGGAAAAGGGCAATGCTGCTTCTCCAACAAAACCACATACCGTAAACGTCGGGTTACAAGCCGCTCCTACGGCCGGTCAGTGTCCCCGCTGTAGCAAGCTAGTAGCAGCGCTAGCTAGCACTGCTGCTGCTACTGCCCGCGTCCCCTCTGCCCAAGTCGGGTGTCGAGCCTGGTCCCGCTACCTTCGGTGGGTTTCGGGGAGCTAGCGGAAGTTAGCGGGGAAGTGACGGAGCGCTAGCAGGAGCCTTTAGCAGGAGCTAACGGGGACACTGACCGAAGGTAGTAGCGGCTCGTAACCCGACGTTTACAGTAATCATTGCTAAAAAATAAATAAATCAGAAAATTGTTTTAACACAGCTGTGTTTTGCCCAGTTGTTAAAAAAGGTCAAGTTTATTTTGTATGCGTCACTCCTGTCTAACCGGTAGCTTTCGGGTTCCAGTGCATCTAATGCGTTTAGTCTCTCTCTTCTTTTCCATCAGACCTGTGCACATGAAACAAAGCAGCCCTGATGAAATTTGTAAATTCGATTTCCTACTCCAAGACGGAAGGAGCCTCTCACGTAAAAAAACTAAGAAACCCCGGTGCCTCTCATTGAAGGGACTATATGTGTAATTCAATTACTCTTCAATCGGATACTTAATGCTAATGCACTCAGGTGTCATACTTTCTGAAAGTCACTTTGGACAAATCTTTATGCGACGTATCTGGATAGAGGCTTTGTTTTTATTTTCCAGTGCTGTCGTCAATGTCCTTTGGGAGAATGTGCGCACATTATCACCAAATTAAACCAAAGTGAGAGGATGAGGAACAGATCGGAGTTCGACCAGGAACTCGACAGCTAATTTTTTCGGCAAGTAGATTTCACCAGAGAAGTGCGTCAGTATTCTGATTGAATTTTTCTGATTAGCTAAAGGAGCAGTGCAAAGTATTACGTCCGACGCAACAATACTCATGAGTTTATAAAGACATTTTATGATTTCATCAAATAAATATCCCATGAAGCATCTTTAAATATTTGCAGACAGGGAAGACGACCTAATGAAAAACATGTATCTCTGAATTCTGTGATTTTTTTTTTTTTTTATATTTCAGAAATATTGTCACTAAGTTGAAAAACAAGTTTTTATCAGCTAGTAACAAGTTGATGTGTTTGGAGACGCATGGTTTTTTCACACGATATTTGCTGAATATTTATAGAAGTATTGCAATTTCAGGGACATTCCGAGAACTTATCACATGACCAAAGTTCCACATTTAGACTGCGTGATTCCCACTGAGCTATCGCCATTCAACTGAGAAAACTCCATCCATTTGAATACATGCAGTTAAAACCTCTGTACGAAGGTGATATTCAGTTTGTAATACTGTATCCATTCACAAAAACACTGTCAATCTTTGTATTAATCGTTTACATTCAGATGAAGATTTGTGGCAGATAGTCGCTCATAATGCACAATAATAATTGCCATGATGACGGCTGTTACATGAATGCAAAAGCAGATTCCACTGTTCTAATTGCATACCACAAAAATACTCAGATATTTTGCATATGGTGATGGATTCTTTATACTATGACGGTTTTGAGATTTAAAAATGTGTTCTCAGAGTTCTCTATGTTCGTCAGATTTATATGTGGCCCCCCAACCTGTTCCCATACCCAATTTGACACAATTTAGGCAACGGAACTACTTGTTTGAGGTTAAAATAAGTATGCTTTTGACAACCTGGGAATGACAACAGGCTGGTTCCCCAGCTCTCTATAGCATTTAATGGGAACCACAAAATAAGAGATGTTCCCCAGCACGGCGTGAATGAACGCATGTCCTCCAGTTTGGGTCGCATACGGACAGTAGAGGATCGGGGTATTCTTGCGTCAGACTTCCTGTCTTTCTCTCGTGAACGCATGACTGGAATGGAAGGGGCAGAAGTAACCTTCTGTACAGACGCCTGGCGCAGGAGGGAAAGACAGAAACAGAAATGTCGAGGAAAAAATAAAATAAAAGAGGACAGACAAAATGGTCGTAAAAATGAGAAATGGCACGAGAACTGCCCTCCATGCCAGCGAATTGAGAAGCAGATTGAAAAGGAGGCAGAGAGTGACAGCGAGACATTACGAGAACCAGACGGCTCGACAGAGACCGAGGGTTCAGACAAGAAAAAGGGAAAGAGAAAAAGGAGGAGGAGGCTGACCGGTGGGAGCGATCGATGGGAAACAAGAGCAGCAGCGAGCCTGATAGAAACCAGATGTAGACCCATACAGCACACGGAGGACGGAGCAAGAGAGGAAGGGAGTTGGAACCGAAAGAGGCCCGGAGACGATGACACGATTAGGGGCAAAAATGAGAATGGTGCTGACAGGGAAAGAGTGAACAGAAAAGAAGAGGGGAGACAGGAAAAAGAAGGAGGCAAAAAGACAAAGGGAGAGGAGGATGAAGAGGAAGCAAGAGGGAGAGGCCTTAGAGTGATTTCCTGTCCTAAATCTTCCTGCATAATCTAACCTGACCTACCGAGGGTCAAACGGCTTCTTTACAGATTGTTTTAGACTACTTAAGCGCGACAGTCTGTTGCTGAACAGAGTAAAGGGCGAGTTTCCCAGCAGACAAGATTTCACACTCGGCCCCCATTCGTTGTCTATTCATGGTCTGTTGCACATGAGCCTGGTATTTTGTCACATTTATTAGCGTTGTCGGTCTTCCTAGTGTGACATTTTCCTGACTCCAGCTGGCGGAGCAGAATGTTAGCGTGCTAGCGTAGCGGTCCCATCAGATCAATACATATGCAGCGCGACACAGTGGCTAGGTGAACATTAAAAAGAGCTGACAGTGAGCACATCCTGATGTATTAATCCCTCATTGCAGGCGCCTGGTCTGTAAACAGTGATGCAAAAATACATTGGACTAACATTTTAGTTAGTTTAGCTAGTTTTATCTTTGTTTAGAACCGGTATAACCGTGTTTCTTGACCTGCCCTGTTTTGAGAGGTGTTGGCCAACTAAAATCGAAATATTAGCACCTTGAAGATGTAATAATACGAACATGCTAGCAAAGAGCTGCATATATACACCAGCTGACACGTAGCAACATTAGCATTCATTTGGAGTCCTGTTTCTACCTGCCGGTTCCACTTCTTTTGCCACCAGCTAGTTGCTAACTTTGTCTGGTGCTGCAGGGCAGGTAGCACACGGTGGTTTTATCTGAGCGTTTCTTCTTCTGCTGCGGACAGAAACAAAGCCAGTGAGTGAACCAAAACAGACAAAGTTGTGGGCCTCAAAATCAAAACAATGAGCTTATAATGCTCTATTATTAATACACTATGAGCGACGACAGCAACAAACCGGCCCAGCGTGGCCAGCTATATTGTTGCCGTTGATGTTTTTGTCGTTAAATAGCATTGCAAGCCGAACGGATCGAGGGGAATCGAAGGCATTCGATTAGTTGTTGCTTTGCTGCGTCATTGAAGCGATGATAGAAGTTTAAACTTTTGTTTTCTAGTGTTCAGGCCTGTCACGCAGCTACGAGAGTCCGGCGTCAGTTTGGAGCTCGATATCATCGGCTTGCATCTGTAATGTGTTTTTATCGTGAACGCAGCATGAAAGATGCTAAAATGCTCCGTAGGGCTACAGAGTCAGGTGATAATTCTCCGTCGGTTTGTGCCTGTGGCATTACACAACGGCATTTGATCCATTGATAATATACAAATATTGATTAGAAAGGCTTTAACTCTAGATTGAATGATTTCAAGGTTACGCTTATCCTCTAGCTAGCATTAGCCATCCATCATTCTTTGGGGCTTGCCGTCATCCAAATGAATTTTAGCTGCATCTCACAATTGCCCTGAGTCGATCGGAGGGTTATTGGGATCAGCTGTTGCACTTGTACGGTGTGGGTACTTGCTCCCTTATAAGAATTGAGAGCCGCTTGGTGCATTGCCCCTACTGGCCAATCAGGGAGTGATTGGCCACTTATTTAGTGCTTAAGAGCAGTGGGGGAGCACATCCAGGGCGACGCAAACCTCATTTCAGCCGATATCGTCAGCCAGAGACTCTGGTCTTTATGGCCCTTTCAGACTTCTCTGCGGTCTTACATTTTCCATTTGATGGTGATTTCTTTTTTTTTTTTTACGCATTCTGAAACCTAGTTGGAGTGAATATTCAAGAACGCCTGCATCAGGGCCGACCTAAGTGCTATTCATGCAAAAAACACCCGCGGGTTTATTAGCTTATTTTCATTGATGCCCTCTTCATCTGCATGTCCTTCTTATAGGAGAGGCATTTTGTATTATTACTAAAGAGGCAGCATATAGTTGAAGAGGTATTTTTAAGAAAGCATTTTCATTTTTTTCCATTGTAAAGACATTTGTGAGGTGTGTTCCTCCCAAGTAAATCTCTCTGTATTATTTGGTTGAGAACTGGTTCCCGGGCTTCTTCCAGATGAGGTGAAATCCGAGGAATCGTTATTGCCACACTATATTCCGGCTCGCAGGGCAAAGTAAGGCATATTAAAAACAAACAACCTGCTTGGATGCCCAATAAAGACTATCGCAGGAAACTCCGTTTAAAAGAAATCCCCGTGATTGACAGCATCGCTCACCTTGTCTGGGTTGTTCGACACGCTTGGTACTTTTTTATTTATTTGGACTGGTACAGCCCATTAATTAAGAGTTTAAAAATCAGAGCTCACCAGACAGAGAGGAATGGAAATACCCTCTGCCACATTTTCTTGGCAGAGGTTGCTGTGCGTGTCACTGTGTGACGCATTCCAACACATATGTGCATGTGTGAGCTGCCGGGTTTATGCCTGAGCGTGTATGCATGCACGCTTTCCTCATGTGTGAAGTGTTTTTTTACTTTATGAACACATGTTCGCACATGCAGATTACACAGGTCTGTTTAGGTGTTATTCACTCGCTGTGGTGTTCCATTTCTCTACTGTTGCTGCATGTGACCTATATATGTGTGTGTGTGTGTGTGTGTGCATCTGTGATTGTTTTCCAAACTCCTAACTTTCCCAACTGGTTCAAGAGGAAGATGAAACCGTGCTGCACATGTTCTTCCTTCCCTGAAGTCCATGCCATCCCTTGTTCCCCCCCTTTTTTCTTTTTTTCTTCTTCCCTCTCTCTCCCCTTTTTCTCCCAGGTCCAATGTGGAAAATGTGGCATCACCGAAACCACCGTCGCTGCCGTCCAAGTCTCCTAAAATAAAAAAGTAACCCTACCCTCCTCTTTTATTCCGCTCTTTCCCCAACTCCAGCTCTCCCCCTCTTTTTTTTCTCTCTCTCTCTCTCTCTCTCTCTCTCCCTGCCAAGCTGCTCCACCCTGCACCAACACACAGGAGCAGGGAACACGATCCCACATCTCTCTGAGATAATCTCTTTCTTTCTTAATTCCGTTTTAAATGTTCTCACATGTGCATGTGTCTGCCTGACTCATCTCCACATCTCTCTATCCGTGTGTGTGTGTGTCTCTGTGTGTGTCCGGGTGGGGATGGTAAACAAATTCCCTGGAGACGCAACAGAGAGCCCTTGATTCCCTAAAAAAAAAAATCAACCGACGTCACACTACTTAAATCGTGTCATTAGAATTTGCTGCCATTTGGGGATT
This sequence comes from Myoxocephalus aenaeus, assembly GCA_038501785.1. Classification (NCBI taxonomy): domain Eukaryota; kingdom Metazoa; phylum Chordata; class Actinopteri; order Perciformes; family Cottidae; genus Myoxocephalus; species Myoxocephalus aenaeus. The sequence continues at coordinate 807,333 of JBAMJR010000111.1, forward strand.
TGACAGTTTTGTGAACTGTGAATTATAAGTGCTGACCTGAGCTTCTTCCCAAATCAAACTCATGCCTTTTTTATGTGGATAATTAAAGTAAACAAGTGTTTTTTTTTTTTGTTTTTTTTTTGTTTTAAAGCACATGTGGAAGTCTGGGTGTAAAAGTCAGAATGCAAATGTTTAAAAGTAGTCAAAAGTACATTTATGGTTGACAAAACTGTAAAAAGTCATGTTGCCATGGATCAAAAACAGAAAACACTGACAGCAGATGTAATGTGGTGATACAGTTGAGGAGCCCTTTGAGTCCCTGAATTAGTTTTTTGGGGGAAATGTTTATCTTCCTTCTTAGAAGAGTCTAGATTACTATTAAGCATGTTGAGAACTTGAGTCCTCCATGGCTAAAGAAAAGAAGGGACTTACCATGACTTCAGTCAGGAATCCCTACATAGTCCTCAGCTCCTTCCCTGCATGTGCTTCTTCTCCGCATTCTCCGCCACAACAACAGAAACTCCTCTCTTACCAAACAGCCTCCATTACCTCCCTTTTCAGCCTTCTTCAAGTAGGACTTCAGCGCGTGAAAACAGTCCTCTCCGCTATGTTTCCCAGCCTGGGAATGTCCAAGCGCTTCTTTCCCCCTCCTCCCCTCCCCGCCTGGCCGGCAGTCCCACGCACTCCCACCTCCTCCCCTCCTCTCCTCCCTTCCTCCCCTCCTCTCCTCTCACCTAACAAGAGCGCTACAGTCCCCCTGTGCACTCAAACTTTCCATGTTTCCCCCCCAGAGTAACTTAAATGAATAGACAATGAAAAAGCAGTTTCACCCTCTCAGGCGTACTTGCAGAAAGAAAACTCTCAAATGTTTTTTTTGTTTTTGTTTTTGTTTTGTTTAGTCGCACGTTCTTTATTCTCACTGTGAGATAATTAAGTCTTTTGGTAACTTTAGTCTGGATGTTGGCGCAATAATCACTGGAGAATAAAAGCGTCTGTTTCTGCACGTGGTTAAATGTGCACGCTCCAAAATGCCTCGTAATGCACAAACCGTTGGCGTTTTTTTTTTTTTTTTTTAGGAGCACACGCGCGAGCCAAATTGCATTTACGAATAGCTTTTATTTTTTATTTTTGGCGGAATGGTTTTCACTCCAGCAGTGGAGGTTGTAAACGGCATTCCTTCCACGGGTCATGGACATTGCCACCCATCTGACAGTACAGAGCCGGAGGGTGCTGTTGGGACACATTTAGAAAAGAAGAGGTGGGGGATGTACTTAGTTACTTCCTAGCCCTGTCTTTATGTGTCTTTAACGCATGCCTTATGTCTCCCAGCCAAACCGAGATGAACCTGATGACGTCATCAGGGCCCGCTTTCTCAGAGCCTGGACTCCCCGAGAGCCACATAAGAAATGAAACCTCTGTTTTTATTTGCTAACTGGTGATAAATAAACTGAACGTCATGTGGCGAGCCTCTTTTTTTTTTTTTTAAAGCTATTTGCTCAATACATGGTTCAGGCTTCGTGGGTTCATAAATCTAATGTCGATCCCCAATAGTCTGCTTTAAAACAGGAAATGCAGAACATTAGTCATGAGATTAATACGAGTTACATCATGCATCGAAATGAAAAGTTATAAAACTCCATCCATATATATATATATATATATATATGTGTGTGTGTGTATTTTTGGGCGTATATTTGTATTTATTTCAATTATTTGTATTTGTATTTTCTATTATATTTTTTATTTATTTTCTATTTATATACATTTTTATTCATATTATTTTTCATTTATATATATATATTATTTATATTTTATATTTATAGTATTTTTTTATTTATATATATATATAGTAATATAGTAATATTTATTATAACTTTTAGTGCCGTTTTTGCCCATTTTCTGTGACGCACTGGTTGTTATATCGTTGCTAAATTTAACCTCAATGGTGTGTGTGGAGTGGACTGCTTTGAAGAGTCTAGAATTGAGCCGGTTTTGAACATCCACTACAATGGGTCACCAGCGCTCCCGTGTGGGTATTGTGTGATATTGCAATACTGGAAAAGGAGAGGAGAAAAACAAACATACCATAAGCCTTTCTTTCTATCAGCAGACATTTTGACTTGTCATCGTGAGAAACGCTCAGGCGATACTAAGAACATGAACGATGACTTTTCCGTTCCAGTGAGTCTGACGATGAGCCAGCATGCACGATGCCAGATACCTGCAATCTAATCAGCTATTGCTCATTTCCTTATTTTCACCTGTTTTTACTTTATTATTTTTTTCTTTCTGTTACATAAACAACAGAGCAGTTTTTTTAAAGGGTTGTCAACATTTCTATGTCTCGAAACCATAAGATATATTATTATTTTACCCGATTGTTTCCGGTTTATTAAAAACAAAGAATTTTGTTTTAAATATATTTTTAATTCATAAAGGCCTGGTGAATGTGTATTCTTTGGGGTGTTTTCAGTGCTGGTAATGACTCAGCACACGTGGCAAAGACAGCGAGCAGGAAGAACAAGGCGGACCAGGTGATTCCCCAGCCTCTGGGTGTGTTCATGCATTCTCAAGCTTATATAAGACACTCCTAATTACACTCATTATTAAAATTCACATAAACCCACAGGATTGTGCCACACCTAATGCAATGCCCTATGTAATTTAGAGACGCATGTGTCCTGGTTGAGGTTTTTAATGCTTTCTCTGTTTTAATTATGGCTTGCATGCTCCATTACAGGTGTAACTGAGGGTGGAACCATCCACAGTTGAAGCGAGTATAAACCTGAGCAGGTCGATCATAAACTCCCACGGTTCAACATTCCTGATGCCATGTTTATTTCCATATTCATTCTTTTTTTGTTTTCGGTTTTGATTATTCAAAAACAACTTTGCTCAATTCAATCAATCAGCTTTATTTACACTGCCAACAAAGAGACCACCTGCATATTTTATGATTTTTAATTCAGTCCTACCTCAAGGTCACACAGAATTGCAGAATAAATATGCGCCCTCTCTTTTGTTTTGAATGCAAATCTGACTCCGTTTGATGTGGTGAACACTGCTACTGATAGCTCAGCGCTGCATGTCCCATCTCTAAGGTCTTCCACACATTATAAAACCATGAAGTGGGAGAATAATAAAGTAGTCAGGCGCTTCACAGCGACATGTACTGAACATCTTTCATCCGAGGGCGAAAAACATGTCACACTGAAAACATTCAAAGGGATATAATATGTAAAGGAATGCAAGTTATACGTTGCAATGAAAATGATTGTTAACAGCAAAGCAATAACTGGTTACATGAGATTACAGTGAGCATGGATCCCTGCTTTGACAAATCCAGGTGGCTGAGACTCTGATCTGTGTTTTGTGCAGAAACGCATCATCCTGGCGTGCTATACAAACACTACTGGATATCAAAGGGAGTTTAAAACAGCTGTTCTATAAAAGGTTCTAGGTTCCAACAGTTTTAACCCTTACTCGGGACGTGTGGCTTCATCGCTGCTGTGGAAAGACACCCTTTGGGATCCCCACTCGGCACCTGCAGGACAGAAAGAGCCGGTGAAGGCCTCGTGGCGAAGTGGGATACGTGCACACGTGCAGGATGTGTAACACCCCCCCCCCCCCCCTTACCTGATTGGCAGAGGAAGTTGAGGTGCTCGTAACAAGGCTGGTCCCCCCACTGGAAGTGCTCTCCTGTGGCCACGCCTCCACAGGGCTGAGAGTACCGGTTAGGGGCGGTATCTCGCGGCCACTTGTTGAATCTCATGGCATCGCCAGACATCCAGAACCACCTGTCCCACATCACGTATCTGCCGGACAGATTTGTTAGTAAACTTGCGCTCGGACGTTGAGCTGTGCATTGGTTTCTGGCTGCTATTTGTCATCTCCCCCCACACAGTAACAGGTATCGGGTTCTAAAGCAGAAACATATCAGCATTTTTAAACATCTTAAAGATGAATCAAACTTTATCTTCATGATGTTGTGTCACAGGCTACAAATAAACATTTTTTAAATGAATAAATAATTCTTTTGATGAATCGTTTCGTCTATGCGATGTTCCAGACAGGTTCCAAGGGGACAGCTCCAATTTCGTCAGTCGAAAACCTGAAGATATTGGATTTAAAGCATGGGGAAGCTGTAGCTCAGGGGATGAGTGGTCGTCCCGCAACCACAAGGCAGCCGGCTCGATCCCCAGTCCCCCCATAGCTCACATGTCGAAGTGTCCCTGAGCAAGACACTGAACCCTCAACTGCTCCCCGGGCGCCTCACAGGGCTGCCCACTGCTCCCTATCCAGGGATGGGTCAAATGCAGAGAAGAATTTCCCCAAGGGGATTAATAAAGTGCATGTTTCTTTTCTTTCTTTAAATGCTCACACTTGAAAAAAAAATGGTACCAGGAAATGTTCTTGCTCAAACCAGTTCATTGAAACAATTTACTAGGCGATTCATTTTCTGTTAATTAATTTAACGTCTGTAATTATTTCTGTACTGTGGTTTTGTTAGGTTGGGCATGGGGTGTGTCTTCGGTGACAGCTGTTTACAAAGCATCCATGGGCGTCCGTTTTGGAATAGCAGCAATGCAAATGAGCAAATACAAGGAGGCACACCATTTGACTTGAAGACCTGTGTCTTTTGCATATGTATACATTTGCAAAATTCAAATCCTTGAAGCACAAGCAGGGCCCTCTCAGTCTATTCCAGAAGCTTTGACCTTCACGACAAGGCCACCGGGACTTTTACATAGTACAATATAAATGGAAACAGGGCCTTTACAGTTAAACATTAAAAAAAAACTTTAAATCTTGAAATTTTAACTTTAAAAAAATCTGAGCTTTCAAATGATATATATCATACTTCAACTGTAAATGTGCTGTATACGAGATTGTGAGCATTTCTATTGCCTCCGCACAACTCTCAACATGGCGACGGCTGAGCCGGCGGCTCGTAGCTAACAGTGCTGAAGGTGATAACAGTGCAAACTACGGCAAATGTTCTGACCATGCTCAGAAGGCATTGGCGGCCGACCGACCTGGCTTTGTCCACAAAGAAGCGGTGCCCAAAATATTAGTTTAAATGTGCGAAACTCAAAATTCAGAGCATATCTAGATTGAGAGATTGCCTCCACACGGCTCTCAACATGGCGGCGGCTAAAAGCTAACGGTGCAAACGACACGAACAGCAGGTCGACATTATTCCTCTATATTTTCACATAGCAACTACCGTAAACGTTGGGTTACGAGCCGCTACTACCTTCGGTCAGTGTCCCCGTTAGCTCCCCGCTGTAGCCAGCTGGGGCTCCTGCTAGCGCTCCGTTACTTCCCCGCTAACTTCCGCTAGCTCTCCACTAACTTCTTCTAGCTCCCCGAAAACCACCGACGGTAGCGGGACCAGGCTCGACACCCGACTTGGGCAGAGGGGACGCGGGCAGTAGCAGCAGCAGCGGCCGGTAGCAGCAGCAGCGCTAGCTAGCGCTGCTACTAGCTTGCTACAGCGGGGACACTGAGCGACGTTTACGGTAGTTGTTTGCTGCTATATTAACGCTCTGAATCCCGTATATTGCACCCTTAAACATGACTATAGCGAGGCTATCATGTAGCTGATTTATATTATGTCATGTTTATTCACAGAGCTTGCCCGGAATCAGAGCAATACCTAAACATCGCTAAAGTGTCGATGTCAGTGTAGCTGACATACCTGCGCAACCCCAGCCAGACATGGTCTGTGAGGTTGAGAGCACTGCTGCTCAGCAGCTGCTCCACCGCGCTCTGCTCGTCCTGGCTGCGAAGGCTGAGCAGGTCCCAGTGGTGACGTCTGCAGAAGAACAGAGCATCGGACCAGCAGAGCCTCTCTCCCACCACCGTCACGTACCTGCCGTTCAGCAGCACTCCCTCAGAGGGAGGAGGATGGGTGGGGACCGAGGGAGCGATAGCTGGCTCTGGAGAGAAAGAATGTGGTCGGGTTTCAGTTGGCACAATGAATGTGTGATATGCTTCTTTTGTTTGAACAGGCTAGTCCTGAAAGTTGGTTGGGTCATTTTGGTTCAAGGTGAAAGGCAGAGCCACGGGAATCAGTTGTACTTATAAAGTACACTTTAAGTGAAAGTGAAATAGATGTAGCAACAACATTAACATGTACAACAGTTCACTTCAGAGGCCAACAACCTCAACACTTAAACAGCTTCAGACATTATACAGTATTTCACAGCTAGTACATTTTTATTTCCATCTAATGCTGAAGGATTATACCTGCCAGAGAAGCAAACACCTCGACTTCACACAGTGTCAAAATAGCCAATCTTGGAATGTTCACCGTGACGTAGCGACCTTCCATGCCTTCACACTGGAAGGTGAACGTTGACGTGCCCCTTGTTGAAGAGATAGTACCACATCTGATGGAGAGAGAGAAACATAATGGATGCCCAGGGGTGCCATTCTAGCTTCACTAACCACTGTCCGAGCATTAGAGGTGCTAAATAAAATATTCCGAGCATTAATATCGCAGCAACCGACTATTTGTTGGTATAGCGGAGTAATGGCGTCCTGAGCAGAGAATGAAGTCACAGTGACGCATCGTGTTGTTCAGCTAAATCAGAAGAAACGCACACTTTGTAATCGTTTGCTGACAAATATAGCAACTGTAGATATATTAGATCTGACCTTGGGTTTGTGGTTGATAGTGAGTTGCCAATCCGGATCTCTGCGTCATGGAGCCAATCGGCACAACAGTCGCGCCTGTTGAGGATGCTGACAGCTCTGAACTTGTGCACGGCTAACAAGTCCAGTCTCCACCAGGGATTGAACTGAGGGGACGTTTCGCTGCAGCAGAGTCCCCAATACTTCCCACTTCTACACCCACTGACGGCATGAGAGGACGACCCAAAGATGGACCAACTCCACGCCTGCGCTGTTGGTTTCCTTAAGGCCACGTTTAGTAGAGGTTCCACTAAAGGGGAAAAAGCAAATCATCAATATCAGACTTGCATGTCTTCAAGAAATCAAAGTCAGTCAGTTGGAGTTGTACCTGTTGGGGTACCATACACCTCCACCTCGCACAGGGTGAGAGTCTTTCCCTCTCCGGGGATAATCACGTTCACAAAGCGGCCGTCCATGCTGCCTCCATCGCAGTGGTATGTGTTGGTTTTACCTGCTCTGATGCTGGAGATGGAAGCACACCTGGCATGGGGGAGTTGGGGGGATAGTTATCTTGGTTATCTTGTGGGGCTCCTCGTTAAAAAAGAAAAACACAGAAGTCTTGAAATCTGGACATTTGTTTGCATTTCTAAAGCCTTCTAATTTGATTTAACATGTTTTTGTTTGTGTCATGTCAGAGTAACTACTGTATGCTCCATGCTAGGCTAATGAAAATTGAGTGGTGGTGATTGCGTTCATGAGTTAGATTAGTTTTGGGGAACTCTATATATTTTTCATTGGTCTACAGCTGTCATGTTCTTATCTCGTAAGTGCTCAGTGGAAGATTGCCACTGCAGGAAGGTTATGTTGCATCGTGCAAACACTGAAATATTTCTGCTCTAATAATAGTAACATCAAAATGTATGTATTGAATGCTCTATCTTCTGAAATGCTTGTTCGCACCTGGGGTTGTCGTTTCCGTTGTTCTCCAGCGAGTTCCCGATTCGGATCTCGGCTCCATCAAGTCTCTCGGCACAGCAGTCTCCTCTATTCGTGATCTTGACAGATGTGACAATATATGTCCGCCGCAGGTCCACCCTCCACCAGGGATTGGCCTCGTTCTCGGCGGTGTGGCTGCAGAACCCGATGCTGTAGAACGAGTTCCGTCTCCCGTCGATGGCCCTGGAGGCGACGGCGAACGGGAGCGTCGATGACTGGGTGGCGTCTCCTTTCAGTGCCACGTTGGGAAGAGGATGCACTTGAAAACAGAAACGGGCCGATGGTTAGGTTGATTCCATTCCCGTGCGGTTGGTCCGATGCATGAAGTGCATGGGCATCCATGGTAAGAGGGGGTATTTTCAGAACAACAATTTCACCAAATAGAGGAGAGGATATGAATAACTCCAGACAGTTGGCTTGGTTCCAGACCATTACATCACTGGCCACATCTCTGATTTATTCACTGATTCAAAATAGGTCTGGTGCTCACAGCTGTATTTGTTTCCTGGGTAGAGAGACATTTTACCAATCAGAGCTTGGGGGAGGGGAAAAGGGATGTCATGTTCCTGTGCCAGAGCAAGAGAAATTAGCCACATACTGTACATGAATGGCATTTAAAAAATGCATACTTGACTAATCTGCATTATATTGAATGTATCATTACCAAAGTCGACGGGGAACACCTCAACTTCGCAGAGACTGAGAGTCCTCGATTTTCCCGGGAGACGCACAGTGACGTAGCGTCCCTCTATGGCGTTGAATGAAAAGTGGAACGTGAGTCCGCCCGGGATGTCAGCGATGACCGCGCACCTTTTTGTGCGGAGAAGAAAAGAGAAGGTGAGATTATAGAAACATGGTTCTCATATCACAACGGTAGACGTATGATACAGGTGCGTATCAAGCTGTGTCACCTGACATTTCTGTTGTCATTGGCTTCTATTGAATTTCCAATCCAGATCTCTCCACCAATCAGCAAGCTCTCGCTTAAATCTCTCTGGGTTATTGTTACAGCATTAATTTTGTACACATTCTGCAAGTCCACCCTCCACCAAGGATCGGACTCTTCTTCGGTGCTGGTACAGGACCCCTTGTGAAATCTCACGTCTATGTTCCCATCAACTGCCCCGCCAGCAGCAGCCGACTTGCTGGCTCGTGAAGACTGGACAGCTGGTTTATTCCGTGCCACATTTTGGAGAAGGGTACCTTGTTGGCAAACAAAATAATTATAAGACAAGAAAACCACAGAATGTATTGAAGAAGAAAAAAACAGTTTACCTGCCAGCGCTCCAGATGTCAGCATGAGATAAATGCCTGTTAAGTAATTAGAAAACATAGTTAGCACTATGTACTCATTTCGATGTTGATGAGGATCATCATCATCATTGCTGACATGCCAGTGAAATACTGATATGCAAACAAGGTGTACGCAAACTGGCAAAAGCAAACATGTCTGTTTAGGTCTGAGCCACTTTCATCAAATACAAAATGCTCTGATAAACCAACAATATGCATGTGGCATCCAAAAAACACTCAATGTTTCTCAGGACTCTGGAGACACCAAAATATAGAATATAACAAGAACAAAAAACTGAATATTGGACTTTTGAGAGACACAATACTCCATTGAAATGGTAATGTTGGGTGAGAACAGCGGCAAATAAATGAAATTTAAGTACTGGGAATTTGGGGCTGTATATCTGTCACCTTGTTTAATATTGTTCTAGTATAGTTTGAAGCATTTTAAGCCTTCTGGCATTGGAAACTATCTTCATAAAGTATTTCAATTGATTAGATTTAAAAGATATAGAGATACAAATATAGTTTAATAATGGCAATGCTGGCATTAATAATACTAAATAAATACACTTTAACATACTGTGACTTACCATTGAGGATCCAGATGGACTGACTCCCCCCATTCATGACTTTGGAGGCAATCCGAGAATGAAGATTATAACAATCTTAATGAAAAAACATTGAAGACTGATTGATTGTTACTTGCTGTCTTTGGAGTTTTCCTCTGAGTGTTACCAATCAGGTACTGTCCTGGATGATTTGTTCTGGTACACGAGAACATGTAAATTTGCAGTCAGCGATGTTTGCATGAAGGACAACACACCCAGATAGACATCTGCTTACTGCAAATTACTCCTGTGTCTGCATTAATGATTGATGTTGATCTACTATTTTCCCACCATTTTTAAAGCAATTATTATTTCACATGTATTGTTCATAAATTATTTTTGTTATGCATTTATATCCAGCATGGTCAACAAATTAAAATGATCTAGGACAAATGTATTCCAAAATCTCTGATAAATGGTGGAGAACGGCCAGTAGAAATGTTCATTTATATGAAATACACTGTGAATAATAATATTTTCTACAATCCCTTACAGTTTATATATCCTCTTTCCTCTTCTCATCATTATAATATCCATTTTTCCCAAATAATTACTATACATTAGTCCCTCAAAATAAAAATAAAAAGGGCTTGAAACGGACAAGCCAGTTTCTTGAGTGTTGCCTACTTAAATGTAAATATGTAATTAAACACAGTTTAATTAGTAACCTTCTTACAGGTAAAGATACTAAATTGTAGATGCCCTGCTATTATCCGATGGTTACCACTGTTAACACCGTCCGGCCTCTGGCTGCCCCCCATGTTAACACTGTTAGCTCCGTCAGCCCTGTTGCCGTTGTAAAAATATCAGTGTTCATAAACATATTGTGAGAGTCTGAGAGACAGAAGTCTATTTAAATTAAAAGAAATCTTGTCTAGATAAAATCTATTTTTAGTCTATAAAATAGGTACACTGGGTGGATTCATGCCACAGTATGTTTATGTCTAAAAGTAATTTAAAAGACGCTTTTTGACAATTAATAATTGTCCATTATCGGACAAGTAACGAGAAAACTAAGTCGAGTGACGTTACCTAAAGGATCTCCGGAACCAAAACGTTGATTAACTTCATTTAAATTGCTGAAATACAGTAAAGCCTTGTGGGAAGAGTTCTATCGGCTCAGATGTTTTTCTTTACTTACTGCTAAGTTTATGTAATTACATAAACCCCGTAACCTCGCCGTCACTTCCGGGCGGCGGCCGTAACGTTTCACCAGATCGTTAATAAGTACACTTTACAAAGTCGGATTTCAACAAAGGACACCTCTTTGTAACCCTACGAGCTTGTAGGAGTCGTTTCTCCGAGACGTCTCTACACCTGCAAAGATCAAAATTGTGCTAAACTTAACTTAACGTTACCTGTCACCAAACGCAGCGCGAATTTGAAGCGCGACCAGATTACATGCAAAGTCAATGCACAGACGCGATAGGTTGCAAAAAAGCGCTTTTTCCACCGGGCGGCGCGAATGACGCGTTTGACGCGAAAAAGTGCGAGTTGAAATTTTCCAACTTACCACCATCAATAATGCTTTTGCATACTTATATCTGATTCTAAATTCTCCCTGCATAATTGTTGATCATACATTGGCCTCCTATTTCAAAGAACTGTGCTGATGCTGTAAAAACATTTCAGGATAATTAAAATCAGCAACGTTTTGGAGGTTCAAATTCAGATCTTCGTCTCTGCTTGTTGGGGATACAGTCTTAGGTTTTCCGTATGTCAACAATATCTGACAGTGTATTAAAGCCACTAAGATAATCAGTTTACTTAAAATATTTATTCCAAACATATGTCATCAAACGTCAACTTTTACATAAAATGTGCAAAATCTGTTTCACCAATACTTGGTATCATATATAGCATTCTTTATAAGCGACTGCTCATTTCAATGTACTTGCACTTGGACATATGAAGATATCAGCCAATGAAGGCTTCATTGTAAACGTTTGGTTGAGTCATCAATATATACATTCACACAAAAGAGAATAACATTGTAATAATAATATAATGCAAACACACATTGTAACAATTTTCTCGTATTATTTTGACTTCAGAGGAGGAAAGACAGTGTTTCTTTGCTTGTCTTGTGTCACCAGAAACACAAACCATGAATGTTAATGCATAGTGACAACCAAAGAAAATGTTGACGGTAGACAGACATACAAACATCATTTCTTTTTTTTGTATAAAGCATGACATATACATGTGAAAGCAAAGTAGTGGTTAAAATGATTAGATTTTCTGTTTGATTACTCCTAGTAGTTGCAAATGTAATAGTGCTTTTCATTTGTATCCTATTCTATCCATACAGAGATTGATTTTGACTTAAGGAAGACAGTCAATATATGTGGCTACAATGAAGTAACTCGTAGGACAGAAAACCAGCAGTCCTATGGTTACACAACAAGCACAGTTGAACACATATTTAATAAAAAAACCTTAAAAATGAGCCTTCATGGATGCAAAAGCAGTCTCAAGGCTATGGAAGAGGGATCATCCTCCACCACTGCTGCTTTCAACTGCAGTAAGTTGATACACAATTAAGCATGATCCTAATAATCTGGGATGCATTGTGAATGGTAAACCTCCTTTGAGATGGTTATATTCAGCACACATTTATAAATAGCAAAGGTATGATTTTCTTGTCTTTGGGGTTTCAGTTTCCTCATAGCATGGTCAGACTGAGTACACCCACCATGATCAGCACAGCTGTAGGGGAGGACAGAAATAAATGATTTATCAGGCATTGTTTTAACACACTTTTAGGACATTTTTTCTCTCTTGAGGAAAACAACCTTGACTTACCTTGTGTCAGAGATTGACGGAGTGTAATGGCGTGGCTAGTAGTGGTAGTAGTAGTGGGGGACATGGTGGTGGTGGCGGCAAGGTTATTGGTGACGGTGGCATTAGGATTTGCCAGGTCTACAACAGAACTCTGTATTACGGGGGTGGGGCTTCCCAGTGCACCAGAAGCTGAAAAAGCAAATAAATGACAAAAAGTTCATGGACATGGGAACATATTAATATACAGTATGATCTGTGATATTCTCTGACAATGGGTCTTAGTTGCTGTTTTAAGTGCATATGTGTAAGAATGAGTGTCTCCACTATGTTGGCTTACTCCTGTTGAAAGGTCCAGTGGAGACTGCGAGTGCAAAACTTGATGCTCTAGGAGATCTCTTAGTTCTACGTCCAGTACCAGGGGTTGGTACAGTAGCAGCAAATGTACACTGGATAGTATTTCCATTGATACTGCCCCTCACAGAGTTCACGTTCAGCTGCAGAGCAAAAGAGACAATGAGTGTTCAGTGTATTAATATAAAAATAATAATGTACACTCACACCCACCACTAATCTGAGTAGAACTCACCTCTGTCACAATCAGCTGGCCGTTGTTGAGGACAGTGGCAAAGAATTGAACAACACCGTTGTTATTTGCACACACATAGGTTGTGTCATTTCCTCCCTGTGGTGCAAAACCAGAAATGGTTAATAACCTGTTTACAAAGATGACTTCAAAGAAACTATATGAATAGCTTAGGTTAAGCCGTCATGGTACTATCATCTGTGAGTGAGCGAAAGACAGAACTTAGCATACCAGTGTTGCGTCAGTTGACAGGGTGGCAGCAATGTAGCCTTCTGCATCTCCTGAGAGCGCGAACTCAAAGTTATTAGCGCTCGTCTGCCTGGCATTAAGAAAGAAACAGGAACCTGCGGTGGAGGGGTCGCACTCTGCGGGCTGAGCCGCACAGAGCGCCACGGTCCCACATCCTGTCCGAGAAACAGGTGTCTGCAAGGGAGATAAGAAACTTTTGAGTGGGTGGGACCATCAATGATTATAAATTCAGTTATATTCTATTCCACTATGCTCTATTTTTTGGGGCCTCACTCACCTGAAGAGTTTCCACTGTGAGGTTCTGAATCAGTGGTGGAGCAGTTGTTGTGGCTACCGGTGTCGTCGTGTCCGGTGCACTTGTCATGATAGTTGGTGCCATGGTCGTATTTGGTGCACTAGTCATGTTAGTTGGTACCATGGTCGTATTTGGTGCACTAGTCATGGTAGTTGGTGCCATGGTCGTGTTTGGTGCATTTGTTATGTTAGTTGGTGCCATGGTCGTAGTTGGTGCACTAGTCATGTTAGTTGGTAGCATGGTCGTATTTGGTGCACTAGTCATGGTAGTTGGTGCCATGGTCGTGTTTGGTGCATTTGTTATGTTAGTTGGTGCCACGGTCGTAGTTGGTGCACTAGTCATGTTAGTTGGTACCATGGTCGTATTTGGTGCACTAGTCATGTTAGTTGGTGCCATGGTCGTAGTTGGTGCACTAGTCATGTTAGTTGGTAGCATGGTCGTATTTGGTGCACTTGTCATGTTAGTTGGTGCCATGGTGGTATTGGGGGACATGGTGGTGGTGGCGGCAATGTTATTGGTGACTGTGGTATTAGGATTTGCCAGGTCTACAACAGTACTTTGTACTACAGCGCTGGGGCTTCCCAGAGCACCAGAAGCTGAAAAAGCATGCAAAAGACAAAAAGTTCATGGACATGGGAACATATTATGCAGTATGTTTTGTGATAGTCTCTGAAAATGGGTCTTAGTTGCTGTTTAAAGTGCATATGTGTGAGAATGAGTGTCTCCACTATGTTGGCTTACTGCTGTTGAAAGGTCCAGTGGAGACTGCGAGTGCGAAACTTGATGCTGTAGTAGCTCTCCTAGTTCTACCTCCAGTAGCAGGGGTTGGTACAGTAGCAGCAAATGTACACTGGATAGTATTTCCATTGATACTGCCCCTCACAGAGTTCACATTCAGCTGCAGAGCAAAAGAAACAATGAGTGTTCAGTGTATTAATATTAAAATAATAACGTACACTCACTCCCACCACTAATCTGAGTAGAACTCACCTCTGTCACAATCAGCTGGCCGTTGTTGAGGACAGTGGCAAAGAATTGAACAACACCGTTGTTATTTGCACACACATAGGTTGTGTCATTTCCTCCCTGTGGTGCAAAACCAGAAATGGTTAATAACCTGTTTACAAAGATGACTTCAAAGAAACTATATGAATAGCTTTGGTTAAGCCGTCATGGTACTATCATCTGTGAGTGAGCGAAAGACAGAACTTAGCATACCAGTGTTGCGTCAGTTGACAGGGTGGCAGCAATGTAGCCTTCTGAATCTCCTGAGAGCGCAAACTCAAAGTTATTACCGCTCGTCTGCCTGGCATTAAGAAAGAAACAGGAACCTGCGGTGGAGGGGTCGCACTCTGCGGGCTGAGCCGCACAGAGCGCCACGGTCCCACATCCTGTCCGAGAAACAGGTGTCTGCAAGGGAGATAAGAAACTTTTGAGTGGGTGAGAATTGTGCACTTTGATTATGCTAAACACCATCAATAATTATAAATAAAGTTATATTCTATTCCACTATGCTATTTGTGTAGGCATCACTCACCTCAAGAGTTACCACTGTGATGTTTGGCGTCAGTGGTGGAGCAGATGTTGTGGCTACCGGTGTCGTCGTGTCCGGTGAACTTGTCATATTAGTTGGTGCCATGGTCGTATTTGGTGCACTAGTCATGTTAGTTGGTGCCATGGTCGTATTTGGTGCACTAGTCATGTTAGTTGGTGCCATGGTCGTGTTTGGTGCACTAGTCATGTTAGTTGGTGCCATGGTCGTGTTTGGTGCAGTAGTCATGTTATTTGGTGCCATAGTCGTATTTGGTGCACTAGTCATGTTAGTTGGTGCTATGGTCGTATTTGGTGCACTCGTCATGTTAGTTGGTGCCATGGTCGCGTTTGGTGCACCAGTCATGTTACTTGGTGCCATGGTCGTGTTTGGTGCACTAGTCATGTTAGTTGGTGCCATGGTCGTATTTGGTGCACTAGTCATGTTACTTGGTGCCATGGTCGTGTTTGGTGCACTCGTCATGTTAGTTGGTAGCATGGTCGTATTTGGTGCACTAGTCATGTTATTTGGTGCCATTGTCGTGTTTGGTGCACTAGTCATGTTAGTTGGTGCCATGGTCGTGTTTGGTGCACTAGTCATGATACTTGGTGCCATGGTCGTGTTTGGTGCACTAGTCATATTAGTTGGTGCCATGGTCGTATTTGGTGCACTCGTCATGTTAGTTGGTGCCATGGTCGTGTTTGGTGCACCAGTCATGTTACTTGGTGCCATGGTCGTATTTGGTGCACTAGTCACATTAGTTGGTGCCATGGTCGTATTTGGTGCACTAGTCATATTAGTTGGTGCCATGGTCGTATTTGGTGCACTCGTCATGTTAGTTGGTGCCATGGTCGTATTTGGTGCACTAGTCATGTTATTTGGTGCCATAGTCGTGTTTGATGCACTAGTCATGTTACTTGGTGCCATGGTCATATTTGGTGCACTAGTCATGTTACTTGGTGCCATGGTCGTGTTTGGTGCACTAGTCATGTTACTTGGTGCCATGGTCGTATTTGGTGCACTAGTCATGTTACTTGGTGCCATGGTCATATTTGGTGCACTCGTCATGTTAATTGGTGCCATTGTCGTGTTTGGTGCACCAGTCATGTTACTTGGTGCCATGGTCGTATTTGGTGCACTTGTCATGTTACTTGGTGCCATTGTCGTGTTTGGTGCACCAGTCATGTTACTTGGTGCCATGGTCGTATTTGGTGCACTAGTCATGTTACTTGGTGCCATGGTCGTGTTTGGTGCACTAGTCATGTTAGTTGGTAGCATGGTCGTATTTGGTGCACTTGTCATGTTAGTTGGTGCCACTGTCGTGTTTGGTGCACCAGTCATGTTAGTTGGTAGCATGGTCGTATTTGGTGCACTTGTCATGTTAGTTGGTGCCATGGTCGTGTTTGGTGCACCAGTCATGTTACTTGGTGCCATGGTCGTGTTTGGTGCACCAGTCATGTTAGTTGGTGCCATGGTCGTGTTTGGTGAACTAGTCATGTTAGTTGGTGCCATGGTCGTGTTTGGTGCACTAGTCATGTTAGTTGGTGCCATGGTCGTGTTTGGTGCACTTGTCATATTAGTTGGTGCCATGGTCGTATTTGGTGCACTAGTCATATTAGTTGGTGCCATGGTCGTGTTTGGTGCACTAGTCATGTTAGTTGGTGCCATGGTCGTGTTTGGTGCACCAGTCATGTTAGTTGGTGCCATGGTCATGTTTGGTGCACTAGTCATGTTAGTTGGTGCCATGGTCGTGTTTGGTGAACTAGTCATGTTAGTTGGTGCCATGGTCGTGTTTGGTGCACTAGTCATGTTAGTTGGTGCCATGGTCATGTTTGGTGCACTAGTCATGTTAGTTGGTGCCATGGTCGTGTTTGGTGCACTAGTCATGTTAGTTTGTGCCATGGTCGTGTTTGGTGCACTAGTCATGTTACTTGGTGCCATGGTCGTGTTTGGTGCACTAGTCATGTTAGTTTGTGCCATGGTCGTGTTTGGTGCACTAGTCATGTTAGTTTGTGCCATGGTCGTGTTTGGTGAACTAGTCATGTTACTTGGTGCCATGGTCGTGTTTGGTGCACTAGTCATGTTACTTGGTGCCATGGTCGTGTTTGGTGCACTAGTCATGTTACTTGGTGCCATGGTCGTGTTTGGTGCACTAGTCATGTTACTTGGTGCCATGGTCGTGTTTGGTGCACTAGTCATGTTAGTTTGTGCCATGGTCGTGTTTGGTGCACTAGTCATGTTACTTGGTGCCATGGTCGTGTTTGGTGCACTAGTCATGTTAGTTGGTGCCATGGTCGTATTTGGTGCACTCGTCATGTTAGTTGGTGCCATGGTCGTGTTCGCTGTACTTGTTGTAGTGGTGTTTAGGGCGTAGGTGCCCGCAGATATCCAGGACAGCGTCACAAATAGTACAGTGAGGAGCAGTCTTTTGTCCATGCCTGTATTGGGTGGGGTAAGATTATTGACTTAGATAATATATTGTAAAATACTTAGTCTATGGTAATTGTGTCAAGAGTTAGTAAATGGGCTCAGAGTAAATCATAAAAAGGGAAATATTTAATATTTTCTTTTTTACAGCACTGCATTTAGGAACATTTAACAAACATGGAATGTTGAGCTATGCTCTTTTAGGGATTGTAGAGGAAAACATATAGTCGATGTTACTGAAGAAAAAACATGTTTAATGATGGCGTCCTTAATAATGAAAACCAAAATTTTAAAGATTTACTACAATATAAATGTTAATCATTATGTTAACCAATTATTTATATTTAACATGAAAATATTTCCATTAACACAGGTACACGCCTAACATGTAATTTAGCTTACATGTTTTCTATCAATAGGGTGACTGTGGCTCAGTGGTGAGCAGGGTTGTCCTTCAATCAGAGCACAGGCGGTTCGATCCCCGGCTCCGCTAACGCATACCCTAACTTAACCCTACATTGCTCCCGTAGCTGTGCCTACGGTGTATGAATGGTTGATCATCCTGATGTGGCACCTTGCATGGTAGCTCCTCTCATCAGTGTGTGAATGGGTGAATTATGTCATGTAGTGTTATGTCAAGAGCTTTGAGTGGTCGGAAGACTAGAAAAGCGCTATACAAGTACAGGTCCATTTTGTTAATTTAACCTTCCTCTTGTGTCAGGGTCGGCACAGACCTGTTTTAGGTTTTTAAATGCATAAAAGAACCACATAAATGTGTTTATTGCATCAAGGCTTTTTGACTTTGTCAGGAACCTCTATTTCAACCTTTGTGTTGTTAGGGTCGGTTTCGACCCAGTTATAAAAATAAGATTTGCTTGATTTTTTATTTATTTTTGACCTTGCAAATCTATATTTTGTGTTATGACTTGTTCTGCTTTTCATTTTGTGTTTATATTCAAGTTCTATTGCTGGAAAAAAATACTTTTTAGCCTTTTTCTTGAAGTAAATATGGGTCGAAATTGACCCGTAACACCATAGATGTTACTACAGTTAATAATATTAAAATGAAAAAATAAATAAAACAAATGTATTAAAGAGATGTGTTCTAATACCCTTCTAATAGTCAGGTAACACAACAACCTTTTGTTTATTTATATGATTATCTTGAGGTTAATTTGACCATTTTTCTTAATTGAAATCGAGGGGTATACTAACAAAGAAAAGGCCCAGAGGTCCACACCAAAAATATTAAAACATACAACAATATTTCCATGGATAAGGAAGCGTAACAAGGTAACCAAGAGATGAGAAACAAATTGGATGATAGATAATTGTTTTTAGTGTATTTCACAGTTGATTTAAGACATGGGTCAAAACCGACCCATATCAGAAAGCTAACACAAGAGGAAGGTTAAAAACAATTCAAATTATAATTTAGGGTATAAATGTATGATGAGATTAATCATATTATCTTTCCTTGATATTACAAAAATGTTCATAATACTGTTCAATTACGTATAATATTTTTATTAATTATAAGCATTGACTGCGCTTTATAGTTACTCTTGATAATTCAGATGATGGAAATTGATAATTAACGTGATAAATTTGATGTAACTTTGCAAAAGAATCCTAAATTTGAAGAAAACTTGATCGCAAGTACTTCATATGACAAGTTATAGACATATAACACATACAGTTATAACATATTCAAGCCTACCTGTAGATATTGTCTTTAGTTCCAATGATGTGAAATTGCGTTCAGAAGCAAAAGAATCTGCAGTCCCTTGAAAATGAAGATCTTGTGTAGTGTTAGTCTCCGGTGTGGCTTCTAGGTAGGCTGCTTGCTCCTCTGGTGTTCTTAGCTGTATCCCAGGTATAGGTGTGACATCTGTGCTCCCTGTCTCACTATTTAAACGATGGCGACTGGAAAGAGTCAGCCCCCAAAAAATTAAAAATACCTTCCCTGACATCATTGATGATGTTTCTAGAAGGCAGGGCTTGGAATGAAGGCTTAAGGGTGTGTGTATGGGAATGATTGCACATGTTTACACCTCTTAGTTCCTTCCAATGGATAGCTTTTAAATGCATCTGTTCCTTCCGTGATGCTCGTAACCTTCATGGTGGTTGCATAAATACAATGTTGCTGACACAATGACCACAACTGGTTTGTCAGACAAAGCGCAGCATTACTGCTATTTGCAATACGCTCACAAGATGATCTGTTGTTTTAGGATTTAGTTTTGGCAATTTTTTCTTGTGCCAAATCACAATGCAGTTATTTTCAGAAATTGATGGAAGTTCTTCAGTGTGTGTGTGTGAAGAAGACATAAAGATCACAAGTCCAAAATAAACTGTGGAGGAAGAACCTTAAAAACATTTAGAGCAACTAACTCAACTCACTTATTTAATTATGATTCATTCCCAGTGACCGGCTCCTTAGCACAGTCCTGCTGATAACGGAGCCAACATTAACAGAGTTGCATTTACACCAACAATGGCTCTGAGGAGCGTGTACAGGAATGCAGCGGATCATTAAACTCACCGCCTGATTGTGTCACGATTTTGAGTCACGGATCAGATCATGCAAGCAGAAAGGAAGAAAAAAAACTTAGCGGTTTTAATTCTGTATTATACTTTCCTTAGAGCTAGTGTTCGTTGTATACTAATAAAATAATGTATTTCCCAAATCACTTTAATCGTGTGTTTTAACCTCTGCAGATGACAATAAGCTGATAAACCTCCTTTCCTCCTTCTGCTGACATGGATCGTGGTTATCTGGATCGTGATCCATGCCTACTATTCATTGAAAGTGCTGTAACTCTGTTATGTTGTTCACAGTGGCGGCTGGTGGATTCTTTTTTGGGTGGGGCCAGCCCAAAAAACACATTACTACTTTGCAGTTACATTTTTTCTCATTTATTCCAACACTGACATAATAAGGACATATTATTAATACAATTCAGTATATTAATATATATATATATATCATATAATAATATTTAGTATAATATGATATATAAATACCATATACTATAATTATAAATATACAGTATAAATACCATGAATATATTATAATAATATATATATATATATATATATATATATATATATATATATATATATATATATTAAGATGCCCCTATGAACCTTGTTTGTTGGGGAAACACCCAATCAGTGTGGTGCGGAAACCTGCATGTTTTTATGACTAATTATTTATAAAGGAGCTTTGCTCTTCTGTCAAACCTCTCAATGACCTTCTTATTGAAGGCATGTTCCTGACAAGTTTCTTCTCCATGGAGAGCCTAGCCAGAGCATTAAGGCGATCCTGTGTCATGGTGTTTCTCAGGAAGGTCTTGATCCTCTTCAATGTAGAGAAAGACCTCTCGGATTCAGCTGTCGTCATGGGTGTGGTGATGAGTCTCTGTGAAGGTGCTCTGAGGGTTGTTCTCCATGAAAACCTGGTACCTTGAACTCACTGTTCTCATAGATATGGGACAGTTCTGTTTTGAGCTTGGCCTGGTTCAACATGGGGTACGCCTCCACTGTGGTTTCAAGCACCGACTCAGGGAACGTCACACTGTGTTGTGGGAACAACTCTGCATGCAGCAGTGTTACGCTGACGAGGTGCTGGGTGAAGGAGAACCGCTCCTTGGCTTCATCAGGACGGTATCACATACCTGTAAAAGATAAATCAACTTAAATTTGCAATAAAGCTATTTTGATGAAAGTGATTCTGATTGAACACACGCTTATGTCCAAGTCAAGTATTTCAAAAATACAATATATGTAAAATCTTACAAATAACTTCAGATGATGGGAAATTATAACTACATCATCCAAATGTATCAGACGGTCAGTTACCAGCGTGTCCTCCCCTTTTCAGGAGACAGTCGACTATGTAATTGAATATTTGACTACTTCCTGTAATTAGCATGTGCTGTGCATACACACCCACATAGTACATGTATGTGTGTGAGTGTATAAAGTATTTATATTGACAACTACATCACAACTTACCTCTGTAGCCAGCCTCTGTTGTTCTGCTGGTCCCAGTATCATGCGCTTTTTGGGCTGCTGGTCAGATCCACTGTCCCCTCACAGAGGAAGTGGAGGCCCTTGGCCAAAAAATGAAGTTTAAGTTACTAACTTGCCATCTTCAAAAACAACTAGGCCTCTTCTAGAAATTTACTTGGTGGACACCTGAATAAGCATGTTATTACAAATTGTGTTTGCTGCGTAGCAATGTTCACTTTGCCTAATATGGCCAGCTTCATGGAGTTATCTATGTGCGTCCTGGTGTTCTTGTGTTTTCTTATTTTTTCCGACAAGTGTTTCATGTCTCTTACTACCGTATGCTGCATCTGACCCCGTCGACTTAAAAAGCACGCATGGAAAGCAAAATACAGCATTAGCATGACTGCATCCAGCTAGCCAAGTGTACCAGTCTATACAGAAGCTCTGCATGTGCTGCTTGCCTTTCACAACGGGTCTGTTGTTTTATGGTGAGTTCAGGATGCTGGTCTGGGCCCAGTTGTTTCAGCAGGAGTTTATCCGCCAAGGTCCTTCTCTCAAACGGGTCTTGGAGGAGAGATTTGATCGAGTTAGGGTTGCATGTTCTTGCAAGAGTAGCGCTACTAGTGCTTGGCTGTTCCATTGTCATCTTGTTAAAATGGCGCTGTGAGGGAAGAGAAGCCGGGGAGAACACCAGAGACGAGAAGACAAGAACACGCGAGATGAGAACGAGACACAAGCCCTGAGAGAACAGAGACACGGGAACGCACACCGTGGGGCAAGAAGAGTTTGGCCCTCCCGGAAGTCTTTTTTAGGGCGCTGATTGGATAAATTGTACGTCATTCATTTATTTCTTTAATCAGTGATTGGCTAAATTGCGTATTAGACCCGTCTTCCTTGGGCAGAATTGATCTATCTCCACCACGTGCACTAGCAGCAGAGACGTGCACTGGAGCACCTGAGAGGTGCATGAGCGGAGAGGACAAGCAGGAAAAGCATATATTTGGTGCAGATATCCTATCCTACAAATATTACTCGGTATATTCCATAGTTCAAAAATGCAAATATTGACAATTTGTATAATTTATTAATATTATTACAATTTTTATAATTAATAATATTATAACTGGTTCTACATTCTGTACACATTTTTTTTTGGGGGGGGGGGAGTTTTTCTTGATCCGATGTGAGGTCCCGGGACAGGGATGTCGTATGTGTACACTGTGACTTACCATTGAGGATCCAGATGGACTGATTCCCCCCATTCGTGACTTTGGAGGCAGTCCGAGAATGAAGATTATAACAATCTTAATAAAAAAAACAATGGAGACTGATTGATTGTTACTTGCTGTCTTTGGAGTTTTCCCTCTGAGTGTTACCAATCAGGTACTGTCCTGGATGATTTGTTCTGGTACACAAGAACATGTAAATTTGCAGTCAGCGATGTTTGCATGAAGGACAACACACCCAGATAGACATCTGCTTACTGCAAATTACTCCTGTGTCTGCATTAATGATTGATGTTGATCTACTATTTTCCCACCATTTTCAAAGCAATTATTATTTCACATGTATTGTTCATAAATTATTTTTGTTATGCATTTATATCCAGCATGGTCAACAAATTAAAATGTTCTTGGACAAATGTATTCCAAAATCTCTGATAAATGGTGGAGAACGGCCAGTAGAAATGTTCATTTATATGAAATACACTGTGAATAATAATATTTTCTACAATACCTTACAGTTTATATATCCTCTTTCCTCTTCTGTTTTTACCAATAATTACTATACATTAGTCCCTCAAAATAAAAAGGGCATGGTTTGAAACTGACAAGCCAGTTTCTTGAGTGTTGCCTTCTTAAATGTAAAACATGTAATTAAACACAGTTTAATTAGTAACCTTCTTAGTAAAGATACTAAATTGTAGATGCCCTGCAATTATCCGATGGTTACCACTGTTAACGCCATCCGGCCTCTGGGTGCCCCCCATGTCAACACTGTTAGCTCCGTCAGCACTGTTGCCGTTGTTTGCACCACTCGTACCATAAGATGCTAACCAGTGATTACCATAAGATGTCAACGAGTGAAGAGCTGCAGTCCTCTACGCTCTGAATTTTGAATTTAGTAGCACATTTAAGGTGCCATAAAGGATTTGTTTCAAAAGCAGTGGCGGGCCGTCAAGGCCTTCTAAGCCTTCTCTGGTGGCCTAAACATAATCACAAAGTTATAGCTATTTTATAATTTAATTGTTTTTCACAAATACACTACATGTATTATAATTATGTTTCTGTATTAGCTTATTTTCTCATTGCACAGCTCCTGTCTTCATCTGTTCCTCTGCTCCAGGCCTCTTGTATGCCTCTGTTTGGGAGCTGCTTAACAGCATCTTATCCACACTTATATCACATTGCACCTCTCTTTCTCTGTGGAAGAGTAGGCTGATTAAGATACATTAAAAAGCTTCTAGAAGGTCTGGACGTCTGATTCGTCACAAGGCCCAGCGTGACCGTTAACATGCACTGTGATTGGTCAGTGAACCTAGAATCTCAAACCTACAACCTAGAATCTCAGGATTTACTGGATTTACTGATGACCTCTTTCCCACAGAGGTTTACGGGGGGTTATGTGCACCTGGTGAGAGAAATGCTGGTTTTGTCACTGTTTTTTACATTTGCAGTCGTATTTAATCATAAACAAGAAGCCACAGCGCTGTTGCTGCTGCTGGTCCCGCACCTCTCGCCGCAGCTCCGCCTGCGTGTGTGCACTGTGTAGTGTGTGTGTGTGTACTGAGCAGTGCGTGTGTGCACTGTGTAGTGTGTGTGTGTGTGTGTGCACTGAGCAGTGTGTGTGTGCACTGTGTAGGGTTTCTGTCACGGGTGACTCGGAGAGAGGACCCAAATGCAGATACGTGGTGAAAGAAAAGTAACTTTATCAAAAGTCAAGTCAAAGTCAGTTTTATTTGTCACTTCTTCCATATTGTGCAAACATACAGAAGACCTGAAATTTTGTTTCTCTGTCTGAAAATAAAGTGAATAGTGCAACATTTAGAAAAAAAAGTAAAACATAGACAACATATAACATATAAACTAGACAACATATAACATATAACCAACATATAAACATATAAACTAGACAACATAGCATAAACAGCATATAAACATAGTGCAGAAACATAAAGTGAATAGTGCACCAGTTAAGAAAAAGTAAAAATAGACAACATATAACATAAACAACGTATAAACAGTGCAGAAACGTATAAACATAGTGCAAAGACATATAACATATAGTGCAAAAACAAATTTGGAAACTATTTAAGTGTGTGTTAATAGCAGCGGTCAGACAGTTTAGCAGCAGAGTGTAGATGTGGGAGTGGTGAGGTAGAGAGTTCAGCTTCCTGACAGCTTGGTGGATGAAGCTGGTTGACAGCCTAGTGGTGCGAGCCCGGAGGCTCTTTACATGCAGGAAAACACAAACAGGGTTCTGGCGGAACGGAACAAAAAGCAGGCGCAGAACCACACAGGCACACACACAGTACGATCAGACAAGGGAACAGAAGACACACAGGGCTTAAGTACAAGGGGAAGGTGTGGGTGATTAGACACAGGAGGAAACAATCAGCAGACAATCAACAGACAGGAAGTGCAGAGGAACAGAGGACACACGAGACAGGACTTCAGAATAAAACAGGAACCCAGAAAGAACCAAACCGTGACAGTTTCAGTGCCGCGGTTTTGTTGGATTGTGTTGTTATAACTAAATGTGACTGGTTGTTGATTTGGACAACATGCATTGTTGTTGACCCGACAGGGTTGGGCTGGTCAAGTCGGTCAGCCAGGTGGCACAACATCGCAAGGCACATGCGCCGAACAGCTGATCCACTGTTCAAAAGAGTGATGATTCCAAGGGTGTAACAAATCTCCCATGAATATATCTTATCTTATCTTATGAAAGTACAGCATCCATCAGCGTAACAATATTAGTTTAAGATTTGGGTGTGAAAGGAAAGGCTCAAAATAGCAGTGTTCATAAACATATTGTGAAATTCTGAGAGACAGAAGTTTATTAAATAAAAAGAAATCTTGTCTAGATAAAAATCTATTTTTAGTCTATAAAATAGGTACACTGGGTTGATTTATGCCACAATATGTTTATGTCTAAAAGTAATTTAAAAGACGCTTTTTGACAATTAATAATTGTCACCATTTAAAAGTGATCATCTCTAAATAACTAATGAAAATAAACTGAGTTGCTAACATACACACTTTTTCACAAATAGGCCTACTGCCCGTGCTGTACAGTACGAAGACACCTTTACATCCCTTGCATACATTTCACAAACAAGTTCAACTAATTTCCTGTATGAAAACTATTATAAGTTGAAAAAACATAATCGGTAGAAAAAGGATTGTGATAAAGATGAACCGTGATGATAAAACCTTTTCGATGCACCACGGGAGACTGTATATGTCACGTCCGGCGACCATCTTTGTTTTGATGAAATGGTAGCAATTTCCGAAACTTCTGTAAATGCGTCGGGGCCTTGAACGGAGGATGTTCTCTTTCAGTTGGATAGTCAATGGGATGTCGCGAAAAATGTCGCGAAACCCGTGGTAAGTGTGAATAGATGACTATTTTGGTTTGTAAGAAAGATCTTTATGTAACAGGCAAAGCGCACTGTAAGCTAACAGGTCCTGGCTAACTGTGATCTTAGTATTCACTTATATATTTTTCCAAACAACTTGAGCAAGGCTTTCCTCGAGACATCTCTACACCTGTAAAGATCAAAATTGTGCTAAACCTAACTTAACGTTACCTGTTAGCTAGCTGCGTGTGCACCTGCGTTAGCTAACACCAAAGTATCTTAACTAAGTTGGCTGGTTTTATTCTATGACATGGATATTATTGGGCTACCGTTGGCTGTCTTTTACCAAATATTGTATCACTTTTAAAAAACACATCGGCAGAATATAAAAATATAATCTTAAAAAGTAGGTGACAACTAAATAACATTTCAACTGAACTGATGATGTACCGTTAGGAGTATTGATTTGAGTTCACCCTCCCATATTTTGACATATTACAAATTTCATCTCTTCTTTGCACTTTTGTATATGTCAAGGATTTTAAGTCAGCTGTTTCATTTTTTTAATCAATGTGTCTCTTACACTGCCATGGTGACCCTGCTGATGCCCCTCCTCTCTACCTCCTTCTGCTGACATGGATCGTGGTTATCTGGATCGTGGTCCATGCCTACTACTCATTATATAAATCATTTGTGCTGTAACTCTGTTACGTTGTTCATTCTGTACAATTTTTTTTTGGGGGGGGGAGTATTTCCTGATCCGATGTGAGGTCCCGGGATGTCGTATGTGTACAGATTGTAAAGCCCTCCAAGGCAAATTTGTATTTGTGATATACAAAATAAACTGAATTGTATTGAATTAACATATATTTGTGTTACTACTGTAAGAGCCACAAGTGTGTTTTTTAGTTTATTGATATTCCAAGAGTGTTTATAATTTAATATTCAGAATTATGCTCACAGTTTAGGAACTATAGGTAAAAGATACTGAAATATGTTTATAGTAATGACTGACGCTCGAGCCAGGTGATTTAATGACGTCATGATGGCAGCAGGGGTAGGAATAGCTGCATTAGGCATGAGAGCAGATAGTTCTTTTACCGTGTGATCGTTTACCGTTTATTAGTTTTTGTGTATTTTGTTAGTGTTTTTTGCTGCACAAAATAAAACCGAAGAAAAGGAAATGAACGGTCTCCTGTCATTCGCGTGAGAAGAGGAACTCAATGTGTCTGCAGCTCTTTAGCGGCTTAATGAAAACAACGTAGACGGAACGCCTCTACAACTACCATCAATAATGCTTTTGCATCTTGTATGATACTTACCGTAAAAGTCGGGTTACGAGCCGCTCCTACGGCCGGTCAGTGTCCCTGCTGTAGCAAGCTAGGAGGGCTGCTGCTAGCTAGCACTGCTGCTGCTACCAGCCGCTGCTGCTGCTACTGCCCGCTGCTGCTGGTCCTGCCCATGTCCCCTCTGCCCAAGTCGGGTGTCGAGCCTGGTCCCGCTACCTTCGGTGGTTTTCGGGGAGCTAGCAGAAGTTAGCGGGGAAGTAACGGAGCGCTAGCAGGAGCCCCAGCTGGCTACAGCGGGGAGCTAACGGGGACACTGACCGAAGTAGTAGTTTTACAGTATATCTGATTCTAAATTCCCCCTGCATAATTGTTGATCATACATTGGCCTCCTATTACAAAGAACTGTGCTGATGCTGTAAAAACATTTCAGGATAATTAAAATCAGCAAAGTTTTGGAGGTTCAAATTCAGATCTTCGTCTCTGCTTGTTGGGGATACAGTCTTAGGTTTTGACGTATGTCAACAATATCTCACAGTGTATTAAAGGTAAAGATAATCAGTTTACTTAAAATATTTATTCCAAACATATGTCATCAAAAGTCAACTTTTACATAATGCAATGTGCAAAATCTGTTTCACCAATACTTGGTATCATATATAGCATTCTTTATAAGCGACTGCTCATTTCAATGTACTTGCACTTGGACATATGAAGATATCAGCCAATGAAGGCTTCATTGTAAACGTTTGGTTGAGTCATCAATATATACATTCACACAAAAGAGAATAACATTGTAATAATAATATAATGCAAACACACATTGTAACCATTTTCTTGTATTATTTTGACTTCAGAGGAGGAAAGACAGTGTTTCTTTGCTTGTCTTGTGTCACCAGAAACACAAACCATGAATGTTAATGCATAGTGACAACCAAAGAAAATGGCCAGATGTCCCATCTGGCCATTTTGAGGGTAGACAGACATACAAACATCATTTCTTTTTTTTTGTATAAGTAAAGTAGTGGTTAAACTGATTTTATTGTTTGATTACTCCTAGTAGTTGTAAATGTAATTGTGCTTTTCATTTGTATCCTATTCTAACCATACAGAGATTGATTTTGACTTCAGGAAGACAGTCAATATATGTGGCTACAATGAAGTAACTCGTAGGACAGAAAACCAGCAGTCCTATGGTTACACAACAAGCACAGTTGAACACATATTTAATTTAAAAAAAACTTAAAAATGAGCCTTCATGGATGCGAAAGCAGTCTCAAGGTTATGGAAGAGGGATCATCCTCCACCACTGCTGCTTTCAACTGCAGTAAGTTGATACACAATTAAGCATGATCCTAATAATCTGGGATGCATTGTGAATGGTAAACCTCCTTTGAGATGATTATATTCAGCACACATTTATAAATAGTAAAGGTATGATTTTCTTGTCTTTGGGGTTTCAGTTTCCTCATAGCATGGTCAGACTGAGTACACCCACCGTGATCAGCACAGCTGTAGGGGAGGACAGAAATAAATGATTTATCAGGCATTGTTCTAACACACTTTTAGGATTTTTTTTTCTCTCTTGAGGAAAACAACCTTGACTTACCTTGTGTCAGAGATTGACGGAGTGTAATGGCGTGGCTAGTAGTGGTAGTAGTATTGGGGGACATGGTGGTGGTGGCAGCAAGGTTATTGGTGACGGTGGCATTAGGATTTGCCAGGTCTACAACAGAACTCTGTATTACGGGGGTGGGGCTTCCCAGAGCACCAGAAGCTGAAAAAGCAAATAAATGACAAAAAGTTCATGGACATGGGAACATATTAATATACAGTATGATCTGTGATATTCTCTGACAATGGGTCTTAGTTGCTGTTTTAAGTGCATATGTGTCAGAATGAGTGTCTCCACTATGTTGGCTTACTGCTGTTGAAAGGTCCAGTGGAGACTGCGAGTGCAAAACTTGATGCTCTAGGAGATCTCTTAGTTCTACGTCCAGTATCAGGGGATGGTACAGTGGCAGCAAATGTACACTGGATAGTAGTTCCATTGATACTGCCCCTCACAGAGTTCACGTTCAGCTGCAGAGCAAAAGAGACAATGAGTGTTCAGTGTATTAATATTAAAATAATAATGTACACTCACTCCCACCACTGATCTGAGTAGAACTCACCTCTGTCACAATCAGCTGGCCGTTGTTGAGGACAGTGGCAAAGAATTGAACAACACCGTTGTTATTTGCACACACATAGGTTGTGTCATTTCCTCCCTGTGGTGCAAAACCAGAAATGGTTAATAACCTGTTTACAAAGATGACTTCAAAGAAACTATATGAATAGCTTTGGTTAAGCCGTCATGGTACTATCATCTGTGAGTGAGCGAAAGACAGAACTTAGCATACCAGTGTTGCGTCAGTTGACAGGGTGGCAGCAATGTAGCCTTCTGAATCTCCTGAGAGCGCAAACTCAAAGTTATTACCGCTCGTCTGCCTGGCATTAAGAAAGAAACAGGAACCTGCGGTGGAGGGGTCGCACTCTGCGGGCTGAGCCGCACAGAGCGCCACGGTCCCACATCCTGTCCGAGAAACAGGTGTCTGCAAGGGAGATAAGAAACCTTTGAGTGGGTGGGAAATGTGCACTTTGATGATGTTAAACACCATCAATAATTATAAATAAAGTTATATTCTATTCCACTATGCTATTTTTGTAGGCATCACTCACCTCAAGAGTTACCACTGTGATGTTTGGCGTCAGTGGTGGAGCAGTTGTTGTGGCTACCGGTGTCGTCGTGTTTGGTGCACTAGTCATGTTAGTTGGTGCCATGGTCGTATTTGGTGCACTAGTCATGTTAGTTGGTGCCATGGTCGTATTTGGTGCACTAGTCATGTTACTTGGTGCCATGGTCGTATTTGGTGCACTAGTCATGTTAGTTGGTGCCATGGTCGTATTTGGTGCACTAGTCATGTTAGTTGGTGCCATGGTCGTATTTGGTGCACTAGTCATGTTAGTTGGTGCCATGGTCATGTTTGGTGCACTAGTCATGTTAGTTGGTGCCATGGTCATGTTTGGTGCACTAGTCATGTTAGTTGGTGCCATGGTCATGTTTGGTGCACTAGTCATGTTAGTTGGTGCCATGGTCATGTTTGGTGCACTAGTCATGTTAGTTGGTGCCATGGTCGTATTTGGTGCACTTGTCATATTAGTTGGTGCCATGGTCGTATTTGGTGCACTTGTCATATTAGTTGGTGCCATGGTCGTGTTTGGTGCACTAGTCATGTTAGTTGGTGCCATGGTCGTATTTGGTGCACTTGTCATATTAGTTGGTGCCATGGTCGTGTTTGGTGCACTAGTCATGTTAGTTGGTGCCATGGTCGTATTTGGTGCACTAGTCATGTTAGTTGGTGCCATGGTCGTGTTTGGTGCACTAGTCATGTTAGTTGGTGCCATGGTCGTATTTGGTGCACTAGTCATGTTAGTTGGTGCCATGGTCGTATTTGGTGCACTAGTCATGTTAGTTGGTGCCATGGTCGTATTTGGTGCACTAGTCATGTTAGTTGGTGCCATGGTCGTATTTGGTGCACTAGTCATGTTAGTTGGTGCCATGGTCGTATTCGCTGTACTTGTCACATTAGTTGATGCTGTTGTTGTAGTGGTGTTTTGGGCGTAGGTGCCCGCAGATATCCAGGACAGCGTCACAAATAGGACAGTGAGGACCAGTCTGTTGTCCATGCCTGTATTGGGTGGGATAAGATTATTGACTTAGGTAATATAATGTAAAATACTTAGTCTATGGTAATTGTGTCAAAAGATTCTATCAAGTGGGCTCAGAGTAAATCATAAAAGCAGAAATATTTAACTAAACATACGTTTTTGTTTTTTACAGCACTGCATTTAAGAACATTTAACAAACATGAAATGTTGAGCTATGCTCTTTTAGGGATTGTAGAGGAAAACATATAGTCGATGTCACTGAAGAAAAAACATGTTACTGATGGTGCCCTTAATAATGAAAACCAAGGTACACGCCTAACATGTTATTTAGCTTACATGTTTTCTATCAATTTTATTAATTTAAGAACAATTATAATTATAATTTAGGTTATAAATGTATGATGAGATTAATCATATTAACTTTCCTTGATATTACTAAAATGTTCATAATACTGTTCAATTACGTATAATATTTGTAGTAATTATAAGCACTATATAGTTACTCTTGATAGTAGTATAGTTAACGTGATAAATTTGATGTAACATTGCAAAAGAATCCTAAATTTGAAGAAAACTTGATCGCAAGTACTTCATATGACATTACTTCAAAGGTTATAGACATATAACACATACAGTTATAACATATTCAAGCCTACCTGTAGATATTGTCTTTAGTTCCAGTGATGTGAAATTGCGTTCAGAAGCAAAAGAATCTGCAGTCCGTTGAAAATGAAGATCCGGTGTGGCTTCTAGGTAGGCTGCTTGCTCCTCTGGTGTTCTTAGCTGTATCCCAGGTATAGGTGTGACACCTGTGCTCCATGTCTCACTATTTAAACGATGGCGACTGGAAAGAGTCAGCCCCAAAAAAAAAAAACCTTCCCTGACATCATTGATTATGTTTCTAGGGGCAGGGCTTGGAATGAAGGATTAAGGGTGTGTGTATGTAAGCCACGGGAATGATTGCACATTTTTACACCTCTTAGTTCCTGCCAATCGATAGCAATTAAATGCAATACTTCCTCGATGCTCGTAACCTTCATGTTTGACATAATGGGAACAAGGAAACACACACTGTGTCTTCCTCAATGGTGTCATATTAAACAACAGCTTACTTTTTATATTAAACATATTAAGGAGCACGGCCGTATGGTTTGTCGGACCCTGGTCGGAGTTGGCTGATGCTACGCTAAGCGGAGGGTCAATTAAAATCAAAGTAATAGAAATGTGTCAGTATTATAGGTGTCTTTTAGTTATTTCAGTAATGTTACATGCGCCAGATCTCCTCCTCCCTCTTCCCCATTTTTAAAGAGGGACACCTGGGGGGGGGGGGGGGCGGTTGAATGAATACAATGACACAGACTGGTATATGAAACCAGTCATGGGACTGCTGACACAATGGCCAGAACTGGTTTGTCAGACAAAGTGCAGCCTCTTCTGTTAACTTTGTGTTCTGTGGTTTCTTGTTTGTGTTTACCCTCCCTGTCTTTTGAGCAGGCACAGACAGGAAACTCTGAACTGCTACAATATCATAATGGGAGTTGACTTCTGAAATGTGTTAGGAAGCATTTCTCCCTGCAAATGGACTTACGAACCTGACATTACTGTAAAAATTTATATTAATCATAAGTAGACTAGCTCAAGTAGCTGTTTGGTGTGTATTGTATCGGCAGTCAAAGGATCAGAGT
The DNA here is from genome assembly GCA_038501785.1 of Myoxocephalus aenaeus. Classification (NCBI taxonomy): domain Eukaryota; kingdom Metazoa; phylum Chordata; class Actinopteri; order Perciformes; family Cottidae; genus Myoxocephalus; species Myoxocephalus aenaeus. Next base: position 840,001 of record JBAMJR010000111.1, read on the forward strand.
TAAGAGTTTAGGTATACAATACAGTAATGTTGAAAAAAGAGCTCCTATTGTATCGAACAAATGAATAGTGAATACAATAATGAATACATTAATTGTTATTGGACTTTTTAAAGTTGAATAGGTGAGATAACTCGATTATCAAAACTCCATTTGCCCCCTTACTCTTACTCCGGCTCAGACTGCAACCAAAAATTGGCCGCAGTAAATTAAACTCTATCGTGATGTGTTCAAATGTAATTTTGCATATTATCCAATTTAACCATTATCTGTGAGTGTATAAGGTCCAACTTTACATGTATTTTGCAATCCGCTCACAAAATGGTCGGTTGTTTTAGGATTTTGTTTTGGCTATTTTTTCTTGTGCCAAAAATCACAACGCAGTTATTTTCAGAAATTGATGGAAGTTCTTCAGTGTGTGTGATGAAGACGTAAAGACCAAAATAAACTGTGCAGGAAGAACTTTAAAAACATTTAGAGCAACTAACTCAACCAGACACTTATTTAATTTTATTGTCACCGCCCGATTGTGTCACGATTTTGAGTCACGGGTCAGATCATACAAGCAGAAAAGAAGAAAAAGAAATCTTGGAATTAGCGGTTTTAATTATGTATCATACGTGTGTTTGGGATAAAACATTAATTTTTTTCTTTTATATTTACTTGATTCTTATCGTCAGTTAGCGTTTAAACTGTTACTCATTAACTTCCCTGATAAAAAGCGATTGGTTTAATGATTATGAATATGTACTGAATGCTTCACCGAACAGAAGGATCTTACCAACAAATGGAAAGGTTAACGGCATTATATTGGGCCACGGAATTCCCCTCTCCTCCATGTGTTAAACCTGTTTGGTTGGCTCTGTAGAGAAGTATTTCTGCTCATAAACTAGTGCCGTGATTTCTCCGTAAATTCGTCAAAGCACACAAAACATCCGTTGTGTGTCACGTCGCGAAAAACAACAACCTGGAGGCATGCGGAGTGTCATAAAAGTGTCATGTTCAGCGCGTATGCGTAGCTTCTGCTGTACAGTGTAAGAATACAAAAGTAATACATCTTTCCGCAAATGTGGCTGATTTGACAAAGGGAAACATTTTGACATTTTGAGTGACTTGAGGTGTTTTTCCAGAGCCATGAAAACAGATTTGATGTCCCACCGGACTTTAAAAGTGTTGCTTTGTGATGTAAGAGCATCATCTCTAAGAATGCTTTCAAACAATAGCAGTGATTTGCTATTTGAAATTTTCAATTCAATTGTTAAAGCCGGCATGTAGAGGTGAGGTGAGGTAAAGGTATGAGGACCAGCAGGTGTGCCAGCTGACTGCTCACTATTCATTCTTCTGCAGTGTCCTGTCTAGCTCACACATTGGCACATTATGGCCACGACACCGTGTCCAGTTATTATCTACTTGCTTTTGGCTATTTTGTTTGTCAAATACATTTTCAATTTCATCATGCGTGTCTGTCAACATATAGAAAGTGCTACTCACTTATCCTTTCAAGTGGTTAAGCCTCCAGTCTGACCTGGAATGCACATCAGACTGATGTATGAGGCGTGTGGTTTGTTTGTCTTTGTCATCGAGGTCAAACGTTGTTACGTTATTTTATCGTTCGGCTCGATCTGGCGTTACAGTTATGTTTCAGTTAGTGAATGAGGTTGTGAATTATATTATTTCCCTCTAAAACGTCTGAGAAGCTTCAGTGCATCGGAGCACTTTGTTGACAAACCGGCATGAGGCGAGCGTCCTGTTTGCCGTGTGCTTACTTGCGCACACAAGTCTGCAGCCTTTACAAATAATCTAAACCAAATATTTATCCACGCCTTCATCTTCTCATCATGTGAAGAGTGGAGCGACACTGTTAGCCAGTCGGTTATGTGCACGTTGTCAACTTCAGTAGCGTTACGATTGAAGACGATACCGTCTCTAATATCGACCAGGGCGCCACAGGGTTTGCATGTGAGAGCATTTGTTCGTGCGTCTGAGAGTTCAAATGTCGTGTTTTGGTAATATTGCGAGTGCATGATGATCATTGATCAAAGCAGAGGGATGTCAGCCACCGTCTGTTTCACCCGCCCCTGAAACTCTCAAACGTCCGACTTGACGAGCGAGTGTAGAGCAGTCGGGTCGAGCGGGCGTGACCGGATATGTGCATATTTAGGCAAGGCAAGGCAAGTTTATTTGTATAGCATATTTCAACAACAAGGCGATTCAAAGTGCTTCACATAAAACCATTAAGAGCATCAAAACATAATGCAGAGAAAACAGGATTTAAAACAGTTAAGAAAACATTAAAACAGTCAAAAAGCTAAATAAAAAATAAAAATTGAATAAAAGTTGCAGTGCAGTTTAAGAAATGAAATGCAGTAGTGAGATGCAGCAATTGAATCTGGATCAATTAAAGGCAACAGCAAACAGAAAAGTCTTCAATCTGGATTTAAAGGAGCTGAGGGTCTCAGCAGACCTGCAGCTTTCAGGGACCTTGTTCCAGATATGTGGAGCAGAAAAGCTGAATGCTGCTTCTCCATGTTTAGTTCTGACTCTTGGAACAGAAAGTAGACCCGTCCCAGACGACCTGAGGGGTCTGGATGGTTCATAAGGTAGTAGCAGATCACAAACATACTTAGGCCCTACACCATTCAGTGCTTTATAAACCAGCAGCAGGATTTTAAAGTCAATTCTTTGTTTGACAGGAAGCCAGTGCAAAGACCTCAGAACTGGTGTGATGTGATCCACTTTCCTGGTCTTAGTGAGGACTCGAGCTGCAGCGTTCTGAATCAGCTGCAGCTTTCTGATTGACTTTTTACAGAGGCCTGTGAACACACCGTTACAGTAGTCCAGTCTACTGAAGATAAATGCATGGACAAGTTTCTTCAAATCCTGTTGAGACATAAATCCTCTAACCCTTGATATATTCTTCAGGTGGTAGTAGGCTGATTTTGTAATTGTCTTGATATGGCTGTTCAGGTTGAGGTCTGAATCCATAACTACACCTAGATTTCTGGCTTGGTTTGAGGTTTTTAACGTCAGTGATTGAAGCTGAGCGCTGACTTTCAATCGTTCGTCCTTGGGACCAAAAACAATTACTTCTGTTTTATCTTTGTTTAATTGAAGAAAATTCTGGCACATCCAGTTATTGATTTCTTCAATGCATTTAGCCACCCCTTGTATGGGACTATAGTCCCCTGGTGATATAGTTATGTAGATTTGTGTGTCATCTGCATAATTATGATAACACACTTTGTTGTTTTTCATAATCTGAGCCAGTGGAAGCATGTAGATGTTGAACAGAAGAGGCCCCAGTATTGAGCCTTGGGGAACACCACATGTCATCCTAGTCAGCTCTGATGTGTAATTAGCTACCGACACAAAGTATTGTCGGTCCTTCAAGTAGGATTCAAACCAGTTAAGTGCTGCGCCAGAGAGTCCTACCCAGACTTTCAGTCTAGTAGTATGTCATGATCGACCGTGTCGAATGCAGCACTGAGATCCAGTAATACTAAGACTGAAGTTCTGCCACTGTCTGTGTTTAAGTGGATGTCGTTGAAAACCTTAACAAGAGCAGTTTCAGTACTGTGGTGCTGACGAAAGCCGGACTGGAAGACATCGAAACAGTTATTTTCGGCCAAGAAGTTGTTCAGCTGTTGAAAAACCACTTTTTCCATTATTTTACTTAAGAATGGGAGGTTTGATATTGGCCTATAGTTTTTCAATATTTCGGGGTCTAAACTAGCCTTCTTTAGGAGTGGTTTAATCACTGCAGTTTTTAGGGCTTGAGGGAAGACACCTGAAAGAAGGGATGTGTTTACAATATGTAAAAGATCAGCGGTCATGCAGTGTGAAATGTTTTTGAAAAAGTGTGTTGGTAGAATATCCAAGCAGCAGGAGGATGTTTTCAGATGTTGTATAATGTCTTATTTAGGTTCAGCCCTCCTTACAAGAAATACGTGTGTGGCCACTTCCTGTCGTGGGGAAAGTGAGTCTGGAGCCCTGGCCACGTCACACACTGTTTTACAGAACCCGCATCCTTACAGGGGCCCGCATCCTTTATTTGCTGTTTTCATGCTCAGCTTTTAATAACATGCTGCCTCATATTTTTGATTGAGAGACTCGCTTGAAAGGACTGGATCCATCTTTTGTCAATACATGTTGACTGAGGGCCGAGGAGCTGCTCACTGTGTGTGAGGGAGAGGGAGAGAGAGGGGGGGGGGAGAGAGGGGGGAGAGAGGGAGAGGGATGGAGGGAGAGAGAGAGGGATGGGGAGAGAGAGAGGAAGAGAGAGAGGGAGGGGGAGAGAGATGGAGGGGGAGAGGGAGAGAGAGAGGGAGGGGGGAGAGAGAGAGGGAGGGAGAGAGAGAGGGAGGGGGGAGAGAGGGAGGGAGAGAGAGAGAGAGAGGGAGGGAGAGAGAGAGAGAGGGAGAGGGGAAAGAGAGGGCTAGAGACACAGAGAGAGAGAGGGAGAGAGGGGGGAGAGGGAGAGGGGGGAGAGAGAGGGCGAGAGAGAACTATTGCGTGCAGTGTTCTTGAAATAATTTTTTTGAAGCCCTGTCGCTGACCCCGCAGAAGATGTGACATCTGATAGGAGTGTTGTTCTGGGTTGGTTGCAAATGAACTGAAGTCACCAATCCAGCTCCGCTTGTTGGTCCCCATTGTGTAGAGATCCTGGTGATTACAGGAGGGCGGTGCGACGGCTTCTTCTTACCGACTTGGCCCCCCGTCAAATCATACGGCGAAACAAGTCCATGCTTCTTTTCAGACTATAGTTCATCAATGCAGGAAAGAAATTCCCAAACCGCACAGCGGTCACATGTCACACAGCGCATGTTGACTGAACTCCATCACCACATCCGTGTCGAGGACGAGAGAGCTGCTTACTTCTGCACAGCGAGGAAATGGACTTATATTTGTATTTGTATAATCCAATAGAAGAAGAAAAATATTTTGATTAATTTGACCCCATGATAAATCAGAGTAAATATGCTTTACTCTGCTGTTTATGCCCTAAAACACATTTTCTGAATAAAGCATCTAATTTGTTTACCTTCCGAACACTTGCTCTAAGCAAAAACTAACAACACAGTAAAAGGATATGGTTATTTAGTAATATTTTAATGAATTAGCTATAGGCAGTCTATTCTAAATATTTGGGTTAATTATCGTGAAAACCATAAAAAAACGTGATATTTCCTCCTGACAATAATGGTGATATCAAGATGTCCTATTGTGACCTCCCTACTTTCCATTATGATCTATTTGTACAGTTATTACATTCTACATCCTACTCTTTTCAGTACATACCACGCTTTATTGCTGTGTTTTGTTGAATTGTAACTTCTTCTGCTCCTAACGCAGCTCTTATATAATATATATATACAGTATATATTCTAATGCTTATGAGTGTCAGAATGTGATACCACACCCTGTTTGATGAAATGTCGTTTCTAAGAGCTAACCACCAAAACCACTCCTCTGTAACGTCATGTTTATGTGTTATCACATCTTAGAATAATCATAATATTAGAAGATACGAATCTCCATTTCTTACTTGAATCAACTGTGTGACACATGAAACAACCATAACAAAAACAAATAGGGTAAAGTAAATACATTCTACCCATTGAATTGAACAGGTAAATCATGACTAATCTAGATAAGCTTCCTGTTTTTAAGAAGTCAGTTTCGGTTACTTAACAGTCCGCTGTCACTCTCTTTGAACCGGCTGGGGCAGATTATTTATGCTTCCCAAAATGAATCAAGGAAATCTTTTAGTGACGAGAAAGGCAGATTCCCACACCTCGTTTTCAGACAACCCAAACTGTTTTTACTTTGTTGACATAATAAGGCGAATTAAAACGCTATTGTCATGCGTTTTGTCATTATAACATAATTGGCCTCACCAATTGCAAGTGGATCACAGACTTCCTGACTGACAGGAAGCAGCATGTGAAGCTGGGAAAACATATCTCAGCCTCTCGGTCCATCAGCACCGGTTCCCCCCAAGGCTGTCTGGATCTCTCCCTGTACACCAACAGCTGCACCTCCAGTCACCAGTCCGTCAAGCTCCTGAAGTTTGCGGATGACACCACGTCTTAACTAGTCTCACAAGGACTCATCTCTGGTGGGGACGAGTCCGCCTACAGGTGGGAGTCTGACCATCCGGTGACCTGGTGCAGTCAAAACAACTTATGGTTGTGGAGATGGTTGTGGACTTCAGGAATCAGCCCCACCCCATTACATTTCATTTAGCTGGCGCTTTTATCCAAAGCGACTTACATTTTTGCTCTATATACCGTAGACACAGCAATTGTGGGTTAAGTGTCTTGCCCAAGGACCCATCGACAAGGACTAGCGGAGCCGGGGCTTGAACCACCGATCCACTGAGCCACCGTCGCCCCATCATTTGCTCTGCTGAGAAGGTGATTGGCTGCAATCTGCCGTCCCTCCAGGACTTGTTCACTTCCAGGACCCGGGTCCCCCACTGACTGACTCTGTGACCCACAGTCACCGGTCACTCCCCTGCACATCCCTTCATACACTTGCCAATTTCATATTACACTTTCACATTCATTACACTTCTTTAAAGTACGTCATCTGTTTGTCTGTGCACTTTATTTTAATTACAAGCCGCTACTATAAGAGGACACTTCGTCGCAGGGGGGGGGTAGCAGTAGTGTGTAGCATGCCGTGAACTTAAATTTACGTTGAGATCGGTCGACCAATGACAGTTCTCTCTACAGTCAGAGCTTGCGCAAGAAGGTGGAACGTGAGGGAGATACCATTTCCAAAACTTGTAAGGGGGTAATAACTATTTTCCCGGACGTTTTTGGAATCCCTGCCGGACGCTTTTTTTAGGTCTTGAAAAGAGGACATGTCCGGGGAAAAGAGGACGTCTGGTCACCCTACGCTACTACCTTCGGTCAGTGTCCCCGTTAGCTCCCCGCTGTAGCCAGCTAGCGCTCCTGCTAGTGCTCCGCTAGCTCCCCGACAACCACAGAAGGTAGCGGGACCAGCCCCGGCTCGACACCCGACTCGGGCAGAGGAGACGCAGGCAGCAGCAGCAGCAGCAGCGGCCAGTAGCAGCAGCAGTAGCGGGGAGCTAGTAGCGCTAGCTAGCTTGCTACAGCGGGGACAGCCACCGGAGGTAGAAGCGGCTTGTAACCCGACTTTTACGGTATGTTCCTATTTCTTGCACTGTGTTTATTGTATAATGTTATGCACCACCCGCCATGACAAATTCCTTGTATGTGAAACATACCTGGCAATAAAACAAAGATAGTCATTTTATGTATTTCTAATTTCTTACTATCCCTCTGTTTTGACCAGGAAATGGAACATTTTGACTTGAAAATGGTTCATTTATGGTCTTATATATAAATTTTGCAAAGAAAATAGAAAAGCGAGACAATTACACAACTTTCAACGTTAATGGATTAACGTCCCTAGACCCTTTCACGGACGCGTTCTAGCGAAAATTCCGATAAAATCCCACTTAAAATATTGATAAAAATGATTCTATCACGTTTTCAGCTGATTGAATGATGTCAAGTTAAGCTTTAACTTCTTACCTTTCGAGCAAAATATTGTTTTAATTTTTAGAGTTAGTTTTAACTTTACTAGAGCCAGTAAAAGGACGCTAACGCCGGTAAATTAGCCGTGAGCTATTATCAGCCAATTGCGGACGCACTTCTATCCTCGTAGTTAACACTCGGCGCTGCTGTTTTTTTGGGGATATTAACTTGTTTCAGGGCCACCAAAATGCAGTCAACACATCCAGGATCGTAGTTATGTCCTTCACAATAAGATATCACGTTTCAACAACTCCAAACTATGCAATAAAAGCTCCGTAATTTCGGAGATACTTTTCAGAGTACAGATTGTCGCCTGAGCGTCGCCCGAGCGTTCTTACTGCTTTCTCTCATTAAAGTCCCTTTCCTATAGTATTTAGACATGTAAACGTCCATATATATTCATGAAATTTAACATGTAGATTCTTTGATATGTATAAAGTAATACTACTTAAACTTTTCTGGCGACCGCTGACGAAAATGCCGGCAAAAAGACCGGAAACTGCGTCACGTCGGCTACGTCCGAAAATGGCTAACGGGAGCTAACGGCGTCCGTGAAAGGGTCTAGTGACGTTAGCGCTTTATATGCAGCGACAAAGGTCACTGAGTCAATGAAGCACCGGGTTAAAAGGACAGCACATCTCTGTCACGGCATATTGCCTAATAGACTCGTAGGTACTGGTTATTACAGTTAATTGCCAATTTGTTTTTGCATAACAGCCAAATTGACTTATTATAGAAGTGAACGGTTAATTTTCCGTTAATTAGAAACCGTTTAGTTACCGCTGAATGGGTGTTTGTCTATTGAGAGCACAATGAATCGAAACTGACGCCACAAGTTGTGACTCAGCAAAAAACCACAGACCTTGATGACTGAGACTTTGGAAGATACTTCATCATCAGTCTCACTTCAACTGCTTGAGCCTCACTACTTTTTCTCACAAAAACTGGTTCAATAGGAATGCGAGTATTGACTTGTATAGAGAGAATAAGTGTGATCCTGCCCTTCCACAAAATGTAATTAAATCATTTCAGACCCATTCCATCTATTGTTGAGTGACAATGTTTTTTTTTCTTGTCATCTCGTTGAAGGGAATGCACGTATGCTTGACGTAGGAAGAGTTCTTTCCAGCTACTTCCTCATGAAGAAAGATTTTTTTCAATTACCCTTTCATAAAGGCAGTCTTTTTTTTTTTTTTTTTTATCTACCTGCCACGGTTCTTCATGCCTGCACATCGAATACATTGTTTACTTCATGGGAATGGGTCAACAGAGGACTTAAATAATGAAGGGTGTTGAAAGCAAGCTAGGCAGGATTGTCTAAATTTTTCCTGTCCTTCGTGCGTCAGTGAACCGCCCTCTGAGGGAATCATGCCAATCCAGTTTTTTAACCTATCACATCTGAGCCAAGTTAAGGTGATAAAAAAAAAAAAAAAGAGCGAGACAAATAATCAGGAAAACATTTTTTATTGTAAAGAAAGTGACATTAATTCATCATGGCACAATGCACATACCTATACTTAAAAAGACCACCATTATAAATATAACTAATATAAATATGTTTCATATATTACTGGAAAATAGCTTTTCTGAGAAAGTGACAGTACTAAATGAGTGTTTGTTTTTGGTGCTGGCTTTGGCTTGTTTCCTAACCACTGTCCTTCAATCTTCAAAGTCCACAAGTTTCTTCAGCTCAGACTTTAGCAGCTCTTCGTCCACCTCCTCCTCGTCGACCTCCACCTCGATTCCGTCGATGGTTTTCTGCAGCTGTTCCTTGATGCGGTTCAGTTCCAGCAGCCCGTCCTGCAGGTCCTTACAAACTTCTCGAATCTTGGCGGCGAACTCCGTCTTGGCTCCCTCTTTGAGCTCCTTGGCGTCTTTGGCCAGGAAGAAGAGATCGAGAGCCAGGAAGAGGCCGGACATGACTCCGGTGGTGATGCTCATCACCTGGGCGGCCTTGGCCGCGCCGCCTGCCACGCTGAGGACCTGAACGGTGCTAATCAGGCTCTCCGTGTTGATCACCAGCGCCTTGCCGGCCCGGCCGCCCTCCTTCATTACGTGTTTGACGTTCTGGTTGAGGTGCTTCTTGGAGATGTTCTCAGCGTACTTTTCAAAGTCCCACTCCTCGAGCATCTCCATCCCTTCCTGTCGGGGAGATAAGAGACTTTACATTACATGTGTTCAATCTAATCCTACATTTTATTTTGTTCTTAAATACTGCAGAAAGGGAGTTTTTATAGAAGACTAAACCACTTAATGGTTGGGTTGAAAATGGGTCGTTTCAAATGGCTGCTCGAGATTTTGGTGAGCATGAAAACCTTCATGATTCCAGAATGACATTAGTCAATTGCAGACAATGTTTCTAGGACCTTTTTGACTTTTATTTCCCAATATTAGTACAACAATATTGTAACTCTGTCATGTTTAAAATAGGTGGTTATCTACGCAGAATTTTAAAATTGACAATTACGATCTTCACACTCAAAGCTAAAAGACCACGAGTAAAATGGTAGATGTTCGAGCTTTGCGACAAACTGCCTAAAAAAAAAATAATCTTCTTACCTGCAAAAACTCCATGCACTCCTTGATGTCCTTCATCTCGCCCTCGTAGTCTCGGATGATCTTCTCCACCTTCTTGCGCTCCGTCTTCGAATGGACCGTGTCGGTGATGTTGGCCGAAGCAGACGCCACCCCGCCCGCCGTCGCCACCCCGATGCCGACGGCCGTGACGATGAGCGAGGCTCCCATGGTGAAGGGCGCCAAGATGAGGCCGGTGATGGTCGTGATGGACCCGGCGACGCTGGCCACCCCGCCGCCGACGCTCGCCTTGACGGTTTTCTTGTGGAAAATGTCCGCCGCGTCGGCCAGAGCCATCAGCTCCAGGATGTGCTGCTGCAGGGAGGCGCCGCGCTGGTTGAAGAAGCGGACGAAGAGACGCGCCGCCATGAAGACACGATCCGCTGCTTGCTCCACCACGCTGGGGCGAGGAAACGAGGGACATGGGTCACGCAACGCAACATTCAGCTCAAAAGAAGGATTCAAAAAGGAGAACCAGAAGAGGTGGATTTCAACCAATATGTCCCTTTTATTTACTAAGGCTATGGAGGAAAAACTATTTTATTTAAATAACAATATAGTAAATATTGTAGGATCTCAAATTAGATTGCTTTTGATATTTTGTTTTTAAAAAGCAGACCTTCTTTCTGTTAATATTGACCAGAGCTAAGCCTAAATAAAAAAAACTTCAATAAAAGCGCTACTTACTCTTCAGGCTCATCGTCCTGCTTGGCCTCATTCCACTCATCCCAGCCTAACACACAGGAAAGAAATAATTATAGTGTCTATAAAGTTAATCAATAAAGCAGGATCACCAATAAATACAGAAAACATCGTCAATGTCACGCATACCGTCTACGGATCTCCACCAGCCTATAAGGCCTTCTTCATCCTGGAAGTAATACATTGGAAACTCATTGGAATCATTCAGTTTGTACAGGAAAATGAAATTCATACACATAACACAAGCATCATGTGACGTAATATTATAAGACCTAAAAAAAAAAAATAGCTTACGTCTAGAGGGTCCAGGTCCGTTCCTTCAATGTGCTCTGGCACTTCAGCCAACTCGAGAGTCTGAACTTCCACTACTTCCTACAAAAAAATAAAAAATAAAAAATACAGCACACTGAATACATTGTGTTTAGAGGCCGTTAAATGTTAGTAATTACACACACTCCTAACATCATGTCTGGCTGAAACCTGTGGTCCCAATTCAGAAATGCTAGTTGGTTACCAAAGAGCATATGCCAATACATAATATATACATACACTAACATCTAAGAGTCATTTTATTATTGTATTATTGATTATATTCATGCTTTATACTGTTGGGTGGGTTGATGCAGAGAAATTAATAATATGCTCATAGAATTTTAAATTAATTGAGAAAGTTGTAGCTACAGGTATGCTTGCCCAACAGCTGCAGTGGAATATAAGTATGAAGTAGCATACAATCATAACACTTAAGTACCGAACTAAAGTAAATGTTGTAGTTACAGTCAACAGGCTACCACTTTTCTTTTGTGTTGGTCGTGATAACAACAGGCTCAACCCCACAAGCTATTCAAGTATCAAATAGAAATGAGTCCTTGACCCCTCTTAGGTTTTCATACCTGTCCCATCACTGTTAGCTGCAGCGTGTTGTGAGGTGTTGGATTACTGGCAATCCACTAGCTAACTTTATGGGTTTAGTTCATCATATCTGGCTTCTGCTGCTGCAGTTACAACAATGCGTTATGTATGAACTATGAACAAAGAAAGTATACACACTGTCTGAATGTATTATTATGATTGTAGGAATTGGACCGTCGTGTTGAAGGCGATATTTTTGGCCAGGCTTTATCACATTTTTTATTTTTTTAAAACAGATGAAATGTGAATTCCTGCATTGTAAAAAAAGATTGTAAAAAGTATCAGTGCTGTAAAGTGAGGTCCTGCAGTTCATTTACTTGTCACTGAAACTCACCTAGAATTACGAAACACATTCTTCTGCCTCACATGAAACATCACTTCCTCAATGTGCCTAACTTCTCCTTCATCTGCCTAACTAACGCAGTACGTCATAAAAACATACTGAAGTATTCTTTATTTTTTTCTAAGTTTTATGGGAACCTATACTTTGAAATTTGAGCATTTGAAGGACCCTCACTATATTATATGCTTTTTAATGAGACTAAATACAATTACTGTCTATGGCATACTATTCTTTTACTTTTTTCCCATTCCATAATGTGACTTATGAAATTTGCATGACATGTGATAAACAGGTCATATTTGGCTATAGTGTACTCTTTTTTTTTTTTTTTTTTTCGTAGTACATGTCAAAACAAGGACAAAAAGTTGTAGTATAGTATGTTAAAAGGAGTCAGATGTTAATATGTCAAAAAAGTATTAGTATTACGGAATAACTTATAGCATTTTGTTAGCTATAACAAGGAACAAGTTAGCTATAACAAGGAAAAAGTTTAAAAAAAAGTTATGGCATAGCAGTGTTTCCCCTAGGTTTACAGCGACGACACAAACACTTAAAGTAGTGGTTCTCTAACTGTTTCTGTAAATAACATCATTTTGTGACTCCATCTGTGCTTTTATAAATAACAGAATAAAGAAAATTGCAATCACTTTCTCTCTCTCACACACACACACACTTTTTGATTTTTTTTAAAATTGCAATCACTTAGAACAATGAAAATAAAGTTATATCTGTGCAAAAAAATAACTAATATTTAGCTACTACTAAATAGCTCATTGTGGAAAACAATAAGCTATTTTTTTTTTTTGCCAAACAAAACAGAATGGGTGCAGATATGCGTCAGCCATCAGGTCGCATCAGTATTAGTGGAGCAGTGAGCTGCTTTCCTCTACACATCTTTTTAAAACGAGGTTGTAGATTTGATCTGTTTTCTGGAGACACGTGTGTGCGTGCACACACACACACACACACACACACACACACACACACACACACACACACACACACACACACACACACACACACGTGTCTGTGCACATCGGGGTGGAACTCCGCCGTGCGCGATACAGAGATCAGAGAAGTGTTAACGCGACCATTTAGAGACAGAAATGACAAGCTATCGTGTGGATATCTATTGCTTCTGTCCATCCGGGGAGAGGGATCCTCCTCTGTTGCTCTCCCTCAGGTTTCTTCCCTTTTTTCCCTGTGAAAGGGTTTTTACTATCTCTTTAGGGGAGTTTTTCCTGATCCGATGTGAGGTCCGGGGACAGGGATGTTATGTGTACAGATTGTAAAGCCCTCCGAGGCAAACTTGTATTTGTGATGTTGGGCTATATAAAATAAACTGAATTGAATAAGATCAATAAAATACGGCCGTTTAGTTTGTTTAATAACAGAACAAGGTGTAGACCTGTTCTATAGGAAAGAGAAACTTAAATGACAACTTGTGATCTGGAGATATTCAGAAAATTACAGGAGGACGGTAGGGGAAACACTGGGTATAGTGTCCAAAAAGTCATAAAAAGTGGAAGCATAGTAAGTAAAAAAAACCCAAAGGTCATAGGATAGAATGTAGAAAAGATACAGAATGACACAGCAGATGTTGGGTCACGTGTCTTTCTTGTTCTCCCTTCAAATTCATTACGGCGAGCATTCGTGTAACTATGTCGGCCTTTCATGGAAGCTCAACGCTCCTGTGCTCCGGCCAACAGGAAACAAGCTCTCCTGAGAAACATGCAGCGTAATGGTGGAGTGATAGTGGGCCAAATATCATTTTAAAAGACGTTTTAGTCAGATCATAGTCCAACAAAGTGGCCCTATCGCAAGGGAGACAAAGGGCCTGACCACACCTTTATTAAAATGGTTGTATTCACGGTATATTGAGCTGTGTGTCGAGAGTCTATAAAGCAGCTCAGCGGTCGTAAAAACGCCCGGCGCTCATTTATTTCCTGCACTTTGAGCTTCTTCATTACATGTGGGTGCATTCATGACTGCACTGAAACTGTATTGTGTCTACGTTTCCTTTTTCATTTGCTTTTGTACCTTTTGAAAAGCACTGAATTGTGAGTTTGAAAAGGTGCGCTACCCATGAAGCGGCCTTGCCTACTCACTTGGGGCGGGGCTTGAGTGTCAGACGCCGATGATGATGATGATGATGATGATGAGTCCTGTGGAGCAAAACAAAAACGATTGGAATAAACAACAAAGAACAAACTGCACTGTGACAGTATGATGTTTTATCTTTAAAACTGTGGAATGAGCCGGTTCCTTCAGCTACCTTTGTTCCAGACCCAAACAACGCAGTGGGCAGAATCCTCTTTATCCGGAAAGTCTGGAGAAGGAAGAGCGGGAAAAGTGTGAAACCTTCACGGCCCTCACGGCCCCCGACAAGCAAAGTGCAGCGACCACATGAGCTATACTCACTCACTCACACTCACACACACACACACACACACACGAAAAGGACACTTTGGATGCAGCCTGTTTAACACACCATCGTTCTTTTCTTCGGCGCCGGCTGGCTTTTCACCTCGAGGCCGGGGTCGGCGTCAGCGTACCAAATGGTCTGCGGAGAGAAATTCATACACATTTTGACCAGTGGATTTCCATGACTTTAAAACAAATTTCCATGACCAAACATTTTGTGAAATCTGGGTGTAAACATGAAAAAGTGAGAAAATGTAGTATTTAAACTAACAATGAGAATACAAAGCATACAGTAAACCTTAAATGACTCAAATGAATGAGACAATAGTTTGATTAAAAGAATAAACATTTATATAGATGCCTGTATGTATGCCTGCTTATATTTTGAGCGTCTTTCTTTTAAAAGCATATTCATTATTTCAAACTCGGCGTAAATGAACGTCATGAACACATGAATATGACACATTTCCATGACTTTTCCAAAACTTTTGGGATTTTTTTTTTTTTTCAAATGACTTTTCCAGGCCTGGAAATAACCATTTTAAAATTCCATGACTTTTCCAGGTTTTCCACGACCGTAAGAACCCTGGAAATGAGTCATTTGACACAAGACGGCGTCGAAACAATGCACGTGAATAAAGATCACCGCTAAGCTTTTATGTGGCTGCAAACTGCGATAAGCGCTTCGCTAAACAGCTGGATTGTGTCGTTTTTCCCCCCCATAAGACTCGTTACACGCGGGATTCACCGCTGCGATGATTTCCTAACGACTCACAGAGCGCCTGCGGTCACAATCAAACTTCACCATCCAGCCAGAAGAGATGAGATGAGATGAGATACGCAGACGTCTTGTCTTTCTACAGATCTCTGGCTCGTGTCCGACGCCGATGGAACAAACCAGCCTTGTTTCTCTCATGGCTAGTTTCTCCCCCTTTGGCAGGCGCTTTTGGTTTTTCTGGCTTGACTGCAAGTTTTTATGATTTCTTCCGGGTAAAGTCGATAAACGGCATTCTTAAAAAAAAAAAATCCAGGAGACAGAGATGAACTCAACGTCTTACGTGTCTTTCTATGGAGCTGTCCATGGTGCTGTCGTCCTCACTGTCGGAGCTGGAGGAGTTCTCCCTGAGAACCAAGCGGTTTTCCTGATTAAAAAAAAAAAAAAAGTATTGGTCAAGTATTGATATCAAAAGAGCAAATTAATCACGATCAAAGTGTTGATGCTGGTAACTTATATCTATGATGCACTGGGTAATTATGTCACCAACACAATGCTGGAGTTGAGCCAATGAGAGTGAGAAATCAATTCTCTTCAACAACATGCTCTCTGTGGAAAATTATAGTCACGTCGGACTTTTTTTTTTTTCTTCCCCATTCCTTTAAAAAAAAATAAAAAATAAAACACTTTACCGGTAACTCGTACCTGCGTCACGAAGGAGGAAGCTGTGCTGGGAACTGCCGAGTCGGTCTGACATTCCTCGTCCGGCTTCTGCATCAAAACGAAACAGTGGGTAAAACCAAACCAACCAGCTGGATAACAAGTCCAATGTGGACTATAGAGGTTGTTGTTGTTTTGTTAATGCGCTTTAGGTTAGATGAAATAAAGTGTGTGGTTATCACAGGCTCAAACAAGGCCTTCAAAAGTACAACATTCCTGCAGCAGCCAATGAAAAACCGCCTCACACAGCCGGTAGTCAACGGCCTCCTTAACTCTCTTTTTTAAAAGCAAACTTAACGTGCGTTTGCTAAATATTCACTGTGTGTGTGTGTGTGCAGTACCTGTGTGTACGACCTGAAGGGGTTAACTTTCTGCATCATCCCTCTGAACATCCCGGGGCTCTGAAGAGAGCACAAGGATGAGTACATGGTATTCTCCTTTGATCATTAGGGGTTCATGTGACACAGCAAACGCTATAAAAAGCAATCTCACGATATTTGTGGAAGTAATATTCAGGAGGTATATATATATATATATATATATATATATATATATATATATATATATATATATATATATATATATATATATATATATATATATATATATATATATATATATATAAATAAAAGAGTGTTAGGATTACTTTCACTGAGAGGCAACGTTTTTCGAGAACGTCATAAGTCATTTTCACTAATTAATGTCACAATTAAAAAGGTATTTTGGCGACGCCGCCGACACAAACACTTAAAGTAGTGGTTCTCAAACTTTTTCTGTGAACAACATCATTTTGTGACTCCATCTGTGCTTTTATAAGTAACAGAATAAAGAAAAGTGCACTCACTTTCAAGTAAATCAGATACTTTTTTTTTTTTTAAATGCAATCACTTAGAACAATGAAAATAAAGTTCTATCCGTGCAAAAAATTACTAATATTTAGTTACTACTAAATAGCTCATTGTGGAAAACAATAAGCTTTTTAATTTTTTTGCCAAACAAAACAGAATGAGTGCAGATGTGTGAGCATCAGGTTGCATCAGTATTAGTGGAGCAGTGAGCCTGTACACATCTTTATAAACGGGGTTGTAGATTTGATACAATTCATGCTCAACGTTGAGATCTGTTTTCTGTTTTGAGAGACGCAGCAGCAGAAAGGACGTCACGGAGACTTCTGGCAAAGAGCCAAAAGTCGAGTCGCGCATGCGCAAGCGTAACCTGTTAACGGCGTAACGTAAACATTTACCTGAAAGTACAGGCTTTTCTCCATGTATTTATTAATGACTTAGTTTTATGTCCGTGTACTTTGTACTTTTGTAATGTGTGAAGCCAGCAGCTCATTGTTGGTACAAGACACGAGCACTTTGTCTCTTTCACCTGGAGCAGGAGAGCTGCTCCGGGTTCAGAGAGCTGCTCCGGTGTTCCTCTCAGGAGAGCTACCGTTGCCATCTTCACCCTGGGAGCGTTTAAAACGCAGATATAGCGGTCTGCTTTTCACGCGACATATTTTTGGACTCTCTCTGTCTGCTGCTGTGTGCTCAGTGCTCACCTGCGCGATACAGAGAGCAGAGGTGTTAACGCGACCATTTAGAGACAGAAATGACAAGCTGTCGTGTGGATAAGATCAAGAAAATACGGCCGTTTAGTTTGTTTAATAACAGAACAAGGTGTAGACCTGTTCTATAGGAAAGAGAAACTTAAATGACGACTTGTGATCTGGCGCTATCGAGAAAATTACAGGGGGGCGGGGGGTTTCTTCATATAACGGTAGGGGAAACACAGAGTAGTAAATGCTTATTAAAGGACTAACTGATATATACGTGTCAAATATGGGATTTGTATGAGCTCTTCTTTGATAATAGACACTTTATTTCAGCTTGTACACAAACAAGTAAGTTAACCTACGCAATACTGTTGGTTGTATGAAGAAACAAAAACTCAACTATTAAAATAGTCAGGATCACTTTGAAGACTCAAATCTTTTAGTTTGGCTCCACCTTGTGGTCGGAGCGAGAACAACACTGCTGCCGCTTTCTACATGACGAAGGACTCCTGAGAAATCACAATTCATCAATCTGTTTCCTCCACCTGTGTTATGAAATATGATCCCAAAACCGACACAGACAAATTTAACTAAATTAAATAGTTTTTGCGACTCCGGTTCGCGTCAATGGATCTTTGGTTAAATGTCTGAAATAAAGTCAGTGGTTAACGCGAGCTGAAGAGATTTTAACGTCTTGATCTAAAATAAAACGTGCCGTGTGCGAGGCTTAACTTCCGGGGTCACCCTCTGCAGCCGCCCCTTCACAGACCTACCTGCTTCTCTGGCACGTCTTTGCCGTCCGTCAAGCTCCCGCTGCTGGAGGAGAGGTCGCCCTGCAGAGGCTTAGCATCCTTAGGAGAAAAAAAAGAAAAGAATAATCAACACCCTGAGAATGTGAAGACGTTAGAATACAGCGAGCACAGCCGACAAGAACGCTCCCTTCTCCCAAAACACCCGCTCGGTGCCGTCGACAGCACCGTGTGGCTGGTACCTTGGGCCGAGGGGATTTGAACGGGTTGACTTTGTGCATCATTCCTGCCATCGTCCCTGGATTCTTGATGATAGATATACATTTTTTTTAAAAAGGGACAACCGAAGTACAAGCATGTGAAGGAGCTCCGTCAGTTTGACTCTTGCTTACCGGTTTGCCGGGGCGCTCGGTCCCCGTCTCCGGAGGATCCGTTGAATCCTTTCGGCCGTCGCTCGTTGGCACCTGCAGCCGAGAGGAGACGGTCGAATAGACGCATCGTAATCAACGGTAACAAACACAAATTCGAGAATAGAGAGAAGATACCTGCGCGGGAGACTTGAACGGGTTCACTATCTGCATCCCACCTTTCACCTTCCCAGGGTTCTGAAACACAACCGTTAAAAAAATAAATTAAAAAAAGGTCATCCTGTTGCTCCATCACACGACACATGTTTGCACAACTTGAAAGAGAGCTTCATAACTGGTGACACTTTCTTTTTTTTTTTTGCTGCTCCATCTTATTATTTCCAACTACTATTTCCACTTTTTTTTTCCTGGTACAGAAATGTCCTTTAGATGTCGTTTCATATAAAAGCCTTAACACCGGATTATTGGGCCACGTTTACCTAAAGTCTATAATTAAAGCCGCTTTTTACCGAGTCATGACTCTGGATGTACCTGTGACATCAACATGTCAGTTGCCAACTCAATGTGAACGTGCCTCAGTTAGCTAAAGAGCTCATTGCCACCGGTCACCCACCTGACTGGAGTCTGAAACCCGGCCCTGTTCCAGAGACTCCGAAGATGCAGCTTTAGAGACCTGCGGGAGAGAAACCAGCTGAGTGGACGCCTTATCAGCTGACACAGAACACACACACACACACACACACACACACCCCCGTGCCCATCACCAGCGCCGTCTGCTACCTGGGAGGTGGACTTGAACGGGTTGACCTTCTGCATGACCCCTCTCAGCACGCCGGGGCTCTGAAAACACAAGATCCAGAAGTGGATGCAGTCAGTTCTTTGTAGCGGTGTTAAAGGAAGTTACAGCTGGCAGGAGATCAGGAGGAAAAACTAAACCAAACATGTGGCTTAAAGATATGCTGGGTAATGAATTTCAGAAGCGTTTGATACGTTTCTCTTTACGTCCCGAGAGCTGCCATAACGAGATCAAACGCTCCAACAGGGGAAAGTCTGGGACTTTAATAAGACAACTTTTGGAGCTGGTGCTGCTTTGATTGGAAAAGACTTTGTCCACCTGAACCGCCGGTCTGCTGAGCCTCAGGTAGAACACAGGTTATACGTTGAGCTCTGCTCACCTGCGTGGAGTCGGCTCCGCGTTCTAGAGACTCGGAGGAAGCAGCTTTGCTGACCGTGGGAGGAGCCTGAATAAAGAACAAAGGCTTATTCACATTTTCACGTTACGTCGTCTAAACTGTATCAGTGACAGTTTAATCTTTTACCGGCGAGGACGACTTGAACGGGTTGACCTTCTGCATGACCCCTCTCAGCATACCCGGGTTCTGAAATACACGTTTTGAATAGTTCATTAATTAATGCCCTCAACTCACGGTTACCTCGTAGGTGATTGGGATCACTTTAATCCCAATCTATAAACCACAAACTGTACATGTGGGCAATCAGATTTGTGATCCAAGCCAGTGTTTTTCAACCTTTTTTGAGCCGCGGCACATTTTCAAAAAAACTATCCCGCGGCACACCAACAACCCAAAAAGTTACAAAATGTCACATTGTAGCATAACACAGCATATATGGTGGGTAATGATTGCGCCACCTACTGACATGGAAGAGTATTCAGTGTTTCAAGTGAACCAGATCGCCCCATCAGACAAAATAAATAAAAAGTTAGAAAAATGAAAATAAAGTTATGCAAAAAATAACTAATATTTAGTTACTACCAAATAGCGTATTTTGCCAAACAAAACAGAATGAGTGCAGATGTGTGAGCATCAGGTTGTATCAGTATTAGTGGCTGCTTTCCTCTACAAATCTTTTTAAAACGGGGTTGTAGATTTGATACGGCTCTCAATTCATGCTCAATGATGAGACACAACAGCAGAAAGCCGAGCTCACAGAGATCTCATAAAGATCGGCTTTCGGCGAAATGCCAGGGAAATCGGCGAGTCGCGCATTGCGCAAGTGTAACCTGTTAACGGCGGACGGTGAACATTTAAAATCAGCATTTCCTCTTGCGCCACACCTGTAATAAATACCTGTAATAAAGGTATTACACCTGTAATAAATACCTGTAATAAAGGTATTACACCTGTAATAAATACCTGTAATAAAGGTATTACACCTGTAATAAATACCGCCCCAGTTTGATAAATACTGACTTAAAGGAAACATGGTGTTCATCTATTTTAATGACAACCACAAAGTGTGCAGGTTTTATCACTGCAGTGGGTTTTTAGGGCTTTTGGAAGAATATTTCCAGAGCCTCGATATGCAAAGTCAGAAACGTCATTTATGAGCTCCAGGCTGTTTGTCTTGACCTGCAAACACATGAACTGTTAGGCTTTAACAGTGAGAGCTCATATCTTAAAATACTGATAGCTTCAGCAGCAAATCCCATTGTGAAAAGCACGCGACATATTTTTCGCCGCTCTCTGTCTCGGTCCGCTGTGTCTCACCTGTGCAGCGCATCGGGGCGGACACACACAGCAGAGGAGAGTTGTAGACGCGACCCAGAAATGACATGCTGTCGTGTAAGATCAGTAAAATACGGCCGTTTAGACCTGTTCTATATCACTCTGCCAGCCACTATAATGCAGCTCAAACGCTCAAAAATGGAAAATCATTTGCGGCAACTAAATAATATTTTTTTGGACCAATTAAGTGAAATTGGGACATTTTCCCACGGCACACCTGACGATCTCTGGTTGACAATCACTGATCCAAGCGACATGCAAATCATGGCCACGCCTCCTCCAGTCCACCAGGAGGCGGTAATGCACCTGAAGCTTGATCGGAAATCAGAACAACAATGTCTGACCTTTGACAATTTAGTTAAAGTGAGCTAAACACAAGCATGAACGGTGCATTTACAAAAAAAAAATTTAAAATCTTTTTAGACTGTAAGTGTCTAAATGACAACAAAACACAACTAAATACACAATGTTAACACTTCATGTTCGTCACAAACTTCCTACACTAGAACTACAGCCTGGCTGCTGTGCGTCATGTTGCAGTTTACATCCACATCTGTGGAAAAATGTCATCACTTTTGCACATTTGTGTTAAATTGACATCATCAGCATAGGAATTCTTGAGTTATCGCCCAAAAAACGCGAGTCCTGCGAGGTCACAGTGACATTTGACTACTAATATTTTAATCAGTTCGACCTCGACTGCAAGAACTCAACGTCTTACAAGAGGCCAGAATGGGAAGCGGTCCACAGGAGGCATAAAAACAATAATAATATTATATATATATATATATAATTTGAGCTCTTCTCACCTGTGTGGTTTCCGCTCCCTGTTCTAGTGACTCGGGGGAAGCAGCGCTGACGACTGTGGAGGGAGCCTGAGAAAATATATATATAATTTGTACATGAACTAATCAGAGTTATATAACAATGACTTCCTGATGATGTCATGTCTTACCTGTGAGGAGGACTTGAATGGGTTGACCTTGTTCATAACTCCCATCACCCCCGTTCTCTAACGTGTACATACACAGAATAACGACAACAAAATAAACATCAATGAACCAGGAAGCGGAACAAAAAAGGTCAGGTCTCGTGTTTCAAAGCGGCAGAGGAGATGTTAACGCTCGCCTTGGCCTTTGGGTTGAGCTCACGCGCCGCCTCGCCGCTGGCCGGCTCTCCTGCAGCCTGCGGGCCCAGGCTGTGCTCGATGGGGTGGTCTAGTTCCTGGTGATGGAACCAAGGGCTCGGTTAACGGAACGGACACGTGGAAACAAACTAAACCGTCTCACTCTGCTCATACCTCCTGGCTGGGTCTAGGCGGGACCACTGGAGACGGGGCGGTCGAGCCTTTCTCTCTTCTGAACATATTCATGCTGTAACACTAAGAGGCAGAAAACAAATAAAAACATGGCAACCAACTTAAAACAAACTATGACAGCCAGTTGTTTTTTGGACAACAGTATTGTGTTATGCATGTCATCTGCTGCCAAGGTCGATATGTCCTTTTTATTTCCTGGATAGATCCCCAAACCAAACTCCATTCAAAAATTGCACACAAAAAAAACTTGCAAAACTCGTTAAGTAGGGGTC
Organism: Myoxocephalus aenaeus; assembly: GCA_038501785.1. Lineage (NCBI taxonomy): Eukaryota > Metazoa > Chordata > Actinopteri > Perciformes > Cottidae > Myoxocephalus > Myoxocephalus aenaeus. The sequence goes on from JBAMJR010000111.1 coordinate 862,731, forward strand.
AAGTGCTTTTGTAAAAACGTAAGTTTTACTGACGAAATCTGGTTCCATCACAATGCACGGAGCGCACTCTTTTAGTTGCGTTTCCACTTTATTTAGGTCACAGTTGATAACGCCTGCGTGGAAAGCTGGAGCGAAGTGATGCTTTGGTTAACAGGAATTATGCCGAACTGAAAAAGGCGTCCAGCTGAGTGGTGATAAACTCGTTAAAGTCTTTTAAGAGAGAAAAAAAAAAGAAAAAAAAAGAAGACAATCTTTAAATTGCCGGAATTTTGAACAGAGTTTGGCTTGCGGCTCTATCTCTCTCTCTCTCTCTCACACACACACACACACACACACAGAAGCGTCGACGCACTTCCACCAGTGGAATGTTTAACAACACAAAACGCCGGCAACAACAAAGAGCAGGGTCCTACCTCAGTGTTGCGACAGAGAGAAGAAGATAAATGCAAATGAAACGTTGCAAAGTAAAGTAAAAGCACACACGTTAACGACCTTTAAATACTGGACGCGACAACACGGTCCTTCACTTCCCCTTCATCATCATCCTCATCCCGGAGAGACGTCGAACCGGTTTTTTGGCACACACACACACGGAGGCGGACCCCGAGGAGCTTTGGATTACCGAGGATAACTTTTCATGCCCGGCTTTCATGGAAAGTTTCGGGTTGGGAAAGAAAAGAAAAAAAGAAGGCGAACAATGGCCGGCGTGGCTCAAGGCCAAAGCTCCACGCAGCCTCGCAAAAGTTATGGATAGTTTTGAGAGAGAGAGCGCGCGCACGCGCCACGCCCATGAGTCAGGTGTGCGACCTGTAGGGGGCGTGGCCTCTTTCCTCAAGGACCTTAGGGTTAAACAAATAAATCAAGTTTTAGGGAAATTCAACCACTCAGAGGGAAGTGAAAAGCACACATACAGATTTATATATAATAACAATGCTGTGAATTCAGTCCCATTTATGTTTCATTATGTATTCAGCAGCAATTACGTTACATAAGCTTCTGAATATTTAAAAACCTAAATAAAATGTAAAAGCCTTTCAAATCCAAGGAATTGTAAAGGCTCATAAATAGGAGTTGCATTACAGCTGCTTTCATAAAAGAGCCTTTACATCCTTGGATGTTTATACATCTTGGAATACTTTATTGTAAGGTAAACAATACATACCAAGATGTGAACATGTTTGTTGACTAGTCTTTATTCAAAGATTAAATGTATTACAGTAAAACATTTGAACATTTTAAAATAGAAGATTTTACAGATGCATTCCATTTAGGTCAAAATAAAAAAAGGCAGGCACATTATGCAGAAAGTCAAATTAAAATATACAGTAATAGATTATATACGAGTGGTTTGCTTTATTTTGGACAGTTACATAGATTATAAAGGGTTAACTCACTCAGGTACGAGTATCGTTACAGTATCTACACATCCTCAAACACATTTACAAAAATTAAAATATATTTTAATAAATTCATGGAAATAATTGTGGATGTGAATGCAGCAAAAATAATCAAAACAAACTGAAGCTTTTGTAACCGATGCATGAGCAACCCACAGCTTTGTTACTCAGTTATTCTGTCCACACCGACATTGAGAAAATGTCATATATTAGAAATGTCATATATTAAAAAATATTTATGTGAATACATTCGTCAAGTAACGATTCATCCTCATAAGATGTGAGCAGAAAGTTACTATTTACAAAGTCCAGTCGATAAACTAAATAAATGTTCCTTAATTGAACAAACGAAAACTAACAGGTCAGTTTTAACAACACATTCAAATCTAAAACTCCATAAAACAATGCAACGGTCACTTTTGGGTCTCATTGTGGATGCTTTGTTTGGTTACGCTGATATCCGGCACAGTGACTGGAAATAAATTCATAAATTAAGTGTTTTATATATTCATCAGATCCTATTAGTGTGCCAAATGTTTTTGTTGAAACGGTGTCAGGTGCTATAGAACTCAGTTCACTGTAAGGTGCTCCCGTTTAGAATGAGTCCACAGTGGGTGGGGAAATTACACCACAAATAAAATTTGTGCAAATGTTGAAATAAAGTAATCTGTGACCACAAAGCTACATTTTGAAACACCGTGCATTTAAACCTTTAACCCCGAGACCATTCAGTGCTCAAAGCAGTGTGCCTGCCTTCCTGTTATTCGGACCAGTCCCCGTGTGAACAATAAACATCATCATAACCCAAATGCAACAAAAGTGATCTAGACCCAGAGTTGAATCATCATCATCATCTTTCTGCTAAAACCACAACAACATAATGACCATTATAAGAGTGACAGCTCAGCTTCACCTTTAAACCAACAGTTCCCTCGTTTAGCCAGGAGATGGCGACGCTGCGTTAAGAACCAGCGACGATAACGGCGTCTTCACGCAGGACTTTCCTCACATGTTTCCAGTCGCGTCCTGGAGCTCCTCTCTGAGGGCATTCAGCTCCACGATGCCGTCATTCAGCACATTGGCCACCTCCTTTATTTGCAGCACCACCTCTTTCTTGCAGCCCTTCTTCAGCTCTCTGGTGTCCTTGATGAAGTACTTGTCGATGCCTTTGAAGAGTCCTTGCACCGAGGCGAGCGAGGCGTCGGTTACCTCGGCCGCCCGCATCACGGGCGAGTCCACCATGCCGATCATCTGGACGGCACTGCGGACCTCCCAGTCCGCCGAGTAGTGCTGGGTGCCGGACCGGAGGAAGGGATGGCCGCGCAGCTTGTACAGGCCCTGATTGACAAAGTGGAGGATCTTCAAGATGGCCTGCAGGTGAGCCTCATACACCTCCAGCACTACCTCCACCTTGAGGGGAGAAGAGGCACAGACCGGTTTATGGTTAACCATTCAAAGTTAATAAAAAAAAAAAAGGTAGGTTCAAGCATTTATTTCAGGACAGGTTGAAGCCACAGAATGCACATTTCCATATCGTCACCTTCCTAAAATAATGGCCCAAGTCATTTTTTCAGGTTTTTCCAGAAAACTTGACCAAATGTAAGACAGGCTTACTGTAATACCGGTCAAATTATGTTATGATTACTAATATTATGTTCGAGTGAGATTTTCATTGACAAAAATGCTAACTAAATTGCTAGCTTAAATGCTAGCTTCGAAATGCCATCTTGAAAAGCTTGTAAAATGGCCTAAGTCAGATTGTCTTTTGACTTAGGGAAAAATAAAAAGGCCTAAGTCACACTCTTGACATCGGCCGTTATACAACAGGGGTAGAGTCACATGATCTGTTCAACTGAGGATGTAGGCGATTTTACCAGAGGTGGTCAGTATCATGAGGAGATGATTTAGGCAAGAAAATCATTTACTTAGGCCATTATTTTAGGAAGGTGACGATATAGGAGACATTGCACGCATCGTAAAACCCCCGCTTACCTTCTTCCGGTCGTGCATGTTGTTGACGTTGTCCGAGATGGCGGCGGAGGCCGAAGCGATTCCTCCCGCCGTCGCCACACCGACTCCGACCGCGGTGATCAACAGAGAGGTGCCCAACGTGAAGGGGGCCAGAACCAAACCGGTGATGGCCGTCACGCCGCCCACGGCCGTGGTGGTGCCGCCGGTGATGCCGGCGATCTTGGCCTTGTTGTGGAACTTGTTGATGTTGTCTGCGATGGCGTGCAGCGAGATGACCGAATGCCAGAGGACCTCGGCTCGCTCCGTGAAGACTTTGTTGAAGACGCGCAGGCCGCGTTGAACCTTGCTCGCCAAGATGGTGAAGGACCTGGGATTTATTTAAATGCGGAAGCAAAAAAAACAAAAACAAAAAAACCACACATGGGCTTGGTGAGGTCAGTCAGGAGTAAGGAAGCAGCGCCTTACAATGGGGTCCATGACACAAAAAGGCCTAACAACAATAAAAACAAATGCTGGAACCCAACATCAAATCACTTTTATATGCGACCACTGGTCCAAATCTAAAAGCTGTTCAGCCCAGTATCATATATGGCAAAGAAAACATAAAATCTTCACATTTGGGAAGCTAGAACCAATTTCTTGGCATTCATGCTTGAATTAAACAAGCGATTATCAAAACATTTAACCATTACGTTTGTAATCCAGCTGAAACAATTAGTGGATCTCGTACACTTTGAAAGTAGCGTGGCCAGATCGCTACACGTTTATACCTTTGCCAAATTCATATAAAAGAGCCGTACCTGGACTCGTCCTCTCTTATAACTTGGTCTTCATCGTCCGACGGCACCTCATCCCATTCTGAAAAGGCAATCAAACAGGAAGTTTAAAAAGACATACAGTTTACTAAATGTCACTTAAAACTACGAAGTAGCTACTATGAGTCTGAGCTGAGGGACTTTCTGGTGAAGCTGCATTATTTTGCCTAATTTTTTTACCCGGTGGCACCGATGACAAGCATTAAGAATATATAGATTTCTCACTTGCTCATAAAAGGTCATGTAGAAAAACACTTAACCTTAAAACTTTATGTTTTCATCGTCACACATGCATGCAACCCATCCTAAGCATGAGGAGCAGTGGGCTGCTGGGGGAGCAACTTGGGCATCTGTATTAAATTAATTTACAATTTAAAATCATGTTTAATTTAACCGTACGTTTTGTTGTCTATAATAAAAAAAAGATTTGAGGGATACATAACCAGATGAACGTTCCTCATAGTAACTTTAAAGTGTGTGATTGTGACTCACGTTCCACTGTGTTCCACCACTCCATCAAACTGTCAGTGTCCTGTGACACACAAATAAATAAAGCATGATGGTTCAAACCTGAGCGACACGACTAGAAAAGGTTATTCACCTGCGGACCAGTGGAATATTTCTATTGAGTCAGTTTAAAAGAGAAACTAACCCCGCCCTCGTCCTCATCCTCCAGACCCGCTATGGTTCGCTCATCCACCTGAGCAGCCAGCCACTCCGCCTGAATGAGGGACACACACACACACTATAAGTCTTTGACACAAACTTTAACACATTCACACAGATTAGTCATGAAAAGCGTGGAGCTATGCGAGCCGATAAACACAACCCTCTGGTTGTGTAATGTTGCTCAACCAGGCCAGTCACATGACAAAGGAATGCGTCCCATCAGGAACAATCAGTTTCTCAAGCGCACCTTGTGCACAAAAGACCATCATGCATTATTCATACAAGAATTGTTCAGACAAAGAGTTTTCTTTTATTTAATCCCGTTTAATGCCGACTGTCGTGATTTTCTAAATAAGCTTCCGCGTACGATAGTCACATTTATTTGGTTTTCCCTGAAGGTGCGTGTAAAGGTTTTAGGACACAATGTGTCTGGTTGAAAACAAAAAAAACGCCACACATGGCTCACATTTATTTTAAAACCACCAACATAGAGTATTACAGGCGTGACTGCTTTACACCCTACATGTGGGTGTAGTGGTGTGAACGCAGTCCTCAGGCTGGCTCCTCCCACAAAAAAAAACTTCCTATTCAGTGCCAGCTTACAGAAGTGCACCTGTTGGTATGGCCTCGTTATGTTCTGGGCCACGTTCTCGGTCTCATATCAGCAATAAATCTGTGTGCGTTATCATAACACTATCTCAAGGTTCTTAAGCGTATCTTAAACCACAGGTCATTTAGTCGGATATTCATTCTAACCGCGTTGAGGAAGTTTATCTAAGGATGCGAATCCCTGCCAAAAGAAACCAAGTGTTGAAAACGTAACGTACCTTCGCGGCCTCCGACATGAAGTCGCTTGACGTTGCTCCGGGTGGATCTTCCCACTCGGGCTGCTGCGCGGCTTTGCTCTGGTATCAAGAGACGATAAAGAGTGAGCATTTCATCATCTCGTTTTTTAATATCCGGCATCAGCAATCGACCACGCCGATTCACCTTAGACTTGTGTTTCATGAAGCCTCGAAGTTTAGATTTCTTCTTCTGTTGATAAGAAAAAAAAGAAAGTTTGAGAATCCTTTAAATAATATTAAAAGAAAAGCAGAACGCGTGAACATGAGTGACAAAAGTACCGGTTTGCTGGTTTCCACTTCATCTTCTTCGCTGTCATTCATCTCTCCGGGGCTCGCGCCATACGCTCCTGTTTCTGCAAAGCCATTTTCCTGCAAAAGAACATATCAGAAATAACCAATACTGAAGTATATACTACTACTACTAATAATAATAATAATAATGCCCACGCTTGTGTTGTGCATTATACTAGCATTAAAACACACACTAGTGGCTGAATCCAATCGGTTCACTCGGTCCATTGGCCGTGGGACGCGAGTGAGGCCTTTAAGTTTGGGGCGTTTTCTAACACGAGAGAATATCGTCGCCGTTGGGTGAAACTTAAGAACCACACATGCTGGAAGGTGGAATTAACGACAACTACTCTCTCACATAAAATCTTGCGCAACTACCATAAATCACTCCCTTTATTCTCACTCTTTTCAAAGCGGTCTGATGCGTCACAGGTATTTACCGACGGGTTTACACGACTATTCATAGACGAGTTTCAAAAGGATCTAACTGGAGCAGAATGACGCATCCGACACCACAAGTACTGCTTTTACTCTACTGTTGCTAATCTAGTCTGTCAAGCTGATTGATGCTCCGGTTGCTCGGCACTGCAATTATGACTGCTATTTGTAACAGGGGTACTGGTACCACCGCTACACATATGCTGGTATCGTACCGGTTTGCAGCCCTCCATCCAGTCTTCATCGTATAGCTCCTCTGCTAAGAAGCTGCTCTTCTGTTTCTGATTGGTGTCGTCCAGCATGTCCTCCTAATTTAAAACATTTGTTTTTTTTTGTTTTTTTTGTTTCATCTCCGATTGCCTTGCAACCAAACATGTTCAATGTGTACCTGAGAGGTTCGCCGACCCACGTGCAGCTGTTTCATCTTTTCTGTTTTTTTCTATTGATGAAGGGGGGGGGGGGGGGGGGGAACGACCAGTTAATAAAAAAAAATAGGTGACAATATTCAATGAAAAAACTGAGTATAAATAAAAGGAATGTTACAGGTTTGCAGTCTTCCATGTCATATGGGTCTTCATCTCCATTCAATTCACCAGACCGATGGTGCGTTTTCTGGAAGTGCTCATCGTCCATGAAAGCAGCCTCAGCAACAGAATAAAAACAGTTATTCTCATAAGTGAGGAACAAAATCATACCACACATTTGAAATGTGAATTATTTCTCCAGTATGCATCATGTCGGCAAATAACGACAGAAGAGCTGAAACTAATTGTCCAAATTCAATGAAGATTATTTTTTTTTTAAATAGATAAAAGCAATCATTCCCAAATCACAGCATGTTTTTAATCTAACAAACTATTCTGCTTCAATCCATATTTGTTGTCGTTTAGCCTTTCAAAAATAAAATGTTATCTAGCTTGACGCACACGAGACATGATGAATTACTTTTTAAAAATATAACCACAATAACTCGTAAAATAAAAGCTTAATTCAAAAACTTTTCCCACCTCAAAGAAATGTCCCTCTATAAAAAATGTCAAGGATTGCCTGAAAGAAAGTCTAGTTGCTGTTTCGTAAGAGTTTATTTTTAGTTACCATTGCTTAGGAATTGCCACAGAGGTATAGTCCAATATCCCTGAACAAGCCATGCTGACTTTCACGCTCACACAGACTTGACATATTACATTATTTTTCCTTTCTTTTGTTGTCCATCTTATGCATATTTCAATTTATGTTTGTAATTTTGTAAAATTTTAAATATTATATAGGTGGAGGCTTTTTGTCTCTTCCTGCACTGTGATATTCATTTTCTGTTATGATTTTTTGTTTGTTTGAACTGTGCAAAATAAAATAAATAAATAAAAATAAATAAAAAAACTACAGTAGAAGATGACATTCATGATAAGAAAATAAAAAATAAAAAAATAGTACCTTGGTAGTTGACGGAAGACTGTGGCTTCTCTGCTCTACATCCCCAATATAATCATCCTAACAGTGAAATAAGTGTTATAACTTCCATTATGAAAATTGTTTCAGATAGCATGTGATTGAGTCCTTTCATGTATTGGAAGTGGATTTTCTTCAACAACAAAAAAGGTATAAATTAACCATTTCCTTTCAATAAGGACACAATCAGACTATTGACCTTCACATTAGACAGTGAGGGACTGAATGAGCCATTGCCCTGTGAGGTAGAGATCACTGATGTTAACTGAACCAGAAGGTTACCTGGGACTTCTTACGGGCCGTGTACCCGTGTGCACCGGAAAATTCCTCTTGTGATTTGTCCTGAAGGGAGGAAGAGAAAACAGACATGTTCCACTGCCTCGACATCCACTTACTTCAAACACAATGCACACACACACACACACACACACACACACAGTCGTACCTTTGAGTTTTGGCGAGGTGTGTATCCATGCGCTCCCTTCGGTTCAGAGAGAAAACAATGTACATTCATTAAGGTTGAAACAAATATAATAAAAATATTAAAGTTCAGTGGACATACAATACCTTTTCTACAGTGATGGCGAATCCTCTTTGGGGCACAAATCGGATTTTCAACGACTTTTTCTTCTTCTGGAGAAGAGAAAACATTAGAAATCACAAAATCAATGCATGTCAGAATGCTCAGAATGTCTCACTCAAAAAAGGTGAACTCATAATTAGAATATGTAAACTACTCCAAGTTGAATGGTCAAGACCTTTGCATGGCTTTAACGTGCGTATTGCTATGCATCATTATTATAAGTATAACAAAAGCATACAGATCCATGGCTGTCCATCTCTTCGTGCAGAGCTTCCTCCTCCTCTTCTTCCTCACCACCAGTGCTGTCATCCAAAACTTTCCCCTGTAGACCAACAAAACACACATTTACTGTTTGAGAAGAACAACAACTTTAAAGAAATGAAAGCACGTACACAATTTCTTCCAAAATCATACTTATTGTCAAAGTGTTAACTTTCAGGATATGAATTATGTTATTTTTCTTACAGAAAAGCATTTTTTTTTGGGGGAGATTGAGGCGTTCATTCTCAAGATAATCTCTGCAATTGTATATAAATGATATGTTTTAGCACCCGGTCTGCAGCAGACCGCCTTTACCTCGGACCATCGGCGTATGATGGAGATTTTCTTTCCAACACTTTTCTTATTGACGTCGTCACCCTGGCATTACAAAGACATCACAGCTGATTTTCAGACAGAGCGTGAGAATGGATGAGACTTCTGCAGCAGAAGGAAATCAATTTCCATCTGCAAAAGAAGCCGCCTGTACTTCAGATAACTCACCTTCGAGTCCTGAGGCAGATGTCCGTTCATGGGCTTCCCCGTTGGCCCCGAGGACGCTCTCCTGAGCAGACTGGCTCTGGTCTTCAGAGGTTTCTTCTGTTGGACAAAAAGGCAGCGTTTATTAAAGCACGGCTGGTTTATTAATACTGCTCATGGCTACAGAAACAATATAAACATACTTTGTAGTCCATCTCCTCCTGCTCCCCTTCGTCATTCTCCCCTGCAGACGTGTGCATTTCTGTAAAGTACTCCTGCAAAAAAACAAAAAACAGAAGCAGTCATGTTTTAAACCAGGCAAGTATAAACACATTGAGACATTTCAATATACGGTACATATTATATAGAATATTCTTTTGTCTTCAAGTGTTTAATTAAAACAGTGTGTGTATATATATATATAAAGGTCTCAATGTGTTTATACTTGCGTGGTTTAAAACATGACATATATACACACACATAATTTGTCTTTAAATGTCTGCTAAACTTTCTGTCAGTCCAGTTATTTGACTGACATTACAGTTTTAATACTCTTCTAATAAAACACACACACACGTTATTAGAAGAGTATAGGATCAAGTTGAGACGTTACCTTTGATGATTTACGAGAGTTGGGTAGCGACCTGCTCTTCCCCTCCGAGTCATCAGAAAACCTCTCCAGCTAAGAGAAGATTATTACCATCATGAAGACGAAACACGCAAATACAGTCAGAACAGCGAAACTCTGATTTTGTATTTCTTCATTTACCTTTGACCCTCTTCTAGAAAGTATGGACAACCTCGACTTTTTGTCCTTTTTCTGCGCAAATAAATGAATGTTAAAGTATACACTTGATAACCACAGACAGTCCAACGGTGAGTGACGAGACGGTCAGTACCTTTACAGAGCCCTCCTCCTGGTCGTCACCACTTCCTCCTTCAGACACCAACTTGATCTATGAGAAAGGTTATTAGGTTATTACTTTGGGGTCTTCTTGCTTAAAAACACATCCAAGTAGAGAAATAACTCGTTTCTTACTCTCATTGATTCCCGTCGTAGTCTTAATTTCCCAGACTTGGAGAAAAAAAAATTATAATAATATAAATAACTTTGACAGAGCATAGAGAAGGTTGCTGAATGTTTCGAGGTATTGTGCCAACATATTGAGGGAAAGTGTTTTCTTACTGGTTTGAAGTCAGGCTGAAGCTGAGGGCTGTCGTCAGGCCAGTCTTCCACACACCGTTCCTGTTTGGGGATTTCAGTAAAGCAAACATGTATATTAGAGAGTTGCATTAGACAAAAAAGGTGGTGATGATAATATTTTACTCCCGATTACCATTTCTTATCTAGATGTTTCCCTCCAATACCGCCATCAAGGCAAAATGTTATCCTGTATGACACACCGACTGATCTACTACCAATCACACACTTTGTCTTGTGCCAATTCTGCATGCACACAATCTCATCATCTAGCGGGCAGATTGCCATCCCATTTGCTGTGGACATGAGGGCAGCACGGAATGGAGAAAATCTACTCTAATAATAGGGTTGGTACCATTGGTGCTTTCACAAAATAGTTACACAATGAAATGTGTGATAATTATCAGTAATGTTGATATAATAAGGAAATAACAGCTAGAAAAGTCTGGTATGTTCTGGAAATTACATAACTTTATCGTAATGCAGCCTTTAAAACCAAGAAAATTACATTTATGCCATATTATGATATCCAAGATATCACAAAATACTTATTGATATACCGTCCAGCCCTAATTCACACAACCTTTTGGACAGAGCCATTCAATTTAAATTACCACAGTGACTTTCTCTCAACATTATCCACAAGCCAAACACCATTTTAGACTTTCATCTTTAGACAATTAATTTGTCATCAATATTGAAAATCACTTCCACTTGAAACTCACCTGTCCAGTCAGCAGGACGTCCTCGTAGAGTGCAGAGTTATCAGGTTCCATTGGTTTAGTTTCCTGTAAAGAAATGAATTAAAACATTTGAAACATGCCCCCAGAAAGATTATGTTCCATCAAACTAGCCACACAAGATATTTCACATTGTTCCTCATTTGGACCAATATCCAAAGACAAGGCATGCATACCAGAGTTTTTGGTTTGGGGTGAACAACTGGTTTCAGGGCCAGTCTGAGGGCTGGTTTAGGAGAGAGTTTTGGTTCAGTGGCTTCAGGTTTAATCTACACAGTCCAAAAGAGGCAAAGAAGGTCATTAACAGCAGTAGCGGAGAAGAGTAATAGCAACATTATGCTCAACTGTGTCCTTTGCATACCGGGTTTTCTGGTTTGGGGCTTTCTGCCCTTGGTGTTCGACTTCGAGGAAGTGGCACCGGCGGACGCCTAAAGGTCGACACCTGCAAGTTTGATTATAAAAGAGGTTATTAAGTGCATGTCATAAATCTGATTTGTCGACTAGTTCTACAGTACAGCACACACACTTTTAAAAAGTACAATGCATTGGCATCAACTATTTATTTTATGGTTGTCCAAATATCAAATTGTGACATACACGAGACATTTCGGCTGTAGAGTGGCTGCGTAAGATGGACCGATTCCTGGAACGACTGAAGGGACTCGGCTGAAGAATATCAACTTTGGTTCCCTGAGGACTCGTCAAGAAAATATTGTGAGCCTCGTCAGAAGGCTTCGCGTCGATGGCTGGAGGAGATTCTGACGATCGGCCTTGAAGAGAGGCCTTGAAGAGAGGTAGCGGCGATAGCATGTCCGGCTTCATATCTGATAAGTTGGTTGAAGGCGTAGAGTAGGTGGCCTTGGGGGCAGTATTGGTGAAGGCCATCCCGAATACATCCCTGCTGGTCGTCTTTTCAGGATGTGGTTTGAAGATATCCGGAGTCTCGGATGAATCTTGGTAAATGTCGAACGGTCTTGAGGGTGTAGCGCTAAACGGGTCGTTCAAACTGGAAACGCTTTGGAATAAATCCCTTGCGATTGGGCTTGGGAATGGATCGACCGTATTCGTGGATGAAGATGAATAAACATCCTGAAAAGACAACATTCCAAAAAGGTCCTCTTTCAAGAAGGGATCTTGTGCGTTTTCCTTGACGTCGGAGATTTCCCCAATTGGAGCGGCTCGAGACGAATCTGCGTCTTTGGGCGATGCAGTGTAGAATGGGTTCGCCAGCGGAGACTGGAACAGTTCATCGTCCTCGTTTAAAGGGGATTTGAATGAGTCAACAAAAATATATGGAGATTTGCCAAAGAGGTTTACTTCCCTGGTGTGGAACAAATCCTCTCCTTTAACAGCCTGGGAAAGATCGACCCCGTCATCGTCAAACAGGTCAGAGCTTGTTAACTGCAAAGCTTTAGACAGGTTCTGTGTTGGATCAAGCAGGTCTGGTGTGTTCAGGGTAACGTCACGAAAATAGTCCTTGGTAGACGTGTTTGCGGGTAATGCTGGTGTCTGGAAGGGGTCTTGCAGAAGGTTGGGGGTAAGTGTCTCGAATGGGTTCTTTGGAAGTCCAGACAATTTAGCTTCACTTTCCACAGTCTTCATTTCAGGGTGAGGATCCAGAGGTGTACTCTGAAAATCAGGCCGAGGGACAAAGATGGCATCAAGGTTCACTTCCTCTGACGTTTTCCTCCCTGCGTCCGCCATCACATGACCTTTGCTGCCAGATTCCTGAGAACAGAATACTCATTAGAGATGTGCTCAATGGAAATTGCAGTACTTAAGGCAACGTTGTGATCTGTTTTCATACGCACCAAGTAGTGCCTATAAAAAGGGTTCATTCTGGCCAAGTCTCCATTGACTCCATTCTGATGAGCAAAGAAAGGGAAAAAGAGACGGGAGAGATGTTAGATGTCACTTCGACTGTTGACAAGAGAACTCAAAACAGAGTCAAGCGGGACATCTGACAACATACCTGAAGATTTAAAGGGAGCGCTTCCTGCCTTCCATCCTGAAAGAATCACAGTGACACAGCAGAAATGTTACTTTTTCAATGAGAAGTGCACGAGCAAAATGTAAAATTACCTTTTTGTCTCAAGGACTGCGCAAGACAAAATAGTATATCTTTCAAAATAAGAGCAGACACAAACCCCACAAAAAAAGTTACCAGCTGTTGTGTAAGGTAAGAGAACACTACGTCTATTGTCAAACGTGAGAACACACACAGATTTTGATAATCTGATTTATTATTAGAAATGAATATCTTGTCCGACAATCTTAAATAAACACACCAACCGAAAGACATCACGCAACAGTTTGTAGGTCAAAGAACAAAACAAGAGACTAGGCGTGGATTCAACCTGTGGCGCAGCAGGAACAACGTCCTCCGTCTTTGAGCCATTAAGAAAATATGAACAGCAGTTTCAACCGTGTATGAACGCCGAACAAACTCATTTAAAATAAATCAATATCATGTGGCAAATTCGAGGCATTTCAGCTGAATCTCGGGTGGAATTTCATCGCGTTTGCTCTGCAGAGGTCGAGTCTCACCTGTCCCATGTGTGGCTGCTGCTGGTCCATCACACCTGAGGCAGCAGCGGAGGGGTCGCCAAGGAGCTCACCGTCCTGTGGACCAAACAAAAAGGGTCACACTGACATGAACAACAGCAACACATTTATGGAGGAGCGCGTGGGAAGTCACGAGTCATGCATTCTGATTTTGCCGTGACATGAAAGTCATGTGCCAGAAATGTAAACAAAAACGTGGCAACACTCCTGACCGTTGAAAGGAATCAGGCATTTCTACATGGGCGGGGTCCCCCCCCCCCAACAACAAAGATGCAGTTACCTCTGCGTTTAGGCAAAGACGATCTTAAAAATATGCAACCTGCACTCATATTATTATTATTATTATTATATGCAGAGCTGAAAGCGGTCATCATTGGTCTCTAACCTGTTTGTTTTGAGACTCGTTCACAGACGAGCCGCTGGAATCGGAGGCTGATGAAACAAGATTCTGGGAAGAAATACAAAAAAATATATAAAATAAGGAAGCTAATTAATGTTCCTTTTAATAAATATTGATCCAGGATTGTCGGTAGGGAGGAAGTCAAACATAACTCTTACTGTATTTAGGCTTAGTCGGTGTTAGTGTGTGTGTGTATGTGTATGTGTGTATGTGTGTGTGTGAGTGTGTGAGTGTGAGTCCACTCACCTGGTATTGATTGTGGAAAGGGCTTTGGGAGACCTTCTTTAGCATATTCTGCAGCGCTGCGATACTCTAAAGAAAAAAGACACAAAATCAACTACCTGCTTTTCTTCATTATCGTGAGCTTAAAAAAGGAGCCTAAACAAAATATCTGGAACGTTCAAGTCACACTTTGGTGAAAAGGAATATCAAATGCATATTTATTTTTTAAAAGATCAAACTGCAGGTTTTTGTCCCCAAAACCTGTTTGGACACCTTAAGCATCAACGAGATGACCGGATACAACTCTAAATGCTAAACAGAGCTCGTACTGCAGTGTGCAGGTACTTCTCTCTTGTATTATAATAACTTAAATTAGACATACGAGTTTAAACAATAGGGAATTCATTGCATAAAGCTGCAATAAATCACTATTAAATGTCATGTAGAAGATGTTATTTTGCAATGATCATTTTGAGAGACTTTACTGCAGAAGGTGCCTGTTGTACTTTTTAGCGGCTTATTCCTATATTCAAAACATAACTTATGTATTTATTTATATATAAAACTTGTTAAGTCACTTTATGGTAGCTTTGTAAGAACAACAGAATAACTCAAATCCCAGCGTGACACAACAGCCATTAGTCACAGACATGACAGTCACAACAGCTGTCATCATGACTGTTCAGCCAGTCTGTTGGGATCGACCAAAAAAGAAAACACACTCCATGCACGCGCTACAAGGAAGTACTGTGCCCCACATGTCCTGCCCTGGTGAGGTTGTTTACCTGTTTGAGGATGAAACGTGAAACACAAGCAGAGTGCAGTTTGGTTCGATGGGCACGGTCGAGAATAAAACCTTCCCAATCACCAATTAAAATGACATCATCATTTCCCACCACAGAGACGATGTTAAAGTACCCACAGGTCGTCTTTCCCCAGATGCACTTTCTGCAGCTGCTGCAGCGCCTCCGTAGCCGTCCGCCTCCAGCTCGTTCTCCTATTAATTAATACAAATACCATTTGAAAAAGTAATTAACAGAAAGCCACGTTTGTGTTTCAAACAATTTAAACCAATTACGAGTCAAATCAGCTTGCGATCCATCGCACGCCGTCAATTGGAGATAGCACGTGAGCAGCGCGAGACTCACCGTGGTTGTATCTCCCCTCATGGTCACTTAAGATGAGGTTCTTTCGTTCTTTCTTTCTTTACTTCTTACTTTGTTTCTGTCCTCTTTTTGGCATTAAAGCGCGTCAGCGTGTCCTCGGGTATGACCAGACTAATTATCTCCCAGTTGAGCGCACCTGTGTCAGCCTCGAGGAACAACTTCCGGAATTAAATTTTCAGAATGAAAGGCGTTACCCGCGCTGGCTCAGAAGAGCGCTGATCGTGTTCCTGTTTTTTTTTGTAAGTCAAGTCGTGTTACGTTCTGTTTCTTTGCACATAGCTTACCCAAGTTATTGACCTGCCCAAAACATTATCTGCAAGGGAATCGCTGCATACAATCTGCATTTATTTTTAATTTTTATTATAGTGTTGGTTGATCCCAATGTTATCAGAATGTGATCAGAATCAGAATCAGAAGTGTTTATTTGCCAGGTACTTGAAAGGTGCATAACAATATACATAGAATACTAATATAAAAATATAATATAAACAATAAACATATAGTACAATAAAAGATAAATATGGTAAATAACAAACAGATAACAGTACTTTAAAACAAATATATATTTTAAAATAAAAGTGGCAAGTGTATCTACAAAACTATTAGAAAACTAATATTACATAAAAGAGAAAGTAGAGGTCACTCTCGTACTGTATTCTGATAACTGCATCATAGACACATTTAGAACATGACAAACTAAAGGACCAGGAGAACATAACAGATTTAGAAACTTTATTTAACTTCATATAATCCTTGCCGTATTATTGTGAAGGCAGTTCACATTACTCTCGGTGTATTCCTGCGTGTGCTTGACACACGTCAGTGTCAGTACCTTTCCAAACTCTGAAACCATCTCAATGCAGACCGACCGGTTGACCCCGCCCAGCTCACCCGGGCGGTGTGGTCCAGATGTAAGCTCCGTGCTGACAGATAAGGAAACTCACAGGGCCGAACATTAAAGTTATATTCCATAATCTATTCCAGCAATGCATGAGCACATGTTGTATATACAAACGTAAGCAATAAAACCATGGCTCCATTTAGCAAATCCTCACCACATAGGCACATGTTTCCTCTTTGTATGTATGTTTTCCCATATAGGCCTGACATTCAATAATATTTTTTTATTCGTCAGTGTGACTCTTCTGATCTTAAAATCTAAATGGACATGAACTGATCAGCCTGGGACAGTTTGAAGGCCAGCAACGGATGCCGAGCCTAAACTTTCTTAACGTCTAATCCTGCAGGAATTTGAAAAATCAATAATGAATCAATTGAGCCTAGTTTTTAGTATTTGGTAAAAAATTAAAAGCTGAAGGTTCAAGTGGGGATATAATCAGGTATTAATATATTTGGTACGAAAGAACGTATTGATCCACAAATCAGGTTTCACATCACAGCTGTGGGCCGCAGGGTGGTGGCCCAAAGTTGTGATATATAAGGTAGACATGTTGGCAACTTTCACATAAAAAAAAGTATTGTTGTATATTGTACCACAACACAAACATAACAGATAGTGTGAGGGGATTTTTGTAAAGTCCTTGTCATGGTGACAACAGAGAAACCTGAGTTTAGAGTTAGTTCTAACCTTAAGCACACATGAAGTCCTTATGTGTCATACTTACATAATGCATATCACTGAATAAGAGTTACATGGAAACTGTCTCTCAATGTTTTTCACAGCCGTTGACTTCAGTATATATAGACAGTGTTGTAACAGTATTTGTCCAACAGGTGGCAGAAGCTCTATAAAGACTGTACATCTGGAGCAGGAGCAGCTTTGGAAATTACATTTAATCTCATTTAAATCTCTTAAATTCAAATAAAACGGAGGAATGCTGATTTGTATCATATATTATGCTAAAGCGTGCGTAAAATCAGTTGTAATATGATCTGTAGTCATAACATGTTGGCACATCGTGCTGAATTATTTCAAGAAGTCATGCGATTGTTTAAGGAAATGAAACAAAAACCATGTTCGGTAATCCAGGGGAATTTCTGTCCGTGCGTATGCAATAATAAAGATGTTAATCAAAGCAGGGTGGGACTTTTGCCAAACAACATTTCTTTATTTTTCTGTCACATGCCAGTCACACCCTCAGAGGTCAAGTTACATGTTTAAAGTTGGCACAGAAAATACATGTTCAGGTTGTAAAGCTTTGACTGCAATTATTTTAGGCTGATATGTTTTACCTCCAAAATGTAAAAGCATCAAGTATACAGATTTTTCACTGTCTTCAAATAATATAACAAATTAATGCTGTACAAAGACATGTTTGTCATCATATCTACTTTATTATATTTATTTTTAATATATTATAATTATACAGTTCATGGTGATTCAATTAATTTCTTTTTTAGTATCTGTCTGCTATCAATATTTATATTGAAATTGTCAAAATAAATTTGAAGCATCAAAATATTTGATTTTCTTAACGGCACCAAATTGGATAAATTCCACGAGTCCATCTGCAAAGCCAGGTGTTTCTGTTACAGGTAGGCAATAATGTATTGGTACGCCTAATTGACAGCATTTGACATAAAAAAAAAAAGAAATAGACCTCTTTTTTTTTAGCTGTGTGAAAATCGTCTAACTCAAGGCACATTTAAGGGGGAGATATTGCTTTTCTATTGACATCTGCAGTTACAGTAAATAACTAATTTAGAGTAAGTCAGACACATTCAATCAAAAGGATGGCAGGAAATTCCCTCAGGGCGGTACCTAGACAAGGTTAGCGAAACCAAAACAAACACAACATATAAAAATGAAAGAATCAAATGCTCGTCAACAGAAGACACATCGCTTCTCAACCTTTTCATCGTGCTAACTGTGAGTACCCAATACATTGAATGCATTAACATAGACAATGAAGACTGATAATACCTTCGTTTTGACGCATATAGAGAATGAAAACTGCTAAATATATGTATAAGTAAAGTAAGTAAACACTTTATGTAAATAGTTATTATTATCACAATATTATCGAATAGCAGCTATCAAACAGTGGAATTTGTGTATTCTTTTAAAGAAAAACTCTCAAAATCTACTTTTTTTTTTCTCCCAAAATCCTTTTTTTCTGTTTTGAACAGATTTTAGTTTTTCCACAAAATGGCTGAATCTTACTCGGATAGCAGCGTCAAAGAATTTCTTAACACGTTCAGAACTTTACCCTCTGATCAGAGATGGTTGCCTTCAGAAGAACTTCTTAGCAAGCTGCAGGGACTAGTAACAAATATCAAATGGAGGCCAGAGAATGTCACTGCCGTGTTCGATGCTCTTCTGAAGCGATTTGAGTCAACAACAAGTGACAGATCAGATCTCTGCTCATGGATGATGCAAATGTTGCACTGCATAGAGATTAATCACATCACTCCCAGTTGGAAATGTCCAAAAGGAAAGACTCTTATCGAGCTGGTCAAAGACGAGACTGTAACAGATGAGGACCTCAAGAAAGGTTTGGCCCATGACGAAGAAAAAACACTGGATGAAATCCTTGAGGAAATCCGTCAGCAAAAGTTCAACCAAATTGATGACAAGCTTTTAGCTGACGTAAAGGACATTGTGTCATCAGTTGATGAGGATCTTACTGCACACAATGATGGATCACAGCGGAGTGGCTTGAAACAAGTCTTGCTGAAGCTCTGTCAGGCAGTCATAGAAAAAAAGAAGTTCAGACCCCGATTGACACAGATGGTGAGCTGGTGTATTATGGCTCTTTCGGAAACAGGGTGGTTGATTCAGGTTGGCACCGGAGAGGGAAAGTCATGTATCGTCGCAATGTTTGCAGCTTTTCGAGCTATGAGAGGAGAAAAGGTAGACATCATGTCCAGCTCGTCAGTTCTTGCGGCAAGAGATCTGGAAGACTGGCAAGACTTTTATGAAGTTTTAAAAATCAGTGTAGACTGCAACATCAACAAACAGGACGAAGACCTAAGACTGTGCTACAAGCGTCAGGTTGTTTACGGTACTGTGGAAGAGTTTGCAGGTGATTGGCTTCGGCACCACTTTCATAGGAGGGACATATTTGGGCAAAGGACATTTCAATGTGCAATTGTGGACGAAGTAGATTCCTTGATGCTAGACAAGGGTCTTCATGTGGTCTATCTAAGTAGTGAAATGCCTGCTTTGCAACATCTTAATCCACTCTTGGCATTCATATTGGCCACTGCAAATCAATATGGAGAGATTGGCACAGGGATAATGGTGGGGCAAAAATACCCCTTTCATCAAGTTGTGCTTGAAAACATAACAAAGGGCAAAGATGATGACGAGTTCTCCATCCTTCAAATGGCTGAGGACGCAGGTATACTGGAAAAAGGTTCAGTAAAGGACCTTAGAAAGAACCCGAGCCTTTTAACTGAGAAGACTGCAGGTGTTACTGTGAACCAGTTGGCAAAGTTTTTTGAGGAAGTAGAGAAGAGATTCCCATCTTGCCAGTTTGTGCTGCACTGCATGAACAGTGGTGGATTAATAGATTTACTAAATAAAGGACCCCAAAAAGTATTGTCTGAAAGACAGGGAGTGTCACTGCTTTTAATGAATGGAGGGTTCTGTCAGTACATGTATTCTGATAGAGAGAGTATGCTGAGAGCTGCAGAAGAAAAAATAAAACGTGCTCTGCATTTTACGCCTAGTGAACTCAGAAAAGATGGAGTAACCTGCTACGTCCCAGGCTTCCTTTCAGATCTGGTCAATTCCAGACTAAAGGTTTGGATTGAAAATGCATTTGAAGCACAAACCATGACTAAGGATCATGAATACATCATCGAGACCCACGGGGTAGTGCCCGTTGACTACAGCTGCACAGGTGTTGTCGAAAACAATATGAAATGGGGGGATGGGCTCCAACAGTTTCTCGAAATGAAACATCAGTCCAAGCTGAGCGACATGACAGCCATCACAAACTATATGTCTAATGTTGGCTTGCTTCAAAAGTATAGAGATCAGATATTTGGAATCTCTGGGACTCTTGGCCAACAAGCAGAGACTGAGACTTTGCAGAAAATCTATGACGGCATCAAGACCTGTCAGATACCTTCATTTAAACGCAGAAAGCTGTTTGAGGTTGAAGGAGTGATCGTAGATGATGAAAAGGAATGGGTTGTGAAAATCTGCAATGTCGTCAACGCACAAACCAACCCTACTCCATATAGGGATCGCCGAGCTGTGTTGGTCATCTGTGAGACCATCCATCGAGCAAAGCTTCTCAATCAAGCTCTAGGAGATAAAGTCCCCAACAAAAAGCTTTACATCAGCAACAACATGGACAATACTGCAATCTTTGCCAAGAAGCTTGAAGCAGGAGAGGTCATTATAGCAACAAATCTGGCTGGTCGTGGGACGGACCTTCAGGTTTCCGACCAGGTAAAAAGAGCTGGTGGTTTGTTCGTTGTGCAGACCATGATGCCTAAGAATGCTCGTGTTGAGGCACAGGCATTTGGCCGCACTGCCAGACAAGGATCTCCTGGGTCTGCTCAACTCATTATCTGCTCCAGCCATTTGTCAGAACCACTCCAATTGCTAGCTGTAATGGGCAACCTTCAATCTTTATTGGAGAATATGACTAATGTCCTCACACATCTTTTTGTTATGCAATTGGCGTCTTATCAAAGAAGCCACAGCCATGAGCAATCTAACGATATGTCTTCAACGCTTTTACATATTTTGACAGAAAACTCCAATTCAGGGATAAAGAGAGTTAAAAAGATCAGAGATGACTTTGTCGCTAAAGGACTAGCGAGCTACTTGGAGTGTGCTATCCCAAACATAAAGAAGAAGGAAGAGCTCTTCTTTCAGTATCTGGGCACACTAGATGAAGTGTACAAAAGCAGCATAAACAAGCCAGCAGATTCTGATTTGTCTGCACTGAATGAGTTTTGGGGTATGTGGCTACTCACAAACTTCAATCAGAAGGATTCTATCAAGGACCTAAAAAGCAAACTAACCAAGGACCTGAAAAAAGCCAGGCAAAAACTCACAGAGAGGAAATCGCCCTCATCAAACCTGCACCACTACACTGCATTTGGCAATGATCTGCGCAAAAAAGGAGATCTTGCAGAGAGTATCGTGATGTACACTAAGGCCATACAGGAGGACCACAGTTGGGCAGCGATTGCATATTACAACCGTGCTTTAACTTCTTTGACCCAGAAAGACAGGCGTCAAGATCCAAACTGCATCGATCAAGCTCTGGAAGATTTACAAAATGCACTGAAGTCTGTTGAGCTCTACTGTGAGCAAATTGAGTTCACTCGTAGATACTCCACACAAGTCAAGGACCTCTGCAGCGATCCAGTCACCCGCTTTGACAGACACATGATGACCAGAAAGGATGTGTTGCTGTCTTTCAAAGGGAATATTAATGAGGCCATAAGGAAGGTAAAGAGAGCCCGAGACTCAGGTGGGGTTGTAAAAGTGGAGGAGAGTCTAGTGTACTTCCTGATTCCAGTAGGCTCTTTCGTGCCCTTAGCGGTCCTTTCCATCGAATCGCTCCGCTCCAGAGACCATCTGACGTCGCTCCGGCTCATCACTCATCCCTTCTGCGACATTCTCAATGAACTTAAGTGTCTTGAATCTTTGGGCCTGACTCATGTCTATACCTTAGACACACTGTTCACTCTGGGTGGCTTTTTCTCAAAGATACGTAGGACCATAAGTCAAGCTTTTGATTAAATGGCAGGCGTCAGCGCTTGAGCAAAAAATAAGAAAAAGTAAGACGAAAACACGGACAACTCCCAGATCGGACAATGCTGTGGTAGCGAGCTGTCAATCACAAGGTAGCCACACACTAAAGCATACCCTGCTTTATGGTCCATTTTACTCTTAATGGGACCATATTTTACTCAATGAACATCATTTTGTATTCAAGAAGACTTGAAACTATAGCGATTAAGAACAAAAACTGAGAAAGTGGGAAATATAGTCATTTTCTCATAGACTTCTATACAATCAGACTTCTTTTTGCAACCAAAGACGTCGCCCCCTGATGGCTAGTAGAGAGAATGCAGTTTTAAGACTTCACTTTTCAGACCCTTAGCTTGTCACCTGATCATAACTGAACAAAACGTCAGCGGTAGAAAGAGTTTCAGGTGTTAATGCATTTTTTTTATGATGTTTATCAGTACAGGTTCTCAATCAATGTTACAGTACATATAATTTGAAATACATTTCTATACATTTTTGTCAGTTCAATTGAACAATTGCTAATCATTGTATTTTTATATTATTCTACTTTTACAGATTTATTGTGCAATTTTAAAGGGTATATACAGTATATACAAATGTGACCTTAACAAGAGCATTTACTTGATCCTGTGTTTATATTCATTCAACTGACATGTTGCATGTCGTGATGCTCACTGATATATTATTTCACGTTTAACTTTTTGAAACAAACACTTTGTACAATGTGTATTTACAAAGTTACTGAACTATCACTGAAGATCAATTAATGAATGACGTTTTTATCACTGACATTTTTTTACTACAATTTATAGGTATTTTGATTCAGTATAATAACAATCAAGCTATCGTTCATTTGACATACACATTACTGCACTATATTTACAAATGTATATTGTAACAATAATAATCTCATTGTAATAAACAAGTTATATGACGACAACATTAACTATTTTCACGGTATTTGTGGTGTAATTGTTGTTCTTCAGAACTGAAGCTGTTTTTAGTGTTCATTCTTCCCATGAACACAACTTCACATAGACACTGCAGCATAAAGGCTGAACAGGGACGACATATCATCAGTTCATTACTACCACTGTGTGGTATAATAGGGTACTGAAGCCGACCTGCATTGAAGACGAGTCATAGAGGCCAGTTACTGTCCTTTGTTTTGGACCGTGTCATAACATTTTGTGAGATGCATGAATATTAGAATGCAGTATTTATCCCAATGTTAATTTCACGCAGGTAAAGTAATAATTACGATTAGGGTGTTTGTTGTAAATCAAATGGATAGAGTTGGGGAATTTAATCCAGACTAAAAGTTTTTAAACGGTAGTTCAACACAAGTGGGTATGTATTTACTTTGTTAAATGTTGAACTAATTTGATAAAGCTTGGTGGGTGTTACAGCCTGTTGTGAACTGAAGAAATCACTTTTGCTGGTGCTAATTCCAGTTTTTTGTCTGATTGAGTTTATAAATTGATGAATTTACTAAATCAATTGTGACAAAGTTTGTAGATAAAACAGCAGCATTGTAGCTAACTAGTTAATATTATTAACTATAGCAAAATCTATGGTGTTACGGGTCAATTTTGACCCATATTTACTTCAAGAAAAAGGCTAAAGGCTTTTTTCAGCAATAGAACTTGAATACAAACACAAAATGAAAAGCTGAACAAGTCATAACACAAAATATAGATTTCCAAGGTCAAAAAAACAACAACCAATCAAGCAAATCTTATTTTTATAACTGGGTCGAAACCGACCCTAACAACACAAAGGTCATAATTTCAACCACAGCATTTTATAATTTAGTGAAAACAAATGTTTTTTTTATGTATTATAATGTGCAGATCTGTGTTGTGTTTCTTGTTCTTCTTGTTTCATTGACTGAGAGATATGGAGTAAAGTTTTACTTTACATAAACCCCTATTGAAAATACAAGACAGGAGACAGGATGTTTGTCTTAAGCTTTTATTAATATTGAAGTTTGCTTTTTTTTTAGGCTGTCCATTGTGTTACACAGAGAAATTAGCCACACAAGTAAAATTGATTGTATTCTCTTTACCTTTAATCTTTTTTTTTTTATTGTTTATTATATTATTCTCCCTTATCAGCTCTAATGCTAAAAAAGTTACACAAGAACTATCACACACACGGTTAACTAACTTGTGAGCACATCGGGACGGTAAACTAACACTTTACAGAGATAAAAAATATGATAATAATAATAATAATAATAATCCCAAAACACAGAGGGGAAAGAAAAACATGATCGAAGTAAAAATCAAGAGACAAAATGGACAAGCATTTACAATCACACAGCCCAGCTCAACCCTCCACAAATAACCACCCATCCTATTCCTTATTTGGCAATTTCATTTCCTCAGCTCCACCCGCTGTCCCTTATTTGGTAGACGCTCACACGCCCGGTGGCTTGAGTTGTAGTTTAAGTTTGGGAGGAGCGTTTACATTCTACACTTCAGCACTCCGGACAGCAACATAAGTGCCTAAAACATGGCGGCACTCTGGTTCACATTTTGCATTTACACCCTATAGCACAAATCGAAAAACAGCAATTTGTGTTTGCCTTTTTAATAAATGCGATAGTTTCCATCAGGCGATGGGCCACAGGAGACGTGACTTGTTGTCGTTAATATCTCCCAAATACCAGATCACACCCGAGGCCCTCCACTGACTTTCTTCTCCCCGTCGCCGTCATCCATCTCTACCTCATCAACCGGGTTTGGAAAGGAGGACCAGACAAGAAAGAAGCAAGCGACCTCCAACTGACTCGTAAAAATCACACCGCTTATCAAAAAGAAAAAGAAAATCAGACGCCCACGCTGCATCAGAACACGAACGCTCCAAGGATTGGGTCATTTCAAAAAAGCACGGCCGGTCCAATGGTGACGTGTCGCAGGGCAGTGGGCAGCTTTGTGTTGATATTTAGATCAACTGTGAACGCTCGCAGCATTTCTGATGGCAGCAGTTTGCGCTCTTATTTTGGGTAGCGCTTCGTTTTCGGCAGTGAGAAAAGCAAAAAGCTCATGTGCTGCAATTCCAGATTGGTTGTTTTTCAAGGTGCAGATATTGGCTGGTCATTTTTCACTCTCACAACAAACAAACAAACAAAAAAGGCGAAATGTTGTCGTCTCTCGGGGTTGTGCCGAATGAGGTGGCAACATTTACATCCCTTTTTTTTTGTTTAGTTTTTTGGAGTGTGTTGGCAGTGAAGGGGCTGGTACATTGTCGTTGATAATGAGGGTTTTTTTCCCCTCTTTGCTGCATCTATTGTGCTTTCAGGATACAAGCGCTTCAAACACGCCTCACATTTACTTCCTCGGACACACACACACACACACACACACACACATCTCAACCATAACTACACGATCCTCGACGTTGCTTGAATGAAGCCGCTTGTTGCTCGGGAGGAGCTTGTGTTCATTTTAACCTCACATCATCGCACAGAAACTCAAGTAACGCTAGCTGGGTTTGTTCGGAGGTATCCATGCACGGGCAAGGCTAAGAGATTACAACCCAGGTGATGAACACAGTGATCCCTTCTGGCCACGCCCCCAACACTGAGATGCAATACCCATACGAGCGTGCTACTTGGCGATGTAGCGCCCCCTGTTGAGTGGTATGCAAGCGTCGATATCAGGACGCGCAGTGATGGACTGCCAGCGATATTGGAAGCACTATTTAGTGTGCGACTAGTGTTAGCGATAGCTGAAGCTAACACCCTCAGTCTCATATATAAGCTCACCGCCAGGTTCACTACACGCTCCAAGGAAACACAACAGCAAACACACACACACACACACGCACACTTATAGCAGAATATAAAAGAAAAGTAATATCCAGTCAATATTCATATGGGCTGATTCCAGGCATGCAACTTCCAAGTCTAGATTTAAAATTGGAACCCCCCCCCAAAAAAAAAGCTTCCTGCCCACCTCAAAGAATCAAATCCGATGGGAAAACAAAAACTCATAGACGGGGCAAATGGAAGACATAAACAACCTGGCAACATCAAGGAGGAAGTGGTCACTATATTGGCTCTCATTGGCTGACGGGTGAGCCAATCAGGAGCTTCAACCACTCGCCGAGGCAGGTTACAGATGATTAAAGAAATTAAAATTAAAACTAGTTTTAAAAGTAGTAGACACACACATTGTTATAAGTATCTCTGCTATAGTATGTTTTTTAGTTTTTTTATCTATGTATTTTTAAGCTCATTGTGTAATAAAGAGAAAGGTGTTACTAGTTTTTTTCTTCTTCTATTCCATTACCATCATCATTAGCTTCAATAGCATCATCAACAACGTAACCATCGGCATCGACAACAATCCCGTCTTCTGAATTATTACTATTGGTGAATGCGAGGTGTGCGGTCCCTAAAGGCCTCCTTGTCTAAATTAAAGGGCTCTATTGGCTGACGGAGGCTCCAATAGATGGAGGGAGACCTCGTCTATACTTCCTATACTCATTGTCGAACAGCTCGATCCGCTCTGTTTTCAGATGGAAAGGCCATGTGAGGAGAAGGACTTGTACAAGCTGTGTTCTTCCTCTGAAACCCCTCGTCTTCTCTCTCTCCCTCTAGTCCTATTCTGCCTCTTGTGGGAAATGATGGGAGTTGATTAGTGACAAATAAGTAACCCATTCCTTCTTTTTTCCTACATTTATCAGCGCACCTCCATCTTTCCCTTCCTGTCGCCCTCCTTTCTCACTCTCTGTTTTTTCTCGTTCAGCAGGACACCTCCATGGTTTGGGAGGGGCTCGGCGGCATCTGGCCGCCCTGCGAGCCCTGGGACAGGGTGCGGGAGCGGGAGCGGGACCCGTCCATGGAGTAGGAGGAGGAGAGGGAGGTGGTGCGGGAGCGGGACAGCCGGGTCATGACGGATGAAGCCACTGTGGGGAGATGGACGGAAGGAAATAGATCAATAAGTTCACTTTGGAGCATCTAAGAGGAGGAAGATGGCGTTATTCTTATTGTTGACGATCCCTAAAAAAAAAAACTTACTGTAGCCCATTCCTTGGATGAAATACTTGAACGCCTCAGTCAGTTTAGCAGGCTGCAAACACAAAGAAAAGAAATAGTTCAATCAGTACAATCATCAGTTATTTCTTGAACTAGGTGCAATTTACGCGACCCAACATGGCCGCCAAGGGTCGTAGTTTTAATTTAAAAGGACTACAACATTCAGAAATTCTGTTTTTCAGAGTAGTTTTATGTGGGTTTTGGAGAAAGGCAACTGGCAACATTACTTCAATATAAGGTCAAGATTTAATTCTCGTGCGCTGCTTCTGTTTCAGATCATTGTTTTGTTTAATGCAAGGCAAGGCAAACATTTAACGTCCACGTGTTTTGAGTACCAGGAAGAGGCTGCTAGCTGGTCGTTACCTGGGTCAGCTGAGGGAGACCACCAGCATCAGCCATCTGCGGAGGACGGAGAGAAGAAGTGAGTGAGAGGGAAGGACAGTGTAACGTGTAAGAAAGAAGAGAAAAAGAGCATAATTAGATTTAAAAAAGAAAGAATTGAGGGTTAGTTACCTTTAGGAATGAAGTTGTTGTTGGATCCATTTTGCTGTTGCACTCCACCTAGTGGTCACAGAGGGAAACAACAGTAAACCTCTGGCATCAAACTCTTTGTGTTGATATGAACACTTGAAACCAAATTATTCAGGTTTTCCACGAGGAAACATTTAAAAACATAAACACTCACGGCAGCTTCCTCATATGGAGCCTGATCGCCCACCACCAACATCACTGGACACCTGAGGTTGACGGAAATAGAGATTTGAAGGGTGGCATTTAGAGATTTCAGAGGTTCATGTATAAATAAGAAGTATAAAGATAAAGATTTTGAGGGGATTTACTTGAAGGAGTTGTTGCGTTCAATGTTCAAGTCTCTGCGGCTGCTGTGGAAGGGAAAGAGAAGATTATAATGCTGTGTTTGATGCAGAGTTTATGGCCATGTATAGTGCTTATGACGCCGTATGATGCCTTATGATGCCTTATGATGCTGTATGATGCCTTATGATGCCTTATGATGCCTTATGATGCTGTATGATGCCGTATGATGCCGTATGATGCTGTATGATGCCTTATGATGCCTTATGATACCTTATGATGCTGTATGATGGCGTATGATGCCTTGTGATGCTGTATGATGCCTTATGATGCCTTATGATGCCTTATGATGCCTTATGATGCCTTATGATGCTGTATGATGGCGTATGATGCCTTGTGATGCTGTATGATGCCTTATGATGCCTTATGATGCCTTGTGATGCCTTGTGATGCTGTATGATGCCTTATGATGCCTTATGATGCCTTGTGATGCTGTATGATGCCTTATGATGCCGTATGATGCCTTATGATGCCTTATGATGCCTAATGATGCTGTATGATGCCTTATGATGCTGTATGATGCCTTATGATGCCTTATGATGCCGTATGATGCCTTATGATGCCGTATGATGCCTTATGATGCCTTATGATGCCGTATGATGCTGTATGATGCCGTATGATGCCGTATGATGCCTTGTGATGCCGTATGATGCCTTATGATGCCTTATGATGCTGTATGATGCCTTATGATGCCGTATGATGCCGTATCATGCCATGTGTGATTACCTGTTGTACGTCTTCCAGAAGAGCTCTATGTTGACCAGATTAGACGCTTTGGAGATGCGCGCTCTGTGAGACTGCACTAGATCTGTGTTTGATGACAGCTCTTCCTGCAAGAAAACAAGACAAAGATGCAAAATAAGTCATTAGTAACCTCATTTTGGAAATAGATTTTGTTGCATATACACTTTAATAAGACATGAATGTCCTTGTACCTGACTGAAAAGGTGGGACAGGATCTGCTCTGTGAGGGAGGAGGTCACGGAGCTGAGCTACAGAGGAGAGAAATCATGAGGATTGTTCATCACATACGTTTAATATGATAAACAATGACATAATCAATACCACTCTGGGATGCAGAGCATGCACAGAGTCGCCTAATCTCATATCCAGCGCTACATAGACGGAGAGGTCGCGTCAGGACTAACTAGGTTACCGTCCCGCGTGTTTCTGTGCAGTCCCGGAAGACACCACGTACCTTCTGAGCCGCCCAGTCGATCCATCCTCGGGCGTTAGTGTCGATGTTGACCAGAACCAGACCTTCCACTGAATCTGGGTTTGCAAGCTGATGAACGAGAGGAAGCAGCAGAGGGACGGACGGTAAGATGACAAGAAAAGCATAAATTATAGACAGACATGTTCATGAATAACACCGTGGAGAAAAGATGATGTAAAACCACTTCAGTACACAACTCTTCAAGCTGCGGTTGGTCATTTATATCCTGACAGCAGTACATGAAACAGATACTCTGCTTCCGTTAAGTGCTCCTAATTGCATTCGTGCCCAAAATCAACATCCAATCAGAGCCGAGCGGTCTCTGACGCAGCTGTCAATCACTGCTCATGAGAAGGCAGCAAAGATCAAATATGTGTCATGATTCTGTTGCTGCAAAAAACATATTTTAGCGCGCTGTTTTGCTGTAAAATGAGAGAGTTTGTGCGGAACAAATTCATCATTTGACTGTTTCTGAAAACATTTGATTCATATTTGATCAGCTCTGTCCAGGTTGACAGTTTGATCGGAGTTCCCGAGCCGTGATTGACAGCGAAGCTAGAGCCTCTGATTGGTTGCTTTCCTTCGGGCGCACTTTAATCTCACAAATGCCATCAGAGCACTCAAAGGAGACAGAGGAACCTTTTTTTAAATATATATATCTATATATCTATAGATATATATATATAGATATATATATCTATATATATATATATATAATATGTCTTGTGTACTGCTTACATGATAGAAGGTTCGAGCAAATATGACTTATCAACTGCAGCTTTTAAAAGAGCAGTGAGTGCCCTACTTTAAATTATATACTGCTAGTGTCGCTGCTTTTTGACGATGAAAACAAGGTGCAGTGTGATTAGCGGCCGTCAGAACAACAGGTGACACTCACCGCGAACTTGGAGAGGATGTACGCTCCCACTCCCACACCCACTCCGATTACCGTACGGAAGCTGAGGAGGGACAGAACCAGTCAATAAGACACACAGGAAACCGGCACATACGTACAGAAATAAATAAAGTGTGTGGAGCTGCACGGAGGAGTCAGTGAAAATAAAGTGTGTCTGTATTTAATGTGAAATCCTGCATGTTCTTACGTCGATATGAATACCGTTAACTCACTTGAAAAACTGCAGGACTGAAGGGATCATCTCTGCTATGGTGTCCATGGAGGGGTACTGGTAGCTGGAACAGGAAGTACAGAAAAAAACATTAAAAAATTAAATCGTAAAGTACCCTCTTGGCTATCTCACCGAAAGATTAGTAAGTAATTATTGGACATGAATCAAATCATATCAATACGTGATGACGAAAGATTTTCCTTATCATCTCATCTTGAGCGCTCGACACTTTTATCCACGTGGGATTTTAAACGAGATTAAGAAGAGAATAAGCTTCAATTTCTAGAACCAGGAGGGAAAGGTGATGCCGTGACAATACGCGGGATGAAATCCTCCCGAGCTTTGTCAAATAATCACTCTAGTTGGAGAAGTGATAGAGAAGTGGAGGCGGGGAAGAAATAAGAAGGACGTTAAGAGAGAGAAGATTTTCTTTTAAACCTCCGACGAGAGCGTACTGGAGATGTGAGAGATGGCGAGTATTTTGGGAAGAGATTAGTTTTTAAGCCTGCCACAGAAGATTGTTTCTACTTCTGAGATTTATTTCTTCTTCTTCTTCTTCAAGGTTACTGCAGGACGATGTGGGAAAAGCAGCGTTTCAATAGAGCGTCGTACCCCGTCGGGTAGGCGGCGGCCCCCTCCTCCTGCCCCGGGGCGTCAACGTGAATCAGGGTGAAGTTCTTCACGATCTCCTGCATCTCCTCGAACTTGAACAGAGGGGAGAAGCAGCTCTTATCTGGCGGGGAGGAGAAGAAACAAGAGGAATCGATCGAAAGGAGTCAGAAACAAGTGGGAAAGAGAGAGAGAGAGACGTAGAGAGAGAGAGATACTCACTGTCCAGACCCACATCGTGGAAGGTGAGGATCGCAGGCCTGCGGGTGGTCCGCGTGCCGTGCAGGGTCACGTGCAGAACCCCGTGCGGGGTCTCGATGCTGTGCTCCTGGTGAAGAGCAAGGAGAACGAGTGGGATTTAAAGGGCGATAGATATGGCTGCGGTGAGCTCGGAGATATATGTTCTGCCTGCACCCCCGAGACTTTTATTCATCGCTTGAACTTGAACATTAAAATGCATTCAATTATTTTCCTGTTTTCTGAGTGGAGAAAGGAAAACAGGAAACAGTCGCATACCTGTCCCTGGTCCAGGAGTATCCTAGCAGCCACTTCAGCATCCTGTGAGAAAGGAAAGAGTGAAGTCCTGTTAGGCCAAGATATGCATGCGATTGTTGGATATATATATATATATATATATATATATATATATATATATATATATATATATATATATATATATATTTCTTTAAACTGGAGATGCCACTTCACTTTTATCTTTTTGTTTGTACATCAGACAAAAAGAGGCAAACATGACAACTCTACTTTTTATTTGAGCCCAAGGAAATGTCTTCAAATTCCTTGTTTTGTCCGACCAGCAGCCCAAAACACAAAGATAATTAGTGTACTATGATGTAAGACAATGACAAGCAGCGAGTCTTTACATTTGTGAAACTGAATCTGAAAAGGTAGGAATTATCGATTAATACATTTTTTCTTAAAAATGACTCTTAACAACTATGTCCCCTCTAAAAAAACATCATGAATTCTTCAAATTGTGTAATCTGAGTCCGTTTGTGTCATTTCATTTCATGAATCTGAAGTGGAACGCCTTTCTTTCCGTCTTCTTTGCCTTTTTATTGCGAGCATTATGAGTGAAAATGTCTCTGATTTTTCTTTCATAGTCCCTTTATGTGAAACGAGGCCTCGCTCCCTAATTAACACCAACACAGGCAAGAGGGCCGCCATCACACTCCAGAGCGAGCGGCGGAGAGTCTTTTCAGAGGAGCAGGTGGTTGTGGGGGTTGTACGGAGGAAGCCTTGAAATGGGATGTTCATTTGAAACCTTGGATCCATTTAGCCGCGCTAATGAATTACTAGAATCACAAGCTCTTATGGAGATTAGCAGCCTGGGAAGTCGAGGAGGAGGCGGGCGTCCTGGAGGTCCGGGCGGATGGAGAGAAGGCACATGGCTGCAGTGGAAAGGTCACTCCTTTACAGCGTAAAGCATATGCTCCGCCTTAAATGCATGAGGGTGGAGGCGGGAAGTCATTTCCTCAAAAAATCAGCCCTCCCACCCTCATGTTGTAGCAGATGTTGCAGAGTTTTTTAGACTCATTGCTAAAAAAACTAAAAACTGTCTCTCGATCTGTTCTTTATTTACGTGTGTTTTCACATTGTAATCGTCCCCGAAGGACAATGCGATTGAGTAATGTTAAAACTACAATGCCCAGATGTTTTGAGAATATAGCGAGTTTTTATTAACTGCAATTACATCCTTGCAGTTGTATGCCGTCGGCAGCCAGTCACGTTGCAGTGTACGTCCAGAAAGGTCACAGTGGTGGCGGGGGGGTGGTCAGGCTCAGCTGCAGAGCGAGAGTGGAGGAGCGGCTCAGGGAACAGGTGCCGGGAAGAGGCCTAATTGGCCTCACCTGAAACTAATCAAGTGTTTTGTGTCTTGGTCCTATATTTAATAATTTATTTGTGCCAAAAGTGAGGCAGAAATTTGCGCCATGCGTCCCCGAGATGTAACGTTTAGGAGAATGAGAAAACATAATTCACCTGGCCATGGTTTGGAACGTATTGCCACGGAAAAGGTCGGGAAGTTGGACATTATTGAGAGAGAGACTTTTAGTCGGTTTTAGTCTCAACCCCATTAGTTGACACTGAGAATAATATAGAATACCACATGCCTTGCCCTTGTATTGCTGTTTTTCAACTAATCAATTAATTGCGGAAAATTCATTCACCATTTTCTTTTTGGAGACAAAAGGTTTTTCAAAAACAACGCCATACATCTTTTGAGACACTCAACAGTGTCACTACACCTGTTCCTGCTCACTCGCTCTCTGGATGTCACGTACATGTTTGCTTCTGTCCGCTTCTGTCCACTCTGTTAAACTTTGTTGTTTTCGTTTTTTCCTGTGCTGCAGTTCCCTGTTTGCCCACCAGGTGTCAGCAGTGAGCGCCTCCGCTCTGCAGCGCAGCGTCTGCTCCAGCATCACCAGCGCAGCCGAGCCGAGCAGAGGAGATCTGCTCTGCTCCCTCGGGGCTTTGACGTCAAGCCGGCAGATCTGAGCCAGCGCTGCAGCTTTGCGCACACACACACACACACACACACACACTCATACATACACGGCTACGCGCACATGTGTTAAAACCCATGTCGTCACATCGCTCAGACTCGAAAGCGAGTGCACGGTCAGAGTTGTGCACAACAAGGACACAAATACACTAACACACACACACACACACACACACAAGCCAACCCTTGTTTTCTGGTCTTCATGGACACAGACGCTGCCATTTATCCACAGCTTCAGATTATGCGCGTTACAAGTAATGCATGTTTCTCCATGCTCGGATCAAAGTCAGCCTGCATGTGTGTATCTGCATGCATCCTTTTGTGGAAACTAGTACAATATGTACATGTGTGTACGTGTTCTTGTACGTGTGTGTGTGTGTGTGTGGCATCGTCTCTGACCTTGGCCTCAGCCTGACCCGTGAGCAGCGGCTTCTCCTCCGTGATGGCGATCTCCTGCATCTCTGTTGTCATGGTGTCACCTCCTGCACAGGTAAGAGGAGAGCAGAGCGTTTACAATCTGTCTCTTCTCCAGCTGCTCTGTGGGACAATGGATGCAAGTGATTGAATACTGCATGCCGACGTTTATTCCTCCAGGACTCTGTCTGAGCTGTGGGACCTTATGAAAGTTAATTAGTAATTAGTGCTGGCAGAGATGAGCAGAAAAGGATTGTGGGGCAGAAATGGAAGAGAAGAGGAAGGGTGGATCTGTAGATTGGGGATGGGACAGATAACTATGAGGAATAAAAGCACGGAGAGGTGAAGGTGAGCAAAACGTAAGAGTCGTGAGATCCGTCCGAGGGGAGGAACGACTCCGACAAACACGTGTCCGATAACGATGAAGGGGAAAGAAAAACACTTTGTGTTGCATTACTTTTATCTGAGCAGGGTTGGTCGAGCGCGTCCCTTGTTTTCACACCTTTACAGCCACAGTGTGTGTTACTGTGTGTTACTGTGTGTTACACCGGAGCAGCCAGGAGTTAAATGCTTCGCAAAATGCTTTTGCTGGAGGATATAATGTCCCAGAAAAACATCGAGATACACAATATTATTGTCATTTTGGGACCGTTTTATGCCACTGATGTAATGATTATATAATAGCGTCATAATGCAAGTGCACCCTTTGAAACAGCAAACAACGTTTTATTCTTAAAGATATTCAGACATTGGAATTGACCAAAAACAATAAAGAAATTGACTCTCAAGCTCTGTTCATAAAAGATGTGCCACGTCTTACAATGGAAGAGAAAACCCTGCTGTTTACTGGAATCACGTGTGCTTACATGTTGGTGACTTTCTTATGTCAACACACATATAAATGTAAACAAAGAAAATATTGAGGTCAGCAAAAGCGATTAAGGTCATTTCTATATATCGTACGATAAATCTGTAACGTAAAGATTATCGAGGCCGGTGCAGTACTGACATTTATCACTTCACAGATTCTCGACCTCAAGTTATACTCGACATAAATGCATGGATGCAAAATGTTATTCATATCCGACTGTGAGATACATAACCACTCATTGTGTTGTGCGGCTTCAGGGGGATGTTAAAGTGAGCAACAACTTGTTACTGTGTCCGTTTGACAGCATTCTGACTTCTAAAGCTGGAATATGGGACTTTCTGACATCACTGTGTGTGTGTGTGTGTGTGTGTGTGTGTGTGCGCCTGTGTGCACTCATCAGAAAATGAACTGATGCCCAGGGGGGCCTGTGTCTCTCTGGACCTCAAACGGAAATGACTAGACACACACACACACACACACACACACACACACACACACACACACACACACACACACACACACACACACACACACACACACACACTGTTTGCCATTCATGTATCCTTCCCTCCCTCTAATTACATCTATTTATTAGTCTTGCACATATTGTATTTTCCATGGTCTCTCCCTGTCATTTGTCTCCATCATCGTACTATAAATATAAATATATCATTTTTGTTTTTTGCAAAGCTGCTGCAGCCTCTAAAACTGCTCTGTTTTTTCTGACGTTAGTCATCTTCAGGATTCAGCTTTTAGAGATAGAAATAGCACGAGCATGCCGTGGTGTTGGTCCTGGATGTTACTTTGACAGAGATGAATAGTTTGAGAAAAAAACACAAATAAAAGCAAAATGCATCGTCGAGTGGCTGAACTCCTGCGGCATGATTACACCAAAAACATGTAATCGGCCAATGTTTGGGCCAACAGCCACCAACAGGGATTCTGCCCGCTTTAAGGAACAGATCACGCTCATTCTCAGATTCATACTATACTATGACAGCACATCTAGAACTGGAAGGACTCTCTGATGGTGTACATTGTCTCTATTTTGATATGACCCGACATGACAGCAGAAGAAGTTTGTTCATGTGCTCCTCTGTGTTTATTAATAGGTTTCTGGTTTGGCACCATTTGGATGTTTGGAAGGGAAAGTTATGCCGCAACAGGATCTCTATGTAGCGTCTGATCCACCAGGATTACACCACACTACATGATTAAAGGAAGGGACCCTCAGCTTTAATATGAACAATACGCAACAATAACAATATTACATTGTTCACTGTCTGAAGGAAAACAGTGGAAAACGCCAAACACAACTCATCCAGCATTGGAAGCATGGTTTTGTCAGACAGCAGTCCAAAAACGCATTAAATCTTCAATTCAAAATCATAAAAAAACCCTGAGAAAAATAGCAAATCCTCACGTTTGAGGAGCCGGAACCAGTGAATGCTGAATACATTATTTAATTGATATTGCAAACTCATCTTTTGGTCGCCACCAAATATCTGTTTGGGAAATATCCGGCTCTTCGGCTGCTAAATTCTCCGCTAAGTTTGCTGCTAGCTTGTCGCTAACTCCAAAACAATTAGCTTAAAGATGCTAAAATGCTGAGCGGAACTTCATAGTTTGTTTATTGTTTAAATCCCATTGTTAATATATTAATATTAGAGTTGCTCGAAACCAATAGTTATGAATTAAACAATTGTTGCCACATAATTATCTGTTGATAAACCTAATCGACGATTTGATTCTGCGATATAGAATGTGCTTGCAGTCATCACATGACCAACATTCAATACCTGTAGGTCATGTGCCGACCTCTCCATGACAACTAAGCAGACTCCATCCGTCGCCGAAGACCCTGAGACCAATGCACAGAGCGTGTTTATTAATAAAAAGAGCTTGATTTATTGCACAAAATGGGAAATTACATAATTTGCTCGTGGCCTCGTTAGTTAAACCAACTCTATAGACTTAAACAGAGCATTCTGGGAACACTTTATAATAATTAATTCAGTATTATAGACATGGACACATTGATACAGGCCTCGCGTAACTCTCCCATTATAATTAATCTCTCTTACATACACACTCGGCCTCCCTCCCTCCATCATCCATCTTTCTTCCTCTCTCTGAGTCAGTGTGTTTTAGAGCGTGTAATAACTGCTGAACTGCAAAGGAGGTGCCGTCTGTCGCCGTGGAAAGAGACAGTGGAGCGATGGAGAGAAAAAAAATTAAACAGGGAAG
Organism: Myoxocephalus aenaeus; assembly: GCA_038501785.1. Classification (NCBI taxonomy): domain Eukaryota; kingdom Metazoa; phylum Chordata; class Actinopteri; order Perciformes; family Cottidae; genus Myoxocephalus; species Myoxocephalus aenaeus. The sequence goes on from JBAMJR010000111.1 coordinate 899,828, forward strand.
AGAATGTGTTGCTGGCTGAAAAAAAAAAAGAGAACAAAATGCCTCTACTCTTCATCTTCAGCTGTCACGAAAAACAGTTGTCGGGCCGAACAGGCTCCTCGTCTCAGATATCAGGCGCCATCACATAATTGCTCCAGTTTAATTAATCCACGCTTGTTTTTAAGCGCCTTCATAATCACACAGAGACATGGCGACATGGCGACATGGCGGAATCCGTTTCCGTTGGTCCTTCTCCCCTCGTCCTCCTCCTCCTCTCTCTCTCTTTCTGTCACCATGACTCCGCCAGCAAGCCGCCATGCAGCCTCCAGAACGCAAGACTGAAAGGTCCGCTGATGCTTCAGTGGGAAGCCAGAGAGGGATGCTGGATGATGATGATGATGATGATGATGATGATGCTCGTGTCGAAGTGAAGGTGCATTTTTGAAAGTGAGCGTTTACTGTGCACTGCACCCGACACTAACCGTTTATACACTGTAATTAACTGCTTTTTGATGGTAAGTAAATCATGAATTTATGCTTTATAGATCATAACAGACCACAACCTTTAGTGAAGCTTGGGCTGTCCTCAACCAGAGAAATTCTTAGTCTGCGATATGATTTTCTCAATCATCGTTTCGATGATTTAGTCGCGAGATCTGTGAAACTCTAAAAAGCACCACTTTAAATATTGTGTTGACCAGAGAAGTTGTTTGGGAAATAAGCCTCAGCCTGAAAAAAACAGATTAAAAGAAAACAAATCGACCAAAGACAGTTGACAAAATGAGCGGGTAAAACACATAAAATGTATTTTTAAAACTGTATAAAAACTTGTAAATCCTGCTTTGATATGAATGTCAACCTTCGGGATCTTTTATTTTACTTTAGTTATTTATTTTATTGTATATATTTACTGCATATATCATTTAATTGTACTTCATTTAGCTATTCAGTCCTCCCCTCCCTCCTCCTTCAATCCTCGTGGAGTGCATGTGTAAAAGTATATACTGTACATGTGGAAAGGTATATATGGGTATGTGGATGTGGATGCGTATGTATAAGCATTTGTGGGTGTAGATGTGCATGTATAAGTAAAGGTTAGCATCTATACTCTCTATAAGCTAAACTATTGATACTAATATTACTGTTTTGATTATTTACTATTCATTTTATTTTGTTCATTTAATAAGCACCAACGCGCCTATTCTCGGAACCCAGCATGCCCAAATCGGCCAATGTTTTGCCATAAAATAAGTATTTTTTCCATTTTTGAACCGAACGACACAGTATTTTGACTGAAACTCCTTCCTAACATGCCAATGCTTTGTTTTATTGTGATTTGTGTTACAGATTCCGATTCTTTAGGTCCTAATCTTTCCAAAAAGGTGCCTATTAGTATGTGGGTTGTGGCTATGGCCCTGAACCGACAGTTTGAAAAACTCGGGACCGCTCGAGGAGGCATTTTTGGGGAATCTTGCTCACATCATGCTGGATGTTCATAGTTATGATAAAAATATGGTATAAAAGTGATTTTTTTTGTTTTTTGCAAAAATATTCTGAAAATAAATAAATAAAATAACACAAGTATTAGAACTCATTTCGGGTTCATACGACTACTTGAACACGGGGAAAAGGGCAGAGCCGCATGGTGTCCAAAAGGACTGTTCTGTTGTGTTGAAAATGCACCAAATAAAAGAGTAACAAATAAATAAAACTGTCTACAGACTGGTATTAGACGAATGAAAGACTTTCTTTTTCCTCCTCAGACTTCTTCCAGGTCCGTCTGCTCTGTAGCGCCTCTCTGCTGCCAGGAAACGGCCTCGCCTGCCTCTCTGAGTCCAACAGCGATTAAAGCGCTGGCCTTCTCCCGCCAAACCAAACTCACCCGGGTACCGTGTGCGGGTTTCGCTTGCTTTTGGCGGCGACCGACTGCTTTTCTTGCCGAGCCGCTGCCGCTGCTGCCGCTGCTGCCGCTCTGTGCTGCAGTCAACAGGAACCAGACTGTGCCAAGAATACCGAGAGACACCACTTGGATGTTTGCGTCTCCGGGATGAAGCTTCCTCCAGAACGCATATTAAGTTAGATGACATCCACCATGATGGAAGAGTTGATCCACGTTGCCATATTTCCCTACATACCGTAAAAGTCGGGTTACACGCCGCTACTACCTTCGGTCAGTGTCCCCGTTTGCTCCCCGCTGTAGCCAGCTGGCGCTCATGCTAGTTCCCCCGCTAACTTCCGCTAGCTCCGGCTCGACACCCGACTTGGGCAGAGGGGACGCGGGCAGTAGCAGCAGCAGCGGGGAGCTAGCAGCAGCGCTAGCTAGTGCTGCTCCTAGCTTGCTACAGCGGGACACTGACCGGAAGTAGGAGCGGCTTGAAACCCGACTTTTACGGTAGCTAAATTGATTTGCTCTCCGTCAGCACTATTTCATCCTTTCCCTTCCACGCTTCCCTCTACTCAAATCTAAAATATAGATATTATGGGAGATGAAGTCTGTCAACAGGAGTGCATTTTAAAAAGAAACAGTTCTCCATCTTTAGCTTGTTATCCCATCAGGAAGACACATTGCTGACATGTTTATCTTGTACAGTAGAAGAAAAACAACAGACTGCAAAACCCAGACAGAAATAAAAGGGCTGCGTCTGCGCTCGTCTTTAATCAACAGCTGGATTGTTGTTTGCAGACCGGATGGAACCGGCTGCCGTCAAGTAGGAAAACTTTCTCTCCCCTTGGTCTCCATCTGCCCTCTTCCTCTATGTTTTAATCTCCTCCTTGTTAGCTCTGCGCTTTTTCCCTCGTCTCCCTCTGTTCATCTTTTGTCACGACTTGTCATCCTCTCCCCGTTTTCATCGGCCTTTGTCTCGTTTCATTTCTTTCTGTCTCCGCCGCTTTCTTTTTCCTCCGCCGGACAGCAAGAGAAAAGGACCACAAAGAAAATGTGCAAACAGTTCTGCTGGCCGACTCTTTTCATTTCCTCTCTCTGTCTTTCTCTCTTTCTCTTAGCTGCCACCGGTGTTTGCGGCTCCGAACAAAGAGGCGCGCCCAGACACAGACACACACACACACACACACACACACACACCCAGACACATCAACAGTGTGCTGAACTAGGGCGACGGGCATTAAGGTCACCTATATTGAGAATGTGGGCCGTGGGCTGAAGCGCTGAAAGGTTAAAGTCGTGGCATTCGGGGGACACGAGCGGCTGCTCCAGCGTGTGGAGGCTTTGATGTCGCCATGTTGAGGGCTGCACAACATGAGAGGCAGCCGGGCCCCCCAAAGTCTATGACATCACCTCATTTCAACAGTTGTTTGGGGGTCAGTGGGTCACATGACCTCTATTGAACCTCTTTAGAGTTGTAAACACAGAGTGGTCAGTGGTACCAGACATTAGAAATACAGAATGTATCATGGAACATTTTAAACTTAGGTAATGCTTTAAAAAAAAAAAAAAATCTGTATATAAAGTAAACCTATCTGCCATGGTGACAGGTGACTTGACATTTCACCTGCCCTCTGTATTTGGTGCAGGCGGCCACTTAGTGCCTTAAACTTGAAGCATTCGTTCTAATGTCCACAAGGGGGCGACTTCTCTAGTTGCAAAAATAAGTCTTATTGTATAGAAGTCTATGAGAAATTGACTCCCTCATGTATTCCCTCAGTAAACATTGTAAACATGAGTTTATGTCTCAATATCTAGTTTCAAGTCTTCTTCAATACAGCATGATGTTCATTTAGTACATTATGGTCATTTAGAGTCAAACAGACCTTTCAGGATCTTTATCTGATGCGTTCACCAACAAGTGGCGACTTTGTCAGTTTGGTGATCACCAGCCCGACTCACTGAAATGTGTATTAAAGTAGAACAGAGTGAAAAGAAAAACATCTTGAAGAAGAAAAAACAAACATACAAGTCAATGAGGAATGATGTAGTTTGGTCACACACACACACACACACACACACACTACAGAGACCCAGGTGTTGAGGCCATGAACACTCTCAGGACCGAATCTGTTCTCTGTCCTGAAGTAAATGGTGGAAGTCTGCAGCTGTCACACCTGGGCACCGCTGCGGCAGATGAGGGCCTGAGGGTCTTCTGAGGAAGCTCAAGCTCACCCTGAATCTCACCCTTTAACAATTCAGCAGAAGGGTGCACACGTTGAGATGAAGAGAGATTTAAGTGCAGCTTTCCACTGCATGTTTGATAAAGCACTATTGTGCAACCCTAATATACATAGTTAACTGTAAACCACTGCTAGAAGCATATTCTCTGTTTACCTGCACAACGCTTTGTGTGATATGTTTACACCATCATTTGTTTATATCCTACAGTATAGCATTGTTTATTTAGTGCTTCCATTTCTTATTCAATTACTGCAGCACGGACCTCATTTGGACATCGAGCTGATCATGTTTCAGGGTGAGGCTGTGTGTGACTCATTTTATGGATGGGGGCAAATTCAATTTGTGGTTTGATATGCCGATAAGAAACAAACCTCCCGTTATTGCTCGGGGAGTAGTGGCTCATGAAAGCTCCCATCAACGACCGCTAATGTGCATTTATAAGTACAGCCACTGGACAAAATACAGTCAGAGAGAGAGAGAGAGAGAGATGAGTGACAAATGCCTGGAGAGAAAAGAGGCACATCAGCCACCTTGTCTCCTCTCCTTTCCTTAAATCTCCCGCGCTGCTTCCCACGGCGTTGGATGGGCATACGTGGATCACTTTGGCCCTCGCCAAAAAAATGAAAAGACACACAAATGAAAGAGCAGCTTGTTTTCTCCTCTCTCCGTCTCTCAGCAAACCACTTCGGCCTCTTGTCTCCTAAAATCCTCGGTCGGCCCATCACTCGGCGGCTCAGCTCAGTTCCTGCTCTCATTTTCGGGCCGCCCTATTATTCCCTCCATCGCGATCTCACCTCCGCTCAGACATCCCGTCTCTCTCCGTCCGTCTTCAAAAGGTGAGCGTGACAAAAGGTCATTCGCTAAAAGAGCAGGCGATCCGTTGCGTCCCTCGTGAATACCGCCGGCTTCCATTCTCCAAGGGGAGTTCAGACTTAACTTTATAGGCCCGAAGTGCCCGAAAGAGAATGAGTTTTCGGGGCCACCTTAAAGGCCGCCTCAGCTGGAGTGAGCCTCGGCTAAAGTCGCAAGCAAGTCACAGGAACTTGCAGTTGTAGAATCTATTCATCGACCAATAAATTGGACGTTGGACGTTGAGAAGGAGCTGTTGGCTTAAATTACTAACAGCAGCCCACATAACCAACCATTGGGCTTATTGAATAGGGGTGAAACACGTCTTGTATCAATGTTGGCAATAAGCCGAAGGCTATCAGGACCGCTCGTCTTATAGCGACACCAGATGGGTCCAGACCTTTGAGTCTCGAGTTGACGATCCGATGTAAGACCAGGCAAACACCAACCCCTCAAAGCAAGCACCAATATTTCCCAAAAAATGGGTTACATTACATTTAGCTGACGCTTTTATCCAAAGCGACTTACATTTTTGCTCTATACACCGCAGACACAGCAACAGGGAGCAATTAGGAGTTAAGTATCTTGCTTAAGGACACATTGACATGGACTAGCGGCGCTGGGGTTTGAACCACCAATCCTCTGATTGAAAGACAGGCATGCTAACCACTGAGCCACAGGATTCATTCTCTTTTGAAAAATGTGCACGATAGTTGCAGTATCATACTAGTTGTTTGCATATTTCCTCTCACAAACAGTGAATAATTATCATTTAAGCCCAATTTAAAGCAAAAACACCAAACATGTTCAGTTTTCAGCACATTGAATATCTAGTTTTGGACTGTTGGTTTGAAGACATCACCTTTGACCTTTGACCTTTGACTCAAGCCATACGATAATTAAACCGTAATAATATTCCATACTGGCAGTAATGTCTGAATGGCGACCACGAGCAGTACAAGGAAGTCGAACACATAGAACAGAAGTACTCAGTCTGGGTGATAATGAACCCGCTTGTGTTTCTCGTTTTCTGCCCTGTTCTCTCTGTTGATCCATGAAATTATGATTCCCTTTCCTTCAGCGACAGTCGCCACGTAGACAGACTTCCCGTTTGTTCGCTGTGAGAGAGAAGCGCGACGCGAAACCAGTGATCACCTCGACTCATTGTGTGAATGCACAAATAACAGCGGCTGGTTTTGTTCAGGTCAGATCAGGGGGAATTTACTCGTCTGCCGGAAAGAGGCTCGGAATCAATTGCTTTCGATTGCAGTTGTAGGCAAACAGATGAGCACATGATCACAGAACCACACACCAACACACCAACACACACACAGTAATTGACTTTCAAGCTCCGGTCAATTTATATGTTGGAGCCTATTGGCTAAGAGCTGATGGAGATAAATGGATCGGTGATGGTGAGCTGATTGCAGCTGCAGCCAAACTCTCAGCTTTAATAAAACCCAAGAACCTGCAGCGCCGTCTCCGCTGGCTTCTTGTGTTTAGAGCGTAAAGTCACATTTAGCGAAACATTATCCGTTCAGTGTTTACCCTAGAAAGGTTTCTGTGACACACACACACACACACACACACACATACACACTCTCTTACCAGCGGCTCAATTACCACGTAGCAGCTGGGGCTTTAGCGCCTAAAGCTCGAGGGCTCAATCAAGGGCGTCGACTGTGTAGGAATGTGCCATTTTGGTCCATTTGTTTAATAGTTTAGTCTGTAAAATGGCAAGTAGTGTAAAAAAAAAATATATTTCTGCAATGCTAAATGCCCAAAAGTAGACTTTTACAGTCCCGATGCCGATATCTGGGCGTTGGGCGTCGACCGATCCCAGTGTTTATGCTGAGTGCATCCCAACAGTATCCTCTAATGTGGTTGCTTCACATCTCGTCTCTCCATAGGAGCGTCAGTACCTGATAAGACCCAACCGGTTCGTCATTAAGCTGTTGGATCCTTCCACGGCAAAGGCCTTCCATCAAACTGCCGCTAAAAAGATGGGAGGTCTGACATTAATTGGAGCTGAGGGGCCGGAGAGGAAACGTTATCCTGCTTCATTAAAACGTGATGAGAAGTAGTTACTCCATTGCTCCAGAAGCTGTTGCTGAAACGTTATTAAATGATGTCAAACTGTTGCTATACGGGCTCAAATGTGAGCCGCTAATCGACTACACCTTGAATAAGGAAGGTAGCACTGTACTAGCACTCTAGTAGCACTTTGATGTCTCTTATTGATAGCACTTTTGTAATTTTCTGTAATTTTTGTAATTTAACTCTATTTGAGAAACTGTACTTTAGTGATTATTGATTATTGATTATTGATTCTTGTTGTTCTGAGTTTGTACTCATGATTGAATGCACTATTGTAAGTCGCTTTGGATAAAAGCGTCAGCTAAATGACATGTAATGTAATGTAATGGACGGGGGTTACAGTGTCGGTGGGTCGGTTTATGCGGGTAAATTAAATGAATAATAGATCCGGCGTCCGGACTCAAAGGCTGAAAGGACAGGAAGCGTCTCCTCCTCGCTGGAGCAGGGTCTGACTGTGAAGGAGCTCAGAGCAGATAGGAAGGGAAAGATTGTGAGATATTATTACCGCGGGCACCTAATTGCTTTGATTGCTGTTGAATTATTAAAAGGCTAATTGCTTAATTTGTGTTTGTGTTAAACGTGGTTCCTCCATGTTGAGTCGCAGTACGGCCAACACAGAAAATATCATTGATCCACTTGAAGTTGCGTCAATACTTCTGTTTTAAGATCAATGTGATGAACATATGTCTAATGGACTATATTCTCCTAAATCTAGCTGAGCCAAAGTCATGTTTTTAATATTTTGTCCAGATATACATTGTAACCTTTACAATGTTTCTGTTACATTGTAACAGTTTGATCTTTTTTTTGTATGTATTAATCAAGAAGCTTCTGCTTGTAGTAGTGTTTATGTATGTGTGTATTTAATTTTACATGTTTTACATTTACATTTTTACATTTACAACGAAAGTGATAAAAGTAATGAGAAGTATTTTCACAGCACATCAGAGTTCCTTTCTTACGCTTTTTATGTTTGTCTTGTTTTGTATTCTTGATTAAGCACAGCCATTTCTAGATTAACCGAGTACTCATTTTGTCTATATAATGTCAGAAATATTTATTACAATTTACCAGAATTAAAGGGGACAAATTGCTTGTTTTGTCAGTCCAACAGTGGAATAAAAAAACCAAAGATATTAAATTAACAATATTACACAAAAAAGCAGCACATTTGAGAAAATGTATTATTGATGTATTGCTCATCGATGAGCTAACCGATGACAGATACGGCACTTGAACATAAATGTGTCGTTTTTGCAGCATTTTGCGGCGATAGCGTCGGTTTCAGGCAGCCGTTCTCCTGCCGGTACATGTTTACCCGCTGCTAGCCTCCAGACATTTGTTTCCCGGCGGCCCGCCGTCATGGCTGCAGCCCCCCGCTGCTCTCAGATCTGCGGCACAAATGCAGACGACCCGGCCCTCTACAAAAACACTTCACACGGATACTGTGCTGACCAGCGGGGGACCAATCGCTCAGCTCTTCCTCCGCCTGTGGATCTATTGACAAACACTCCCGATTATGTAACTGTGCGTCGTGGAATGCCAATAGCACACACACACACACAGACACACACACACCCACTTGCCCACACACACACACCTCTGACAGCACCAGACTGGATGCACATTTGGACGCCTTTAGGTCGCTTGAACTCTAAACCACAGTCCCAGAGCGTAACATTTGCACCACATAGTTGAGTTGTAGTTTGGAAAAAATGAATAAAGAGAAATAAAAAATCTGCACACAATCAACCTGAGAAATGTGAATGGAGTTTGGGACGAGCGGTTGTCTATAAATAGGGTGTTGTGAAGGCCTGTTTGGTCTCGTGGGAACAGACAGAGCATTGTGGTGCACGGCCTGTGTTATCTGGCCTCTAGCCATCGGGCAAACTGAGCACACACACACACACACACACACACACACACACACACACACACACTGGCCTAGATGCTAGTAAGGAAGACAACACCTACACAGTATAAAATCCATACGCTCTGACCCAGATGCTGTTGCGCTCTAGTACACCTACACAGAACAGAATGTAAAAAAATAAATAAAAGAAAATCCATATTTTTATAAACACACAGACTAATATTCACTCGACGCTACAACTGGCCAACACTGATGATAACAATTCAGATGAAAAAGGCTAGACGGTGAGCCAAATACACCTGAGCTCGTGCTGCAAAAACCTACTCTATAGTGCACACAGTCATATCAAAATCTTCAGTGACTGTTGATACGAAAGTGATAATGTATAGCATTTCTGGACCGTAAAAAGAGATAGATAGATAGATAGATAGATAGATAGATAGATAGATAAACACAATAAAATAGCAGAGCGTATTAAATTTAAGAAAATTAAATAATAAAGAAAGTCAAAAAATGCTAAGTATATACAATGAAATAGAAGTATGTACTACTAACTAAACGACAAAAGCGGTGCTAGTGTTATTGATGTTGATTCAGCTGAAGGAGGATCTGGTCAGAGGTGATTTATTATAAAAATGTTCTTTTATGAGCAATTAATGACAAAACAAATGATATTGTAATGACCGTGCACCAGATTGGACTTCTTTGTGTTCTTGGTGAGCTACAAAACGAGTGAAATCCCCTTCACACAACCAAAGATGCAGGTCTGAGTGGGAAAACACATTTCCGTTTGCTTTGGTTTCCATCCAAACGGTTCATTTTTCAGTAGCCCGTGAGCACAGATTCCAATGTTTGTTTTGCGCTCGCGCCGGTCTCTCGTGTCCCGTCAGCCGGGTTTTAACACACTGAGCTGAATCCACCGTCAACAGAGAGGAATCAATGTTTCTGTTGGTGTCCACAGAGGGAAGTGCAGCATCAGACATCGTTAGTTACAGTAGCTGCCCTCGGATGGGCCAGACGGGATGCAACTGGAGCATGTGAATCAATGACAGGAGGGACAACTCACCAATGCATTTAATATAGATTATATTTTACATTTTACGAATTACAATTTAAAATGAATTTAGGGCTCAAAATCTCAATTGTTTTCATTAATACATTGTTTGGTCTTTGTCAGAAAATAGTATTAAATCACATTTTCTCTAAGTCCATGGAGACGTCTTTAAATGTCTTGTTTTGTTCAGTCCAAAACGATAGATATTCACTTCATCGGATGACAAAGAGAAGCAGCAAATAATCACTTTGAGAAGCTTGAACCAGCAAATATTTGCTCTTACTTATAATTGGCGGATTCGCCATCATGTGATGCTCAGTTCCACTTCAAAGATGACAGATGAACATTTATAATTCGGACAGATCTAATGCAGATACAGACATATCTTTGTGTAACTGTGGAGCTTTAAAAAGACTGAACATGTGTCTCTTTATCAGCTGAATGCTCCACGTGTCCACCAGCTAGCTGCTAACTTTGTGACGCTAGGATGCTACTTGTGATGCTAGGATGCTACAGGTTTCTCTGAGACTTTTTCACAGAAATTAGCTGCCTGCTGCGACTGGAAACGAATTTGATGAGAGCGAAGTTGGTTATTACATGTAGCTCGCTATGTTTACTGCGTCGCTCGCTCTGTCTGAATGCAAAAACGTGCACATGCAACATTCAGAAACGCAAAGACAATTGCTTTTCTTCTTACGACTGGGTTGTTACACATGGTCATTTGTTCCATATTTAATATAAAAGTCTTCATTATCACAGCTTTAAGAATGCACTTTATTCATTTTTAAATCACCAACGTTTGTTACAAAGGCAAACTGACTGAAGTGACTATCATCTCTCTGGTATAAATGAACAGCGATACTCAAAACCGAGCAGTAAACAAAACTCTAACTCTGAAGAGGCAATTACGCCCACAGACCCGAGCATCAGCTCTGTGGATCCATCAGACACCACAACTGAGTCCGCTCACTACAACAATTCTTCACATCCGATCACTGACAGATCTGCATGAACTCAACAGCTGGCGGGAGCTTTTGAGAGCGGAGCCCATTTCTTCGTCAACACCTCGACATAAGGAGAAAGACTATTTCCGAGCGTGCCGGGATGACAACCGCGGTTGATTCCCTGATATTCTGGGACCTGGATACACCTCCAAATATAGCTGTTTACTGGCCTAGTTTGCTACATATCAACACATGCATCTACCTTTCAACAGTGGTATCAGTGTTTTCTGTTCCACAGCAGCTCTCTGAGCTTCAACCCTTTAAGCCCACACCCTAACCCTAACCTTAACCCTAGAACACTAACGTTACAAATAGTAACGGCATCACTAACGTCGGGTATATTTTATCCGATATAATGTACCTGGTAAATCAAAATATGTTAACATACAACAATACAAGGCAAATTGAGTATACTCTTCTTTTATTTCACCCTATAGAACTTCTCATAAAAATAAAAACAGGTATCATGTACCCTGAAAAAAGGCTCAAAATCGGGTGGAAAATGTGGGAATCGTCAATAAAACATGATAAAGAATATAAATAATGGAACTTGTTATTTGGTCCACCCATTCCTGGGACATGTGAGTCTTGAAGAAACAGTCTCCCTGCAATTGTTATGTCCACCCAAAAGGTATTTACCTTCAATCACGAACGTCTCAGCGGATACAACGTGTCGAATATTTGGTCCGTTTGTCTTCGTTGCTCATTTAAAGTCAGGAAATTAACTCTGTCGTCGATACTTTTATATAATAAACAGTTTTATTGGAAGTAAAGACTCATAATTCGAAGAAAAAAATAAGTCATGATATGATGATATTGCTTCTATTCTACGTCAATAACCTTCAGGTGGGTGGTGTCAAACTCTCCAGATGTGAATCCGCTTTCTCCAACGTTGAATAAATAAACTGATTTGAGCTTCAATACCTCACACTGTGTGCAGGCCGTGACCACCGTAGCCGGTCAGGCATATCGTCTCTTTCCCTGCACTCAACTCTGATGGATTAGCAAACACTGCGGGAGTGAATGTTAATATTGGTAGAGTCAACAGGCAAGGTGACAGTCTCACTGCACTCCAGGAAGTTCTCTCTCACACAACAACAGCAGAGGAAGCGCTTTGCTGCCTTTTGCAGATGGAGCAAATATGCAATTGTTTAATATTCACAGCACTTCTAGTAGAAGCTGTCGAGTTGCCATTTCCTTCACGTTTTATTTTTTGTCATAATGTGCAGGGAACCCTGTGTGTCCCTTTGGATCCAATCCGGCTGGAGTGCAATAGGTCAAACTGTCGCTGGCAATCCAAATGAACACAGGCGACGACCGATGATGGCATAGCTGTTCTGTAACGAGGTTAAGTTGGTCGATAGGCACCATGGCAACAAGTCCAGTGGTGCAGAGACAATGCAACGTGGCCATCGCCGTCTATCACTGTTACAATGATTTAAAAAAAGTCAAAAATGCATCATCAAGTCATCATTTGCGGATGTTTCCGTTTCCCTCAGCGGGTTCAGTGAACGTCTGCGCGCTCAATCTGAGGAGAGTGAACCGCCACAGTTTCATGATGTCAACAAGTTGATCTTGGATTATTGCTCTGGCCGGAACGCAAACAAACACTCATGTGGCATCAGACCACGGGGCGACCGTTCCAGCGGAAGAGTTTATTTTTTGATCCCGACAGACACGACTCCAAAAAAAACTGAACAAATCCCACAAGGAAAGCCCGGCTCATTCAAAGTAACTGTGTCCTCACTGCAAAAACACAGTTGATGAGGACGTCATGAATACATAATAATGTATTCGACTGTTTGGATCTTGCGCCGAGCCTTAACATGAGTTTTCCTTGAGTTGATGGAAAGAAATCTGGCGATAAAGTGAAGTAATTTAGCTTTTTCAGGACACGATAATGTGTGTTAACATCTGAATGTGCATCTGCCTTCACCCTCCTGCATCCAAAAATGTTGCATTACCGGTTAATATATTGCCTTTCTGCAGCAATACATGGCAGATTTTGTCTGATCAACAGTACAAAACCCCAAACTAATGATGTGAAACAAACAGCATTCATTATTTTATTTTATTTATCACGAGAACATCACTAACTCTATAGATTACCAGGCGTCTTAAACAAGATTGGCTCTGCATCTCAACATCTGGAGGAACTAATCAAAATTTTAAAAAATCACAGCAGAATACATTGTTCCTCTGACCTCTATCAATACCCCATGATTTGTACCGTAAACGTCAGGTTACGAGCCGCTACTTCGGTCAGAGTCCCCGTTAGCTCCCCGCTGTAGGCAGCTGGGGCTCCTGCTAGCGCTCCGTCACTTCCCCGCTAACTTCCGCTAGCTCTCCGCTAACTTCCGCTAGCTCCCCGAAAACCACCGAAGGTAGCGGGACCAGGCTCGACACCCGAATTGGGCAGAGGGGACGCGGGCAGTAGCAGCAGCAGCGGCCGGTAGCAGCAGCAGCGCTAGCTAGCGCTGCTACTAGCTTGCTACAGCGGGGACACTGATCGGCCGTAGGAGCGGCTCGTAACCCGACATTTACGGTAATTCACGGGGGCGGGAAATTAAGTAATCTAAGTAAAAGCACTGTAATAATGTCAAAATATACATTCAAAGTAATTAAATCCTGCAGTGCGAGTTCTACTACGTCGTAATACTGGAAAATGCACTTGATGCAAGTCAATGTGGTCATTAAGAGAGCTCAGTTATTCATTTGTTACTGTGTAAGCGGGTTTTAATGCTGTAGCAGGTCCTTGTGGTGCGATACTCAGCAGGGTAGTTTGGGCGAGCGCCTTTTATGACTCGAGCATCGTGTTCTAGCTGTGCAGAGAGTTCTGGTTCTGTCTGCTGAGGTTTTTGAAATATCTGCCGCCGGCATTTCTGCCTCCATCCCCAGTCGGGAGGATCGTGACCGAGCTGCACGGAGCACCGGAGGAGACATTGGCAAAGCAAATGAAAGTTTAAAAACCCAAACTGTGATGCATGTGTGAACTGAAACTTGGGGCGAACTGGCCCTTTAATTGAATACCCTTTAACTGAAAACAGTATTCTTTCAATGTGTGACCACTCATTCTGATATGAAACTGAAAATGTATTTGAAATAAAACAGCAACACAATTATGGACACACGGCTGCTGGTAACACCACACCCACCAGCATCTCCAACAAAGAGAGAGAAACAGTGTGTGTGTGTGTGTGTGTGTGTGTGTGTGTGTGTGTGTGTGTGTGTGTGTGTGTGTGTGTGTGTGTGTGTGTGTGTGTGTGTGTGTGTTTCTATATCAACACAGTCGATCATTTCTGACATAGCTTGTGTATGCGTGTGTATTTGTACATCTATAAATGCACAATCCTGAAACAATATCTACTTCAGAGGAGCATATCTGCGCGTGTGTGTGTGTGTGTGTGTGTGTGTGTGTGTGTGTGTGTGTCTGTGTGTGTTTGTGTGTGTGTGTGCGTGCACGCGCGTTATCAGCAGGGGCTCCACTTCACTCGAGCAGTGAGGAGGCCTCGAGTCTCCAAATGCGGTATGACTCACAGAATATGCGCGCGAGCTTTGCTGGAGTGCGCGCGTGCACCTTGAGGCGCAGTGAAAACCTGTCTGTAGAGAGCTGTGTGTATAGAGTGGTGTGTGTGTGTGTGTGTGTGTGTGTGTGTGTGTGTGTGTGTGTGTGTGTGTGTGTGTGTGTGTGTGTGTGTCCTTGGTCTGGCACGACACACTAAAGCAAAACATACCCCTCGCGCGCCAGGCTATATAATATTCCATAAGGGAGACCTCTTACGAAACCAATGTTTTTAGGCTTTGCTGCATGATTTAATTTTTCTTCTTTTTTAAATATCCGAGCCAGTACAGTGGCACTGAAACCACACACAAGGGACACACCTCTATTTGACATTGACACACTTTAACCCCCCCCCCCCCCCCCCTCTCTCTCTCTCTCTCTGAAAAGCCCCCCAAACTAACTCTGCCCTCCGCCGAGAAAAGAGACAAAAACAACCTTCATATTCAATAATAATAAAAACATATTCAACCATGAAATCTCCACCGCCGCAGCTCGCTGCACGGACTCCCGTTTTAAAAACCCACAAAAGAAGAAGAGCGGAGACGACGCCGTTGGCTGGAGGAAGAGGAGGGATGCGCGGAGAAGAGGAAGAGGAGGAGGAGGAGGGGGTCGCGACTCAAGTCCATGCGGCACGAGGATGTCAACACCGGCCTCCATTCCGTCTGCAGGACTCCCAGTGAGCTGTCACGCCCGGGTCGGTTATTAGACGGGGGGGTTGGTGGAGGGGAACAAAGAGCCGCTGGCTATGCCACATGTGCGCGTCAATAACACGCACGCTCTCCATCACACACACACACACACACTCTCTCATCAGCGTGCAAAAAATAACTATTTTGGTGTTTTTTTCAATCGGTACTTGCAAACTCATTTAAATAGTAATGTGTTGCAGAGTGGAGTGTTTGTGCGTGCGTGCGTGTGTGTGTGTGTGTGTGTGTGTGTGTGTGTGTGTGAGTGTGTGTGTGTGTGTGCTGCTGATAGGCGGACCGAGCCGCGGGTTCCTGGATTCAATCAAGGAGGAAAACACGGGGAGAGGGAGCGCTGATTACTTTGACATCGGTTTGCATAGAGCATTAATAAACAGGTTGCATCCATGCATATTGCAACACATAACACCTCCGAGGAAGAGGAGAGGCAAAACAATATGTTTTTCCTCGTCTTATTGCCTTGTTGCACGACTGTTGAATGAACAATGACAAATGTGCACAGGCTACTCCCTCACTTTCTCCTGGAGAGCTAAACACTTTGGAGGAGGGCGAGAAATATGCTGTTAATAACAACGGGATAAACTCACCTTTTTAAATCAGCAGATGGGAAACAACAAAAATCTGCACACGAGAGCAGGGACTTCTACAAAAAAAAAAAAAATACAAATATGTATGGCAAGTCTCGTTCTCCACTTGCGCAATGTCTGTCTCGCTCTTTGCAGCCAGTTCCTCCAATGTTAGGGCAAAGCTCCTGTTATTTCACTTTTGTTTTCCCTCCACCTCTTTTATTTTCCGCTGTGCCTTCTTTCTCTGTTTCCCCCAGTGTTGTTTTCTTCTCTCCTTTCTCCAGCAGGAGGGGAAATTGGGCACGCAGAGAGAGAGAGAGAGAGAGAGAGAGAGAGAGGAACAAAAATAATACGGAGCGGTCAATCAGAAAAAGGCAAGACGTAGCGAGGGAGTTTTTAGGGGCGGTGGAAAAGTTATCTGCGAATAAATACGCGATAAATCCGAGGAAACTTTTTTATTTTAATCTAAATCAGAGAGCAGTCATATTCGATGTATGTTGGTGACACTTCCAGTTCGGAACTGACTGAATGCTGTCGCGGTATCGGGAGAAGAGAGAGTGTTTATCTCTCTGGCTCCCCCTCCACTTATTCACATTGGTACGGTCCACCCTTGTTGAGCTTGTGGAACTGCGCCGAACGTCTGGAGCAATCCCGTGCGCGAGCCAGAAGGTAAATAAGCACACCTGGAGTCAAGGCGCGCTAATGAACGTGTTTGTGTGTGTGTCTGTGTCTGTCTGTGTCTGTGTGTGTGTGTGTGGGGACGGGGACGTGTTGTCCAACAGCGTGAGGTCTGGGGCTCGGCTCGAAGTCTTCCCCCAGCAGAGGGTCACTGAATTGGGGTTAAAGGTCTCCGTGTCCCCTGGGAGGGACTGAGCTTTCAGTCTCTGGTACTTTTCTAACTCTACATTTTCTCACAAATCCACACCCGTAGAATAAAAAGAGAGAAAGAAAAAGTGATATAAATGTATAACATCTCCATTTTTTTACCAAATAAAACACATCAAATTGAATTTACAACTGTATCCTGTTGCTTATAAATCCACAGTGGCAGCAGTAGACCACACACAGTATAATTGTTTATTTTGTTTAAGTACTTTGTGGTCATTTCAATGTGCAGCATGCGAGCACATGAAATGTAATAACTTTAAAGCGCAATCAGACTGCGACACAGCTGGCGATATCGGGTCAAACAAGTTCTACTCATAAATAACCATTCAGTGAATTGTATTTGAGTCGAGGATTAGTTTAGTGCTCGACTTGCTCTCCCACTTTGGCTGAAGTTGAAGGAGATTTGAGCCTGAGCCCGGGCACTTAGACGTGGATTAACAGGTATGATAAAAGGTTTATGTGTTTATATGGACGTCTAAGGTAATGTTGCATAATGAAAAGTTACGTGGAAACATTTTCAACACAGAACTGTAACTACAACTATACGCGTAGTTCGGTTTTCTTTGATGCATATTGAGCTCTTTCATACGGAAGCAGAGTGGGAAAACACACGGCACCCGGGATGAAACTGTACGGCACAGTGTTCTCCAAGACCCAGAGCAGAGCTGCTGAGGAGCCGGACATCACTCGTCAGCCCCGTGGTTACACAAGTCAGCTCACACACACACACACACACACACACACACACACACACACACACACACACACACAGACTCTCGTTTGTCCTGCCATTAAAGGACCGCACTGTTTCCTGCTTCTCAGCTGCCGTCAGAGTGGAAAAGGACAACGATATTAGTGAAATAATCCTCGATGAAGCGGTGACTACACTACAGTTGCATTTAATCCTACCGAACATTACGATACCGTTTGAACTGTCAGGATTTTTGCTATAATGTAAAGTAATGAATGGCGTTCCAGATTTTTCCAGCCACCAAACTATTTTCTGTGGGAAATAATCCAGTTTTTTTGGAGCGTTTTGGCGGCAAAACTCCCTCAGTGTGTTATCCGCATCATAGTTGGCGGGTTTGAAATGTCCCCGCAGGAACCACCTTGCATAGTGAACCTCCAGATCCGTGCCTCTAGTTTCCAAATTAGTTTTTGCACTATATGTTATATGTCTAATTTGTTTTTGCACTATGTTTATATGTCTTTGCACTATGTTTATACGTTTCTGCACTGTTTATATGTTGTTTATATGTTATATGTTGTCTATTTTTACTTCTGGTGCACTATTCACTTTATGTTTCGGCACTATGTTTATATGTTGTTTATGCTATGTTGTCTAGTTTATATGTTGTTTATATGTTATATGTTGTCTAGTTTATATGTTATATGTTGTCTATTTTTTACTTTTTTTTTTTTTTTTAAATGTTGCACTATTCACTTTATTTTCAGACAGTAGAGAAACATTATTTCAGGTCTTCTGTATGTTTGCACAATATGGAAGAAGTGACAAATAAAACTGACTTTGACTTTGACTTTGACTTTGACTCTGTCAGGAGCCAGCTATCGGCGTTTGACACGGACGTCAAGCGCAACGGGTACGAGTGAAAACAGACTTTATTCTAACAAACGAGGTCAAGGGTTAAAACTCTCTCTGTTCATACTGGTCCTGTTGAAGTGATTTTTCGCGCATGCTCCCAACCAGTGGCGGTGCGTCAATAGAGGGCGCTAGGGCGCCGCCCCTCCTAAAATTTTGCGATGAAAAAAAAAAAAGAAGAAAAAAAAAATATAATATATACTGTCAAAAAACATTATATATCAAATAATTTAAATAAGAAATATACCGTGTTGACGCGCTAAATGTGTGGGAGACCGTAAGCCCCTGTCAACAACCACTTAAGTTAAATATAATATATCGCCATTCATCATTACTGAGAAAAGCCCCTCCCCTCTCGGGGCGCCGGCCAAATGTGTGTCTATGGAAAGCTAACAAACATTTCACCCTCGTGACGGCAAGGACAGCTTCTCATTGGCGGATGAAACGTGAATCTTCGGGCGCACGAATCTGCGCCCTAGCCAATGACATCGTTTCTTATTGCAACGTGGTTGGACTATTCGTCCAATCAGAGACCTTTATCATTCCCTCACACCCAATATAGCTCCCACGTAGCTACGCGAGCAACACAGCTAGCAGAGCCTTTGATTATGTTAGTATGGCGACTGAAAACTCTGTGGTATCTCTACGCGAAACACCTTTCAATCCACGATCAGATGTTGACAAGAAGAGGCTGAAAGAGTTGGGACCCGAACGTCCGGATTTAAATATTCAGCAGCAAAGCAGTGAAGCTACATGCACCAAGCTACATGCTAACCGGAGCTGCTAGCTGGAGGCTCCGTGTGCAGTGGCTCTGAGCAGCCGAGGAAGCGCCGGGCTGTGAAGGAAGATGAGCTTGAAGGATTGCTGCAGAAGTGAGTGTCAAAATCAGCAGATGCCTGTGTTAGAGTTTAATGTTTTATCTTTCCCACAGCAGAACACATGTTGGACATTGTTAGATTTGGGTGGATATCATATCAGGCTATAACTTTATCTAAAATACCAATTCAACCCCCAACAAGTTAGAGAGAGCGCGCGCGTGTGTGTGTGTGTGTGTGTGTGTGTGTGTGTGTGTGTGTGTGTGTGTGTGTGTGTCATAGCTACAGCCATCAAGGTGGCTCCTGGCCTTTTGTCTATGTTGCTGAGCCATCAAGACACACAAAACATAGTTTTTTGTCTGTAGTATGAAGCCTGTTTGTAGTAGATATTTCCCCACAACTTATCTTACTGTCTCTGTCTCTCTCTCTATATATTTATCTGTAGGTTTGTGACACCATACTTGGACACACCAGGGAACGCTTTGCCTTCAAAGACCACCTCACCAGTGCCACCTTACTGCAGGGCCCCCAGTTTGAATGCTACGTCAATGTATTCCCTGAAGTTGCTCTGGCCACCACATTGAATGTTTCTTAAACCATTCTGCTCTGAACCTCTCATGCCCAAAGTTAGTTTGTTGATAGTTGTTATTGGACAGTGTTGAGCACTGTGTTTTCTTGAAATAAAGCTTTGTTTTTTAGAATATTCTACTCCAAACCTCATTTCTTCTCATTGTGGAGTGCTATTTAAACCGCGCCGCCCAACTGCGCCCCCCCCAAAAAAAATGTCACCAGCCGCCACTGCTCCCAACACTTGCGGTCGTATATATCCGTGGTCATTTGTCGTCTTGAGCCAGCATGCTGTGCAGCCCCCAGCTGGATTAAACGGCTCTCGGGTGACGTAACACACCCTCTGGCGGCCGCGCCGGAGGTCCGGCATAAGCTTTGGCCGTCTGATTGCTGTCGGAGACGTGACTCATCGTCTGGCGCAGAGGATTTGGGGGATGGACAGCGAACACTTCTCTCAATGGAGAGATCAAACCGATTGACGGTTACGTGTCCATCCTCTCGTAATCATGGCAACAATCAAGATTTGAGGGTGTTTACATACTATCTTTATGTAAAGGAAACTCTTAGACACTTATAGTATTAACTCCGCACCCCTGATTATTCAGAAGTGACCTGCGTATACACCGTGACGTCATTGTTGGATGTGGTTTTGGCTTAAAGGCTCAAACCAGAAGGGAACCCCTTTTCTTTAGCTCGCCGTTGTTCCTCAGAGCAACTTGACAAACCGGGGACACACAAATAGACAATAACACACTTTTTTTTTTCACTTTTAAGCCATTGATGCCTGTGTTTTATGTTTTATTTATTTTTAAATGTCTTGTTTTAAATTAGAATGTCCTGTCTTAATGTTTTTTATACATATTACTGCTGTACTGACCGTTGTATGTTTTTTTACAATGACAATAAACTCCCTTACCTTACCTTAACTTCCTGCCTTGCCGCAGTGACGTGCACACGTACTTCAGGACCAAGTGACATCACTGATGGGTGTGGTTACAAATTCAAACAGGCGTGAAACTGAGCGTAACCGAGCACCTTTTTCTTTTCTTTTTTTGTATCAGTGAGTCCTTTTTCGATGCAGCTTGTATCGCTTCACTCTGAACATCGTGTGCATGCAGACACACAAAGGAAGCCTCTGTCTGACTCGCTGTAACTTCAACCTGATGGTTGAGAGAGCTCATGACCTCCGCTTCCCTCACAGAAAGGCCCGACCCCCACCACAGGTTGGACTCGCTCTTTAAAAGTGCCAATGTGTGAATTGAAATTTCAAAAAAGCACACGGGAGCTACTCACAGCCGCTAAAAAATATGAAATAAAATGGCCAAAGCTTGTGCCAAAGCTCACCTCTGAGAACTAAAACATTGGAATAATAAGTGGGGCTGCGAGGTATGGAAACATTCTAATCGCAATATTTTTGACCCAAAACCTTGGTGACGTGCGTCATTGTGACTATACTGCGGGGTTGACCAATCGGTGCTTTCACAAAATATGTACACAATTACATTTTTGAAACATAATCACCAGTAATGTGGATATAAGGAATAAGTAGGTGAAGGCAAATAATAATAACAGTTCAAAGATATGACATCGCTTTATCGTAATGCAGCTTTAAAACCAGGAAAAGACGACACATTACGATACACTAAATATAAGACAATATAGTCTCATATCACAATATCAATATAATATGTATTCTATTCTACTAAGTCATTAGAATAAATATTTTTGTTACATTTAAAAAGCTTGAATTTGGCAGTACCCGCAGTACCTGCACGGTTCCCTGCACAGCACATTAATTTGTTGCCAACACGCCTAAGTTAATGCATAATTTATACTTTAATTCAAAGGAATAGTTCAACGTTTTGGGAAAAATAAAATGTTTACTTGCTTACTTGACGAGAGTTAGACGGGCAGATCGATACCACTCACAATGTCTGTGCGGTAAAGCAAATAAAAGCTTAAATAAAGCTACAACAAGCAGCCGGTTAGCTTAGCTTAGCATAAAGACTGGAAACGGAGGGAAACAGCTAGCATGGCTCTGTCGAAAGATCAAAATCTGCCTCCAAGCACCCCTAGAGCTCACTAATCACAAAGTGATATTGTTTGTAAAGTATACCGACAATTTGCCATTTCACTTCCTGGAGCCTCCGTTGGCAAATATATGAATATGTTTTTACTGCGATATCAACACGGACTCTTTGGAGACTCGCCTTTAGCTAAAAGAGCTCCAAACAAACAAACGCGGAGAATGCGTTCCCGTCTCAGTCACGTGAACTGGTAAAAGCCTCCTGATGAGAGTATCTGCAGCTCCATCAGCCACATTTCCCAAAACCCACAAGTGGCCGTGCTATCATCGGCCCGGACAGCTGAGATTCACTGGAGCTGCGTGAGCGCTCGGCTTCACCATCTGTCCTGAACTCTGAGTGACCTGAAACAACCTCGACCTTTAATAAAAGAGTCCTGGGAGAGAAATCACTCCGACGCGGTGATGGAGCGCCTGTGCTCTCAAATAATGTGTCTGCGCCTGAGGTCACGGCAGGTTGGTTGATGAAAGGTCTTCTCCTTCTCTATTATACCTGTGTGTGTGTGTGTGTGTGTGTGTGTGTGTGTGTGAGGATGTTTGGCACGACTCATGTCAGCGCTGCAACAAGCAGACGAATGGCTTCGGGTGTAAACGTGTCTGTTTTGTAGTGCTGCCAATATCAATGTTAGCAGGAGGGACACATTGTACTGTAATGCCAAAGAAAAACACAACGTTGCACCACATGACACACACACACACACACACACACACACACTGAAGAATCCGCCTGGAAATGCAGTTTGTTTGTTTTCAGGTTAAAATACGGGCCGCAGAGACAAGCCAACAGCTACATGTCGAGCGGGATGTGATATATGTGTTTCTACTGGCACTGCGT
The DNA here is from genome assembly GCA_038501785.1 of Myoxocephalus aenaeus. Lineage (NCBI taxonomy): Eukaryota > Metazoa > Chordata > Actinopteri > Perciformes > Cottidae > Myoxocephalus > Myoxocephalus aenaeus. Next base: position 922,430 of record JBAMJR010000111.1, read on the forward strand.
GCAATATTATAATCAAACAAAGCATTAAAATCTAACGTTCTCATCTAACGTTATCAGTGTGTGTTCTGGGCTTTTTCGATACCGCCCATTCGTCCATTATAATCAAGTTTACCCACCGTGTCAATCAAATACCAGCCAGTGAGGTGTAATTCTCTATAGTGCCATTAAAAAGATGAGATTAATCATAACTGAACCACCGTGGGACCGGAGCCATGGGAGGTTCAGGTAGCCGGTCATGTAATCAAGCTGCAGGGCGGAGGGGGAAAAAGGGTCCAGCACATCTTCACCGTCAGCACAAATCCAGCAGTGGGTGTCTCAAATGAATGCCGAGTTTGAACAATTTTATCACCTCATTTACTGCTCAGTCACTCTCGTGAGATCCCCTTTGCTCCCGGTTTAGGATTTCAGAAATACTCCAGCTCCAGAGCAATTATTTTACACCCTCTTTTTGCCACTTAATGAGCGTAGAAACGAGCTATAAACACTGCTGGATTGTGGCATTTTAAGTTGATAGGTAGGAAGATAGTTGCCTTTTTACACGTCCAGCAAATACAGAGTCAACATTCGCATTTATTTAGAGACGTGTTACTGGCCAACAGGTGAAGGGGCGTCAAATATTCTCTCTCCTTGTCGCTCTGTTTTGGTCTCCACACACTCCTGACAGAGATACGCGCTTCTTTAGCCGCTAATTGTTCCGCTATGTTCCGCTATGTTCGCCAGATAGTGGCTGACTTTCTCTGTCGGCCGTGTGGTGCTGTGCAGGTAATGTACAGTTAGTTTCTAAAGAGTTTTTTGTTTGTTTTTGGGGGGTCAAAAAACCAAGTCCCGCCCTGCAACACCGACTGACCAATCAGAGCGTAGCACCGGCCAGCTCTGGCCAGAGTCCGACAGCTATCCGGCGCTGCTCCGGAGACTCTGATGCAGTCGCTTCAGATCTTCGTTCAGTCATTTCCGAACATGTTAATCCTCTCCGTTAAGAGTCTGAATTCAGAGGCAGAATCTCAACATCGGGGGCCTCTGGGCTCCGGCAGCACCTGAGGGTGACGATCACCTTCATCCTCACCAGCTCCTCTGCATCCTTTTGTCCAGCGTCGCTCGCTAACACATACAGACTCAAAGATGAAAGATTTCCGGTGGATTCAATTACTTGGAAATATTTCATATTCTTTTTTTTTCCAACATCGAGGCCTTTAATCCTCCGGAGTTTTCAGCTTTTTGTGGCCGAATCAAATGCCTGTATCAATCCTTGTCCAGTCAAATTGGGCCAGACCTATGGGTCCTGGAGTTTTAAACTTCCCCATCCTCATATGTCAGCTCCTCTTCAGCATTTGTGTTGCCTCTGCCCTCCTTTGGCTGTTGTTTTGCAAACAGCTCTTTGTGAATAAAGGTGCTTTCATCTTCCTGCTCGCTCCTCTTCCTCTTCCTCTTCCTCTTCTCTCGATGACTTCAACTCGGACTGGATGATGTGCAGAAGCTCCAGTCGGTCGCTGGTGATCCTCGCAGGCTAAACCATGGTTCCTTTTAATCACTGCAGTTGACCCTGTGACCCCATCTGCCCTCCGTACACACACACACACGCACACGCACACGCACACACACTCTCTCTCTTACCCTCCACATCCGCCCTCCTGCTGGCAGCATTCCACCGGGGTTAATGCTAATTGAAGGAGAAGAAAATAAGAGTGGAAAAAAAGAACCTTGATGCTAATGATCCAAAGCCAGTCTGGCTTTCTTCTCTGTTATTCAAATTATGACTCTCACTAAATGCATATAACAGCTTACACATGGCCATGTTATGCAATGTTCTGCAGAAAGCACAGGAATAGATCTGAAGAGAATTTTTCTGCCCTTTTTCCTTGTGCATTCTTGCAAAAAAAAAGGACATTTTTCTTAATAATCTTCTCTTTACGGTATTAAAAAATACCTTGAGCTTTGCCAAAAGACACCTTATGAAAAGGTTTTAAAGGAGGCTAATGCATTCACAGACGGACTCACATTTAGGATGATTTTACTCATCCGCAGTCCTTTCTGTGCACTGGGTTCTGTTGGTGAAGTTTCACACGTTTCCTCTCATCTCATCTTCCCCCACACCCTCCGTCCCTCCACTCTGATACAGACGCGCGACAGCACAGCGTTTGCTTCTCAGCCGTTGAGCTGACACACTTATCCAGAGTGATCACCGGCGTCCACATTTAAGCGAAGCCATCCCCCCTACTCACGCTCTGATTATGTTGGTGATATTACGCTCCAAGCCAGACGGAGAGTGTAAGTGCAAAAGCATACTGTCGCTGTCAGGCTTAAACAAATAACAAATAAATATTAAACAAATAAATATACACATTTAAAGGAACGCAAAACTCTTTTTTTTTGCATGAAAGATGTTCAAAATTCCACAAAAAAAGGTAATACATTGCATATGTTTTTTATTGACCAATCAGAACTTCTGCTACATATTCTGAATCTAATTCTTCTTATTAGGGAAGTGTCGCTTTGCAGGATCACGTGCTCACCTTGTAATTGAAGTGGAAATAGACACAGCCAATGAGAGGGAGGATAAGCAGTGTGTTGCTAAAGGACACTTTGACTTGTTCTGCTCTCTGGTTGACCTCGTGACCTCGTGGTAATAAGACGAGGACGCTGCGCGCGCCACTGACTACTACAGACTACTGTCACCTAAAAATGTAAGTAAGTAAGTAAGGTTTATTTATATTGCACTTTTCACAGACAAAAGGTCACAAAGTGCTGTAGGAGTCAGGAAAATAATGGTGTTAAAACTAGATTGGCAATAACAGGGAGCCAAACATTTCAACAGTTAAGAGCATAGTAAAATGCACATTAATGATGGAGCAGTAAAAAACACAATGAAACAAATAAAAAACAGATACAAAGCAGATGTAACACACTTGGTCTTCTGATGCAGAAGAAATTAAAAAAATACAGCCGCAGTAATCGTGCATCTTAAAGCACCGGTGGTGCAAATGGAAATAAATAGTAAGGAATGCTATGAATGCTTGAACTGCTTCCTTGTGTAACGGGGGGAATTTGCAGAGAATTACTCATGTGACCTCAATGTTTATGAGTTGTGTGTTTGTGATTTGCATGCCTTCACGTCCTCGTGGAAGTGGATGAGGCTTTTAAAAATGCCTCATTTAATTTGATTATCATGATTGCAAAATATAAAACACTTGATCCAGGGCCCTTTGCATTTCAGAAGTGGCCCAGAACATCTCTCCGATATGCTTAAAATGCGTGCCTATTGTATTTTCGGCGTTGCACAGAGAGGACAGGGTCAGGCAGGAAAAGAAACAGGAAGAGCGTTTGGGTTATTTTCAAAATAAACTCCGGCCACAAATGTTTGATCCACGTCGTTCTTCGCTGGACTTTTTAACAGTATTCACTTGCGAAACGATTCTCTTCTAAAATGCTCAAGATGTGGAAGAACAGAACCATATGCCGGAGGAATCCCGGCATATGGAAACTATTTAGCTTTTTTCTCTGCACTCAATAATGTGAGTTTCAAAATGATAGTCTCACAATCTGCTTAAAAAACGACACGTTGATTTGTCTATAGGCCTGTATCTGTGATCATACAATATGCTGACGATATTTGATTATCCAAGTCTAACTTTCTTAAACTTCCTACGCATTTTACGAAATGAAAAGCCCCACTTTTACACAGCCAAGTAAAACATCCTTGTGCGAGACTGAAGTAGAGTGTATGTGTTCTTTGAGACTGGAAATGACAGGGTTTGCAGGAAATGTGATTTTCATTTGGAAAAAAATACAATCATTCCACTCAACCATCATCTCTATTTACGGTCCGTATTCTGAGGTGGTGTAATTTGGTCGACAATAACAATAATAATGATGTTTGCACCTTGTTCGTTTCCCTGATTCATTTGCATCTGAGGTGAACATGTGAACATGCCTCATGGTATTGTCATGTTTTTGCTGCTGTGTTTGCTCCTTTTTCCATACCTTAAGATTGTAACATGTATTTGGCAATAAAAGGCGTTTTGCCAAGTTCCCATCCTCCACACTGTGCTCATGTAATACAGCACTCGCCTCAGCCTCAGGGTCTGCATAAATCTGCCTCACAGAGACTCTCTCTCTCTCTCACACACACACACACACACACTATCTCCTATCCACAGACTTGAATGCATCCCTATCAAGTCTTAATGAAGGACAAGTGAGAGTGTTTGATGCTGAAAATCAAAAGCACATCAGAAATAGCTCCGCTGTAGTGCAGACGTGCTCTTTAGCACCATCTGAAGAGGCTTTGGTGAGAGCTGATGTGTGTGAGAGGAAGCAGAGGGGCGAGAGGAAGAAGAAAGGTGGGGAAACGAGTAAAAGTTGCTCCATCTCCCCGGGGATTACAGTAGTCTACTGTTACTGTCAATGTCGGCCTTTATAGCAGCTGGAATGTTTGCATGTGTTTGTGTGTGTCTGTGATTTGAGGCAGCTGCAGAAAAAGGGGGGGGGGGGGGGGGGCTGCAGTTTTGTTTTCCAGTGGAAAAAAGGGGTGTGTCCCTGCACGCCATTGGCCCAGTGGGCCGACTCCAGTGTACGTGACATCACAACGCCGTACCTGACCTACTTAAAGTGTCTGTGACGTCACTGCTGTCTCTTTCACTCTGTCTCTCCTTTCCCCCTCTGTCCCCTGCCTCCCTCTCTTATACAACAAATTTGTTGGGCCTCTTTTTCTTAGTTTTTTGCATTTATCTTTTCTTTCTTGTTCCCCCGTCAGACAGAGGCAAACGAACACAGGACTCCAGTTAAACCGGGGGACGAGAGCAATAGAGGCAGAGTCATCAACCCGTTGCCAATAACCCAATTTCTACAGCTTTATTGATGAATATTAATGTGTTGGAAAGCAGCGCTGGCCCTGACAAAGTGACAAAATGGGAAGACATGCTTCCACCATATGGACGGACCGGCTCTGTGGGAGAAGGAGCTTCAGTGCTGACCTTGGTGTGTTTTAAATGTATAGATTATCTAGAGTGATGATCAGTGATGATCTCATACTAGTGTAACGTTGCAACCTGAGCCTGAGCACAATCCCGGTGTGCACTTTAACTTTCAGAAAATTACTAATCTGTTGCCTAGAATTACATCATGAGTATAATAATTGTGCTAAATGGCTATAGGGTAAACTATAGTGGGGTCTTGTATGCAAAGTTCATATGCTGACTGATTGAAGTATGATTTTAGAACATTTCTTCCGGCCATGAAAATATGGAGGGGATGCCCATATAAACTGTACATTGGTGCCTTGCAGGTCAAACCTCTTGGTTAAATGATGACTTTGGTATTTTTCACCCTATATTTCATCATGTTTTGTGTCTAACTGACTAAATAAAGCCAGTATTGAATAAGAGCGCCGCTTCGGCGCAATTAATGTCCATTAAAAGGGTTTGTTTTTGCCACTGACAGGCTCAGATTGTTATTAGAGAAGTGTGTGAAAACGGTTTGGAAAGAACCCCACAGAGAAATAAAACGTTTCTCTTTACCTTTTGCTTGATCCGGTCTTGTGTCAGACCACAAGGAGAAGTCTAAGAGAAACGGCACTGAGGTAGTTCAGAAAGCTTTACAGATGATAATAGAATCAAGTTTGTCTCAAAAAACTAATTCTAAAAGGTATCAACCTTCTCATTTAATGCTCAGCAAATGTTTTCACATGTTTTCACGCGATCATATTGCTTCTCGTAGCACTGGAAGCAGCAGCAGCAGCAGCATCAGGGTGGTGGCCGTGTGTTAAGTGTGTTACGGTGGGGAGGAAAATGTAGCGGGAGATTGTTGTGTTCCTGAACACAGGCAGATTATCTGTGAGGAGCAGGAACGCTGAGGGCTGGTTAGAGCCGCGGGGGTCGGATCAAATCTGAGGCGACCGTCAGACCGCCGCTCTGGAGCTAGGGGGGGGGAGGTTAAGGAAAGAGTGCCAGGAAGAAGGTAGATGAAGGGACGGAGGTATGGAGCGAGAAGCAGCGAGAACGATGGAGGGAGAAAGAGAGAGAGAGATGTTCAAAGGTTGCACAGCAATCCTACTTTCCCTCTCTCTGGTGAACAAGGCCAAACGGAGAAAAAGTGGCAAAACAGTCCGAAGCAACGATTCCTCGGAAACCCTCGGGCTGGTCACACACACACACACATGCACATTGTTAGTCAGGCTCTTCTTTGTACGGCTAAATTAAGTGCAACCAAGTGCAGCCACAAGCAGGAACTGAAGAGGAGGAACTTTTTTCTTCTTCTTTCATCCCCAACATGCTGGGGACGAAAGGTCCGAGAGGCGCGTCTCCGTTTCTCTCGGTGCAGCACGCTCCGCCGGGCCACGAGAAAAGAGGAACGAAAGCGATTGAATGAATCCAAAGGAGTAACGGGGACGGGGTGTCATGTCGCCAAAATTGGCCCAACAGCTGCCAAAATCTGGCGCGGTTGCCGGGTGCGATTAGACAATTATGTTGGTAATCGGCCTGAACTTAATAAACATATCAGTTTTGATAGCGGCTGATTGATTGTTGCGAAAATGCCCCAAAAAAAAAAAGAAAGTGGTGAAGCAGAAAAGTGTATTTCTTAAATGAGGGGAGATATAAATGTTATATCTTTGCTTTGCAGACAAACATCCATTTAAAGACCTCGTGGGCTATGTTTTGCATATAGGATATATAATAAATACATGAATTAGAAATAAAGGGGCTATCACTCAAATCAATAATATTCAGTTCTCCAGACCCCCCCCCCCAAAAAAGATGATTATAAGGACTGACAGCTTTACCCTCCATGACGCTGTGTCAGCAGGCGGTGCATCAATACCAGTTAAAGGAGCAAATTGATATTAAAACAGGTTCATTTCCTCTTTTTGCATAATTCATGCTGGCCTCCACACACACACACACACACACACACACACACACACAATCCTTGACAGTTGGCTGTGTTGTTTAACTCGTAGACTTCGTCACATCCCGTCTGTGTCTCCTTCGTTGTGCTTTTTGCTTCCCCATCCTTCCGTCTCCGCCGTCTCTCGCGTTCACACAAAGAGCTCCAGATGATTCCTCCCCTCCCCTCCCCTCCCTGCTCCTCGACCTCTGTGCAGCCCTGTATAATGCTCTCCCTCCTCCTCCTCTCTCTTTCACAGCCTTCTCCTCCCTCGCTCTCGGCCGTGACCTCTTCCATCCTCCCCTCCCTCCTTCACCTCAGTCCCCTGCGAATCCTTCACTTCGGTTCCTTTCCGGTTTTACGAGGCGTCTGGATGGAGCTGTGAGAGCAGAGGCACCGAAACCCTCCGCCTCCAGAGCCAATCACTGCACTAAAGGGCTTCGGCTCAACTGTAACATGCTGACTGTGTTAAGTGCACAAGAACAATGTCCATCCAAAATGATGACGTGACACAGAACAAGCGTTATGATGATAAAGTAGCTTCATCTGGCAAAAGACAGTCACCTTGAATTTAAAGGAGCAGTTCTTGTTGCCTTCATTTTTTGATGGCTTGACTTGGCCGTTAGTAAAAAGGTGTCGCTAATGACATCATTAATGGTTTTGCACAAATCTAAATGGAATGCAGCCATTATTAATGTCATTAAAGCCACTTCCTGCCATACACTTAATATACAAGTACATACTTGCACTTTTGCACTTCTACTGTTTAAGTTTAATTTAATTCCTAAAGTAATAATCTGTTCTTTTTTCTTTCATCCCAGCTATTTTTATTTTTATTAGTATTATTATTGTATATATCTTTCATCCCGTTTTTATATCTTATTTTTTTGTCTGTAAATTGCTGCTACTCGACACCAAATTTCCCCTTGGGGATTAATAAAGTATATATTCATTCATTCATTCACTTCATAGACACTGCACGTACTTTGCATTTTTGCACTTTCTTTATTGTTTCATTTCCTAAATTATTACGCTTTACTGTTTTGTTTTGTTGTATTTAGCATTTCTGATATTTTTTGTGATATTTTTATCTTTTATTTTATCTGATATTTATTTATTATTTATTTTGTGTGTCTCATATGTAAGTTGCTTGCTACTGTGACAAACAAATTTCCTCTCGGGGATAAATAAAGTGTACATCTATCTATTCATGTTCCCGGTTGGCTGTTTTGTTGCTGAGTGGTTTGGACCTGTACACACGTTATTAACTCAACACAGACACTCATATACTTTTACCAGTCAGCTACATTGAGTAATAAAAGAGCTGCTTCAAGCTCTCATTCTGTCACTTTTGAGATGGTGCCACGTTCACACAGCGTTTGCTGGAGAGCTGATAATCCACCAGGGACACACAGATGGAGGACTTGTCTCGCTCTGCGGGACGGTTAACTGCACGGGTAACACACGCTGCTGGAATCAAACCTTTGACCTCTCGCTCTAATGGACACTCTCCATAACGACACGTCTGCCAGGCTGCTAAAAACCTGCTGGAAATAACCCATTCCATCCACGCACGGCCTCCTGGGGGCCACCTCCGAAAGGTCAACACAGGCCAGTGATCAGCTGTGTGAAATGGGTTTTGATTTCTTTATTTGAAAGAAAAGAAAATCAAATGGAGATGCAATTTATTTGTATGTATGCGTGTAGAATTTCCACAACTTTCTACCATGTGTTGAGGTATTAATACAATTTAAAAAGTACACGTAGTGAATGTTTTGCATATATGTGTGAGAATATGTGACAAAGAAAGCGCGAAAAATGCTGTGTGTGTGTGTGTGTGTGTGTGTGTGTGTGTGAGAGAGTCCCATTCATTCCACTGGACCGGGCAACGTTCCCCATACGATCCCACTGTGCTCCCTTTAATCTAATTACTGTGCATTAGGCCACGGTCGTGCACGCGCTCATCATACGGCCGAGCCCAGGAGATGTGAGTGATTGTTTCACGGTCGTCTGATCTAAATTTGTTTGACGGCTTCTTGGAAAGCGCGGTCAGCCGCCCGCAAAGGAATAAAGCGCGTCGGTGTCTCGGGCCCGTTGTGGAATGCGATACAATCGCTTCGTGGTCGTTTATTGAAGGCTCCCATCGGACAAAGCGTGACACGAGAACAACCACCAGTGCTTAGTTTACTTTTAACTCTTGCACACCAGTTCCACATATCCTTACAAGCCCCTCCGCTGCAAGGCCACGCGATCTTTTCCGGCTCGTCTCTCCATCTGTCAGCTGCTCCCTCCATCTGTCTCCAGTCTTCTGTGGCTTGTCCCTCCATCCTCTGGTTATGCATCCCCCTCTGCCTGTCTGCTGTTCCCTTGTGAGGCTCAGTTCCCCCTGGAGACGGCTGTTTATTGATTAGTTGTCCCTCTTTCCTCTCTGTATTTCCCTCATTACCGAGAGCCACCAGGCCCTCAGCAGACTAGACGGGTTCCGTGTATATTAATGAGGAAGTCGCGTATTGATTGATGCGTTTGGTCATTTGTTATGGATTTGTGGATTAACAAGCGGATTTGTAGATGCATCTTCATTTTGTTTCCCTTTTCCGTGTTTGGCTTGTATCTTCATGTCTGGCTTGCATCTTCATTTTTTTTTGTCTGGCTTGTAGACTGAATTGAAATGTTTAAGCTCCTTTAAATCACCTAAAATAGAAACAAAACCATTTTGTTTTTACTTCTATTTAGCCTTAGAAACAGTTTTGGTTGCACCTCTCCATTTTTTTATAGTTTTTTTTTTTGCCACAGACGATTTCAAACTTTGAGCATGAGGTGCTGGTTGCCGCTATTTGCGTCAAAAAACAATCCTACTTCCTTTGGGGCGTCGTTACCAGTCAAATCTGAACGTACAGACATGAGACACACACTTTCATAATAGAGTTTGACTTACCCTTATCTCCGTCGTTCATCGCAAATAAACATCGATATATTCGTTTTTAAAATCGTAGGGAAAAAAAAGACGCTCCTTAAACTCCAGAACTTTACTGGGGATGCGTGTGCACGTTCCAAACATGAAGTGCTAATAGTTTATTCTGCAGACTTTTAACGGCGCTAAATTGCCAAAATGTACATTTTGTAGCCCACAGCTAACAAACTGACTCCACCATGCTCCCTGTTTACACCTCCCAAAGCATTGTGGGACATAATGTCAGCATGGTTATCCCCAAAAATAAATATATAGTAGGAATGGCAAACTCACTTCATATTTACGTCAGACTAACTTTTTGTTGTCGCCCCTACTTTGTAAACCCATGTTTTGAAATAATATTTTAAACATTTACCGTCCACCCAAAGCAATCAGCTGTCAACAAAGAGTGTTTTTTGTTAACAGGAATTTATAGAGCTGTAGATTTCAAGCTGGGCAAATAAAAGTAAAACTACCTGTATGCTGGATGGAAAAGGTACAGATAAAATACCGGCCCATCCAGATGTTTTGCGGCATTAACTTGCGGCCTCAACATGTGTGCTCTACACCAACCGAATATATATTTCCATCACACTCACAGTCTATTGCACAACTCATAATTTCCATCCACCGCTTATAAAGCTCGACCTTAACGGCGCGCAGACGACCCACAGCACCTGAATGCAGCGCCCGTGTGAATTGTACTAAAAGCTCGGACAGGTTCCAACTTGGAAAACATGTTTTATTCACTTTCACCAGTGCAGTTAAATGACAAGAAAAACAAAACAAAAAAACAGACAAACACGGAGTAGCCACTGCATTACAGAAGTCAGTTAAGGTCGCAACACCTCGGCAACAAACAAAACTATTTCCAGAGCAATGGAGATTTGGTCTGAGCGTTAGCGCAGTCTGAGGTGAGGTGAGGGTTTTGTACATGCTCGTTGTTATCAGACAAGCAGAAGGGAACAGGGAGGCTCTGTCTTTTGTGTGTTGTTATGCTGCACTGCCACCTGCTGGTTAGGAGCTGTGCAGCAGCAGTACATTTTAAATTGAATACATTTTCAAGCCCGGACTGTAGAACCGTGTATTTTTGGTCTCAAGCATGACCTAAAATTCAAACCGTAGCATATTTTTCAGCTTCTACGTTGTTCAATATTTTACATAAAGAAAACAGTCATCAAAAATAACTATTCCTCTGACAGTTTGTTTATATTGTGGCTTACGGCCCTGAGTCCAAACAGAATGCTATACAATGTTAAAGGTATCCTCAATTGAACTTGCATTTTGTCTAAATGTAACAAAGCAGAGTTTGCATTTATCTAATAGCAGAAATATCTATGAAAGTCAAACTAAATATGTCAGAAAACAAAGTAAGAAAAATCAAAATTACCAACTTGAAGGAACATTGAAAAGTCCAGAAACGACTACTCGACATATTCGTGAAGTGTGTGAAGAAGCAATATCTACAATACGCTGTATGTACTGTAAGTGTCCAGTACCAGCTCAGCAGATACGAGCACATGAACACGTGTGTACAGGTCTGGTGTGGAGATGCAGTCGCACACAATTTGTGTACGTGTGTACGTGTGTGTGTGTGCGTATTATGTGTGTGTGTGTCTGCCTGTGTGAAGCTTAGGACTCGTCTTCGTTGGCGCTATCTCCGTCGTCCTCTCCTTCCTCGTGCTCCTCCTCGTCATCCTCTCTCCCTCTGCTCTTCATCTGCACAGGAGGTAGAAAGAACACTTTAGTCATCTGGTAGGAGCTCTTCGCTCTCGTTCCTCCTCCTCCTCCTCCTCCTCTTCCTCACCTCGTCGTCGTCCTCCAGCAGATCTCCCTCGTCGTCCGAGTCGTTCAGGCTCCGCTTCAGGCCGTCGCATTTCTTGCTGGAGGTGGAGGAGTGAAGGGGGGACACCTCGCCTGGTTCTGGTTTGCAGCCCTTCATATCTGGGAAAAGAACATTTGTTAAATAAAAGCAAGGAAGGTCGGAACTAGACGGAACATCCACATCTTTGATTTTATATCATTCTGTGTCTTTTCCGCCGATAAACTGCGTCGCCCTCCACACATCTCCACCCACCTGACTTCTTGCTGTGGTCCTTCTCCATGCGCTCCAGGCTCTCCAGCAGGTAGTCCACCTTGTGTTTGATCTGCGTGAGCTCCCTCTTGATGGTCTGCAGGTCGTCTACCTTCACTGTGGGAGGGGGAGAAGCAGGAGAGAGGTCATTACGGTGTCGGTGCGGCGGAGCGGCGGGCAGAAAGCGCGTCACGTACTGGTGCGGGACGTCCTCTGGCTCGTCTTGGAGGACGAGGAGAAGCTGGTTTTGGCTCGCCGGCTCCCTCCTCCGCTCACGCTGACCCTCGGGCGCTTGGAGGGGATGACGGCGCGGGACAGCGGGGGAGGAGGGGGAGGCACGCGGGACTGGTAGGAGTACATCCTGACGGAGGAAAACATTGCATGATGGGTACACTTGTGTCAAGAATGTTGTGTTGTTTATTCAAACCCAAACTATGAATTAAAGACGTAAAAAATAAATAAAAATCACGCACAAATAGGACAAATCAGCAAACAGATAAGAGCAATTATTCTTACAAATATAAAGAACAGGCTTACCTGTCATAGTAGTCTCTCTGGAAGTCATAGTCCAGTTCAACAGATGAACTGTGGAGAGAGACGGGGCAGAAATATTATTTTTATATATCTCTATATATCTATATCTTAGACAGGAAGTAAAGCGCTGTGGCTTTCGAGGCCCGTCAGGAAATAGTGGAATAGCTGCCGAGTACACACACACACACACACACACACACACACACACACACACACCTGTACATGTCTCCGGCCGAGCGCTTCACTGTCTTCGATCGGTGAGGTTTCGGCTCGCCTGCCAGGTTGATGTCTGAGGGAGGAAAAACACGAGAGTCAAGGAGGAGTTACGAGTCGCCAGCAGTTGGGAGAAAGAGCCGTGTTAGGAGCCATTTTGTCACTCCTTCCCTTCACCTGGTGGTGTTTTATTTTGAAGGACTAACGCAGGTTTTAACACCCACCTGGTGGTATTTCTAAATAATTACTCACATTTATTTTAAACCTGTGTTGAGCACCAGACAGGTCCCGAAAATGTAGATAAAAAAAAAGAAGTTGTTTTGTCTTTAGCGATATGAGAGAGGTTGATGTTTTTAAATATCACCTGCGTCTGCCTTCCCTACCGACACTCTGACTCGCCACAGGAAAAGCACAGGTGTTACTAATGACGCTAACGAGGGCTCTGTTCCATTCAGGTGATCCTGTGAGACTGACAGTGAACAAACCAGGAGCCGGGAACCAAAGCTGCTAAATGGAATTCAGCCGCCATCAAGTCAAAATGTCTCCTGTGGGAAAAAAAATAAACATCTTCCTTCCAGTGTTGCTTTTAAATCCCTGGTCTGCAGCACAGTGGCTCAACCTTCAAAAAGGTTTGAATTTAAAGGTGATCTGACTATAAAGTGCGACAGCTGCTCTTGACTACATGTTTATCTGTTTGTGTTCACGCTCTGCCACAGACTCATGGGGCTGAGGGGGGGGGGGGTCTTGTCTTTTGCCCAGTGCATGCTGGGAGAGTCTCCGGCCCTGCCGTGACCTTGAACGTGAACGAGCAGGGAATGGGAGTTAAAGTTTGAGCAGCGTGTGTGTGTGCGCTTTGAATTATTTCCGTTACGGCGCTGTGAAACATCCGACGCCGTAACGTCCTGGAGTCATTAATGCATCACGCAGCAAACACTGTGCAGTCTAATGCCGTGTTCACACCAAAACAGTTGCGAAATATTCGCGCGTCCAGATTACATGTTAAGTCAATACACAGCCGCGTTAGGTTGCGAAAAAGCGGATTTTTCGCCGGGCGGCGCGATACTGGCGAAATGGCGTTGCGAATATTCGCAACGCGGAGTTGCGAAAGCCAATCAGCGTTGAGAAGCTCCGCCCGGCATCACCGCCGTTCTGCCGTCACTGAATCAAACTGCGGGTCCGCCGAAGGAGCGCTGGAAGCGGCTTCATTCAGACACTCGTCCCGGAGGAGTCGGAGCTGTGTGCGACTACGGATAATATTATGAACCCAGACACGACTACGGATAATATTATGAACCCAGACACGACTACGGATAATATTATGAACCCAGACACGGGGGCGTTTGATGTTCCGACGTTTGTGGGACTTTCTCAACAAGTATAAAGCAGAACCAGTGGTTATTTCAATGGTCAATGGCGGAAATAGTAAATGTTTTCACTGACATGGAGATAAGCCCCGCCCCCTTTCCCCAGCGATGGTTGCGAAAAACGAATTAACCACTAGAGCGAGTTTTTTGCCGGGCGGCGCGATATAGGCGAAGTGGCGTTGCGAATATTCGCAACTGTTTTGGTGTGAACACGGCATAAGACTTGCACGTCATCGGTTGGATTTATTTTTAGAATAAACCTTTCACCAGCAGGTCTCGTGCCAGTATTACGCATGTGACTTCACGCTGCATGTATATGCAGAGAAAAACCTATAAAAACCTTTTTTTTTTTTTTTTTATGTGTGAAAACAAAATGGTGGGTTTGGTAAGAAAATATCAGTCCCACTCAAACTTTCTTCAAAATGGTGATTCCTAAATAACCTCTGCAGATCCCTAGCATTAACATTTTGATTCATATGTCTCATAATAAAATGTCTTTATTCATTTTTTTCTGTCCAGGACAGAACTGGACCCCCCCCCCCCCCCCCCTCCTCCTCCTCTTCCTCCTCCTCACCTAGCACCTGTCCCACGATCATGCGGCCGTCCTCGCTGACCACGGCGTTGCGGGCGTTCCTCTCGTTGGCGTACTGCACGAAGGCGTAGCCCTTGTGGACGGAGCAGCCCACGATCTTGCCGTACTTGGCGAAGATGGCCTCCACGTCGCCCTTGGTGACCAGCAGGGTGTTGAGGTTGCCGATGAAGACGCGGGAGTTGAGGGAGCGGGGGTCCGTCTTGTTGGTCACGTTGCTACTGGCCATTGGGCTGCCCGGGAGTGGGGGGGGGACAGGTTGGAGGACGGGGGAAGGGGAGGAAAAGAGAAGAGGACAAGTGAGATGTAGATTATCCTTACACTGCGAGTGTTGAAGCCGTTTAACATCGTGGCTTTAACGCGTGTCCAAAACAACCGGCTTTAAGCTATTATTCGATGCATTAGTCTAGAAAATGTCCATTAAAAAATGTTGCACAACCAAAGTGGACGTCTTTAAATGGAAATTCAATGAATAATTGTATTTACAGTCATGTAAAATAGAGAAAAGCCGCAATCCCTCACATTTCTATCATATCATTTCATCACTGTGCTCTTTCACTGATTAGAAATACATGGCAGCCACATTCTTTATATGAACAATTGCAATCATTTGATGAAAGCAAGCACAATTCAAGGTGCTTCTTTCTGCCTCCTACGTACAGTACAGGTGGGTTTCACTCTGTCACTATGAGACAGCAGAATAGACAAGAGTGTGAACGGGTCACCAAAGCAGCTAGAACTCACTCCATTGGATCTGTGATCAGGTCGGTGGAGGTCTGCCTGCCTGCCTGAGTCTGTTGGAGAGAAGAGGGGTGTCGAGGAACTATGAGAAATGGGCTCAGTGACATCTACCACACCTCCACAAAAAAAAAAAAAAAGAGGAAAAAAGTAGTTTTTCTTGGGTTTTTGGCAAACCCAAGAAGTGCTTAAAAAGGGAAGAGGGGCTGGTAAATAATAATTAAAAAAAAATAGAATTAAAAGAGTGTTTTAATGGAGGCAGCCGTAAAAAGATAATAAAAAAACCTGTGGGATAAATAGTTGTTTGTTATGACAAAACAGGATACATTAGTATTTTAACTTCCCTGTTGGACAGATTATGTTGAAAATAAACACTCTACAGTCTCCCTGCAGTGAAAGCGCCACCTCACTGAAGCTCAAAGCGTCAAACGTGGAAATCTGCTTGTTTTCACATCGGCGTAAACATGATGAACGCGACTCGTATCCCAGACGCCCGACTTCCATAGCGAGGGGGAAGCACTGGGAAGACTTGGTGGATCTCATTAAACGATTAATGATCCCACTCGAGTTCCCTTTAGTCGGTTCTAGTGAGGGTCTGGACTAGTAACTGGACACGCGACTCTTCATTCATCAGCACCGATCACGCTCTGTTGGAGCATCAGCAGAGAAGTACGCCGGCTCCAATACCAGACTGTCGCTGCGAGAGTTGTTGTGCAACACTGCAGGAAGGAGGGATGGGGGGAGATAAAGCTACGATGACATGAAAGACGACCATTCAACGGCCTCAGAAATTAAACATTCCCCCGACCGCAATGTGTTTATTTTGTGGGACATTCTCTCAGCACTACTCGTCGACGTTTTTTTTGTGTGCGTCTATCTCTAATTCCCTCTCGGCCCTTCGTGGTATTATCAACCGCTTCAGCCGCAGCTCACCTGCCAAGAGCAGAGGCGCGGCTGCCAGCGGGGCTCAACGGGAACCGGGAGGGGATTACACGCTGGGCGGCGGCGGGTCTCTCTGGACGGGGGACAGGGGGGGTCACCAGCAACCGGGGGTTTAGGACCGGCACAGGCTGCTTAGCGGGGGTTTCTAAATCTTTGTGGCGTGTTGGTGGTTCAAAGGAGGGGAGATACCCAGAGCGTATGTACAGGTGTGTGTGTGTTGACTACAAGCAAACACGGATTGGGAGACGTTTGCATTCATTTATAAAAAAAAAATCAGCAAAAAACATAACATCTTGAATGTAGATGAAAAAATGGTGACGACCATAATATTTGCATTTATTTTTTTCCGCTACCGGAGGTGCCGATTCATCGTCGTCGATCAGGAAATATAAAAACGCCCCCATTTGTTTCGTTTCTTTGGCAACTTCGCACGCTTGACGATCTCAATAAACGGACCAATAGAAGCTTCATAGAGGCGGCGTTTATTGCAGCGCTGTGATGTCAGATTGCAGTTCGAGTGCTCTCACTCCTAACTACTGTGGCCCCTCATGTTAGAGGGTCCATTCATGGCACACAACATTATATTTAGATTTATGATGGCATAACTGCTCCTCGGCCTCATCTGGGCTTCATTGTGTGATGGCCTGCAGATGTAATGGTGTTCACTGGGAATCTTTAGGTTTCATTTTAACTTGGCTAATGGGTTCATTGATTAAAAAAAAAATTAAATAAATAAAAAAGGAGATCAGTGATGTGAATGTTTGTGCTTTGACTGTGAGAGACGCTGCTGCGCCTGCAGCTCTGACGCTCGGAGACAGACGAACACAAATGAGACAGAAAGCGGTTTGTGTACACGTGCATGGAGCTGTGTGTGTACTTTATAGATTTAGGGGATTTTAAAAATCAAGGAAATGATGACTCCCTAACTTTAACACTGTTCATATAAAGCTCAGTGTAACTGATGATTGTGAGAAATGCAACCTTTTGAACTCTTTCTGCTGAAAATACTTCAGGAAAAAGATACTTAAAATCAAAACACAATCATTATTAGTGATTACAGAAGATGTTAGTTATTCATGGTATTCAGTATGCATGCTTATTTGAATGGGTTCAAACTTACTTTCGGTGATAATGGTGACATAATTGTTATTATCAAGAGCAGGTATCTGTTTTTCTGTGTGGGTAATAGACCAGATTTGACTCCATCAAATGGCATGCACTCAAAAGACAAAAAAAACACAATTACAAAGCAAAGGCAGCAGTTATTTTTGCCTTTGTCAGTGCCAGTACTTAATCCAAGGACTGGATGCAGGAAGTAGTCGAGGGAGTGTTATTCGGCAATTAGCTACAGATGGGGGGGGCTCTCATAATCAACACTGAACATTATGCATTTGATTATCTTAAACTGGGAACATGTGGGGGGAAAGCTCATCTAAGGGGCCGCTAGTGTCACACAGTCTGAACATGTAGCAGTTGATCTTCTACTTTCACAGCACAAAAAGAAGAAGAAAAAAAAAAAAAACACTACATGCTACTTGCTCTAGGAAATCCAAAAGGGAGAGAAATGGGCTGAATCACAGAGGGGGTGGAAACAAAAGTGGAGCAAAAAAAAAAAAAAAAAAAAAAATGATGCAAAAAAGTTGAGGTGAAAAATAAACCAAAAAAAAAAAGGTTGAGACCAACTTACGATTTGCCGCCGTTCAAAAAAGTGGCTTCAAAAACTAAACAGGGGGGAAACAAAAAAACGGAATATTAGAAAAGAGGCCATTGTCAAAATGAAACTTGAAACTTTATTTCCACAAACTGGGAGGGAAATAAGTATCACACAAATATGTCATAATGCCCTCAATGCCACTGGCACAAACATATCTGCACAATAAAACCCATTGATCTACTCTCATTTACTAATCTTAAAACAATTCACACCTTTGTCATTATGGACAGAATATTAACATTTTGCAGAAGAAGAAAGAAAAAAGAAAAAATGTAGGCTGCATTTCTTTTGCAATGAAAAAAGAAAAAATGTGACATTGCAGGCAAGTAACTGCAAGTTATTATTTAATGAATAACTTATTCATGTTCACCACAATCCTTTCACACTAGTCTTATACCGGCTTCTTTTCCCTCTGACCGCGATAGTGAACTTCAAACTTAAGTCACCGTTCCCAAACAAAACATATACTAATAACCTAGTTTCAGACACTGCCTGTGTCCATTCAAAAAGGTCATGCAAAAACAAAATAAATGAATAATATTAAAAAAAACTAAATGACCTGCAATAATAACCTGCATATTTCTGCACAGATGTGTGAAGTGACAGACTTATGATTATGATTCCTGCGGCCTGCCCTGCTCTGTAGGGGCCAAAGTAAAGGCTCCGCTACACAACAGCGCCCCTGGAGGCTGGAGGGCCTCACTCAAGGACGCCTCCAGAGGACACACTCCAATGGGAGTGGGGTTTTTTTGGGAGCAACTACCCTGATTTACCACCATAACCCTCTGCTGCAAATCAGATAAGACGTTTAAATAAAATAAAAAACATATGTAAACAAGTAAGCTCTGAAATGATAATTCAAGAAAAGAGAACATTTAAAGGGGCAGGCCTCCATCTTATTAGAGGCCTCCCTCATGGGTCTATAGGCAGCTCCACAGCTCAGTAGAAATTGCTAATCAACGTCAAATTAATATATCAGAATTACCAAAATGCCTCAAAATATGTCACACCAATGCTACAGCACTGCCAGGTGTTAATGTTCCTTTAAAAAAAAAAAATGTAGGAAAAAGAAAAACGCCCCACTCATCATTGAAGAGAGAGGAGAAGAAGAGAAAAAAAGAAAAAAGCCTGAAAAATTACATCACTCGTGAAAGATTTGCTGCAGAAAACACACCGCCTCGCCTCTGCACCGCCAGAAGCAACAAAGGGAACAGGAAAAACACGTCTTTAAAAAGGAGTCAATTTCAAAACTAGTGCAAATCAAGTTACAGGTGTGGGCGAGATTTTTTTTTTTTTTTTTAAAAGCCTTCTGAAAACACGTTTCCAGGAAAAGGGCGACCCGTTTTTGAAACACCGTCCAGAAAAGACTGGAACCTTCTTCCATCTTTCTCCCCTTCGGAAAATATCACCACAATCAGATAAACAATGAGGCAACACAGCGGCCCTGAAAAAAAACAAAAATGGAGGTGTTTCCCCTTTTCTTTTCTTTTCTCTTTTTTTTTTTAAATGTCTCGAAAAACAAAAGCAAAAATCTTGTTGCGGAAGCTACTTCGCACTAGTTTTCTGCGCAGCTCGATATGCAAACACAAAATGTAGCTACGCCACTAAAGCCAACACAGTCTCGGGAATATACCAGCCAGGAAAAAATGCATTAAAAATGAAAACAAAAACAAAAAAAAGTCCCAAAGAGATTTCAAAGTCGAGAAAAAAAAATGAAAAAAAAATATAGGGGGGGAAAAAAATCTCTCGGTTAAAAATACTCACCAGGAGCTTAACACTAAAAATGAGTAAAATTCAACGCTGTTTCTACTTGAGTAGGTAAAGATCCGTTTACGGCTCTGCAGGCTGATCGTATCACCTTGAAACAGTGGACACGAAATGGCGTCGTCTCAAGCACGCACAACAGAAGAAGGGTAACGCCCACCGCTGCGTAACAGTTCCTGATTGGCTAATCAAACCGCCCCGTGTGGCTGTGCTCTTCACCGATTGGCGGACGCGCTGGTCAGTCCAGCTCACGAATTTTGACACACGCGGGCTGCCGTCCTCGGATTGGTTTGAAGAACAGCCTCATAATACGCGAAGGACTGCCCACACCTTCGTCAGGCCCCTCGCGCTACACGAGCAGCCATTATTATTCCTCAGATGCGAAGAGTTAATATCTGATATATAGATATGATGCTTTATTATTTTGTAATATGTTGTGCACACATAATGACGACAGAGAGCAAGATGTCCGATGTTGCTGTATGGGACAGGGACTGTTAATGTGGCATGGAATATAATGTAATATAGCAATTTTAATACAAAGCAACACATTTTATTGATAGAATGTACATTATGATGTGGAAGACAGCGAGTCGGGAACTGATTTGGGGTTTCACCATAGTTTTAGGCTTTATTTATTTATATAAAATATACTTATATAATATAAATATATGTATATTAATATATTATATACATTGTTGGAAGACATGCAATTTTATGTGATTATCTCATCGACGTAATGCCCTTTAAACTGTGGTTTTAACTGAGAGTGTTTCAACACTTTTCAACATAAAGAAAGCTAAATACCTTATATAGACAAAAGACAAAGTAACAGACTTTTGAGGCCCGTTGAGCCGTTAAGCAAGTTCCTGTCACAACTTACCTAAAAGTAGAACAATCTGAAGGAAAAGAGCCTTAAATGGCATACGACCGTTAGCTCAAACCTGCTGACTTCTTGAGGTATAGGATGCAAGATGTATGCGATTAGGCCTCCACGTGGCCCAGACATGAGGCTCATAAACTGAGATAACCAGAAGCAGCAGTCGGTTCTTTTAAAGTTTAACATTTTGTTACGTGTGTTTTATTTCTTTAATATGACATGGACTTTAGACTAAGTCACCTCTGGCCAGATCCTCCGTAAATTGACTCAACATCAACATCAATAGCCCTTGCACCATTTTTGTTGTCTAGTTCAGTGGTTCTCAACCTTTTTTTCAGGGATTTACCCCATGTGAAATATTTATTTCAGCCAAATGCATTTGGTTCAGCAGTCAAAGTACAAATAGAAATGCTAAAACTAGTTACAGAGGAAAACAGAAAAACAAACACGTGTAACGTCTTAAAGGAATAACACGTGAAGCTTTGTGAATGCATGCGTCGGACCAGTGCAAAGCATTTTTGGTGGAACAAAAATATGTAATACACAGTACTGTGCCATAAGTGTCTGATTTAATATAGTATATATACAATTCAGTTTATTAACTTACAATTATATTTGATTTAATATTTATTAAATAAAGAAATGTAAAGGATTTTTTGAGTGAATGCTCATTTTAAATATATCTCTCGTACCCCATTTGAGAACCACTGGTCTAGTTAGTCACTGTACATTCTTTATACTCCATATACACTGCACATAGTTTTAATTTTTGCACTTTCTTTATTGTTTAATTTCCTAAATGAATACGCTCTACTGTTTTGTTTTGTTGTATATATTGAGTATTTTGTATTTTGCATTCCCGATATTATTTTTGTGTGTCTTTTTTGTGTCTTGAAAAGCATACTGTATGTTTTAACAAGAAAGAGGTCAATGAGAAGTCCCTAGCATTTACACAGTATATGATTAATAAACAGAACATTATTAATATAACAGTGAAACAGTAATTGATTAAGAGTAAATATGTGTTTTCTTCCAACGATATACAATATATGTAATATATCATTATTTATATATATATATTTATTGGATTCATGAAAACGGAATAGCATGACAATTTCATACACCTGTCCATTTTCTTTTGTGCTGCAAAAAAATGTCACTTCAAACAACAAATGTCATAAATAACAATAACAATATGTATATATATATATATATATATATATATATATATATATATATATATATATATGTATATATATATCACACCAGTGACCGCGTGGCTTTTGAAAGTACATCAGCAGGGTCCCCCTTTCATCATTTTCCGTGATATTGGACCGAAGGAATAAATGAATAAATATGGTCCTCCATCCTCCTGCGAGCTCGAGGCAGAGTGGCGTCCCGTCTCAGGTCGGACTCGGGAGCTCTCAGCACTTCCTCCAGCCTGCACTGCTCCTCGTCCTCCTGGTGGTTCAACACACAGCGGATTAACAAAACCAGTCGATCTTTCTTTTCTTCTCCCAGAACGGTGCTTCACCCTCGAAAGCATCTGAGATCAAATCCCAAACCTGTGTTTGAGTTTGTTGGCGTTTCCTCCTGGCCGTGGGCGTGTTCGGGCCCGGGCTTCCTGCCCCGCTCCTCTGGCGTTCCCTCTCTCTCTGCAGGAGGATGGCCTGCCGCGTGGTCCTGTACTCCAGGGAAAAGTTGCTGATGGTTTTGCAGAAGTCCTCCGCTTTGGTGTCCCTCGCCATAGCTCGGGAGTAGCCGAGGAATAAGAGGAAAGAGTGGAACCTGGAGGCCCAAATGCAAGGTGTTAGTCCACGAGTTAAACTTAACCACTGCAGCAATAAGAAGGACAACGTGTGGCCTCAGGCTCAAACATTGTACAGATGACACACAACTGGACACGAGTGAACACAATTAATCAAACCTCGCCCTCACCTGTTGATGACCCGGCGATGGACGGCTCTCACGACCTTCAGCCTCTCCTCGCACTCTTTTAAAATCTGCGGCAGCCGGTGACGGAGCGAGCCCTCCTCATTTCCTCCACCTCCTCCTCCTCCTCCTCTCCTCTTCTCCACCTTCCCTCCTCTCCTCTTCCCCTCTGCCTTGTCCAGGATCTTAAGCTGCTCCCATGATGCTTTGCACAGGGCCTCCAGCTGGGTGAGGTTGGACTGGACTAGGGAGTAGTCGAACTGGAGAGAAGAGAAAGAGAGGGGACGTTTGGGCACTTTGTCGTGGATTCACAGCGGTGCGATATATTCGTTTCATAGTCCAGTTTCTACTTGGTTTGCACCTGATCTTACTCAAATGCACACACAAAGGCTGGGTGTACACACCTTGCCAGCTTTGGTGACAGCGGTGATGTCGGAGTGGAGGTCGGTGGACAGTGGGTAGAGCTGCAGCAGCAGCACGCAGACGTGGAGCAGCAGCGGCTGGCGAGTGTGTGTATCCCTCACCTGGGACAGCTTCCCCAGGTAACTCAGCTCAAAGCCCCGGGCCTTGGCATGTCAACATTGAGAGGATTTAGTTGGAAAGGTAAAAAAAAAAAATTGATTGATTCAAGATGGAGGATGAAGATTGGGATCGCTCACCTTGCGGCCGTTGAGGAAGTTGCCGATCGCCAGCACCGTGGCCAGCAGACACCTGAAGGTCTGGCTGGCCGCCAGCTGCTCCATGGCCAGCTTCAGATGGAAGAGAGGCTCGGCCAGCTCCTGCCGCCAAGGAGGACAATGTGGTGATTCATAGGTGAGCCATCGAATCCGTGTTATTTTTAGTCTGGTGACACGTTTGGTGGATGGAAGTCATGGCTGTGACGTGTTGGTGATGGCGCTCGTGTAGGCGGCATCAGCGGTAGTCACGCTCACGCTATAGATCCAGTTTTATTTGTCTTATGCAAATGCAGGAGTTTGTACCATGAAGCCATGCAGGTTGAATCACTCTTTGCATCATTTAGACCAGTGTTTGGTGAACTTTAAAATAAACCGCCACCCAATTCACAACAGGCCTTCTCAAATGGCGGATTTGTGCGTAAATTAACGTTCCAAACCATTTTTACTGCCATTTATGCGTCACCTTTTATTATCTTGAGTACATAAAACAGTCATTTTGAAGAGATTTCAGTTTAATACTTTGTTGTATCAATGATTTAAACCATATACACGCGTTAAATACTTAATGAATACGCCCAAATAAGTACAATACGGTGGAGTTTTCAGGCTTATCATTTTAAATTCCTCCCGTTAGTAAAACAAACAGAATACACGTTAGTCTTTGACATTAGATTTAATGTTATAAGTAAGCTACACTTATCAGAACAATATGAACATGCATGCGCCCTCATGGCTCAAAGGTGTACTGCACATATACATAACTAAATAAATAACTAAAAGACCATTAGAGACCTAAATAAAAACTTCCCATCTGTGTGTCCAGACCAAGTCTTTGGAAATGTAAAGGGTAGCAAAACAGACTCTCCATCTTTACGAAAATGCTGTTAATGAATCCATTCTTCTAAGTTTTCACTTACCCTCTCTAAGGAGTCGTAGTCCAGAGCGAAGGCCCACAGCTGAAGCCTGGAGGTCAGATGTGGGATTTCCCCCAAAGTGAGCAGGCAGAGCTCGGCCGGGGCCAGAGGGGCGTGGGGGTTCTGGGCCTGGGCCTCCTTGATCAGACACACTTCCTCCTCTGTTGGGATCAGCGCTGTGAGCCGCTGTTTTAGAAGGGAACGTGGAAAGAGATGAACTCGACAGAAGCTGCGTGTCTGTCCTTAAGCTCAGGTTTCATTTCGGCGAGGACAACGAATTGCAGGTCAGGAAAAAAGACTTTAGAGGTTAAGCGAATGCCGAAGGTCAAATTCTCGCGACCTCTGTACCTGAACGTCCTCTCTGTCCAGCACGCTGCTGTCCATGCTGTAGATCGCCGGGGGGAGGAGGCGGGGAGGGGGCAGGCGGCTCAGGGCGATGGTGATGATGTTACTCCTCTTCATCCCCAACACTGAAAGCGCTGTCGGCTTCTGTCGCGGGATGAAGAGGAGGATATGAGACAGTTGTTTCTGTAAGCGCATGTAAGGTTGCATTTCGTCACCTTCCTAAAATAATGGCCAAGTCATTTATTCAGGTTTTTCAGAAAACACCAAAAACTTGACCAAATGTAATCGGGGTGCACAAGCTGCACAACAGGCATACTGTAATACCGGTCAAATGATGTTATGATTACTAATATTATGTTCGAGTGAGATTTTCATTGACAAAAATGCTAACTAAATTGCTAGCTTAAATGCTAGCTTCAAAGTGCCATCCTGAAAAGCTTGTAAAATTGCCTAAGTCACATTTTCTTTTGACTTAGGCAAAATAAAATAGCCTAAGTCACACTCTTGACAAAAAATGACTTAGGCCATTATTTTAGGAAGGTGACGATTTGTCCCACTGAATAAATATTTGACAATCAGATTTGTAAAAAGATTTGGAGCCCTGTATTCCACCTTAATGGATCAATCGGTGCAAAAATGCCTTATTTGACAGGAAAGGACATCTAGTTGAGGGCAAGAAATGTTTGGTGAGTAGTGCAGAAATGTTGCATCACATGCTCTAATATCTAAAAATTTTCTCACAATTTCCCCAAAGTTTAAATTGCTTATAGTTTCTCCTTAAATCTGATGCTGCAAAAACACATGGGCCAGCATCATCTCGCTCCACTCCTGAGACGTCATGCTGTCTCGTGGGTCTTACCTGCCTCCCAGAAGCCACGTTGAAGCTGCTGCTACTGCCCTTAGATTCAAACAGGCACTCCAGCCGGTCGGTGTCCAAGTGGACCGGCTCGAGTCCGGCCCAAATGGTCCGGGCCCCGAAGCGCGTCATTCTGGGGAGGGGAGCTAAACTCTGCAGCTCCCTCCAGTGGAGCCTCACGGTGCGGCATTTGGCGGTCGGTCCCTCGAGGGAGGCAGAGGGCAAAGGTGGGGCGAGCGGGGGAGGGGGAGGAAGAGGGGGAGGAAGGGGAGGTGGCGCCGGAGGGCCTCGGGGGCACGCCGACGGTTCGCCGGTCGAGCCGGTCGCCTCGTCCTCTGTGCTGTCTTCCTCGTCCCAGAGGTCTGAGAAGTCCAAAGCGTTGAGGCAGAGACGCGCAGCGGGTTTCAGGAAGGATTGGTCGAAATCCCAAATCGGGGGGTTATCCCTGGCTGGGTCCGGCTCCTTCATTGGCCTGTCAGAGCTGTCCGTGAAGTTCTGTTGACAAACCAGGTGATAACTTCTGTTTTGAGCTGCAGGAAGAAAGCATGCCCCTTCCTCTCATTAGATAAGAACAAGGCCTTTTTGAGGATCCGGTCCCATTAGCTTTGCTTATGGCGCACGCGGCCGGCTGAACTTGATCCCTTCCTCGTCTCCTCGCTGACGCAGTGGATGCACGTGGACGCCCGGCCTCACCCGTCGACCACGGAGGCGCACAGATCACGATCTTCGAAAACCGCCCGCAGCACCGCGACCTGCAATTGCCTCGGCCTCGCCAGCGTTTTGGTTCTTCGGGTCTCAAATGGCGAGCCCGACGCCTCGATCCAAAAGTCCACCGTGACCTCGGTCAAAGGGGAACGAATTCATAGGCGTTTTGGACGCTTCGTTTGGTCCTCCGTCCGACTCCGACTGGGGAGAATCCAAGCAACTCTCTCTAGAATATCCAAATGACGCTTCTGCAGCTATGCCTTGACTTTCATCTCTCTTTCTCTCTGAGTGAGAGATTTAGAGAGCAGAGAGTGAGAGAGAGAGAGAGAGAGGTGCATTTGTCCGTTGGTGCATCACTCTTGGCTTATTTGAGTTGCACCCTTTCCCTTAATTTCCTTATCGAGCCTGCATCTCCTGTTTGTATTGCTACTTGTGTATACACAAAGTATATCTGCCTCTGGAGATCTGTTACTCCCCTCCTCCTCCTCCTCTCCCCCGTGAAGGCATAAAAGAGCACGACTGACCAAATCTGGCCGTGCATCCCCCATTTTTTAACACCGTGCAACTTCGTGGACGACACATCCGAGACGCCTCGATGAGACGTGCCGCAAAGTTTCTGTGCGTTTGGATCGGTGCATGTAAGGACCAGCATGGGCCGTTTGAAAAAATAAATAAAAAAGGAAGAAATAGTCACATGCACAGCCTCACCGGGTGAAATTGAAAGCGCCTGCAGTCCCATACAGTGTACGGTTAGGTTCACAGCGGTCATTTGCATGGTCGACATGCAGCCGTAATGAGGAATCCCTCCCTCGGACCATTAGGTGGCCCCTAATTACACTTTATCTCGTTCAGTGGCCCCGCTGTCTGGAGGCGGGAACGGGACTCCTGGGACATCGAGTCCAGAACGAGCTCTCTTTGGAAAGCTCAAGAGCTTTTAAGCATTTATGTATCGACGGTGTTTTCAAGAGCTTAAATACTCTTTGTTGGTTTTTGTGTACTATTGCCAATGATAATCAATATGTAACTGGTTCTGAAGATCCACTATGACGCCGACTCTCTTAGCGGGACAGTGTTTTGGTGTTGATGTGGCGCAGCTACTGAAACACAGATTTCCCACAGGGAAAGACATTTCCGGGTGATTTCCTGAGAACTGGCCCCGGTACTTTCTGTCTGTGTGTGTGTGTGTGTGGTAAGAGTTGTGCATGTAAACGTGCGTTCCTCTGTCTGAATGAAGTCCAACTCTCTCAGTGTCTTCACAGCTTCAAGATAAAGATCGGGGTAAAAATGAGATGTAATCTCAGCAGTTTGCTTTGAGAGCGTTCACGTTTTCTACACAGCTCGGATTATTTATAAATCCTATTAAATAAAAAGGGATAGTCATCCCGGGCTGCGGGCCAGGGATGACCTTAGATGACCTTTTATGTGCGAAAATATAGACGATGACTTCATTATGATGCCTGCGAGCCAACTCATTTCTGAATTTGTTACAAAAGATGAGCTGAGCTGTGAGCACAAATTCAATACACACACACACAATTCCGTGGCGGTCGAGAGAGTATACGTACATGTAGGCTCCCTACTTTGGACCTGATGATTGACGGGTTCACAACACCACGTTGGGATCATGATCCAGGAGGGGGAACCCTGCCAGAGATATGGAGAGGACCAGTTGGGCTTTTCTGAAAGCTGGATTACCAATTGTTAGAGCAATGTTGTGAATGCACTTTGAAAACACTGAATTAACTAAAATAATACAAATCTTAAAGGACCCCACGTGTACAATGGCGACGGTATGATTTGTCTTAATGTATTTGTTGCTGTTTGCCTGTAGGTACATTTCTGCTCTAAATATATGGATATGAATGGGCTGTGAAAATATTTAGGAGAATAAAGCGCTGATTTTTGTGTCCAAATCCAATTGATATTCAATTCATCTTTGTTTCAGTTTTGAAGCCAGAGAACACAAGGTGAGGTCACTTCCTGAACAAAGGCACAAATACAAACAGTGTTATTCGAGCGCCCCCTCACCTCCCACCTCCCACCACCTGTTGTCTGACTTTCCACAATACGGTCTTTTATTTTGAAAAAGTCCCGAACGGAAGTCCCCGCCGCTCTCCGCGCTCCCGCGTTGCTTTTGGGTGACATTCGGCATCCCGGTGAGCGCGCGCTACGGCCGTACACTGGAGCTGCCCGTCATCGCTCGAGCTGACGTCACTCCGGAGGGGGATTTGCTACGATGTCCAACCTTCACAAGCGGCGCGAGCTCCCGGCTTCCCCGCGCCGCGATGAGTGCGTTCACTGTGTTGCGGCTTTACTCCATGTTCCCGCACAGGATGCGCACGAGGTAAACATCTTCTATCTTATTATCGCTTAGAAATAAGTTATCTGTGCGTGCATACTACTACTAATTATATGTGTTTGATTGTCACTAGAAAACGTGATATCTTAATTGATGACGTCATCTTTCTTCGTATCATCTTTCTCGTCTTTATATCTGAAAAGTTGTCTCTAACGTTGCGTGTCGTCGGCTCTTACGTAACGAGATGCGGACACTGAGCAGATGTTACAGCGAGGCTGCGTCTGTCCACCACTGTAACGCCAAATAAATAAATAAATAAATAATCTCATTTCTTTGATTAAAGCAAAAAAAAAGCACAAAAAAAAAAGAAGTGTCATAGGAATGTAAGACTATTACAGATTATTAATTCATAAATAACACAAAGCCATTATTCATATTAGAAAGTGGAGCCATTTAGAATAACCTTTGCTTGACATCAAAAGGGACATAATTGGAGGAGCTTTGTATTCAATATTAATATAATAATAATAATAATAATAATAATAATAATAATAATAATAATAATAGTATTTATAAAGCACATTTCCCAGACAAAAGAGGTTTAAAAAACACAGTATAAACACATTAAAATATGGAGTAAAAAAACATAATAAAACAAGTAATACAAAATAAATAAATAAAAACAGATAACAAGTCATTTTACTCACAAATATATTAGGATAGTTTTTTCTTTTGATAGTTTTTAGTTTAGTTAAATTATTTGTAGTAGTTGTCTAGGTCTTTAGATTGTTTATTGGTTTATTAATGGGTAATGCTGTGGGCACCTGGGGTTTATATATAGGAGTAGGCGGGTACAGGACCAGCATGCACCTGGGTAGGCCTATGCTTTTCTTTGATGTATTGCACAAATGGCCACTACAATCATGATTGCTCAGATACTTTTGAATATTATCGACCTTTCACCAATATCACAATTCTAACTGTGACATTGAAACCTGCCGTTACTGAGCTGTGTGTGTGTGTGTGTGTGTGTGTGTGCGCTGCAGCAGGTCTCCGTGAGCGTGTGAGCCGGGTCGGAGGTCATGCTGCGGAGGGAACCGGACCCCCGCGGCCTCTTTTCCTCCGGAGAGACGTCTGACAATGACTGTGAGGTGAGCTCATTCATTTACACCCGTTACCTGCATATTGGGACTCTCTAAATGACACACAAGCGGCTTAATCACACTTTATGGACCGCAAATTCACACAAAGTTACATTTTAACTTGAAATATAAGCGATACAACGTGTTCAACTCAAACTCAATCTGCCGAACGGACAACATAGAATCATATATTTTGATTATTGTTCGTTGTGATAATATGCCGCGTGCTCAGCGATATAAAAAAGGGCCGAGAACCCGCCACAAACAGCCGTCTGTCCTCTCTGTCTCTGTCTCAGATGGGTGCGCGCTGTGGGGAGGTGGATGTTGTGTGTCTGTGCGAGGCCGGGCCCCGTGCAGCTCACTCAGACGCACACACGCCCACGCCGGTGAGTGCTCCGGTGAGCCACTTGAGGGCCTGTGGCCGCCGCTCAGTGTTGTTTCTTCATCTGTAACCGCGCTCTAAATACATACCTTTAACTTCCCCGCCGACCTCTTTCCATCTGCTGCCTGCTGTGTGTGTGTGTGTGTGTGTGTGTGTGTGTGTGTTCTTAACCGTGTGTATACCGTCCATGATGTTGTCACGATGTCTTTCCTTCAATATCTTCTTCTCTCAGGACACGCTGCCGTGTGAACACTGTGGGAAAAACAGGGTGATGGTGACCAGGTTCTCTGAGGGATACGGCACAGAGGTGATGTGCGACCTGTGTGTGCTTTGTCTCCGACAAAAGTACTCTCTCCCACAACAAAACTGCATTTTTATTTATATTTTGTGGGAAATGTATTTCGTTGGGGATTATGTTTGCTTTTGATGTGTCAGGAATAAGTTTCACATCGGTCAGCGTAGAGAAGAGGGGTTAAAAAACACCCAGGAGACGGCTACTTGTGTCCTGTAAACATAACCAGGTAGTACTTTAGTTGTTTAAACATAACCAGATACATCTGATGTTTAAACATAACCAAGTAGTACTTTGGTTGTCTAAACATAACCAAGTAGTACTTTTGCTGCGAAGATATAACTAAACTACTAACTAGTACTTTCGTTGCCTCAACATAAATAAGTAATATTTCTTTGTCTTAACATAATCAAGTAGTACTTGTGTGGCCTAAACCAAGTACTGTTCTGTTTTCATTTTGTCAAACTAAGACTTTTTTTAAATTAAACCGAACTAACTTCAAACGTAATCCAGGCGAAAGGACGGTTCCCTTCAAACTCAGTTGAGAGTATTTTTGCAGAGACGTACATTGTGGTGCGTGTTTCTTTCTGACAGGCGTGTGCATGCGACTATTTACTATTACGAGTCTGACATGCATGTGTCTGAAGATTTGATATTGACGTCGCCTTTATTTTAGCTTTTGTATTTGTTTGGCCGTTTCAAGGTTGCAGCATGTGACGAACAGCGTTCATTAAATGAGAGAAATATTTGGGAATTGAGAGGAATGACATCATTTATGTTCCCGGTCACAAGCAAACCTGAAAGGACGAAACATTGTTCATGGAAGCCATATTATTACCACTGTTTTCTTTTCTTTTTTTAAGGAATAGTGCAACATTTTGGGATGTACTCTATAATATACTATAGAGAAAGATGAGAAGAGCAATAACACTCCTCAGACTGAGGGCATAAGCATATTTCCCAAAATGTCAACTATTCCTTTAATCGTCTAAATTATTAAGTAATTTAGGGACCTCAGATATTCTCTTTGCAAAAATTGTAGTGCTGCTACTTTGAGGTAAACATCTCTTGTTTAAATGTTCAATAATATATGTATGATGTAGAGTTTTAGGGGTTACCAACATTTTAATTTTTATTTATTTATTCATATTTTTAGGAATATAAACAGCTTGTGATCAACATACATATTTTGGTCGGCACCCCAAAAGTATTAAGGATTGATGCCCAGCTCTACCTGTCAATGATGCACAAATCATGAAGATGAATTATGGTGTTTTTTACGTACACAGTACTATTTAAAAAAAAAAAAACAGTAGGAAGCAAGCAGCAGATTAGGTGTCTCTGAGCTCATTACTCATGTGTAGAGGTGTCAGCTGATTCACACCTAATAATAATGGTGATAATAATGAGTGACGCGCGAGAACACGCACACAGACAAAGTGTCGCTGCGTTTGGTTTACAAATCGTGGCGCTCGGCGATGATTCACCGCGCGGCTCATCTGTGTCTCATCCAACGACTACAAAATAAAAGCCCCCAACAGTAATGTGGGGGTTGTATTCAGAAATAGGCTTTCAAATCTCTCTCAAAAAAGGACGGAACAACTTCGAGCAAATTATCTGTATATTACATTTGCCCGTTTTCTGCACGTTTCTGTATTTGTTTAAATATTAAATTGGTTTCATTCCTCTGCAGGAGGAGTGCGTATTGTCTGACCCTCAGGGTGAGAGTGATGCCGATGCTGATATAGAGGACACAGATTGCAGGTTCGGTGTGCACACACACACACACACACACACACGCGCACGCACGCACACGTGCATGCCCGCGCGCAGCACTGCTTCTCTGACCTCGTGCCCTTTAACCCGATGTGTTCAGGCTCCAGGAGCCGGGTCCTCTCCAGCGAATCAGCTCGCGGAGGCGCAGGCGTCCGCAGGTCGCGCGCCAAGACACCACCGAGAGCGAGGACGACGGCGGGCAAAGCCACCGGTCGCACCGCTGGAACCTCCGGCTCAGTCCTGACCGAGCACACAGCAGGACCATACTGGAGGTAGAACACTCAGCAATGGAGAGGCCAATTAGTCTCAGTACACAAGGCTGTGTGACATAGTTTATTTACTGGTTTAGAACCGGGTTAAGCTCAACCAAACTAGCTGGACCAGAGCTAAACTGCAGCTGAAAGAATTATAGAATTAACCAAAGAAGGTTCCACCGCCAAATTGGTAATGCAGAGAACAGCTGCACATTAGTATGTAGTGCTGCAGGAATGAGTCTTATAACCCAGATTTCTTAAAAAAAAAAAAAGGGGGTTCTGGTTAGACGCCTGAAAAAATGTCTGTACCGTAAAACAAGTCAAATCACATAATTTCGCCCACAACAAGCCCCGCCTCTTTTCTTCTGTGTCCTCCAGGAGAGCGTGTCACAGGTCAGGCCGCTGGTCATCTCCCGGCCGGACGCGGAGAGGCCGCCCGAGCCGCCCCGAGGCTCCCGGCGCCTGACGTCTCTGTGGCCGCCGTCCCTCTCTCTCCCTCTCGTCCTCCTCCTCTTGCTGCCGCTCTCCCTCTCCCTCGTCATCGTCATCGTGTCTCTCCTTCGACCGCGGGCCAGCGCTTGATCCGCAGCTTCCGTTTCGAGAGGGTGGTTTCATTTTCATAAGGCTCCGCCCACTCCCACAATGCAGTGGGTGGCACAAAAAATGTAAACAAAAACAGAATAGTAAGTTTATGCTTTAATAGACATAACCATCCATATTTTAGAGTTAGTTTTCTTTACCCCCTCCTAGAAGATAGAGATTTTAAACGTTTGGGACCTTCAGCTTCATTCTAACCAGAGAGGCACAGGTTCAAATACATTCACTCTTTATACATCCAGAATCTGTTCACGACATAAACTCAGCCCTCGCTCTTGCCTCATGAAATCTCACCTTCTGTCTCGCTTTCTCACCCCCTCGTTTGTAAAAATAGACCTCGACTCGTCTCACTCCTTTTCTAATGAGCCACAGGAGTGATGCGCAAGGGGGAAAGGTTTCAGGGCTTCAGGAGAACCTTCGAAACATAAACACCCCCCAGAAAAAAACAGGCTCAGTGGGACAATATTTAAAAGATGATGCTGTGAACTATGCAATTCTTCCCTTCCCACCGCGGCATCCTGGCTGCTGTTTAAAGAAGTCTCCTATTTCTTTGGCACCGTCGTCACCTTCTTGGCCCCGTCTCTTTTCTCTTCGGGAAACAGGGAGTTATAGTTTTAAAATAGAGCATGACCCAATTAAAAAAGGCAATAGCTGAAGAGATCTGATGCAGCTCATGATCTGGCAGTACATCTGATGGTTACGTGTATACTTTTATTGTTGCAGACTCATTTACAAAAAGATGGATCCTTTTTCTTCTTCTTCTTCTTCTTCTTCTTCTTCTTCTTCTTCTTCTTCTTGGACAAATTCATACAGTAGTTTTCAGTCAAATAAACCAACCTCACAATAGAAGGAGCTGTTGTGAAACTTAATTATGTTGAAGCAATTTAAACACAGTCTTACAGTTGTTTGCTATTATGTTGAATACTAATATTTATGTTGTATTTATATTTATTAATTATTATTTAAGAGGAGAAGTGAGCTTGACAATCAGTCATTGTTACTCATTCCAAGCCCAAATAGTTGGAATAAAAGCTGTGGCTTTTTCTGTAATGTATGTTTTATTTCATGTTTTTTCTCTCTCCACAGTTGCTTGTAGAAATGTTTATTCCAAATTAAGACAAGGTTGTATTTAACAGTATGAGCCAATCGGATTCATGTTTAGCAACTTAGCAACTTTTTTATTTTTCTTCTATTTTCCAGCCTATGTTGTAATGCCGTTCTTAAATGTATCTCCATGTGTGTATGGATTCATAGAAGTTCAATAAAACTAGATTGTATTTTGACAAGAAAATGCTTTTTTGTTGTTGTAAATAACAGCCGCGCAAAGACAGCTAGTAGCAGACAGCTAGTAACAGACAGCTAGTAGCAGACAACTAGTAGCAGACAGCGAGTAGCAGACAGCTATAGCAGACAACTAGTAGCAGACAGTGAGTAGCAGACAGCGAGTAGCAGACAGCTAGTAGCAGACAGCGAGTAGCAGACAGCTATAGCAGACAACTAGTAGCAGACAGTGAGTAGCAGACAACTAGTAGCAGACAGCGAGTAGCAGACAGCTATAGCAGACAACTAGTAGCAGACAGTGAGTAGCAGACAGCTAGAAGCAGACAGCTAGTAGCAGACAGCTAGAAGCAGACAGCTATAGCAGACAACTAGTAGCAGACAGCTAGTAGCAGACAGCTAGTAGCAGACAGCTAGTAGCAGACAGCTATAGCAGACAACTAGTAGCAGACAACTAGTAGCAGACAGCTAGTAGCAGACAGCTAGAAGCAGACAGCTATAGCAGACAGCTAGTAACAGACAGCGAGTAGCAGACAGCGAGTAGCAGACAGCTAGTAGCAGACAGCTAGTAGCAGACAACTAGTAACAGACAGCGAGTAGCAGACAGCTAGTAGCAGACAGCTATAGCAGACAGCTATAGCAGACAACTAGTAACAGACAGCGAGTAGCAGACAGCTAGTAGCAGACAGCTATAGTAGACAGCTAATAGCAGACAGCTAGCATTTCTCCTCTCTGCTGGTTGCCTGCATCATGGTGCATCGACCCGCACACAACACTACAAATAGTTGTTACCATGATGACACATATAGACTCCCAAGATTAACACAATACCAGCCGCATGCTGTCGCAGGCAGATTTTATCCTTCCTTCAGCGGAGTTAAGCTAGCTGTGTGCCCCTGTTTCCAGTCTTTATGCTAAGCTAAGCTAACCAGCTTCATGCTACCCGTACAGACGTACAAATGTGGACGTTCTTCTCGAATGTGCTCAGTTACAATTCAGAAATAATGTGTTCATACAGTTTTTAAAATAAAGCTTTGATAAGTGAAGACGATGCTGCCGCTATTAAGAAGAAGAATATAAAGAGGAATCTGCCTCTTCTGGTCCCAGCAGTGTGTGCTGCTCTTGAAACAGAGGGCCTGGAGGTTAGCGCTCCTCACTCCTCCTCTCGCTGCGTGCGTCGTCATGGTAACAATCAGTACTTCAGAGGAAACAGACTTTTCATAAGTAGATTGTGAGCCGCCGCCCGGAGCGAAGCGCTCACCGTGGGCGATAATGTGAAGACCGACATCTGCACATCTGCACATCTGCACATCTTTTTCTATACGTGGCACTTAAGGATGTCTCGAAATGTCAAACATTCAGCTCGAGTCCTCAATTTATTTAAATGCATTCAACTTATCCTTTTTGCGTAGGGTTGAATAATAACCTGACTCACTTGACTGCTTGTTTAAACCTCCATGTGACTGTGTGTGTGTGAGTGTGTGTGTGTGTGTGTGCGTGTGTGTGTGCGTGTGTGTGTGTGTGTGTTGCCTCACATGTGAAAAGACCAGAGTCATTGCGTTCTCAGGTAGGAGTGTGTTGCCCACCAGTTTCATTTTCCAACTCACCCACTCACAGCGCTTCCACTTCAAAGCGCCTCAATAAAAAACTCACCCTGTGTTGATCAAAATTGAAGAGCTGTGATTTCGGGGCATTTAGAGGCCCGATCTTTAAATTTGGGGAAATAGGCTTGTACTGTTCCATCAGTTGGAGAATAAAGTTAGCTTGCAACGTTTGCTTGCTCATATGACCTGTTGAAGAGCAAAAGAGGTATGAAATGCTCTTCAAGAATGCCAAAATTAAACAATGAAATATTTTCCAGACTTCCACAACATTAAAGTTGTCACTTGAAACTAGGCAGTAGTTATAGGTGCACTATACAGAATGCCTCTCTTTAATAACAATTTAGAAAGGAATACACAAACAATTTACAGATATGATGCAACCCAATGCCATATACAGTATATCAGTGTGGTACAATACAAGGAGAGAATACATTCGGGAGGATCCATTGCCAGCGATTGTACTTGTGATCTGTGCGACTATATTTTAAGTCAAGGTGACAGTGTGACCCAGCTGCTTGCTTTCTTCTGTCAGCACAAAGGGCAACAGGTGTAAATGGAGTTGTTTTGTTTTACGGCCTAGATGTTTCTTCACCCTCACGTCTCTCTATCCATGGCCCAGATTCCACTGGTCTTGGATGTGGAGGAGCAATGTGATCCCACTGGTGACCCCCAGGGCATTTATTACTAATCTCAGAGACATGTGGTCCACAATCAAGATCCCATGACCCCAAAGACACAAACCCAGCTGCCTAGAGGCCTAGATCATACCCTCTTTTATTACTTGCTCGGGTCAAATCTTTACAGTATAGCTTAAGAGCTGATCACTACAGGGAGAGGCTGCAAAGTGGACTCAGTAAATTGCAATAGAATAAACTGCATGGCCTGTAAATATACTGTGCATGGTAAATGATGAAAGTACAAATTGAGGAAACAAAATAAATCTGACACGTAACTTTACATTATAGTGCATCAACCCGTCGCAGACCTTTGTTGGGTCTCAGGATGACATCTCAAAAACTCAAGAATTTAGATTAGATAGTGCTCTGAATATAACAACTTCTTTGGTTATATGGAGTATTAGTGAGTCCGCAACCATGCAACACATGCAGGAGGCGGGAGAGGCAGGAGAGGCGGGAGAGGAACAAACACATGACAGAGCTGGTGTCTGCAGACGGGTGTAGAGGTGACGCAGTTCACAACAATAACAGCAGCATCCAAAGAGCAAAGAGTGCTACGGGACGTACAGGGTTTTCTCAGCGCATTTTTCCTCATAAACCGTTCAGGAAGTAAGTGATCTGCAATTTTAAGACTTCGAGAGGTGTGAATATGTTGAGGGATTAAAAGGATTAGCTCAGATTAGGGTGACACTGGACAGTATGGCAGTAGACGCTAATCAATGCCCCCAGGGATTGGATGAGTGGAGAAGAGAGTGTCTGGAGAAGAGGAAGAGGAGATGGAGGGAGAGGGCGAGGGGGAGTCTGCGGGTTAAAGTCGAGTCGAGTGAAGAGGAGGAAGAGGAGACATGGGATGTGGGCAGCGAGGAAGAAGAAGTGTGTGAAGGCAAGGATGAGGGAGAAGGGGAAGCGAAAAAAAGAGAAAAAGAGAACGCGTTTGAGAGGGTGCCGAAGAAAGGAGAGGAACTTGAGGAAGCTCGGTTAGAAGGAGAAAAGGAGCTAGAGGGGAGGGTGGCTGCAGTCAGGGAAGAAGAGCAGGTCAAGGAGGAAGATGATGATGAAGAGGAGCAATATCACCGTGCAGAGCAATTAAGAAAACACATGAGAAGAACTGAGGATGAAAAAATTCAGCAAAACCAAGAAAGCACGAGCAGAGAGCTCAGAACAGTCACTAACGAAGAACACTTGTCGGATTCAGTGGAATCTGATAAGGAAGATTCTGACTTGACAGGATCAGATGATGGATTAAACAACTTTGACAGAATACAAATTGAAATGAGTGCTGTTGAGAAACAATATAAGGATCCTGTGGAACTGGAAGACCCCGATGAAATTTCACGGGGGAATGAAAATAGCATCCTAGCAACGCAGACTTCAAAGGAAAGAATAGAAGCTGAGGATGAGAAGTTGACAGATGAGAAAAGAGCAGTTGTAGAATCATCTCGGACAACTGAAGAAGAAAGGTTTCAAGTTGATCACAGTGAGCTTCAACAGGAAGAGGAAGAGTCTACGGATGATGAGGAAGCAGAACATTCACCGGATGAAGAAGCAGATAATGAGGAAGATGTGGTGAAGGTTTACTGCAAAGACGATAATTGCACAGACGTCTTCCGCACCTTGACAGCGTTCAGGGACTCCTCCCTTCTCACTGACCTTACTTTGAGCACAAAGGACGGGACGAGTTTCCACGTACACTCCCCTGTCCTGGCCGCTGTCAGCCTCCGTATCCGAGAAAGACTCCAAAGTAATGGAGATAACGAGAGAAAAGATGCACGTGTCGGACTCCACGGGTGGTCAGTGTCTCTGGGTCCAGAGGTGGATCAGGTTGGATTGAAGGCAGTGGTGGACTTTGCCTACACTGGACTCATATCATGTCTGAACAAGAACACGCGGCACCAGATAAAGGCTGCGGCTCAAACGCTGGGCGCCCCCAGGGTGCTGGATCTCTGCAAAGAAGAGGAGGAACAGTCCACAAAAACTGGAGGACGGGAGAAAGACGACGTGATGTCGGCTGCAGAAGAAATGAAGGTCAGTCTTCGGTCCATTAAACAGCTGAGGATGGAGAGAGTGGGCTGTGATGTCGTTCTGGAGGCTCTCGGAGGATCGCTTCACGGTGAGTAGAACTCCTTGACTAGCTCGTCAAGCATTAACCGCCCAACCAGAACGGTTTGACTTTCCATTCATGTGGCCAAATATATAGATGTATTTGGTGGAGAAACCAAATGGAGAAGCAGACAAGTCACTAGATGCTTCCAACTATGTTATCTATGGTCTTGTACAGAATGTCAAATACCAAGACAGAGTTTATTGAGTTGTTAAACTCAATAAACTCTGTTCAAAACACGAACAGAACATGTAGGTGTCCTCGTCTGTGTTTATTATCCACGTCAACCCCTTTGCTTTAACCAACCGAAGAGGCATTCGGCTGAAAGTCACTGGTTAACACGGTCACCCGTTACACTGAAATACTTGTCATCCTGTCAAGTCAGTTGTTTGAATACCAAGTCTGACTACCGAACATAAGATAACCATTTTGCGTGCTAACTCGCCTGGATGGCTCATGCAAAACATCACCTCCATTGCCGACATGCCAACACATATTTTTTATGACATTGGCTGTAAAAGAGATAGAGTATAATAATAGCAGCCTCTTTAGAGGCCTCGATCCGTCGATCGCTGGTTTCCCAACTGAAGTAGACTCATCAGGTTTCCAAATCAAACATAAATATGAAGAATGAAAGTTGAACTTTACTGTTTGAAAGGAATATTCATGCATAACTTTGGCGTCTTCATTCTGAAGGATTTCTTGGAATCTCTTTTCACCTCTGCAGAGGTTAGGTGTTATATCTCAGTCAGGTCTTTTTATTTGCAACATATGCCCTTTGTGCTGTCAGAGAAAGCAAACAGCTGGGTCACACTGTCACCTTGACTTGAACTATAGTCGCACAGATCACAAGTGCAAGATATTTCATGAACTCCTCAAAAGATGTATTATTTTTGATGGAACATTAGACCACAGGGATTCGTTTTTTTTTCTAATGTACGTAATACAACATGTAGTTTTCACCCATTGCTCCCAGATTGTGAGTTTTACAAGCTAAGTGAGTTGTTGCAATAATAATCAAATGAACAAGGTCTCTAGGAAACAGCTTGATGATAAACGAGTGCCATACCTCAGTCTGGATTACAGTTTCTACTATACTGTTCTCATTACCGTCCTCCCTTCAGTCCACAGAGTCATCCTGGCTGTGAGCAGTGACTACTTCCGCGGCATGTTCACCTTGGAGATGAAGGAGTCCCATCAGCCTTTTGTGACCCTTCCCTTCCTGTTGGCATCGGAGCTGGAGGTTTTGATCGACTGCTCCTACAGCGAGGCTCTCCCCATCAGCTGGAAGTGCGTCTTCGAGATCACCAGCATCGCTCTCCAGCTCCAGTACCGGCCTGCCCTCTCTTTGTGCCTGAACTTTCTGCATCGAGAAATAAATCCTCGCTCCTGCCTGGACGTGGCATCTTTTGCTGAGGCCTACGAGATGGCGCCGCTTCTTGAAGTCGCAGACAGTTTTGTTTCGCGGCAATTCGAAAAGGTGGCGGGTATCTTAAAGTTCAAGGACCTGCCAGCCAAAAAGCTCCTCAAGTACTTGAATAGTCGTTCGCTCTGTGTTCCATCCGAGCTTGTTGTGTTCAAGGCAGTGGTCGCATGGATCCAAGCAAAACCCCGGAAAAGGCTGAAGCTCGCTAAAGAACTAATGAAAACCATCCACTTTTCCCTGATGACGTTCAAGGAATTCAAAGAGGTCCAATCACTGAACATGTGGTCTGATCCCAGCCTGGCAGAGCTCCATGAAGCAGTTTTTAAGGATTTCTGCTCCAAGGAGAGTCAGTGTCGGATCTATCTCCCGAAAGAGAGTCTGGTCTTGATTGGAGGTGATCAGATTTCTAAAGATCTGGGTAGCCGCAGCATCAGCAGAGAACTCTGGTTTGTGAATTCCCTGAGGAACCATATAGGGATCAAAAAGGACATGGAGTGGAGAAAGTTGGCAGAGATGCCAGAGCCGGAGAGGTTCAGTCATGAGGTGGCTGTCCTCAAAGGACAACTATACGTGTTCGGAGGCAAGAAGTATTACGGCAGCGGCGACATCCTGAGTTCAGTTTACAGGTGAGAGGGGTGATGATTTTAGAGTTTTAAAGACTTCTTTCAATGCCTCTTTACTCATATGTTTCTGTGTAGGTATGACCCCCTTGAAAACAGCTGGGAGAGCCTGGCTGAAATGCAGGAAAAGAGATGCTCTTTTTCTGTGGCTGTGCTGGATGGAAAGATATATGCCATCGGCGGACATTGTGACCCCGAATATTTAGAGAGTGTGGAACGGTACTGCCCCACTGGAAACTCTTGGAGGTATGTTGGACAACCCGTCTACCAACTAGATAGCTTGTATGACACATCTGCATGTTATGAATTGCTTGCTAAAAATTTCACATAACCGAAACATAAAACCAGACACAGTTGCAAAATTGAGTCTTCGGGAATTAGAAGACTAAAATGACCATTCACTTTTGGGTTATGTACAAATATAAATATATATATTTAGGTGAGGTAAGATTTAAAAGATCTGTTAAATAAGAACAATTGACAGTTTCATGGAGCGTATTGTTCAGGCAGAACTTACATAAGCTCTTTTACAATTACTGACCTTGTGATAATTATCTTTTGTATTACAAGTATTCTAATATTCTATGAGGCATTATTTAATGCCCGCTTTTGGTGAATATAGGAGAAATCTACAGACGCAATGAGACAAAGTGTAAAAATAAATACAGACGTAAATGTGTATTTTGGATGCTTTCTTCACTAGTCAATTTGTTACGGAAGCAAAATATCCCCAAATGTCAAGATAAACCACCACATATTAAAATGTTTTATTGCCTGAAAAACATGTCTTCTCCTTCAGCTTCACGCGGCCCTTGCATCTGCCTCTGGCTGGCCATGTGGCAAAAGTTTTACAAGGCCGGATCTTTGTCTCAGGAGGGCTGAGCAGCAACTTCCAATGTCTTGCATCCATGTTTCTCTACCGCCCGGAGACAGGAAGCACTCGTTTGGCAAACATGGCCGAGCCTCGAGCTCGCCACTGCATGGAGACCCTGGGCGAACGTCTCTACGTAGCCGGCGGAATCACCGTGGACGACAACGTGTGCGCTGTCGACCAGCTAGCTTGCGAGGTGTACGATCCGGTGGCCGACTCCTGGACCGCCTTCACGTCTCTGCCGGTGCCGCATGTGGGAGCGGGAGGCGCAGCTTTGGAGGGGAAGTTTTACGTGTTTGGCGGATACAGCCAGGATGACTACAGTGACACCGGGATGGTCCATCGGTACGATCCAACCACCCACAGATGGGAGAACATGGGCAGGATGCCCGGGCCGAACAATGACATACGAGCATCTGTGCTGTGTTTGCCACCGGATGTCCGATTGTAAAACACAGGGACATATACATGTCATTATTGTATGTAACGTTTAGTCCGTATTGCATGTTATTAACATTCTTTCATTGTCCACAATATCACGTCTGACAATAGTTTGACATCTGGATAAAGGTAATAAAGGTAAATAAAGGTATCTTACGCAGTACATCAAGTAAACCTTTAGGCATGCAAAAGGTAGGATTCCAATGTAGAGAATCTTTGGTGCTATAAATAAAGAAATGAACTGTGCGGTGTTCAAAAAGCACTGTAATACAATTATTCATGTTCCAGTTTGGGATGGGATGAGAGATATTATTAAAATGTGTTTCCACTAATAACCGCAATAACCAACTATGAACACAGGATGTAGCTGCTCCCTCCTGTATTTCTTTTAGTGTGAGTGCAGTGAACACATTAGTTATTGCAGAAGGTGCAGAAAGATGCGTTTGGTCACCAGACTGCAGGAAGAGAGATTTTTTAATCTAGCGTTCTGAAAAACAGTCACACATTTATTTGTGCATTCAAAATTTATTTTGAAAATTAAAAACAGATGTGGGTTCATCAGATTTCTCTATGAACTTGCATTTTTATTTTGTAGAGAATCATCATTATGTGTCGTTCTCAGTGTAAAGACTTTTTTTGTCTGATCTAATCATTTACACAGGGAAAACAAGAAACCCACTGAAGGTCGTGTGTCCATTCAAGTTGTCAAACACTCTGCCGTCGTCCCACAGTTCCATGTACACCTTATCACTGGCGGACAGTTGCAGAGCGACAGCGTTGCTGCTGCTGTCCGAGCCATCAACCGTGAGGCCGTCGTAGGTTGAAATTTGGCGCACGCCGTTTTTCATTAATATGGCCCCCATGGCGTGAGTGTTGTAGCCGTAGGTGCTGAAGCTGAAGAAGTAGAGGCCGCCCACTGGTGCTGTGAAGACTCCTGTAACAGAGCGAAGAGAAGCAGAGGAAAGATGAGTTACTACAATCACAAACTCACAAACTAAGTTGTTGGAGCCAACGACTGGCCAAGTATGTCATTTAGAGTGACCCATTTCACATTATACTTGGTTATTTAATCTTTTGTTAATATGAAATAAAAACATCTGCACTGGTAAACACAGGCTCATCAAATTCTTCTCTTTGTTTGCTCTTGTTTTGAAATACCAGAAGCTGGTGTGTGAGTTTTACGGCCTTAGGACATTTAAGGTTTTCTCAAAAAAAATGGCAATCGTATCTTCACAAATTGCTTCAAAATAATACTGTGAGAGTGACTTTCTTTGCCAAACCATGAGGAAAATGTATAATAAATGTATAATAAATGTTGACACACACACACACACACACACACACACACACACACACACACACACACACACACACACACACACACACACACACACACACACACACACACACACACACACACAGTACCTGTACTTTGGTCATAACCATCGCCGGTGTTTGAGAAGACGCGTTTGTAAATCAGGGCCTTGTCTGTGCACGGTCCTTTGTAAATCTCCCCGAAGTCTGCCAAAG
Source organism: Myoxocephalus aenaeus (assembly GCA_038501785.1). NCBI lineage: Eukaryota > Metazoa > Chordata > Actinopteri > Perciformes > Cottidae > Myoxocephalus > Myoxocephalus aenaeus. The sequence continues at coordinate 965,790 of JBAMJR010000111.1, forward strand.
AGGCGGAGAATGCGATCCGAGGGGCTGTGTACAGTTACATGGAAGAATTAATACGAAAGATGCAACGGTTTGCACGGTGTAAAATTGAGGAATGGTCACAGAGAGACTGAAATACAAATAAATCTGATCGTCTCACCATTAGCATTACTCTGTTTCAGCTTGTTGATCTCCTCCTCTGTGGCACTCAGTCTCGTTTTCAGGCCTGTATACGTTTTTTTTTTTTTATTCAGTTATTGAAAAAAACCTAAAACAATACTCAGTGTAAGAAATAGTTAATCATAACGAATATTACCTTCATTCTCTTCCTTCAGTTTGTCCACTTCAGCTTTCTGTCCCGTCAGCTCGTCTACAGTCGCGTTGAGCCTGGCCTCCAGAGCTTCAATGTCTTTAAGCTTGTCCCCAAAGTTATTTATTAATTCCACTTTATCTCTCAGCCACTCGCCAATATCCATGTCGCCTCTTTGTCCAAACCCCGGCTCCACGAACAAGAGTCCCAAGAGGGTCAGCAGAAGCAACGCCCTGAACTCCATTTCCAAATATCTGTAAATTTCCAGTCTCTTGGCTGTTTTCCTCGCAGTTTGTGGAGGGTGTTTTTTTCTCCACAGCGGCTTATATACCCCTTCTCCTCACTGAGAGGGGTCGTCGGATGTCAGTGAGTAAGCAGTGTTGAGGCCCTCGGGGTCCCCAGTTCTGGTCGTGTCTCAACAAGCCAACTGGGAGGATTTTGTGAGCGGGGTTGCCAGTAAAATATCAATAGGGAATGTGACAAACATCATACAGCCTAAATGGTAAATTATGATAATTAAAGTTATCTCTTAATGTTATTCCAAAGGGAAATAAACCTTCACATTATATCATAGTACAGTTTTGTTTTGAAGCCTTCAGAGTATTGCATTGCTTCGAACTTCAAGACGCTTATGATGAAATAAAAAAAGCAAGTGACTGATAGAACGAAGAGAAATGTAAGTTAGTGGTCTTTGTACATCTCTGCAGAGGAAAACCATGTGCAACCTGAACAGTAAAGCCATGTATGTATTTTAAATGTTTTCAATACTATTATTGACACTTTATCTAATTACAGCTTATTTTAGAATGTTCCACTGCAACATTTTTTATGAGGATGAAGGACTAAGGTAAGGTAAAAGGAGCTGCCTCACGAGACTCACTGCTTCATAGCCCGCTCCGGCACAGGAACCCTAACTTTGCAGACTGTAAAGTAAAGAAGCTTATCTCATCTCTGACAATAGTCACCCAGGTGGTTTTCCTTGCATCTTCAAAACTCCCACACAGACGGAGGTGTGACCTGGAGCAAAGACAAGAAACACAGACTCTTTGCTCAAAGTACAAAAACATTTAACACCTCGGATGAGATTCAGACAAACCTTGAAGAGAACCAAATGCTGCTGCAAACAACATTAGTGTGCTGGAAAGATTAGTGACAAACCTTTCAAACGCACTAAAGGACCTAGAGGATTTTTTAAATATTAAATAACGGTAAAACAATGTTATTTTTGCTTGCTGTGCATCAGACAAACAACTCCTACTGCTATCTGAAGATGTTTTTAAAACCTGAGATCAACAGACATATAGTGTATATCTTTATCAAAACACAATACACATTTCAAAACCATTTTACTTTTCAAACAATTATGAGGATGGTAGTAAACAGTAGATAATATGTAACTCTGATTGATATACATGAGTTAACATTTAGTTTAGTCACTCAGCAAAAAGGAACATGTAGAGCTTCAAATCATATGGTGATATACTATTGATAGATGATTAAATGATTAATATATACCAACTAGTATTTGAGATTGTATATTTGATCCTACGTGTTAGTATACTAAAAGAGTAAGAGAAAAAATGACAAAGAAAACAATAATTCATGACAAATATTTGTATAATTTATACAATAATAATCTGACAATATTTTTTGTTTTTGCTGAAACATATAATAATAGATCCCACTCAAAATGTCTGTCAGTTTCTAAACATTATTATTTTGAGCAGCCATCTACTAAAGTCTGAAGTGTTGGGGCAGTCGGAGCAGACAGGCCCGTATGTCAGTAAAAGCCCCAGGCAGTTTGCCCATGTTCTCCCATCGCTGTGTACTGGGTTCGAACCGATGGACCAGTCCAGTCTCACTGTAATCGTCCTGGCGGTATCCTCCCAGTACATAGATCTTCCCCTCCAGGACGGCTGAGGCTGCACTCACATGGGGCAGGGGCAGTGACGCGAAAGCAGTCCAGGAATCGGCCACCGGATCATACACCTCACAGAGTAGTTGGTCGGTGTAAAACTTCCTCAGGTTGCACACGCCACCGGCCACGTAGAGACGGCCTTGCAGGGGCTCCATGCAATGCTGGGCCCGGTCATGGCTCAGGTCTGCCAGGTAGGTGGCTCCTCTCTCTGGGTGGTACAGGAACATGGAAACCAGACACACATACTTACAATCGAAACCTCCAGAGATGAATATTCTTCCATCCATGACGGTGACAGCATGTCCGCTTAGAGCCTGGTCCAGGGGCCTAACAAAGCTGGGGAAATTAAATGAGAGGCGTCGGACAGGAAGGACAGTTGAAGGGTACACCAAATAAATCCAGCATCTATAACCCTGTCAGTCCAAACAAGACAGCCTATGATTTAACCTTAAACGAGGATACTCTCATTTAGTAGTATTTGTAGAAATGGTGAATCCACTTCAGTTTGCATGATTTGGCTTTTTTAAATGCATGTTCCAACATCATTCCACCATAAATGTACTGTCATTGGTGAAATGGCCTCCATCACATGCTTTTAATCCCAGTTTATGTGGAGCAATATAAGAGGGTTGACCACACTGTGTATAGCGGGGTAAGCAGTTACAAGCACTGTAAAAACATTCAAATGTTCACAACCAATCCGAAAGCTATAGGCATCAATATGCCCTGAAACCATTGGATTTAGGACACTTTGGTAGCGATGAAACATATTCTACCTCAAGCATAACATCCCTCAACTTACCTCCAGGAGTCGGTGTCTGGGTTGTACATCTCGACGCTGTCGATGTTGGTGTTGATCTCCTTATCTCCACCAATGGCATAAAGCCACTCTCCATGTACCACCACTGAGAAGTTGCTTCTAAACTCCTGCATGTCAGCTAGCCTCTTCCAGCTGCCCTGCACGGGGTCATAACTAGCATGTGTGCGATAAAGGAAAAAGGTAAAGATAGAAAAGTTCAGACCCCGGCTGTGCATCTGTGAGACAAAGGGCGAAGATGATATTTGTGCACCAGTTGTTTCTTTTTACCTGTAGGCGGATTTCATCATGTCATCCTTGCAGTAGTAGTAACATCCTCCAAACACATACAACTTTCCCACCATTGCTGCTACTCCATGCCTGAACTTTGGCTTGTCAGGTATCTCACTCAGCCTCCTCCACTCCACCTCCTTCACCAACCCTGTACCACTGCGTAAGGAGTTTGCAAACCATAGTTCCCTGCTTGGTATGCGCTGTCCCACATCTGGGTTCAGCTGGTCTCCCCCGACCACAACCAGGGCGTCTTTTGGACGTCGGATCCGCCACTGATCCTGGGTTTCTGGAAGGCTGAAACAAAATTCCTTGAGTGCTGAACTATAGAGTTCCACCTCTTTGTTTCCGAAGCTCTCCATGCGTAGGTTAATGGCCCTGACCTCCCTGAACTCTCGAAAGGTCATGAGGGGGAACCGGACTCCGGTCATCAGTACACCAGCCTGGCTCAACCTCTCATCAGGATCAGCCTCAATCCAAGAGATTACAGCTCGAAACACAGCCAACTCTGAGGGCACGCACAGATCATCACAACGGAGGATGCCTAGAAGCTTCTCTGCTGGTAGGTCCTGAAACTTTGACGTGGTGGACACCTCCCAGAAGTTCATAAGCACGAAGTCGTTGGCTTCCTCAAGCAACTCTGACATCTCGTAGGCTTCAGCAAAAGATGCCACATCCAGGCAGGAACTTGCCTCCATTTCCCGACGCATGAATTTGAGGCAAAGCGAGAGGGCAGGCTGGAACTGGAGCTGGAGGGCCGTGCAGGAGATCTCGAAGACGCAGTCCCAGCTAAGTGGAAGAGTTCCACTGTAGGAGCAGCCAATCAGAGCCTCTAACTCAGAAGGTGACAGGAATGGAAGGGCAATACATGTCTGACTGGATTCCCTCATCCCGCAGGTGAACATGCCACGGAAGTAGTCACTGCTTGCCGCCAGGATAACTCTGTGGACTGGAGACAGGCGAAAGAAGAGCTCAGTTCATCACTATCGAGTAATTGAAGCCTAAAAATTGTATGAACAGCATGACTGTATACTAACCATGGAATAGAGCACCATCCACATCCAAGATCACATCACACCAAACTCTGTCTGCCCACAACTGATGAATAGACTGAAGAGTAATCTTCATCTGTTCTATTGGAGATATCTTTGACTCTTCCTTCGTAGGACTCCCACATTCTTTCACGCTCTCCTCTTTGTTGCAGAGATCCAGCACTCTAGGAATGCCCAGTGCTTGAGCTGCAGCCATGATCGAGGACATGCTGTCTTTATTCAAAGACAACACGGCTCCAGTGTAGGCAAACTCCAAAACTGCCTGTAGCCCAACATGATCAACCTCGGGAGACAGAGACACTGACCGCCTTTGGACTTCTAGTTCGTCATAGTTGTCTCGATATCTCTCTTGGATGAAGGAGCTGACAGCAGCAAGAACAGGGGAGTGTACATCAAAGCGGTTTCCATTATCAGTGGTCAGAGTCAGGTCTGTGAGTAGAGATGAATCCCAGAATTCCTTCAGGGCTTTGAATACCTCTTTAGGATAGGTTTCACTGCGGTATGTATGGACATTATCACCAAGTCCTTCATCCCCAAATTGCTGCCCAATTCCTTCCTGACTAGCACCACTCATTTTGACCTCCGGACCCTGTTTCTTATCCCTCCCTGTCATCAACCCCATCCTGGAGTCATTGTACGCCACGATCCTCCTCAGTTCGCGGTTGTCCTGTTCAATCTCTTCTTCGTCACCTTCTTCAATCACTCGTTTCCTCCTCTCCTTCTCTCTCCTCCATCTCTCTTCCCATTCCATTGGAAGGTAAGGCCTAGTAAACTCCATGCCTATGGCTGGGCTTTACTTTCTCTTTAAACTACCAACCACAAAGGTCTTTGTGTTTTTCTTAAATTACTGATGACATGCAACAAAGTCTTGATTTAATGAAGTCTTTCTCATATCTACTCTTGCTGCCTTCACAACTCTTCCTGTCCCTCCTAACTCTCTTATAGACTCAATGTTCCTCACTGCACAAACAGCAGCTATTCATAGCTACTGGGTCAGAGAGATTCAGTTTCAGCTGAATCTTGGCTCTCACTTCATTGTGATGTTCATCAAGGAAAAAAATGGCGAAGAACTTTAATGTTTATTGGAGTCAATAAAGACCCATGCAGGTAAAATATGTCCCCACCTTTGACTTATTGGCATGCATTCCAGATTTCAAAATGTTTGAGGGCACATACAAAGTAGAAAGGTAGAATTAAACAAAAACATGGACCTTGACTATGATGTTAACTGATTGTTAAGTTGTAATTCAATAATAAAAAAGAACAAAAAACAAGATGACATGAGGAGATAGGGTAAGGTTTATTATCTTATGTTTTTTCGGCAGCTTTGATTAATGCATTTCCCCCAAAGAATTATTAACCTAGACTTGCTTATAAACACGCATCTTCTTGCTGTCAGTCATCTCAATATCTAAAAAGGACCTTCCAAGCTGAAGAATGGAGAGACTGTCAGTGTTAATGGCTGTGTGTTTGCCTGCTGGTCTGTCTGAGTGCCAGACTGGAGGCGAGGACAACCAGAACGAGATCACAGAACTCACACATGAAGAACTGACAGCAGACCCCTGAGTCGAGAAGGACGCTCTCCAGAACTTAAGAACGTTAACCAGTTTGCCAACGACCTCAACAGAAACCCAGCCGAGCTGTGATCCAACACTCTACACAGTGCTGAAGGAGCTGGGGGCTCTAGAAGAAAAGCTTGTAGCTACTGTAACAGATCTGGAGGAAACAAAGAAAAAGCTCACTGCACTTGAGAACAGTGCAGGGGATCAAGGTAATACAAATATACTAAACAATGTTTGTGCAGAGCCATAGTTTGTCATGCAAACCGCGTGTTGTGAGCTGATGTGGTCTGTTATGATCTCATATCAAAGTTGTGGTTCCACATTATTTCATTTGGCAGAAATACATTAATGTAACGGGAAATCGGGACGTGTTCTCTCTCTCTGCTCCTAAAATTCGTAGGATTGGTTAAATGCAGAGGTCAAATTGTATGCATTTAAACTGTGTATGTGACGATTGTAATACAGTTAAATAATTTAATAAAAACTCCTTTCTGCTAAAAATAAATAAATGATTGTACTCGTAAAGTATCATGGCCAGTGAATACAGGTAACAGAGTAAAGAGGAATCAAACACAAACACCAGTATAGGGTAGGTACTTATGCTATTATGATCTGCAGGCTAGTTATGGTTATGAAGCCCACACTCACACCATCGAAATCTCTCGTCAATCTCTCTCAGGGCGGCTTCGGATTGCATTTTCTGCAGTATTATCATTAGACGGCACCATTGGTCCTGTGAATGTTCTATACGCTCTCGTCTACGATCACGTTCTGTCCAACATTGGAGGACATTACAGCCCAATCACAGGTGAGTATTCAGTGGGTATCATTTTGAATTAGTCCTCTCAAGTACTGTTTGGTAACTCATATTGAACTCTGGTTTTATTTACTGTTGTTGCAGGTTATTTTACAGCACCAGTGAGGGGAGTCTATTATTTCACTTTCAACTCCCTCTGGTGGGGAGGTGTTGGGTACTCCGGTGGCAGTTTATTCCACAATGGAAACAAAATAGTGTCATGGTATGCCCATAGTCGAGATCATGTAGTCTCCGGCTCCAACAGCGCCATCTTGCAGCTAAAAGTTGGAGACAATGTCAATGTCCGTCTCTGGGAAAACTATATAATCAGTAATGATGCTCATAACTACTGCACATTCAGTGGATTTTTGCTTTTCCCTTTGTGAAGTGTGTAAAACTATTTACAGAATCAAAAGACTTCTGACTTCATGTTGTTTGTTAATTCAAAATGGGAAAGAAATTCTGTTTTCTTCATTCTCACTAAAATGATTTATGTTAGAGAAAATATTTAAGGCAATAAGACTTGTACATTTCATTAATTTAATGGTTTCCTTTTAGATATAACTATTTCAATATTTATATACATTTTAAATGTTCTGTACTTTTTTTGTATCACCATTTTCTGATACCTGTTGATCACAGTGTACCACATGAATCTGAATTTCATTTACAAATCATCATTTCATTATACTTTTTTTATTTGCATTGAGAAAAGCTCTGTAACATTGTCAATAAATGGCATAATTACAAAAACACAGACCGCTTTGTTTGCTCCTGTATTCTGAAATATAATCACTTTGGATTCTTCCATCACAAAGTCTTTATTGTACAGTAAAATTATTTACTTTTCACTCACTTGAAGCAAGCCAAGTTTATTAGTACAGCACATTCCAACAACAAGGCTATTCAAAGTGCTTCACATGAAACCATTAAAAGCATCAAAACATATCAAAACACAATGTTTATGCTCTACTTCATGTTAATGATTATTCCTCATAACATTATTTTCTGTGACATGTTTTATATCCTTAGACCATAAAAAAATAGCCCAGGTTAGTTTATTTTAAGTGTCACACATATCAGGGGCACAATTCTGAACGCTATGTAAACTATACTGATCGTATTCTAGAGCAGGTTACATTATGTTGTATGGGGGTAATTTACAATGAAAAAGTCATTATGGTCTTGTCTTGTTCACTTCCTTCTCCTTCATTACTTTTGCCTCCATGACTCTTCCTGCTACAGCCAGGGGAAACGCCTACTTCTTGTCAGTATGACCAATTTGAAGCTCTGTCTATAGGATACAAACAGCTTTAGACAGCAATAAGAGTGAAAATGAATGGCACTTGTTGGAGAATTACAACCAACTGTTTCTCTTGATTTGCTCCACATACGTTAACACAATGGAAGGGAATGGAAACATGCTTTCATTTGCCTTTTCTTTCGATGATTTTCTGTATATTTGGTTAACCAATTGGTCTGCATTTGGATGGGAAGCTGGCTCGTGTCAAACTGTTGGCATGAATTCCTGATTTCAAAATGTTTGAGGGCACATACAAAGTGCAAAAGGTAGAATTACACAAAAACATGGACCTTGACTATGATGTTAACTGATTGTTAAGTTGTAATTCAATAAAAAAAGAACAAAAAACAAGATGCCATGAGGACATAGGGTAAGGTTTATTAGCTTATCTGGTATTTTTGCGCCAGCTTTGATTAATGCATTGCTTCCCCCAAACAATTATTAACCTGGACTTGCTTATAAACACGCATCTTCTTGCTGTCAGTCATTTCAATATCTAAAAAGGACCTTCCAAGCTGAAGAATGGAGAGACTGTCAGTGTTAATGGCTGTGTGTTTGCTTGCTGGTCTGTCTGAGTGCCAGACTGGAGGCGAGGACAACCAGAACGAGATCACAGAACTCACACATGAAGAACTGGCAGACCCCTGGGTCGAGAAGGACGCTCTCCAGAACTTAAACACGTTAACCAGTTTGCCATCAACAGCAACCCAGCCGAATTGTGATCCAACACTCTGCACAATGCCGAAGGAGCTGGGGGCTCTAGAAGAAAAGCTTGAAGCTAATGTGAGAGCTCTAGAGGAAACAAACAAGAAGCTCACTGCACTTGAGTTCAGTGCAGTATATCAAGGTAATACAAATATACACTGTACACCCGAATAAGTTACTTGAACTCCAAAAAATTTAGTCAATCGATTGCCTACATTTTTTTAAGTTGATTAACTTAAAAGTCAAAATTTTCCAGAACATAAAAGGTTGGATGATTTGCTACTTGTAATAATAATAATAATAATACATTTTATTTGGAGGCGCCTTTCAAGGCACCCAAGGTCGCCTTACAATACAATAATACAGGGTAAAAAAAATAAAAAATACTTGTACCTTTTGATAACAGTTAAATTAAAGTGCTCATTTAGCTCAACTCAAATATTTTCAGTTAATATGACTTACAGTTTTCTGTTAAGGCAACTCAATTAGTTTCAGTTATTATAACTTAAAATTTTCACTGGAATAAGTTCACAGAACTTTAAAAAATAAGTACCCAACCACACCATTTCATGTTAACCAAACTCAATGTTTATTAGTTTGTGTTGTCATTGTTTTAAGTACACATTAGTGAAATATGTTGAGTTTGTCTAGTTAGAAAGATGTGACTCAAAATTTAACATTTTTAAAACAGTATGAATTTTTCACATACCGTCATTCTGGTGCGTAGCCGAAGCAACTGTTGTTGCTCTTCAGTAGTCATGGTTATAAGTTTAGTCATGGTTATAACTTAGTCATGGTTAGAACTTTATAAAAACAATTGATAACACACAACTAACACTATTTAACATGATTAAACACCAAGACACAATAGTTTTTGACACATAAACAACTTGTAAAACTAATAATTGTACGGAAAAGAGCGATGCAGGAGGAACAATGAGAGACCAGAGATGCACCAATACAACTAGACACATAATGCAACGCTGAGTGTGGTATTTGTTATAAATGTACATTGGTACATACAGTAGAGGGTGATAAGAAGCTGAACCTGGAGCGATTTAGGACCTAGGGGAATGTAGGTGAAAAAAACAGGAAGACAGAGACCGGAAGACACACCACACAAACAGGACTTTATCATTCTTAGCATGGATTTACTTAAATCTATTAAGTTGTACTTAAGTTATGTTTTTAAGTTATGCTTACTGTGTGTGTGTGTGTGTGTGTGTGTGTGTGTGTGTGTGTGTGTGTGTGTGTGTGTGTGTGTGTGTGTGTGTGTGTGTGTGTGTGTGAGTGTGAGAGAGGGGGCGGGGGAGAGATTATGATCGGGCAATTGTATATGTTCAAATGCCTAGTGTGGAGGATATCATAAGGTCTTGAGGCAATCCGATGTAAAACACAATATTTATGATTGATTGAAGTTGTAAATCGGTCAGATTAGACCCGAACACGACAGCAGGGTTAAGCTAGCAGCAACTATCAACGTTATACCAGCTGTTGCAGTCTGCCCTGCCATGTAGTTAGCTCAGAAAACACACGCCATGTTGTGTGTGTAAAAGTCTGACCTGTTGTGGCGTTCTATGTTAAACACAACATAGTTCCATTTAATCAAAAATGATTAGTTAAAATTACTCAAAAAGGAAGAACATGTTACACCAACTTGACATAATTAAGTTAGTAGAACTTTTTTCTAAAACTTTGAGTATACACTACTTAATCTATTTAATTACTTTGGACGTTCGGGTTTACAGTGATTTTGTTCATTTGTAATATTTATTATGCTTGCTATGTTTTATATATAAGATTTTGCTTATATTGTTTGCTTCCATGATTTGTACATTTGTTTTGTTGATGTAGTCTTAATATTTGATTTCCTTTTGGTTCAGTTTGGAACGAATCACAAGCATTAATGTCTTTCAGGAAAGTTTAATTTATGGCTCTACACAAACATTGTTTATAAACAATGTTCGTGTAGAGCCATAGTTTGTCATGGAAACCGCGTGTTGTGAGCTGATGTGGTTCGTTATGATCTCACATCAAAGTTGAGGTTGCACATTATTTCATTCGGCAGAAATACATTAATGTAACGGGAAATCGGGAGTGACGTGTTCTCTCTCTCTGCTCCTAAAATTCGTAGGATTGGTTAGATGCAGAGGTCAAATTGTATGCATTTATACTGTGTATGTGACGATTGTAATACAGTTAAATAATTTAATAAAAACTCCTTTCTGCTAAAAATAAATAAATGATTGTACTCGTAAAGTATCATGGCCAGTGAATACAGGTAACAGAGTAAAGAGGAATCAAACACAAACACCAGTATAGGTTATTTATGCTATTATGATCTGCAGGCTAGTTATGGTTATGAAACCCACACTCACACCATCACAATCTCTCGTCAATCTCTCTCAGGGCAGCTTCGGATTGCATTTTCTGCATCATTAGCAACAGACAGCACCATAGGTGCTGGAAATAGTGAATACCCTCTCGTCTACGATCACGTTCTGTCCAACATTGGAGGACATTACAGCCCAATCACAGGTCAGTATTCAGTGGGTACCATTTTGAATTAGTCCTCTCAAGTACTGTTTGGTAACTCATATTGAACTGTGGTTTTATTTACTGTTGTTGCAGGTTATTTTACAGCACCAGTGAGGGGAGTCTATTATTTCACTTTCAACTCCTTCTGGTGGGGAGGTGTTGGGACCTCCGGTGGCAGTTTGTACCACAACGGAAACAGAATCGTGTCATGGCATGCCTATAGTCGAGATCATACAGTCTCCGGCTCCAACAGCGCCATCTTGCAGCTAAAAGTTGGAGACAATGTCAATGTTCGTCTCTGGGCAAACAGGCACATCAGTAATAATCTAAATAACTACTCCACATTCAGTGGATTTTTGCTTTTCCCTTTGTGAAGTGTGTAAAACTATTTACAGAATCAAAAGACTGCAACATGTAATGTGACTTAATGTTGTTTGTTAATTCAAAATGGGAAAGAAATTCAGTTTTCTTCATTCTCACTGAAATGATTTATGTTAGAGAAAATATTTAAGGCAATAAGACTTGTATAATTTCAATAATTTAACGGTTTCCTTTTTGAAATAACTATTTCAATATTGATATACATGTTAAATGTTGTGTACTTTTTTTGTATCACCATTTTCTGATACCTGTTGATCACAGTGTACCACATGAATCAGAATTTCATTTACAAATCATCATTTCATTATACTTCTTTTATTTGCATTGTTTAGAAAATCTCTGTAACATTGTCAATACATGGCGTGATTACAAAAACACAGACTGCTCTGTTTGCTCCTGTATTCTCTTGCGCCTGTTTGAAATTTATTTACTTTGGATTTTTCCATCACAAAGTCTTTATTGTACAGTAAACATTTTTACTTTTCACTCACTTGAAGTAGACTTTTATTTTTCTTTACTCCATATTACTGCAAGTCTAGCATCAAAATAGTACTTTCCCAAATACAGTACAGTGACCACGTAATGAATCAATTACCATGGTGCATATGGTTTAAGCCCTGCTTATTTAATGTTGAGAATAAGGGATTTTACACTCATTCTTCTGTTTCATGCATTGCTCAAATCTGTGCTATATAGCTATGCTATATTTGACATAATATGAGTACTTGAAACTGGATGAATAATGTGCAGATAACTAAAGACTTTTATTAAATCAATAAAAAGAAAAGCAATACTTTTGTCTGGTATTAATCAAAAATTACAATAACCCTTTAAAACAATCTTTGCCAAATTAAAGTTAATATACACTGCTTAGTAGGAGTTACATTACACGCACATAACATTTTACTAATTGCACAATTCATATCACCGATGCAAGTCGGAAAAGGAATAATTTTAAGGTGCGTTTGTGGTACAGGTTAGTCCTTCAATACAAGGCTGTTCAATACAGTTGATGAATGCTATAATTCAATAAATGCCTCGTCGGGAGTCGGTTGCAATTATGTGCTTGTGCAGATGTGATGACACCTTTATTTGTCATCACATCTGGTTGTTTTTAGTTTCCTATTAAAATGCTTCTGTGTAGCTGGGAAATGAACACAACCCACCACATTAACTGAAAGTAGAAATGTGATGGCACATTTTAAAAAGGTATCGCTACTGTTGTACTATTTAAGGATGGTTTCGACACCATAGCACAGACTTTCTTCGGTTTCACTCATTTGAAGGTGATGAGGTACTCGGGGTAGGCCTGGTCATCGTGGAAGATCACAAACATGTCGGGCTGCTGCAGCTTGTTCACCAAACTGTCGTAGCGGTCTGTCTGGTCTGAGCCTCGAGGAGGCGGGGCTTTCATGGAAGAAGTACCGACTGTGTAACGTCCGGTCAGGACGCGAGCCACATACAGCCTCTTCAAGCCCGACGCGTCTGCCGGGCTGAAACTGCCTGCTGAATATGATGCATTGACGGCAAAGTAAACTCCCTTTCCATACGCAGCAGCTGTGATTGAAATACACAAGAAAAGACACGTGACAACTTTAGGAAACACTCCAGGTAAAAACGTTGCATTTCATGCACTCGTCCGACGGAAGCCGGTGAGCTCAGTTTGGCACGTTACAACGTCGCTTACCGTGCTGTCCTGCGTAGCTCCTGTTAAATCTGTCCTGTCCAATGGAGTTGCAGGACTCTGCTGATGCGCCATGGTAGAGAGACATCTCCCCGAGGTCTGCCGGGCCATTTTTTTCCAATATACGCTGCCTACACAGAGTATAGGCCTTCCACTGGAACCGGTGTTGCATCCGCTCAATCTGAGAACAGAAAACAATCAATTACTTATTCTGTACTGGGTGTTTTTAATGTGAGAAACGTGTGTTTGTTTTGTGTTATCATAGTCACTTTTTGGATGTTGTATTTAGCCGTGTTGAGGAAGCCGTTGGCTACAGTCTGGTACTCGGGTGAGTTAGGATCCAGCACAACCTTTTTATACACCTCTGTATCCATAGGTTCCCACTGTGTTGGCAACTCCAAGGCTGAAGTAGAAGTCACATGAATTAATGTTGTGGTTTGAGCATTTTTAAAGAAGTAAAAAAAAAAGAGGATGTAAGGTAAAACTGCAAAATGTGACGTACCTGTTTCAGACTCGCTCCTTTTCACTTTGCACGTGATGCCAGTTAGACAATTGGTGGCTTCTTGTGTCGTCAGGTTCACTTTAAATTTCGTGCCGTCTGTTGGCGGCAACTCTACAAACACTTGTTTATTCAGGCGAGCCTCCTCCAGTATGTAGTTGTCATGCAGGCTGAGCTCACACCAGGCCTTATTGACATCCTGAACTGACCACTGGACCTGAAGAGCCAACCCGGCTTCTTCTTTATCTTGAAGGTCTTGGCAAAGTCCCTTTTGGATTGCTTTGTTTATGAGCTCAATGACGCCCAACACGTCCTCTTTTAGCCCTGTCAGCACACAGACCTCCCTTCTTGACCCTGACCGGTTCCTAACTTCAGCTTTGGCTGCGTTTCCTGCTCGGTTGCCGTTCACACCCTCATCTCTTCTGTACTCCAGGCTTATACCTAAGACTCTGACTTTGGCCTGCACTGCCTCCAGCTCCATCCCATCAAGCCTGGACAACTCCTGGACATCCACCTCTCTCCCTATCAGCTGTTTCTGCAGGATCCCCTCCAAATCTCTCTTGATGGTCCTGATGGTGTCTGCACTACAACTGATCACACTCACTACAGCTGGTGGTGGCTTTGAGGAGGTGAAGGTTTTGCCTTGAGGTGTTGAAGTGGTTGAGGTCTTTGAACACTTGTCTTGAAACTTCTTGAGAATTTGTTCAGCTTTTTCTAAAAAAAGAGACACCTGATTTCATCAATTATTTTAGCAGAGATAAGATGTGTGATATCAACAGTTCAAATATAAATTTTACTGAGAATATTGTTTCTGCATATTGATGAATATGAACTGATATTAGGTACAAAGTACAATATTTTCCAGCCTTGTAGATGAAAACAAACCTTTAAGACTGAGGTGGCGAGCAGCTGTTAGTCCAAAGCGTGTCTCCAGCTCTGCTCTGCAACAACATAGTACAGGACAGGAAGTATACAACAAGCTAGTCTGACTGGTAAAACAATGCAACCTATGATCAAAAGGGTAACTTTTCTATATCTGACCTGAAAGCATGAAAGACCGAATGCTGGAGGATGACAATGCGGATGAGTCGGAGGGAATTTGGTCTCAAGTCACTAATAGCTGAGGTCATGCCATCCAGCATGGATTTGCAAGCTTTGTCAGAGTCCATACCCGCTGCACCTGATAAGATATAAAGAGAATGATCAGATACCACCAATGATGCCTTTGACATTGTTGCTATGACTTTTTTATCACTGTGTTTTCTGATTATCATTTTAGATCCTGTACTATAATTAAAGAAAAGTATTTTAATGCTACTAAAGGCCAACAGAAATGCATCTACAGACCTATGGATCTATTACGAATTTATACCCGACTACGTTTACTAAATGTTTTATTATACCTATTTATATGTGATATCTTTAATAACTTCTACTAACTTTGAGTGGTTAATAAGACACATCTGGTGTAGCCCTTCATGCACAAGTACACACACATGAATACAGTACAAACCAGTATTGATGGCTGGGAAGGCCACTGAGCTGTAGCCTTTGCTCTCACACTGCTTCAGGATCTTTTTGCAGTTCTTCCGAATAATCTGAGGGTCACACTTGAAGCTTGTGTGAATGATTTCCCTACAGCCAAGCGCCCCGGGTCCTGTGGTGCACATGTAGCCTGCTGGAATGCCCACTGACACAAGGAGATAAAAGAATATATGCCCATGAGAAAAGCAAGACATTGGATTTGTGTATAAGATGTTGGTTGATTAAAATGTAGCACAAATACAAACAAAATCTCCAGAAAATAAGCAAATGTAAATGTAAAATAATTTGCGTTTTCATCCTTTACTGTTGGGTGCCATTAAACCAGTGCACAAGAGGACGGTGCACACCCCAAAACCTCTGACAAAATATTACCTTGCGCCAACTGTGCTTGGACACTGGGCCCTGCCGCAGTCACAATGGCTTTGGACACACCTGAGGAGTTTGTGAACACACAGTTAAACTCTGAAAAATAGCACCAGTGCTGTATATTTAAAGTCAATCAAAACATTTAGTAAATCAAATCGCACCAGATTGGTTATTGGAGAAGTCAGTTGTGTTGATAATGGCATCAGTGCTCTCATTAATGATGTCACCACAAACCATCTGAAGCTTGACTCCACCCAACATGGCCGTGACCTCATCATCAGTTCGGGAGACATGGCGGTAAAAGGAAGCTAAAGTCACAAAAATATAAAAGTACGTTTTTGGTTTAATTTTTTTAACTAAATCTGCTTTGATATTTATGATGAATAACATTGTTCTGTGTAAAGGTTGCTCCAAATGACACAATCAAAGAGAAGTATTTAAGAATAAACTGACATTTAGCTAAATTAATAAAACTTCTTGAAAATGAGAAAAAACGTTTCGGTCGAGTTTGCTGGTGGGTTGGTCCGACCAAACTATGCTGTGGCAGAGTTTATTTGCTCATTTCAAAAGTTTGCTAATTATTATCTTAAAGATTGAAGAGCATAAAACCTTTGTCTGGGTTCGCGTCATTAGTGAATCCTCTGAGATGCAAAGTTTCTTGGGCGGACTGGAAGGCCTGTAGTGATGAAGTGGAGGGTTTAATTCCAGTTCCACATACAACACAAAAGAACTATTGCACTCCCATTTTTGTTACAAGGCACTGCTACTGCGTTATCTTTACCTTGCTGGAATTCTTGTCATTGGGGTGGATGACGATGCGGACCAGGAAAGCTGCTCTGGTGACCTGGTCGTGTTCAAATTGACGGATCTCCTGCAGGAAAACCCTGGATGCTATGCTGTGAGAAAACCGCAGGGCAACACCGGTCCCAAGCACAGGGAAGGCAACTGAGCTGAAGCCTCTGTTACGACAGGAAGCCAGAATTTGTCTGATGCCCTGTCTCAGAACCTGGAAGATTGAATGATTATAAAGGTTACTAAACACCTTCGTTTTTAAGGCAGCAGAAACAACAAAGCACAGTAAAGACAATTTACAGTTTTGGTTGCACTAAAACCTACGAGGACATATTCAACATACAAATTCACCTGGATGGCAACTCCTTGTGGGTTATTATCCCAGGGAAGAAGGTGGAGGAAGAACACTCCTTTAGATTGAAGGGCGGGCAAGCCCGTCACCAGGACTGTGTCACCAGGCACAGTTGCCCCTCCTGCTTCCTGATGAAACTTTGCAGTCAGCTGAGGTCCAACCATATTTACCAAAGCGTTTCCAACACGGGTCGAGATGGGATTGTGGCCAACCATGGGGGTTACCAGGCAATCCACCTAGGAGAATACAGGTAAACAGCAAATACAGATGAGCCTTGTGAAACATCCTGAATCAAGTAGCAACATTTAAAACAATTTAGCCCAGTTTCTCACCTGCTGGGTCTCCATGGTTCCCTGAATGATCTCTACATGGACACCATCTTCAGGAGCGCCACCAGTGGCTCCTCCTTGGAACCCCAGATCTCTTGGTGCTGCGTTTCCGCTACTTCTCCCTTGGAGAAGCCGGTCACATGCTTCTTGCATGGCCCTTACCACCTCTCCTCTGTTATCAATCAGGATAACTCTGTTCAGACTTCGCCCTCCCTGACTGCCAAACTTCTTAACAGCAGTTACAATAGCGTCAGAGCACACAGTGACTGGAACACCAAACACACCTGAGCTGATACAGGGGATGGCTATCGACCTGAACTCCATCATCTCTGCTAAATCCAGAGCAGACTGGACAGTTTTTTCCAGTAAGATCCTCTCTCTGCCACCTGCTTTTCCTCCTACAGGCCCAACAGCATGCAGCAGTGTCTTGCATTTTAAGTTCCCCCCTGTGGTCACTACAACATTACCTGTAGCAACTTTTCCAGTCTGCTTTACTAGCGCTCTGCTCTCCTTCTGCACCTGAGGGCCGCCTGCTTTACTCAGTGCAGCAGCGACCCCACCACCGTGGTCCAGATCCTCGTTGGCAGCGTTCACCAGTGCATCAGCTTCCTGTTTGGTGATGTCACCCTGACACACCAGCACCTGGAACCCGTCACGAAGGCTGTAGCTAGCAGCTGTTGCGTTTACTTCTTGTCTTGTCGCGTAATGGTTTTCCTGAAGCTGTACGAGACACTTCTGAGAATGAGCAACACTTAACATGTTGTCTCTTCCAGTGGGACTTTCGAAATACCGTACTGCCCCTGGTAGGTCAATGGTGACTCTATCCTGAACAAGGGAGTTCAGAAATGTTCCAAGCTTGTTCCTGACCTCGGTCACTTTTCCAGATGGACCTTCCAGGCCTACCGAGGGCCTAGAGGAAGATGTTATGGGATGGAAGGTAACCCCTGAATGGTCAAAACCATGCAGCTGCAGAAATTCTGGTAAGAGTTGTACCAACTCTGGGTAAGGAAGAATGACAACCCCTTCTATGCTCGACTCGTCCAAAATAAACTGGATGACAACTTCATTCAGCTCTTCAACCTCTTTGGTGTGGCCCAGTAGGCACACTGTGCTGTCTGAACCAAACACAACCTGAGCCCTGTATTGGCCTTGGTTCATCTCATTTGTCTTGGACTTTAGCTTTTCCCGAAGGTCAGATGGCACAGAGGAGCAGTTAGGGACATCAATCTTAACTTCCTTGAATTTTTCGTGTAGTTTTTTTTCTGTCTCATCCAGTTTATCAGTGGAGAGAGTGAAGAAATGTACCTCTGTGTCTCGTAACTCTATTTCCACCTTGCCACCAACTCCTAAAAAGTCGCCTAGCACCCCTGGACCACCGTATGCCTTTCTCAAGAAGGCCCAATAATGTAGGCTCATGTCAGAGACTGTCCTTTCTAACACAGCGTTCTCCTGCGCAGAGATAACATCTTCAGCCTTGAGAATCTCCTCTGCAGAACCTTCCAAAACTAACTGACCTGCAGCTCCCTCCACGACCTTCACTTCTGGAAAATCTTGTTGCAAACTGCGCTCCATGTCTTTCCAGAGGAGGCGGAGCTTGGCGGAGCCCAGTCGTCGAGTGATTTTTTGCTTCTCGCTGTAACCTGACCGTCGTTTAACATGCGAGTCCTCTACAGCCATCAACATGGCGTTCACTTGAGAACACTCTCCAACCACAACGGATATCCCAACCTCGCTGTACACCTTCACCTCATCTGTGGTCTGACGAGAGCTGCATGCCTGAATAAAAGCTTTAACTTTGTGAGGGTCCACCTCATAGTGGCACATGTAGCCATCAAATATTTTGTCTACCTCGGCTTTCCAATTTCTAACTGCAGCACCAGCACCAGCTTGAGCTAACCGGCTAACTAAAGCCCTCCCCTCCTCTGGGTACAGCTGGGCAGAGCAGGCCACAGAGGTGAGGGCTTCCTGTAGTTCTGTTGCAGCCTTTGGGCACTCCTTGAGATAACGTAGCAGGTGAATATCAGGCTGTAGTTCATATTCTTCACCACTTGGCAGCAGGCTTGAGGTAAGACTGGACGGCTGTGTCTGCTGCTGGAAAGACATAAATTATATCAAGTTTATTTTTCAGTATAAAAGAGTTATTGATGTTTCACAAGTGTCCAAGACGCACAAAAATAAAGAAAAAGTTGAAGAAGTTTTCAGTGCTGAGTTCTAATGCTTAAATTCATTCACAATACATTGAATTCACCCTGAATAATATCTATAAAAAAAGTAATCAAACTGTACAACTTTAGATTGGTAATACAATAGTTTCATAACCAGTTGGACATTATTTGTTTACTCTATTTCAGAAGTCTTTCCACTCTGACCTGTGATGATGTTGAATCCAGTTTCGGGCTAACTGACTGGCTTTCAGTCGAGGGTGTGATGGGAGAGCCGGTTGAAGGTCCCGGGGTGCGTCGCACAGTCAGCACCAGAGGACCCCCTGGGAACTCCAACACATGTTCAGATCTCTGCAGGACTCTTTCCTGAGCTGAGAAAAAAGAATTTAATACTCATTAGGCCTTATTAGATTAGTGAATGTTCCTATCAGGCACCGGCCTAGGGACACAAGAGTTTAGGGGGCCCCTGGGGAACCATAATCTCCATAGTGTATTGTGGTATTTAGAATAAAACTACCACAGACAAAAACTAAAAACGACTACAAAGAGCTGGAAAAAAACCAATAAAGTGATGCAAAACAGTCACAAAGACAAGCAAAACATCTGAAAAGAGAAGCAAAGTTACCACACAGAGATGCAAGGACTACAAAGAGACAGAACAGAATGGTCACGTGTCTCTGCCCAGGAGTTTCGGTGTGTCACATGCTCACAATACCTGTGCGCGTCAACTTGGCAAGCTTTAAATACAGCTGTTTCTGCCGCACCCTCTACAGTGGAGGTGAAGTTATTAGTGCAATCATGTGGCGCAGCGACCGAAGGGCAGGTCTTGACATCATATTCGTTTGTTGTCTATGCTTTTTTTCTTCTTTTTTTCTATGAAATGTGTCACAACACCACAAATAACGCAATTCAAGTTTCCTGCAGAGCGCTCGTCAAAGTGAATGTGAAGCTACAGTATGTTTTGAAATCAAGACAGTGAATATACTATATACAAAACTAAGTTAAAGTGACAGTCAAACAGTTTGGATGTGGCTCTATAAGCAGTCAATTTGGTATATGTCATTCAAAATAACAACCACCGCCCAGAAATAATGGAATGCGATCAACATGTTTGCATACTTTCACTTTCACCAGCACACGACGACAAAGGCCGAATTAATAAAGAAATCATCGACAAAGACCAAAGTGAACATGATAAACGTTTTTTTTTAAAGCACGGTTCTTACCATCTTGTTGAGTAAAAGCAATCCTGTAAACTTGATCGTGCTCGATGGTTATCGATCCGCAGTCTCCACCTCCAGATTTGCGACGCACTTTGAAGTACTTTTCTATTTTCTTCCTCTGCTCTTCGTGCAGACTCGGGCTCTCGAAGTAGACCGCGTACTGGAAGGGCCCGTCCATGGTGTGAACACTTGACAGACTTTATTATAATAAAAAAATAAAATGTAAAAGTAGGAGCGGACTATCAGGACACGAGGAACCGGGTTTCGGTCTTGTGTTCCAATGCAGGCTCAGGAGCGCGCGCTGGTATTTATAGTTGACGTCTTCCACAGAAATGTTCTTCACATACAATAAGAGCTATATCTCGGTTTTGACTGTGCACTCACAGGCAACAGGAATGTGGCAGAGCCTCTTTAACAGCTGTAAAGTGAAAGTAATGCAGCACAAGTGTTGTTCTTAAAGGAACAGTGTCACATTAGTAAGTATGTTTTCTTTAGTGCAATCCCCTGTAAATAAGAATGCAAACAATGCAGATGTGCCTTAATATTCTATTGAAAACGTTAGTTTTGTTCTCCCTGTGTGTGCAAGCTATAATATGCAGTTGTAAAGGAACAGTGTGCTACATTTAGGGGAGGGGGGTTTATGGGCAGATATATTTTATACAATATCCATAACTATGAGTTAATTAGTGCAGCGGTTCCCAACCACCGGGCCGCGGCCCGGTACCGGTCCGTGGGTCCCTTGGTACCGGGCCGCAGAGAAAGAATGAATGAATGAAAAAAGAAAAAGAAATCAAGGTCGGAAAAAGGTTTTATTTTGAAAGATGACCGGATACATCCGTCTGTGCGTAACCTCAGACGTAAACCTCTTGACACATGTCAAGAGGGTACGTGTTACGTCACCCCAAGAATGAAACTTAAAAGTCCGTTTCAACTCGGTGTTCTGGATTAAAATCAAGGCAGAGTATACTGAGATCGCCAAAAAAAGCTCTATAGATGTTTATTTGTTCTTGTAAAATGTATTATTTCCCCCTGAGTTTATGGATTAGTATAATGCCAACATGATTCTAGGCCGTTTTTGTTGTTGTTATTATTTATTCATATATACACTCACAGGCAATTTAATGCACGTTTCACCAGTTATTTGTGTGTGTTTAAATACACATTTATTGTGTCAAATTCAGCCAATAAATACATCCATCCATCCATTTTCTTCCGCTTATCCGGGGTCGGGTCGTGGTGGCAGCAGCAGGCCCAGCAGGCTGACTCAGGCTTCCCTCTCACCCGCAACACTTTCTAGCTCATTTTGTAGCTGCGACCTCGGTCTTTCAGTTCGCGGTTTCCGGCAGAGCAACTTGGCCTCACATTTGGAGCCGCTTCACACTCGCCTGCCAATAACAATAATAATATAAGTATAATAGATATACAAACAACAAAGGAGAGTAAAAGATATGGTGATAGTGGTGAGGTTGCAGTTTGCAGATTGCAAGCAAACACAAACGATTCTTAGTTTCAGGTGATATATACACTAATTAATTATATTCCATATCTGATTAAATGATACACATCCTTGAATCAAGCAGTTTTTTTTTTTTTCAATCTCTCAGTATGATCTGTCCCTGACTTTAACTACATGTTGCTCCTATACCCACACACACTGTAAATGCTGCGGTTTTTCTTTTTACCATGTTTCACACAACTAAAAACACACGTTCTGTCTCTTTTAGAGCCCTACATATTGTGTCTCAATATTATTTGCAGACATACATACATACATACATCACTTCTGTAAATTACAACCCTGTCCATGCTCACTAATCTCACCCATCTTTGCTTTTTCTACTTATATAATATGTAATTCATCCTATAACAGAGAGGAATGTATACAAATCTACAGCTGTGTTGCATTCAAACACTTCTGTTAATCTCCCCACTTTGCACCAATTATGACATTAACATGTCAGAAATATTATAAAACTAAAGTGACTATTTTGTATTAAATAAAATGTTTTTAAGTAGGCATAATCAACTTTTGGTTGTACATTTTGAATTAGATAATAACATAGAAGTAAATACATTCAAGGATACTCTCTGTTTTCATCTCTTAATTGTGATTTAAACAAACCAGACAAAGGCAATGATGAAGCATGTTGTCCCTGTCCTGTCGCTGAACCAGGGCTTTGAGCCTGAGGAATCTATTGAAAATGACCATCAGCTATCTCCTGAGAGGGAATCCGGTGAGCATACTGCAGCAGTTATTCCTTTATGATTTGAATGCAGTAATAAATATATAATAATAATAATAATAATAATCCCTCAGTCAGTGGCACATAAGTGATATAAGGCCAGTACATCACCCTCTGCATTTAGTGATGTCCAGTGATGCCGCATGACATCAGCCGAGACACGTTTTATTTTAAAGGAGCTATAATCAATATGTTTAATAATATATTAACACCAATATCAAATGACGATGTGAAAGGTGTCGCTTAGAGTGATGAACTTATACCCTCTGCTTTACGGTGTTTTGTAGTGAGTTTCAACTCATTGTTTTTAGTTTTTTGGTTCACTCTCACGGCTCTCATCGTGTCGTTTTCGACCACAGCAGACGGCTGTTTTTAGTGACTAGCTCGGGAACATAGTGGAGCATTTAGCAGCTCAGGAAATACACCTCGCCCATACAATATCATATAATATTGGAACATCTCAGAGTGCATTATTGTCATTCTAATTATTGCCCCATCGCCTCACTCTTCCGTTACAGCGGACGACATCTCCGATAAAGGCGACATTGATCAGATCAAGACAGTGTTTCAGAATGACCAGGGGAAGAAGACCATAGACGTCTACTGGATAGCTGACGATGGAGGTTAGTTCTGACGATAACCAATGTAACATCTCAGTTTTTAAAACAACGTTAACATACATAGTTTTAGTAGCTACAACAAGGGCCAGTGGACACAAGCTGCAGTATTTCTCCTCTTCTTCTCTTAAGGTTTGACTCTGCTGGTTCCTTACCTGCTCACCAGGAGGAAACGCTGGCACCGCAGTCAGATCCGGGTCTTCATCGTGGGAGACGAACAAAACATGGAGGAAGGCCGCAACGAGTAGGTTTCTCCCTGTTGTATCTCCTTGGATGAGTGAATGATAATGGAATATTAATAAATAAAAGTCAACCTTTCCCACACGTTTCTGGTGAGCACAAGATAACACGTAAGCCCTGATGGTTACAAACATATTCTACAAAGAAAATAAGGTCTCGGCCATCTTTATTCAGAAAACCGAAAACCGAAAACCATAGGGAACATATAATATGGTATTATTGTTACTGGTAAATTGGTTTATGATTATAAAACATATATTTTGCAAAAAAATAATTAAAAGTTGTATTTTCTTATCATAAGTATATTTGAATGTAACCCTACACTAACGTTATAAATAGTCACACTATCACTAACGTCGGGTGATTTTCACCCAATATAATGTACCTGATAAAAAATAGGTATCATGGGGGGACCCTAAAAAAAGACAAAACAATTAGTGAAAAATGAGGGAATCGTTAATGAAAAATCTATAAAAAAGAAAAAAAATTAGGAACTTGTTCTTCGGCCCACCTGTTCCTGGGACATATGAGCCTTGTCTGGTAAAGGCACAG
The DNA here is from genome assembly GCA_038501785.1 of Myoxocephalus aenaeus. NCBI lineage: Eukaryota > Metazoa > Chordata > Actinopteri > Perciformes > Cottidae > Myoxocephalus > Myoxocephalus aenaeus. Next base: position 990,022 of record JBAMJR010000111.1, read on the forward strand.
TCTACATGTCTATACACCCCAAATTGCTTTTTTTGAGATGGAAAAAATGACCAATTTTTTTTTTACCATATGAATTCCCTTAGAAATTACCAGTAAGTTATATTTATTCATAACCAATAACCTAAATAAGGATTAAATGCAAATGTAACAGCAGGACGTGTGTAGATAGAGGCAACAGGTCCTGGGGTGGCCATTTCTCTGGAATCATTCCGAATTTTTATTTTTTTCTCTGATGACTTGAAGTGCTAGGCTCAATACCATCACTATCCTCCTCCTCCTCCTCCTCCTCCTCCTCCTCCTCCTCCTCCTCCTCCTCCTCCTCATCATCATCATCATCATCAACATTCACTATGTAGTCTTTATCTGTATAAAGACTACATACACTGTCATAAATTACTTCTGCTTCCACATCATCAACTTCTTCATCACTGCTTTCCATGAAAAGAAGCTCTTCTATTTGCATCTGGGACAGGTATTTCACTTGTTTTCTGGACATATTTTTCTTCTCTATGACTTATAACTTAGACTGATAATCTCTGGTATCAAGGAGCTAACGATTGCCAACATAAACAAAGCAATCTTTTACTCACTTGTTGAGAAGGGAGTCACCAAGCCTGTGACGGGACGATAGCTCTGCATGAAATGGGGACGGCGGCAAAATAATAAGTTGCACTAACACTAACGTCGGGTGAAATCCACCCGAAATTATTTGACCTCTATCATGAACAAAACAGCGATCGGAGCAGAGAGACAGTGAGCAGCATGAAGCTACACAAAGACACACGCAACTCAGACAAAAGCAACACAATGAAAATAACATAAACACAATCGCTCGGGTGAAAATCACCCGACGTTAGTGTTCTAGGGTTAATATATAACATAGTTATATATGTTAAGATTATCTGTGCGAAGTTTGGCTTTGATTGAGTAGAGTTAAGTATTTGTTATTATAATTATGGTGTGTGTGTGTGTGTGTGTGTGTGTGTGTGTGTGTGTGTGTGTGTGTGTGTGTGTGTGCGTGTCAATTAACATATTGCTCAATATAATTATGGTGTGTGTGTGTGTGCGCGTGTGTGTGTGTGCGTGTCAATTAACATATTGCTCAATATAATTATATATACATAATATATGTTAACATAATAGTACTGTCTATTCTTTACCGTTATGTTTAATTGTGTTGTCCTCGTTCTCACGTAAATTGAGCAATGAAAAGAAGTTAAGTAAAATTCCTTATAATCTGACTCTGATCGGTGTCATCCAGCGTGAATAAACTCGGCCAAATGTCTCAAATGAATTTCCCCTTCACAGTCTGAGAGGAAAGTGAGGCTGAATGAAATCATCCGGAGGAATTCCCAACATGCTGCTCTCGTGCTTGTGTGAGTACACAGTTCACATTATCAGTGCAGTCATGATCAATGGAAATATGACATCAAGGCTCATCTGATATCCTGAAAATTGAGAATATTTAATACAAATGGCCTCGTGTCGTTTCCCCTGTAGACTTCTCACTGACCTGTACAGAGAGGGTGGTCAGTAGTTCTGATATTGGTAGATTTCTTGGCGATGCTTCTAATTTGTTTTGGAGGTTTTAAATGATTAACACAAAATAAGATGCAATTTAGCATTACATGAACATGTATTAAAGGTTTTACAGAACACTGTATAATGCACCTGTGAGCAGTATAAGGACATACGTCTTTATTAATGTATAGCATTTGTTACATGGAGGACATATTTTGTTCTTATATTATAATTCACTAACAGTTATAGTGGTTGAAAAGTACATTAATAAACAATTATGTGTGCTTACAACTACATTATCATGTTATAACCCATTTATTAAATGCTGAATATGGAGGGTTAAATGCTTTTGTTTATCTCATCTAACCATTTATAATAATATACAGTTGGTGAAACACGTAAACAGCCTAGGAGATGAATACCACACATTGTGTGATGACCACAGGGATGCAAAATCATGCACGAAAAGCCACCAGACCATGAGTATTTCCATGGCAGTGTGACTCAGAGAAGAGAGGTGGGAAAGATAAAGGACTTTTTAGGTTCGCTGCAAACCACCGTGTGCACTAATTTGAATTTAATGACATTTTCCTCATTCATGTGTGTAGTTTTGTTGTGCTCATGTAAATGTGGTGTTTTTCCATGGCAGGAGCCTTCCTGTCCCACACAGAGACTGCACCAGTGCTCTGTACATGGCCTGGCTGGATACTCTGACCTGCGGCCTCCACTGCCCAGCGGTGTTGATGTAATTAAAAAAACGTGATAATATTTAACATAAAGAAAATGTGTAGAATGTACAACGCAAGAGCTCTCATAGGCACTGATGGAGGATAACACCAATGCAGTAACTTGTATTCATGGCATCTTAGTCGGTCACACCCGGCAAACAGCCAGTGAAAGCAAAGAGAGAGGAAGAGTGGAGGACCTCTGTGATGCTTAGGGGCGACAACCTGGAACAAGACGCACCCAGACCCAAAGAGAAGGACTTTGAACTAGACCTAGGTAGTACAGTAGTCTAAGATCAGCTTACAGGCGGCTTGTGTCATGCACTACGGCCTTATGGAAGTGTCTGCGTTTGGGAGGCTTCTCTAGCCGTTTATACAGGTTTTCCTTTAATTTGTCACTCGACTATGTAGGTACTGTATATTGTTGCTGTTCACGAAATAAAAAAAACTAATCAAATAAATGATTTCTGAAAATTAACAGAAATACATGAATTATTGAAAGACACTTGAGAACATGGACATACACATGGGATGTTTCCAAAAATAGCTCCCCATTTACTCTATTATATGTAAATATAAATTAAATATTTGACAAAAGAAAACTATCCTTGTAGTCATGATGAACAGTTTATTGGAAGGTATTTTATTTATTAGGTTATTGCATTTTCTACCTGGGCCTTCAGCGCTGTATAGTCCACGGAGCTATTTTACCATTTTGACGAGAAAAAAAAGGCGCTTTATATAATGGCAGCGGAAACTCCCGCGTTTGCTGAGCACTATTCTGGGCTTGGTCAGAGGTCACACGGGGTGTGTGGACCGACCCACGAAGCTATTTTAACCACTTTGATGAAGAAAAAGGCAAAGGAGACAGCGGACACTCCCGTTGAGCAATGCGCAATTACACAGCGCTTCTCGGTCGGATGCCTCCAACCTCACCGATCTTGTGATCCGTTTCATTCAGAAGTCACGCTGGCAAACTGACCAATCACAGCGCATGTTAATGGTCACGCTGGGCCACTGACCAATCATACGTCCACGCCATTTCACGGGCGCTGGCACGTCAAAGAATACACCCAGCTTGTCAAACTAAAGATCTGATTTGTTGAAGTCTACGACAATCAACCACAACGTCCACTCTCCGTGTACTTTAATCTGCAAAGGCTTAAACTGCTTTGCTGACATAGAGACACAGGAGGAGAAAATCTGATTGGATGAAAGCTCTCTTTAAAACCAGCTGCACTGGAAGCAGAGGAACAGAGGAAGACAGGAGCTGTGCAATGAGAAAATAAGCGAATGGAAAAATAATAATACATGTAGTGTATTTGTGAAAAACAATTAAATTATAAAATAGCTATAACTTTGTGATTCTGTTTAGGCCAGCAGAGAAGGCCTAGCTGGCCCACCACTGGTTCTGTTACATGGGGGATTTCAAAATATGACCCAAATGTCGAGAACAGTTCTAAAGTAAATGTATTTAACAACAAAAAACAAGACTTCATAAAACACCGGATCACAACGCAGTCTTACTCACAGGGATAGACACAGGAAACACACAGGATGAACCAACACTGGGGCAGGAGACAAACAGGGTTTAAATACACAGGGAAGGTGCAGGTGATTGGACACAGCAGGAAACAATCAGGGACAGGGCAGAGAATCACAGGGGCAGGAAGTGCGGGGACACAGAGGACACAAGAGACACGGACGTCAAAATAATACTGTCAAGACCCGGTGTGGTGCGCGGAGACTCAGGCGCAGAGAACAAAGACAGGAGGCAATTTCGAGGAAAAATCCAAAGCGTACTTTACTTAGTAGAAAACAAAACTAGGAACTTGAAAAAGGCGGCACATGACATGGGACACACAATGAACAGTCACGCAACAAAGACAGTCTGACAGGGGACAAGGGAAAGCGGGGGAGTATATATAGGAGAGGGGAAACACAGGTGAAGGGAATGACACAATCAGGAGACACACACACACACACACACACACACACACACACACACACACACACACACACACAATTAACCGGCAGGGCATTACAAATACAGGAAACAACTCAACACTGTGACAGTTTCATTCAATTTTGTTATATGTATTATTTGTGACACTATTGAATCTGATAATTTAGGCCCTTTTTAATAGCAGCCATTTTGACATGTCCTAGCAGGGTGAACAGGTGGATTCGATTGTGTCGCCGTCTTTGAGCCAGCATGCACAATACGAGGGCTCTGGCCCACCTAGATGGAACAGGGCCAAATACTTATATTTCATTAATAACTCCGGTGTTTACCCTGTAATGACATGTCAACATGGCTGCTGTGGTAAGGGCCTGTTGAATTAAACTGAAGAATATGAATTGAAAGTCTGGTCATTTTACATGTTTGGAAGTTTGTATTTCAAGTGTTATCTTATTATGTGTGTGAATGTTAAACAAAGATCATGTGCCGTGTTTATTGCAATTTAACTGGGAGAGATGTAACATAAATGTAACTTAGGTAATACATAACACGATAATATAACTTCATAACTACTGAGCCATTTTTACATGCATAAATAACACTTGATAAATGTTGAGTTTATTTTTGCCACTTTGGATGTTACTGATGAAGTCTTTTGGATTAAACATGATTTTTTTTAAGTAAATGGACCTCAGGTTGACTGAAAGTTTCGTTTTTTAAGTACAATGTTTTCTATTTGACTGTACAATCATTTGACTGGCCGAAAGCTGTGACTGACATTTAAATCCTAATTAAATGATCATAAAAATCATAAAATTATGATTTTATGGATTTTATGAACAGGTACTGGTCTCAGCGAGGGGTGGAGTTCAATGATAGTGAGACAGAAAATCTCCTTAGAACTGTCTGATGGTGGATGAACTAAAATGTAAAGATGCCCCTTTACTGGTAAACGTAAATGTATCTGCTACGATGGTGAGAATATGTGGCTAATAATGTGTGAATGAAGAATGAACACCATTCTGTAAAAAATGTTTACGTCAATTGCGTTTTGCGTGAATTTAGTTTTGCATGTTACTTCCTGTCGCCGGCGACGGGGTCCGTAACAATTGCCCGTCTCACACTGCTTATGTTTAAATGTGCACATTTAACTTGAGGGCCATGATGTCATTTCATAACAGGATTCTTGCTCTTCTCTCACCACAAATACTGAACACATGAACTTTCTCTGTCATCAGGTCAGTGCTCCCTCTGCGTGTGTTTCCTCTATGAGTACCACTTTGTTCATCAGATCAAAAGTCACATTGATTTGCAGTTATGTTTTTTGTGTGAAATTTATGTTTTGTTGGTTTTGTTCTTTAAACACAGTGATTGTGTGTGCAACTGATGCATGGTTCATTTTGTGCACTAATAACATATATACAGTACCTATGTTTTGAAGAAATCATATTTTATTTTTCCATTTACGAAGGGTTTGGTGAATGCACTGATGAAGCTTGCAGGGTTCAGTACCTCCAATAAGGTTAAGAACCACTGCTCTAGTGAATATCTGAAACTGCAGTGGAATTCAAGTAAGAAATTATGATCTTATGAGACGAAATAACTAATACAAATGTGAACGGTATATCTTATGTTTTTCTGTTCATTTACAGAAGCAAAGCAAAAACATTCCATTTGATGCAACACAAGATGACCTGGCTCCAGGCTCAAATATCAATAAACATGGAAACAACTGGGAAACACGCATTGAAAAAGTTAACATTGGATTTTGCAAACTGAATTGTTGACAATGCAACATTGTGTATTTTCTGACCATTTAACATGAATGGAATGACGCCGTTCTTTCTGCAAGTTGGACAGTCAACAGGGACGAGTGTTCCTCTTTGTTCATCTGTTACATCATGTAAATGGTAAATTTGTCATCATTGGATCCTTTCTTCTCTGTGATGAGCGTCACTGACTTCTGTATTTCAATATTCAAAAGTATTACCTGTTGTAATAGTTCTGATAACAGAACTAAACAGCAGATCATCAGAAGCTTACACACAAAAACATTCATTTTAGTTTGGCGTGTTATCTGTATTTTATTCAAATAGGGTGCCTACATGGGATAGTAAAACATAAGAAAACACTACAGTTTGACTACAGTTTGCATATTCCCCCCATCCCTCTTCTTTATAGACGTACCTTTGTACGCAGGAGGGAGTGGTACAGTGTTTTTTTATAACTGAACAAACAGATGGAGACAAGCTGTTATAAAAACTCTGTTTGGTTCACTTCACTCTAAAATATCCGTTTCATCTAACAGAGCAAACATGCAGTGGAGTCCGTTCGTGCTCATTCTGATGGGTAAGTGGATCATCTGGTACCGTTTTAATTTATTTAATCAATACGGCTCAAAACAATTGCCGGTCTCACACTGCTTATGTTTAAATGTGCACATTTAACTTGAGGGGCATGATGTCATTTCATAACAGGATTCTTGCTCTTCTCTCACCGTAAATACTGAACACATGAACTTTCTCTGTCATCAGGTCAGTGCTCCCTCTGCGTGTGTTTCCTCTATGAGTACCACTTTGTTCATCAGAAGAAGAGCTGGGATGAGGCCCAGACGCATTGCAGAGAGCATTACACTGACCTGGCCACGGTGTTTAACACCACAGATATGGAGACACTCCGTGAATTAGCAGGGGAGCAAGGTGACGCCTGGATTGGGCTGCGTAAACAATTCGGTGGCACAAAGAGGTGGCACTGGTCTCTGCCAGGGATGGAGTTCAAAGATAGTGAGACACAATGGAGGATTGAGAGTGGTGAGCCGAATGATGTAGGGGGGGCTGAGAACTGTGTGGTGGTGCAGCATCACGTATGGCTGGATGAACCTGGTTCACGGACATACATATTTGTCTGCTATGATGGTGAGAATTTCTGATGTTATAATGTGATGTATATATATTATTACTCTGTCTGTGGGTTGACACATACTTTACATTGTTGTATTAAATTAAGTAGAATCTTTGCCTATATGGTTAAGAAATCATGTATTTATATCAAAAGTCAACTAGTATTACATCTTTACATTTTTTAGATGTTTTTAAATTACTGTGATGATTTATATATATGTATATATATATACATATATATATATATATATATATATGTATATATATATATATATATATATATATATATATATATATATATATATATATATATACATATATATATATATATATATATATATGTATATATATATATATATATATATATATATATATATATATATATATATATATATATATATATATATATATATATGTTTCATGTCATTTAAATTCTGTTCATTCCACAGAAACAAAGAACAAAACATTCCATTTGATTAATGAAACGAAAACCTGGCAACAGGCTCAGCGCTACTGTAGAGAGAATCACACTGACCTGGTCAGTGGCCGCAAACAGTTAAACAATGAAGCTTTCAAGAAAGAGATAAATAATATGACTGAGTTCTATGTGTGGATCGGCCTGTTCAGAGACACCTGGAGGTGGTCAGATGAAAGCAATTTCACACACTGGGATCCGAAGCTATTTGAAGATAAAGACGAGTCATGTGCTACTGTGTCAGATGGAAACTGGAGCTCTGCTGATTGCAATCAAGAAAAACCCTTCTTCTGCTATGAGGGTGAGTATTTATTCGTGACACGTAGAGGTCTGTTTTTTGTTGTTGTTGTCAACCCTGTTTATGTCAGAGACTTTGTTATGACGCTGCTAGCTCTAGAATAAAACCTCACTTAAGATCCAGTGTGTAGGGTTTTAGTGTCATCTAGTGGTGAGTTTGAATATTGCAACCGATTGAATCTTCTCCTGTTTGCCAATGTGAAGAAAAAGAAAAAAAGCGTTGGCAGTGTGTGCGTAGTGGCTCATTCTAAGGTAAGCAAAACACAAAGAGTATATGTTGTGATCATAAAGAGAACATATAATACTATTAAATACCATTTCTGCCAATAGATCCCCTTAAATGTTCCATAAAAGTTACAGAAGGCATCTACAGATCATCATCATCATCATCATCATCAGCACCATACATGTACTCAGTGATTTAAAGTGACCACATTGGAGCGCAGTGCTCTCAACAATCAAGAGAACACCAACAAAGCTGCTGGTATGATCCTGTGTTTGTCTCCATCTCTATCGTGACAGATGAAGTGATCCTGATCAATAAAAACATGACCTGGGAGAAGGCCTTGACCTACTGCAGAGAGAACCACCGGGATCTGGTCTCCATCACTAACGACAAGGAGCAGAGCTCGGTCCAGAAGAGAGCCAAGAGGGCCACCAGCACCCACGTCTGGGTGGGACTGCGCTACTCCTGCACTCTGGACTTATGGTTCTGGGTCACTGACGAGGCCGTCAGGTTCAAGAACTGGAACTCCGATCAAGAGACGGATGACTGTGACATGTCTGGCGCCATGGAGAGAGAAGGACAACATAAGTGGTTCAAAAAGAATGCCAACATGAAGTTTAATTTCATCTGTTCTAAGCGTTAAAACACGATCTATAGGCACTGGTGACGGGCATTTTATATATTTACTCAGGTTGTTTGCAGTGGTGTGACTTTTATGTATTGTAACCTCTGGGTTTATGGAATGGCATTCTGGGAAATGTAGGAAATACAATGTAAAGGAGAGATATGACATTACAGATGAAATTACAGCAGAAAGTAACACACAACATTTAACTATATTATAGTTTCCTAAGATAAATAAGGATGTGACCCTGTAACTTTTTTTTTTGTCTCCTTATTCTGATTCAGGAACACAGGAATGATCCCTTTTTTTCTCAAGTTGTTGTATTGCCTTTCTCTTGAAATGTGCATTGTTTATTTATCTTTTGAGGTTTTATTTTATGGTTGGAATGGGAATAAATACATAAATGTGCATGCTGGTTTGATTTTGCTTCCACATACAGAACATGAAGCATTTGATTTGTATCACGTTTGGTTGAACAGCTGGTGATGGTTGTATGCTTTTATCTTGTAAAATGTGTATCTTTGACGATCACATTTATGAAGTGTAATGTAAACAGATGGTTGCTTTTGAATAAACTGTTAAATCATAGAGTGGTCGTCTCCTTTTTCTGTCTATTTAAACCCAAACTATTATTTCCTGTATACTATTGTTAAAACTAACCAAACTATCTCACTAAGTCTCACATCATGAACCTGATTTATTTATCAACAGGGATTTGTATGGCACAGACAAATTATTTCATCCATCCACATCAGAAAACACTACGACGCTACGCTGGTGACATTCTTTACTGGCAATAAAACACATACAAAACAAAGAGTTACCTTAATGAAAACAAGGCGAATATTCAACATTCATAGACACGTTACCTTGGAGAGGATCCTCTGTCGCTCTGAGGATTACCCATAGTCCTTTGCGTCTACTATTCAGCGCAGGTACACATTTGCAACAGCAGGCGGCGTAGCTTTCCCATTTAGCAGGATTTAACATGAACCTATTCAACTATGTTACAGGAGCAACATGGAGTTAAATTCAGGGACAGATCCTACTGAGAGTTTGGAAAAACAAACTGCTCTTCTTAAAGGATGTGTTGCATTTCATGAGATATGGAATATAATGAATTAGTGTATGATCACCTGAAACTAAGAACATGTTTTGTTTGCTTGGAATGAGCCCTTTGCAATCTGTAACCTCACCACTAGATGTCACTAAATCCTCCACAATTCTACTTTTACATGTATATTTTACTCTCCTTTGTTGTTTGTATCTATTATAGAAATCTGTTTTTAACTGCAGCCGAGTGTGAAGTGGCAGGGATGAGAGTTAGCGCCTCCAAACAGGAGGCCATGGTGCTCTGCCAGAAACCAATGTAAACCTGTAGTCTCTTCTCACAAGGGTTACGGTACTTTAGCAATTTAAATGAAATAAATCGGAACTGTGGATGAGGAGATAGCACAGTTTTAGTTTTGAAAAAAAAAAAAAAATCTCATCTCCTGGGAGACAGGAAAAAAGGTTGAATAAGTCATTTGTCCTTCTAGGACAAAACATAGTAGTGTTTTCTGATGTGGATGGATGAAATAGTTTATGTTGAAAGATGAATCAGTTTCATGATGTGACATGATAGTTTGGTTAGTTTTAACAATAGTATACAGGAAATAATAGTTTGGGTTTAAATAGACAGAAAAAGGAGACGACCACTCTATGATTTAACAGTTTATTCAAAAGCAACCATCTGTTTACATTACACTCCATACACACATTTTACAAGATAAAAGCATACAACTGATAATATAAATCCTTATATTCTGCAGATATTCTCCATTACTCTTCATGTCTATTAAAGTTCAGGTTAGCGAGGTCAGTATAACACAGCTATGCAGCTGTTGTGTCTATGAAATGTCCAGTTCCCAAGGGAAGTTAGTCACACGCCTGCGCACTTCAACACCCACAACTGTTTGTCAGTATATTAACATTATGGCAGCAGACTGGTCGTTGCACGTTCCAGTCTTGTGAGAAAAGATGAGAACACGGGATTCTCCTCCTCTTGACAGGATAGAGCGAATCAGATGTTAGGACGAGGCGAGACGAACCTGTGACGATAACCTGTGTATGAAAGGCCCCACTTCCGTTTGTGGGGCAGTTGTTCTTTGCCCAACCTGCGTGTTGGCTGTACTACTCACTGCTGTTGCAACTGCAGCGCCTATTTTACTTGTGATCACTTAGTAAATAAATCTAGAGAACGAGAGAAGTTGTTGAACTGAGTTCTTCAGGAGGCTAGACCAGGCATCCAATAATTGACACACACTATCACAACCATCACCAGCTGTTCAACTAAACGTGATACAAAAGAAGGTCAAATGTTCAATTTTCTCTATGTGGAAGCAAAATCAAACCAGCATGCACATTTATGTATTTATTCCCATTCCAACCATAAAATAAAACCTCAAAAGATAAATAAACAATGCACATTTCAAGAGAAAGGCAATACAACAACTGGAGAAAAAAAGGGATCATTCCTGTGTTCCTGAATCAGAATAAGGAGACAAAAGAAAAAGTTACAGGGTCACATCCTTAGTTATCTTGTGAAACTATAATATACTTAAATGTTGAGTGTTACTTTCTGCTGTTGGAGAGTCTGTAATTTCATATCTCTCTTCTTTACATTGTAATTCCTACATTTCCCAGAATGCCATTCCATAAACCCAGATGATGCCATACATAAAAGTCACACCACTGAAAACAACCTGAGTAAATATATAAAATGCCCGTCACCAGTGCCTATAGATCGTGTTTTAACGCTTAGAACAGATGAAATTAAACTTCATGTTGGCATTCTGTTTGAACCACTTATGTTGTCCTCCTCTCTCCATGGCTCCAGACATGTCACAGTCATCCGTCTCTTGATAGGAGTTCCAGTTATTGTACCTGACGGCCTCGTCAGTGACCCAGAACCATAAGTCCAGAGTGCAGGAGTAGCGCAGTCCCACCCAGACGTGGGTGCTGGTGGCCCTCTTGGCTCTCTCCTGGACCCATCTTTGCTCCTTGTCGTTAGTGATGGAGACCAGATCCCGGTGGTTCTCTCTGCAGTAGGTCAAGGCCTTCTCCCAGGTCATGTTTTTATTGATCAGGATCACTTCATCTGTCACGATAGAGATGGAGACAAACACAGGATCATACCAGCAGCTTTGTTGGTGTTCTCTTGATTGTTGAGAGCACTGCGCTCCAATGTGGTCACTTTAAATCACTGAGTAAATGTTTGGTGATGATGATGATGATGATGATGATGATGATGATGATGATGATCTCTTTATAATCGCAACTTATACTCTTTGTGTTTTGCTTACCTTCGACTGAGCCGTTAATATCTACATACAGAGCAGGTCTTGTCATGTCATGTTTCTACGGTAACCCAGAAAGGACAAACCCACCTTCTTCGGCTACCTGTCCGTCGTTGGAAAGCTCAGAGGGGACACCGTTGTTTTGGTCTCCAGGGTTTGAAAACAAAATACGGGAAACCTCTGTTGGTCTTGAGGACGTCTGCCAACTTTTGTTCTCTCTCTCTTGCTTCAACACTCACTTCCCACTACGCACACACTGCCAATGCTTAAAAAAAAAAGAACTCTCCACTAGATGGCACCAAATCCCTATACACTGGATCTTAAGTGAGGTTTTATTCTAGAGCTAGCAGCGTCATAACAAAGTCTCTGACATAAACAGGGTTGACAACAACAACAAAAAACAGACGGAGCTCATGTACGTGTCACGAATAAATACTCACCCTTATAGCAGAAGAAGGGTTTTGTTTTATCGCATTCATCGGAGCTCCAGTTTCCATCTGACACAGTAGCACATTTCTTCTCGTCTTCATCTTCAAATAGCTTCGGATCCCAGTGTGTGAAATTACTCTCATCTGACCACCTCCAGGTGTCTCTGAACAGGCCGATCCACACACGTACTTGAGGCCTAGTCTCTATCTTTTTCTTGAAAGCTTCATTGTTTAACTGTGTGAGGCCACTGACCAGGTCAGTGTGTTCCTCTCTACAGTAGCTCAGAGCCTCTCGCCAGGTTTTCTTTTCATCAATCAAATGGAATTCTTTGTTGTTTGTTGCTGTGGAATGAACAGAAAAGTTTAAACATGTGAGATAGATTAACATGATTCCACTGCAAGTTTTCAGATATTCACTAGAGGAAAGTGTTTGGGATCATAAGGTGGATCACATTTAGTAAAATAAAATAAAATGTAAAGTGGGCCTTTGAATCCATGAGAGATACGATGAGATCATCTTCTGCACTCAGTTTAAAATGACAATTTAAATGACATGGAACCTTTATATACAGACACACACATTGGTGTTATAATAAACAAGAATAATGTGAGATTTTGTTCAGATGTGTAAATATCAGTCTATATGTTACTGGTTAAGAGTAAATAAAGATTAAAAGTTTTCAGGTCCGCCTAGAAAAAAATATCACTTTCAGGATGATTATTTCTTTGAAATGATGCGTTCAAAGGTTCTAAGTTTGACTTTGAAAAAGTGAAGCAGAACAAAGTTAGAGAGGGTTTAGTACAGAGAAAATTCAGGCGAGAACACAGTAAAAAACAAAGTTTAACAACAATACTTTTCATATTTTTATGATTATCTTTCTTTCTGTTTGAGTTTTTTGTTAAATGGTTTACTGATTCTTGTAGCAAAGGCTTTGATGTTTAATTTGATGTGCAACATCAATATATTTTCTTGTGATTTATGTTTGTTTTTTTGCAATAAAAATAAAAAGAACCATGAATGAGGCTATGGTGTTTAAAAGATTAAGAAGATTTTTATCACAACAATGTGTGATATCTCTTTTTATCACTCCATAACTGGGAAAATACAGTCAACGACCATAGAAAAAAAATCATGTATCCATGTTTTTAGGAATAAAATGTCATATAAATATATATATATATTTATATATAAACATATAAACTCCTCACAGTAATTAAAAAAAATATCAAATCAAAAATTTAAATATTTAATACTATTTGACTCTTGACGTAACTACATGATTTCTTAACCATATCGGCAAAGTCTCTATACCTAATTTAATATAACAATGTAAAGCATTCAACCCACAGACAGAGTAATAATATATAATATATATACATTACATTATAACATCACATATTCTCACCATCGTAGCAGACAAATCTGTTTGACGGTGAACAACGGACATCCACCCATTCGTGATGCTTCACCACCACACAGTTCTCAGCCCCCCCTACATCATTCGGCTCACCACTCCTCCATTGTGTCTCACTATCATTGAACTCCATCCCTGGCAGAGACCAGTGCCACCTCTTTGTGCCACCGAATTGTTTACGCAGCCCAATCCAGGCGTCACCTTGCTTCCCTGCTAAGTCACGGAGTGTCTCCATATCTGTGGTGTTAAACACCGTGGCCAGGTCAGTGTAATGCTCTCTGCAATGCTTCTGGGCCTCATCCCAGCTCTTCTTCTGATGAACAAAGTGGTACTCATAGAGGAAACACACGCAGAGGGAGCACTGACCTGATGACAGAGAAAGTTCATGTGTTCAGTATTTACGGTGAGAGAAGAGCAAGAATCCTGTTATGAAATGACATCATGCCCCTCAAGTTAAATATGCACATTTAAACATAAGCAGTGTGAGACAGGCAATTGTTTTGAGCCGTAGTGATTAAATAAATTAAAACAGTAGCAGATGATCCACTTACCCATCAGAATGAGCACGAACGGACTCCACTGCATGTTTGCTCTGTTAGATGAAACAGATATTTTAGAGTGAAGTGAACCAAACAGAGTTTAAATAACAGCTTGTCTCCATCTGTTTGTTCAGTTATAAAAAAACACTGTACCACTCCCTCCTGTGTACAAAGGTACGTCTGTAAAGAAGAGGGATGGGGGGGATATGCAAACTGTAGTCAAACCAGATCTAACAATACACATGTATAAATTATTTTTTATTTTGTACTCTCCCATGTAGGCAACTTATTTGAATAAAATAGAGATAACACACCAAACTAGAATGGATGTGTAAGCTTTTGATGATCTGCTGTTTGCTTCTGTTATCAGAACTATTACAACAGGTAACACAAGGAATCAGAGGAACACCTTGGGAGATGCTATCGGCCATGAACATGTATCAGTCAAATCAAAGGACTTCTGTGAGCTTTTATTGTACTTGATTGCATTATATGGTCAGGTGTTCTTGTTATTGTGTCCACCATTTGTAAATGCTAGAACATTACATATTAAAGTTGTTAAGTCTCAAATACAGTTGTGATGTCATTATAAATCATAAAATAAAGTTTCTGTATTATAAGTGAACAAACCCAACTGTAAATTATATTTAGTGTCATTGTTATGTAGGATAGGCTTTGTATTAGAATAAGTCACCAGTACAACAATATATTGCTGTAACATGTTTTTTCCAGGTGGTATTTTAGCCCTGAGTAATGTCTGCAGAGCAAGCTGGATGCATGCCAAAAAAGCAAACAAACTAAAACAAATCCTGAACCGAAGAGTGAAACCAAGGGCAAGAAAAAGTCCACTAGCCTCACAACTCTTCAAAGTATTAAAGAGTTAATGTATTTGTTTGCATTATGATGTCAGGTTTTCTTATTATTTTGTCCACACTTTGTAAAGAAAACTCCATGAACGTTGTGTTAAATTGAGATTTAAATACAATTAACTGTGAATATAAACCTTTTTAGAAATAAAGCTGATCTGTTTTGTCAGGCTGGCAGATAAAAAAACATCTGACTTGATGTGAGATTATGTGAAATATAAACTCAAGAAAGATAATGCGCTGTCCACCTCTGCACAATCAACACAATTATAATACACAACAGAATGGTAACTCACATCTTGTCCTTCCTCTCAGACGCTGCACCCGGGTGTCTCTCCTCGTGCACCGATGAACACTCTGATATCTACCAGGCAGGTGCTCTCTTTTAGCCACCTGCGTGCCACCTTTGAATATTGAAATACAGAAGTCAGAGATGTCCATCACAGAGAAGAAAGGATCCAATGATGACAACATGACCATTTACATGATGTAACAGATAAAAAAAAGAGGAACACTCGTCCCTGTTGACTGTCCACCTTGCAGAAAGAACGGCGTCATTCCATAAAAAAATACAACTAATGAAGAGAATACTTTACATTTATGTTAACTGTTTCAACAAATACATTTGTATTTTTTTACGGAATCTAAACTGCTCAAACATTTAACATCTTGTGTTGCATTACATGTTTTGTTTCTGTGCATGAACAGAAAACCCTAAGAAATTCACATTTGTATTAGTTATTTCATCTCATGAGATCATATTTGAGAAAGATTAACATGATTCCGCTGTTTCAGATATTTACTAGAGGAAAGTGTTTGGGATAATAAGGTGGATCATATTATTTCTAGTAAAAAATAACACAAAAGAAAAGATGAGGTATATGTCCACATGGAAAACTATTGTTACATAATGGTGTTATGCTGCCCACTGCTCCCTATCCAGGGATGGGTCAAATGCAGAGAAGAATTTCCCCAAGGGGATTAATAAAAGTGCATGTTTCTTTCTTTCTTAAAAATCATAATTTAATGATTTTTCTCATCATTTTATTAGGATTACAATTTCAGTGACAGCTTCTGGCCAACTTAATTACAAATTAACACACAGGCTATATGTGAACCGTTAAATAAATTTACAGTCAAACAATTAACAGTCAAATAGAAAACAATGCACTTAAAATAAAATAAAAATTCTGAGGTCCATTTACTTAAAAAAAAAAATCATGTTTAATCCAAAAGACTTCATCAGTAACATCCAAAGTGGCAAAAATAAACTCAACATTTATCAAGTGTTATGTATGCATGTAAAGATGGCTCAGTAGCTATGAAGTTATATTATCGTGTTATTTATTACCTAAGTTACATTTATGTTACATCTCTCCCAGTTACATTTCAATTAACACTGTACATGATATTCAACAGACTCGTTTCACAGCAGCCGTGTTGACATGTCACAACAGGTGTAAGGGCCTGAGGGGAGGTGTGGTGGTCAGTGTCTAGTTCCAGCCAGAAGGCTCCACCCACTCGTCAGCAGAGCATTGGGATCAGGTGTGGGACGAGACACACCTGATCCTGACGAGAGAAGAGAGGCGTCGCCTCTTGGTGAAGCGTGAGCCGGTAAGTCGGCTAGCGGCCCGGCTAAGAGACTGTAGTTCAGTAGTTAACTGATAGAGCTCTGGACCGAGCTACGTTTTGAGTTGTTTTGTGTTTGTTTAATTAAAGTCCTTTTGAAACCTGCAGAACTGACTGCCTGTGATTGCTGCGCTGCCCTAACTTCGGTGTCCTCCGTGCCGTCCTGTTACACAGGGAAAACACCGGAGTTATTAATGAAATATAAGTATATGGCCCCGTTGCATTTAGGTGGGCCGGAGCCCTCGTATTGTGCATGCTGGCTCAAAAACTGACACAATCAAGTCCACCTGTTCACCCTGCTAGGACATGTCAAAATGGCTGCTGAGAAGAATTTAAAGTCTCAAAGTTGCATTCAATATTCTCACAAATAATATATATCATTTAATAATTTAATGGAAAACTGTCCTTTTGGAAGGAAAGTCGGAGAGAATGAAATGGAATATTCTGAATTAAAGCCCCATTTCTATGTATGAAATCATCACATATTCACCACTACTCCCTATATAATAGACATTCACTCGTTTACTTCCAATTGAGATTTTGGGCATTATGACTGTCAGGTGTCCTATTGCACGACTGTTCATTTATGCATTTATACAAGCTGACATGTTGCATTAAAGCATTGCATTGCACAAGTCATGGAGATGACACAATCGGTCTGTAGCTGATCTTAGACTACTGTACTACCTAGGTCTAGTTCAAAGTCCTTCTCTTTGGGTCTGGGTGCGTCTTGTTCCAGGTTGTGGCCCCTAAGCATCACAGAGGTCCTCCACTCTTCCTCTCTCTTTGCTTTCACTGGCTGTTTGCCAGGTGTGACCAATTAAGATGCCATTGAAGATAATCTTGAATGCAATGGTGTTATCCTCCATCAGTGCCTATGAGAGCTTTTGCGTCGTACATTCTACACATTTTCTTTATGTTTATATATTATCATGTTTTTTTAATTAAGTTTATGGCTTAATCTAGTGTCCATCCCTGTGAATCAGGATTCATTGGCAGTAGAAAGTGAGCACGTTCTGCTGGTTTCCTCGTATCAACACCGCTGGGCAGTGGAGGCCGCAGGTCAGAGTATCCAGCCAGGCCATGTACAGAGCACTGGTGCAGTCTCTGTGTGGGACAGGAAGGCTCCTGCCATGGAAAAACACCACATTTACATGAGCACAACAAAACTGCACACATAAATGAGGAAAATGTTACCAAATTCAAATTAGTGCACACGATGGTTTGTAGCGAACCTAAAGAGTCCTTTATCTTTCCCACCTCTCTTCTCTGAGTCACACTGCCATGGAAATACTCATGGTCTGGTGGCTTTTCGTGCATGATTTTGCATCCCTGTGGTCATCACACAATGTGTGGTATTCATCTCATAGGCTGTTTACGTGTTTCACCAACTGTATATTATTATAAGGTTAGATGAGATAAACAAAAAAGCTTTTTAACCCTCCATAGTCAGTATTTAGTAAATAGTTTATAACACAAGATAATGCAGTTGTAAGCACACATAATTGTTTATTAATGTACTTTTCAACCACTATAACTGTTAGTGAATTATAATATAAGAAAAAAAAGTCCTCCATGTAACAAATGCTATACATTAATAAAGACGTATGTCCTTATACTGCACACAGGTGCATAATTATATAGTGTTCTGTAAAACCTTTAATACATGTTCATGTAATGCTTATGAATGCTAAATTGTATCTTATTTGTTTTAATCATTTTCCTCTAAAACAAATGAAGAAGCATCTCCAAATATCTGAACTACTGACCACAGTGAGAAGTCTACAGGGGAAACGACACGAGGCCATTTGTATTATATATTCCCAATTTTCAGGATATCAGATGAGCCTTGATGTCATATTTCCATTGATCATGACTGCACTGATAATGTGAACTGTGTACTCACACAAGCACGACAGCAGCATGTTGGGAATTCCTCCGGGATGATTTCATTCAGCCTCACTTTCCTCTCAGACTGTGAAGGGGAAATTCATTTGAGACATTTGGCCGAGTTTATTCACGCTGGATGACACCGAATTTTACTCAACTTTCATTGTTCCCAATTTACGTAAACATATATTATGTATATAGCAATATATTGACACCAATGACAACAACAGTGACAATATGTTTGTTGACATGAATGTACACAAACAAGTCTCTTAATTGTCGTTTCCTCGCTCCTCGCTTGAACCGAAAGTTGTTGTGCGACATATTGACGGCCGTTCCAAAGCTCTTATTCTGCTCTAAGGAGCGAGGATCAAGGATCAAGGATCTCGGAGCCACGAGCCAGGGGTTCCAGGAAGTGTTTCAACACTGGACACACCTCCTCACTGTTCATCAGTTATTTGATTGGACGCTGATCAGACTGATCCCTGGAGTTTCATACCAGAGTGAAGACCAGTGGTGGCCGGCCAATAGAGGACAACGGGGCTTGGCCCCACCCACCTTGAGCCACCAAAAAAAAGAATATATATTATTATTATTATTATTATTATTATTATTATTATTATTATTATAATTATTATTATATTATTAATTATACAAATTATAAAAATATTAATGAAATATACAAATTCTCAATAAAATAGGATATCTGCGCCAAATATATGCTTTTCCTGCTTGTCCTGAAAAGCTAGTGCACGTTCGATTCTGCACAAGGAAGACGGGTCTAATACGCCGTTTAGCCAATCACTGATTAAAGAAATAATAAATTGATGACATACAATTCATCCAATCTGCGCCGTAAAAACGACCTCCGGGAGGGCTATTCTCATCAAGCCTCAAGGCTGCGCGTTCCCGTGTCTCTGTCCCTCGGGCAGACAAGGCATGTGCCACCCATGATAACAACATGACATTGCGAGCAAGGAGCCACTGCTCTTCACAGAAAAACCAAACGCTAACTCGGTATAATCTCTCTTCCAACACTGGTTTGAGAGAAGACTTTGGTGGAGAAACCACAGGTAAAACACCTGGTCCCAGATCAGCCGGACCTCAGACAGCAGACTCGCGTGAAAGGAGGGAGCAGCTTCTGTGCAGACGGCTAAGCTACAACAGGACGGTGTGGCTAAGCTAGCTGCTGGATGCAGTCGTGCTAACTCCGTATTTTACTTTCCATGCTTGCTTTTTTAAAAATCAACATTGACCGATCCAGCATGGATAGCTACGGGATTAAGGGACATGAAGCACAAAATTAAGAAAACATGAGAACACCAGGAGAACACGCAGGGATATAGCCTATAGCTCCGTCAAGCTACTAAGCAGGCACATCCAACTGGTAGGAGACCCCGGGGAAGACCCAGGACACGCTGGAGGGATTATATGTCCCGGCTGGCCTGGGAACATCTCAGGGTCCCCCAGAATGAGCTGGAAAGTGTTGCGGGTGAGAGGTGTGAAGTTTTTGGGGAATTTTTAGCTGGCTCCAGACTCGCTGCATGACACCGTAAAAGACACGTTAAAGACGGCACAAAACAAGATGTTGGAAGGAATGCTGTCGGTATGTGATATGTGAGTAAGTTACTGTAGATTTATAATGATGTTCTATGCCTTTCACTGTACATAAAGAATGTCCATGTGTAAAATATGATACTTAAGAAAGAATATAACAATAAGGGGGCGTGAACCTTATGAAATTGTGTATTGTATCATGGGGAAAGTCACAGTTAGTTTAGTTAGTGTGTTCACACAGGAGATGTTGTAGGTAGGCCAGGAATGTGAAATGAAGATGAGCTCATAGTTCTCCTCAAAATGGGTGCCGTACCAGGTACCCCTCTGTACTGAAAAACTACTTCTCCAGGGGAGGGAACTTGTGCTCAGTTACACAGAGGGGTGGCGAGATGACGTCAAGAATCAGGAAGCAAAGCGTGCTGAGGTACCACCTTTGAACCAACCCGAATGCTGCCTCCACCTCTGTTAAACTTATAACCAATTGCACGTTGTAATATTAAGCCAATGAGATACGACAACGCCCATTATATTGATCTATAATATCAAATGTTTTACACCATTCGTGGTGCATAATTTTAAAGCTAGACAGTTAACTCCCGATAAGATATTCGGTGGCCTGTGGACGCTGTGTTTTTTGCATCCTCGTGTACACTGTACCATCAACTTTTTATTAAATCCATTTTATTATAACTTACTGAATCCAGAACTTTTTCTTCGAGTCTAGCACCCAAAGATTTCAGAACATAACATTACCTAATTTGTGTTCTGGCTTTAGAAACTGTTTGTCAATCAATGTTGTTGTTTTTGTTCATGTGTTTTACCTGCGTTAAGATGAGATGCTTTTATTTTGAAGGCGGCTCGCAACGATATGAAGGAA
The DNA here is from genome assembly GCA_038501785.1 of Myoxocephalus aenaeus. NCBI lineage: Eukaryota > Metazoa > Chordata > Actinopteri > Perciformes > Cottidae > Myoxocephalus > Myoxocephalus aenaeus. The sequence continues at coordinate 1,011,293 of JBAMJR010000111.1, forward strand.
GTCTCATTGTATGTCAAAAGCTACGGAAAATATGGTAAACATTTTTATACAAATTAGAAACGGTAACGGTATTAGCACTCCGCGGAAGAGGCACAAGGTTAGTTAAAGTTGTCTGTCTGTTGGTGTGTGCTATTAATGCAAACATAAGTATTGTTTTTGTGCCTTTGTTCACAGCTCTTACGTTGGTTTTGAGAATGTATCAATACATTTGAAATCAGTCAAGTGCTATATATATATAATACTGAATTGTATTAATAAGATGTCCTTATTATGTCAAAGTGTTGGAATAAATGTTAAATATTTAACTGCAAAGTAGTGTGTGATACCTTTTTTTGCATTGAATCATACTGGGATTTGATGGCCCTACCAAAAGAAAAATGCCACCAGCTGCCACTGGTGAAGACGATCACAGATTAAACTCAAGTTATATATTATATTTGTTTTCTGAGTCACCATCTGGTTAAAACACTTTTTACAACATGTATCGTCCTTCCATCCAGTCACGTGAGGCTGATTGTTCCTGAGTGTCGGGGTTGATTATTGAAGTTTGACCTGAAACATTGAGCTTAAAAAAATTACTCCATTGTTGAAGTGTTATGACCGGGAAGCAGAACGTGGACCCAAATGCAGCACACAGGAGTCACGGGTGAAGTGGAAAAATAAAAGGATTCATTTACACTAAACAAAAAGATAAAGTGAACAGGGCAGGGTTGAATCCAGTGGCGGGTGAGCAGGCAGGTGGGATTCCGGAAGGCTAGGACGAAAAGGAACAGGGTGAGCAGGAACCAAGAAACAAGTTTACAGGACAAAACAAGGCGGCCTGAATGTGTAGCTACCACTATGGTGACGAAACTATCTGGCGATGACTGGCAGGAAGACCCGGGTTAAAATAGAGCAGTCTCCAGATTGCTGCCAGCTGCTCCTGTAGCCACCGCCCAGGAGGAGGAGGAAGAGATGGCCACGCCTCCTTGTTGCCAGACAGACAGAGTAGACACACACAGGAGACAAGAGGACAGGGAAACAGAGCTGCGGGACTGGCTAGATCAGGGGTGTCAAACTCATTTTAGTTAAGGGGCCGCATGCTGCCCATTTTGACCTCAAGTGGGCCGGACCAGTAAAATCACAGCATATTAACGCATACATAATGACAATATTTCTCTCTGTTTAAATCATTGGTGAAGGTTTTTGGATGATAAACCCTATTTTAAGGTCTTTCTTCAATAAACTAGAAACATAAAGACCAACAATTCTGACATCAGCCCACTGTTTACCTGCCTGGGCTCTCCTCTGCAGATTCCCTCACAGTTGGGCAATATGTTTAGTAAAGTCAGTGATGTGGTCAATTGTGTCTGTGGCTCGATGGTTACCATGCACGTCTTACAATCAGAGGATCAGTGGTTGAATCCCGATTGAGGTAGTTTTTTGTTTAAAAAAATTCCCTGGAATTTTAACAATTATCCCGCGAGCCGGACTGGACCCCCTGGCGGGCCGGATCCGGCCCGCGGGCCATATGTTTGACACCCCTGGGCTAGATGAAAAAATGACATGAAGAGAAACCATAATCATATTGTGAGTTATTTTATAATGATGTCAGAATCAGAATTTCAAAACATACAGACGTAAATAATTAATAAATCAGACAAACGCATTCCGCCGGTATAAATCGATCCTGCGCATATAAGCGCAGTATATACACAGTGTGTGTATAAATACCACACACTGTGTATAAGTATTCAATGCAGTTTGTTTAACAGGTAACGGAGAGAAAACATCTCCACTCTGACACTAATGATAACTGTGTCTTTATTAGTATAAGTAGTAGTTTAACACCATTAAATCAATTGAAAACAATATACGATCACTTTTATCACTATTTTAAGTGGATTTTTATTACAATGTTCGCTAAAAACTGTCCGGACCAGAAAACAACTCTGTTACACTGATCATGTTTACAGACACAAACTCTGTCAGGGGGGTGTTCTTCGTAGCTGGTTTACTGAGTTAGCCAAAAAAAATTCAGGATAAGATGACGCATGTCAGGCATTTCGGTTCCTCGAAGCAAGTTTAGATAAATCACCATAGCAACACATCGAAATCCCTTAACCTGCTCCAGAGCAGATTTAGTGAAATTCACTGGATAAGCTGGCCACTCCCACCGTACAAAAAAGGCAGCTCCCTTCCTCATTGATGAAGGAGCGATATTAGTTATATTAGTTTTATAGGGAGAGAGTTCTTCCAGATCGCGAAGATCCGTTCTCACATCCTCATGACTTCCTGTAAGAGCGCTATCGATTCTGCCGATAAGGACTCATTTATTTACGAGAGCTTCTCGAGCCGCGGACATTGATCACCACAGGCACAGCAGAGCCTGTGTCACATGCAGAATGGATCACAGTGTCTCACAGACTTGATCACAGATTTTTGCGAGTGGTACATGTTTGTACAGTGTCAACGATGCGGAGAACATCGGGAAAGCCGCTGCATGCCGCGCTGTTCTTAAGTTTATTTAGCGCTTAAGAAACTTATGGATGTGTTGAAAGCACTCATAATTATATAACAGTGTTATTAGTACACCATACATATCATTATTGTAGAAAATGATTAAGGTGGACTTGTGATAAGAATTCAGAGAATTACACACAATTTATTTTCACTAATTCAATTGATTGAATTTCTGATTATGAATAATACATAGATACTGATCCGCCCATACACATATTCAAACTCCTAGTTATATGGTAATCTACACATACATGTATATACACATATACAGTACATGATACATACGCGCATACAGTACATATATCCTCACAAGTATATATTAATTTGTATACTACTGCCAGCAGGCACATTTAAATAAATATAATCTGATTGATTTGGGTGATGAGGCACTTAAAATCAGCCGATACATTTTCCCAACACTTACGCATTTAACTATTTTGCGATGCTTATGTGACTCTAGTCCAGTGGTTCTCAAACTTTTTCTGTCACGCCCCACTTTGGAGGAAGAAAAATGTTCGGCCCCACTGCCCCAACAAAATTGTAACAAAATGGTCCAACTTTTTGTGACTCCTCCATCCGTACTTTTTTAAATAATAGAATAAAGAAAATTACAATCCCTTTTAAGCAAACCAGATTTCACCATCAGACAAAAACTAATAACATGTACAATCACTTTGTTAGAACAATGCAAATACAGTTCTATCTGTGCAAAAGAATTACTAATATTTGGCAAAAAAAAAACTTATTGTGGCTACAAATAACCTGTTTTGCACGGAATATATTTTCAAGATAATAACAATAACGTTCAACCTGTGAAAACAAAATGAGTGCAGATGTGTGAGCATCAGGTTGTATCAGTATTAGTGGCTGCGTTCCTCTACAAATATGTTATAAATGGGGTTGTAGAGCTCAATTCATGCTCAATGTTGAGCTGAAATCTGTTTTCTGTTTTGAGAGACGCAACAGCAGTAAAGATCTCACGGAGATCTCACCGAGGCTTTTAGCAAAACGCCAACGATCGGCGAGTCGCACAAGCGTAACCTGTTAACGGCGTAACGTAAACATTTCCACGAAAGTACAGGCATTTATTTATTAATGACGTGTTATGTCTGTGTACTTTTGTACTATGTAAAGTTATCATGTTCATGGAGAGAGTGGTCGTCCTGAAACCACAAGGTAGCGGTTCATCCCTGTCCCTCCATAGTTTCATGTTGAAGTGTCCTTGAGCAAGACACTGAAGCCCCAGAGCTTCACAGCAGCACACTGCCCCTTAATTACTAAGGATGGTAAAATGCAGAGAATAATATCCCCACTGTGGGATTAATAAATGATTATTTAAAAAATATATATATATATATATATATAAACAGCATCACCCCCCGCGCCCCACAGCTTGAGAACCACTGCTTTAACTACATGTTGCTCCAATCCAATACAAACTGCTGCGGTTTTTCTTTTTACCATGTTTCACACAACTAAAAACACACGTTCGGTCTCTTTTAGAGCCCTAAATATTGTTAGTGTCTCAATATTATTTGAATATATACGTGCGTGTGCAGCAGGACACAAGCAAATACTTGAGCCAGTTTTCATTTTTTTTCTGTAAATTAATTTCCAGGGAATAACCTTGTCCATGCTCACTAATCTCACTCATCTTGTTTTTTTTACTTTCTACTTGAGGCATAATATTCATATACATATATATATATATATATATATATATATATATATATATATATATATATATATATATATATATATATATATATATAAAAAAGTCTACAGCTGTGTGGTATACAAACACTTCAGTTAATCTTCCCCACTGTGCACCAACTATCACACTAGCACGTCATATTATTGAAGTAAAGTGACTATTTTTAATAAATAAAATGTTTGTAAGTAGCCATAATCAACTATTGACTCTGGCTGCATGAGTGGGCTTCTTGCTGTGCGCAGTCTGCTGCCATCTGCTGGAATAAACAAGTACAGCACGTAAAGCACGTCAAAGCCTTCAAACCAAATTAGACTGAGAGCAGAGGGGAGGTGGGTTGTATAATAAAATTAGATATATTAATGAACATCCAGTGTCCGCTGGGTCATTCCTGGGGTAAAGAAGATCAACCAATCAGCAAGAAGCAGCATCTTCAAGAGTGTAAACAAAAATTTGACAACAAAAATAAGTCATTTTTAACTTTTAAGTGTTTTCTGATGTGGATGGATGAAATCATTAGTCTGTGCCATAAACATCCAAAAATAAATCAGTTTCATAATGTGGCACTTCAGTACTTTGGTTAGGATCAACAATAGTTTACAGGAAATAATTTAAATAGACAGAAAAAGGAGACGACCACTCTATGATTTAACAGTTTATTCAAAAGCAACCATCTGTTTACATTACACTCCGTAAATGTGATCGTCAAAGATACACATTTTACAAGATAAAAGCATACAACCATCACCAGCTGTTCAACCAAACGTGATACAAAAGAAGGTCAAATGTTCCATTTGCTGTATGTGGAAGCAAAATCAAACCAGCATGCACATTTATGTATTTATTCCAATTCCAACCATAAAATAAAACCTCAAAAGATAAATAAACAATGCCCATTTTAAGAGAAAGGCAATAAAACAACTGGAGAAAAAAAGGAATCATTCCTGTGTTCTTGAATCAGAATAAGGAGACAAAAAAAAACTGGGTCACATCCTTAGTTATCTTGTGAAACTATAATATACTTAAATGTTGCATGCTACTTTCTGCTGTTGGAGAGTCTGTAATTTCATATCTCTCTCCCTTGCATTGTAATTCCTACATTTCCCAGAATGCCATTCCATAAACCCAGAAGATACGATACATAAAAGTCACAACACTGCAAACAAGTAAATATATAAAATGCCCGTCACCAGTGCCTATAGATCACATTTTAACGCTTAGAACAGATGAAATTAAACTTCATGTCGGCATTCTTTTTGAACCACTTATGTTGTCCTCCTGTCTCCATGGCTCCAGACATGCCACAGTCATCCATCTCTCGCTTGGGGTTCCAGTTCTGGTACTTGACGGCCTTGTCAGTGCAGGAGTAGCGCAGTCCCATCCAGACGTGGGTGCTGGTGGCCCTCTTGGCTCTCTCCTGGACCCTTCTCTGCTGGTTGAAGTTAGTGATGGAGACCAGATCCCGGTGGTTCTCTCTGCAGTAGGTCAAGGCCTTCTCCCAGGTCATGCTTTTATTGATCAGGATCACTTCATCTGTCACGATAGAGATGGAGACAAACACAGGATCATACCAGCAGCTTTGTTGGTGTTCTCTTGATTGTTGAGAGCACTGCGCTCCAATGTGGTCACTTTAAATCACTGAGTACATGTTTGGTGCTGAGGATGATGATGATGATGATCTTTAGATGCCTTCTGTAACTTTTAAGGAACATTTTAGGAAATCTATTGGCAGAAATGGTATTTAATAGTATTATGTATGTTCTCTTTATAATCACAACATAAAATCTTTGTGTTTTACTTACCTTAGAATGAGCCACTACGCACACATTGGCAAACAGGAGAAGATTCAACCGGTCGCAATATTCAACCTCACCACTAGATGACACTAAAACCCTACACACTGGATCTTAAGTGAGGTTTTATTCTAGAGCTAGCAGCGTCATAACAAAGTCTCTGACATAAACAGGGTTGACAACAACAACAACAAAAACAGACGGAGCTCATGTACGTGTCGCGAAAAAAATACTCACCCTCATAGCAGAAGAAGGGTTTTGTTTTATCGCATTCATCGGAGCTCCAGTTTCCATCTGACACAGTAGCACATTTCTTCTCGCCTTCATCTTCAAATAGCTTCGGATCCCAGTGTGTGAAATTACTCTCATCTGACCACCTCCAGGTGTCTCTGAACAGGCCGATCCACACACCTACCTGAGTCCTAGTCTCTATCTTGAAAGCTTCATTGTTTAACTGTGTGAGGCCACTGACCAGGTCAGTGTGTTTCTCTCTACAGTAGCTCTGAGCCTCTCGCCAGGTTTTCGGTTGATCAATCAAATGGAATTTGTTGTTGTTTGTTGCTGTGGAATGAACAGAAAAGTTTAAACATGTGAGATAGATGAACATGATTCCACTGCAAGTTTTCAGATATTCACTAGAGGAAAGTGTTTGGGATCATAAGGTGGATCACATTTAGTAAAATAAAAAGTAAAGTGGGCCTTTGAATCCATGATGATGAGATAATCTTCTGCACTCAGTTTAAAATGACAATTTAAATGCTATGGAACTTTTATATACAGACACACATATATATATATATATATAGTGTTTAAAGTTTTCTGAAATTATGTTTACTATGCAAAAAAGGCATTGTGTTATCAACTATGAGCTATATTTGCATGAATCTCAAGGCGTCAAGCTATTTTTAGGCTTCTGCTTGAAAATGTCATACCCAAACTAAAAGGGTGTATCTCTGCAACCACTTGGGCTATTTGAATACTTTTGGTGTTATAATAAACAATAATGTGAGATTTTGGTCAGATGTGTAAATATCAGTCTATATGTTACTGGTTAGAGTAAATGAAGATGACACACAGCAAAAATTTAAAGTTTTCAGGTCCGCCTAGAAAAAAATCCCTTTCAGGATGATTATTTCTTTGAAATGATGCATTCGTAAGTTCTAAACTTCTCCCAAATCATAACACAATATGTGAACATTCTCTCTGCAAAGTTTGACTTAGAAAAAGTGAAGCAGAACAAAGTTAGAGAGGGTTTAGTATAGAGAAAATTCAAGTTTAACAACAATACTTTTCATATTTTTATGATTATCTTTCTTTCTGTTTGAGTTTTTTGTTGAATGGCTTACTGATTCTTGTAGCAAAGGCTTTGATGTTTAATTTGATGTGCAACATCAATATATTTTCTTGTGATTTATGTTTGTTTTTTTGCAATAAAAATAAAAAGAACCATAAATGAGGCTATGGTGTTTAAAAGATTAAGAAGATTTTTACCACAACAATGTGTGATATCTCTTTTTATCACTCCATAACTGAGAAAATACTGTCAACAACCATAGAAAAAAAATCATGTATCCATGTTTTTAGGAATAAAATGTCATATAAATATATATATATATATATATATATATATATATATATATATATATATATATATATATATATATATATATATATATTTATATATAAACATATAAACTCCTCACAGTAATTAAAAAAAATATCAAATCAAAAATTTAAATATTTAATACTATTTGACTCTTGACGTAACTACATGATTTCTTAACCATATCGGCAAAGTCTCTATACCTAATTTAATATAACAATGTAAAGCATTCAACCCACAGACAGAGTAATAATATATAATATATATACATTACATTATAACATCACATATTCTCACCATCGTAGCAGACAAATCTGTATGTCGATGAACAACGGACATCCACCCATTTGTGATGCTTCACCATCACACAGTTCTCAGCGCCCCCTAAATCATTCGGCTCACCACTGCTCCATTGTGTCTCTCTATCATTGAACTCCATCCCTGGCAGAGACCAGTGCCACCTCTTTATGACATTTTGTTTATGCAGCCCAATCCAGGCGTCACCTTGCTTCCCTGCTAAGTCACGGAGTGTCTCCATATCTGTGGTGTCCAACACCGTGGCCAGGTCAGTGTAATGCTCTCTGCAATGCTTCTGGGCCTCATCCCAGCTCTTCTTCTGATGAACAAAGTGGTACTCATAGAGGAAACACACGCAGAGGGAGCACTGACCTGATGACAGAGAAAGTTCATGTGTTCAGTATTTACGGTGAGAGAAGAGCAAGAATCCTGTTATGAAATGACATCATGCCCCTCAAGTTAAATGTGCACATTTAAACATAAGCAGTGTGAGACGGGCAATTGTTTTGAGCCGTAGTGATTAAATAAATTAAAACAGTAGCAGATGATCCACTTACCCATCAGAATGAGCACGAACGGACTCCACTGCATGTTTGCTCTGTTAGATGAAACGGATATTTTAGAGTGAAGTGAACCAAACAGAGTTTAAATAACAGCTTGTCTCCATCTGTTTGTTCAGTTATAAAAAAACACTGTACCACTCCCTCCTGTGTACAAAGGTACGTCTGTAAAGAAGAGGGATGGGGGGGATATGCAAACTGTAGTCAAACCAGATCTAACAATACACATGTATAAATTATTTTTTATTTTGTACTCTCCCATGTAGGCAACTTATTTGAATAAAATAGAGATAACACACCAAACTAGAATGGATGTGTAAGCTTTTGATGATCTGCTGTTTGCTTCTGTTATCAGAACTATTACAACAGGTAACACAAGGAATCAGAGGAACACCTTGGGAGATGCTATCGGCCATGAACATGTATCAGTCAAATCAAAGGACTTCTGTGAGCTTTTATTCTACTTGATTGCATTATATGGTCAGGTGTTCTTGTTATTGTGTCCCACCATTTGTAAATTCTAGAAAATTACATATTAAACTGCAAAGTTGCAATTACAGTTGTGCTGTCATTATAAATCATAAAATAAAGTTTATGTATTATGAGGGAACAAACCCAACTGTAAATTGTATTTAGTGTAATTGTGATAGTAATGTAAGTATATGTAATTGTAATAGTAATAGTAATAGTAATGATGTAAGATAGGCTTTGTATTAGAATAAGTCACCAGTACAACACTTTTTTTATAGCACTTTGTAATTTTCGAAATTTAACTCTAGCGAAGAAACTGCACTTTATTGATTATTGATTGTTATTTTTCTGAGTTTGTACTCATGATTGAATGCACTATTGTAAGTCGCTTTGGATAAAAGCGTCAGCTAAATGACATGTAATGTAATGTAATGTAACAATATATTGCTGTAACATGTTTTTTCCCCCCAAAAAAAGTAACAGGTGGTATTTTAGCCCTGAGTAATGTCTGCAGAGCAAGCTGGATGCATGCCAAAAAAGCAAAATACTAAAACAAATCCTGAACCTGAAGAGTAAAACCCAGGGCAAGAAAAAGACCACTAGCCTCACAACTCTTCAAAATATTAAAGCATTAATGTATTTGTTTGCATTATGATGTCAGGTTTTCTTATTATTTTGTCCACACTTTGTAAAGAAAACTCCATGAACGTTGTGTTAAATTGAGATTTAATTACAATTAACTGTGAATATAAACCTTTTTAGAAATAAAGCTGATCTGTTTTGTCAGGCTGGCAGATAAAAAAACATCTGACTTGATGTGAGATTATGTGAAATATAAACTCAAGAAAGATAATGCGCTGTCCACCTCTGCACAATTAACACAATTATAAGAAAAACAGAATGGTAACTCACATCTTGTCCTTCCTCTCAGACGCTGCACCCGGGTGTCTCTCCTCGTGCACCGATGAACACTCTGATATCTACCAGGCAGGTGCTCTCTTTTAGCCACCTGCGTGCCGCCTTTGAATATTGAAATACAGAAGTCAGAGACGTCCATCACAGACAGAGAAGAAAGGATCCAATGATGACAACATGACCATTTACATGATGTAACAGATAAACAAAGAGGAACACTCTTCCTTGGTGACTGTCCAACTTGCAGAAAGAACGGCGTCATTCCCCAAAAGAAATCTACTAATAAAGAGAATACTTTACATTCATGTTAACTGTTCTGAAAATACACATTTGTGCATTGTCAACAATTCAATTTGTAAAATCCAATGTTAACCAAAAACATACAAAACTAAATATTTAATATTAGTAATAGCTCCACCTGTAAAAATTTTTAAAATACTGCGTATTCATTAATACATCAATATTTATGAATGAAATAATATAACTAATAATTTATACAATAATACAATCAGGTATTTTACTTTAGTACATTTTGCTGATAATACTTTTTTTAAGTGGTACTTTTACTTAAATATAAGGGTCTTTATCTACTTGAATTTAAGAATGGCCACCATATAAAATACATTGAATATTTAGAGTAAGCAGCCTTTTAATTTAAATCAATCGTTAAATATTGCTCTTTGTTTTCTTCAACAAGTCAATTAATGCATCACGGTAGTCTGCATCTTCTCTTTCATCCTCTCTTAGTTAAATGTTGGACTTTGGAAATGTCAGAGAAATATTCAATTGTTAAGAGTTTAATCAGCATCAGAACAATCAACTGTTCAAAATATGTATGATTTTAAACTTCACTGTATCTTAACCACAATTAAACATGATACATTCAGTATAAATGTTTACTGTGAAGCAGTATTGGTTTGTGTATTTATTTTCTCTTAATGTATCACACTGATTTTTTTTCCTGTGTTCTATCATCAACCAAAAAACCAGCAACACATATACTCCAATATACACCTCTTAACTAATCTCACAAGTGTTTTATGTATATTATACCTTTTGAAACTATTAAAATAGCCCTTGTGGTTGAGGAGATAACCCAGGTTTAGTATGGGGATGAAAACCTCCACAATTTTCACAAAAACATGGCTGGTGTTTATATGACACAACAGAATCGTAAGTCACATCTTGTCCTTCCTCTCAGACGCTGCACCCGGGTGTCTCTCCTCGTGCACCGATGAACACTCTGATATCTACCAGGCAGGTGCTCTCTTTTAGCCACCTGCGTGCCGCCTTTGAATATTGAAATACAGAAGTCAGAGATGTCCATCACAGAGAAGAAAGGATCCAATGATGACAACATGACCATTTACATGATGTATCAGATAAAAAAAAAGAGGAACACTCGTCCCTGTTGACTGTCCACCTTGCAGAAAGAACGGCGTCATTCCATAAGAAAATACAACTAATAAAGAGAATACTTTACATTTATGTTAACTGTTTCAACAAATACATTTGTATTTTTTTACGGAATCTAAACTGCTCAAACATTTAACATCTTGTGTTGCATTACATGTTTTGTTTCTGTGCATGAACAGAAAAACCTACGAAATTCACATTTGTATTAGTTATTTCATCTCATGAGATCATATTTGAGAAAGATTAACATGATTCCGCTGTTTCAGATATTTACTAGAGGAAAGTGTTTGGGATAATAAGGTGGATCATATTATTTCTAGTAAAAAATAACACACAAGAAAAGATGAGGTATATGTCCACATTGAAAACTATTGTTACATAATGGTGTTATGCTGCCCACTGCTCCCTATCCAGGGATGGGTCAAATGCAGAGAAGAATTTCCCCAAGGGGATTAATAAAAGTGCATGTTTCTTTCTTTCTTAAAAATCATAATTTAATGATTTTTCTCATCATTTTATTAGGATTATAATTTCAGTCACAGCTTCTGGCCAACTTAATTACAAATTAACACACAGGCTATATGTGAACCGTTAAATAATTTTACAGTCAAACAATTTTACAGTCAAATAAAAAACAATGCACTTAAAATAAAAACAAAATCAGTTAACCTGAGGTCCATTTACTTAAAAAAAAAAATCATGTTTAATCCAAAAGACTTCATCAGTAACATCCAAAGTGGCAAAAATAAACTCAACATTTATCAAGTGTTATGTATGCATGTAAAGATGGCTCAGTAGCTATGAAGTTATATTATTGTGTTATTTATTACCTAAGTTACATTTATGTTACATCTCTCCCAGTTACATTTCAATTAACACTGTACATGATATTCAACAGACTCGTTTCACAGCAGCCGTGTTGACATGTCACAACAGGTGTAAGGGCCTGAGGGGAGGTGTGGTGGACAGTGTCTAGTTCCAGCCAGAAGGCTCCACCCACTCGTCAGCAGAGCATTGGCGGCCCGGCTAAGAGACTGTAGTTCAGTAGTTAACTGATAGAGCTCTGGACCGAGCTACGTTTTGAGTTGTTTTGTGTTTGTTTAATTAAAGTCCTTTTGAAACCTGCAGAACTGACTGCCTGTGATTGCTGCGCTGCCCTAACTTCGGTGTCCTCCGTGCCGTCCTGTTACACAGGGAAAACACCAGAGTTATTAATGAAATATAAGTATATGGCCCCGTTGCATTTAGGTGGGCCGGAGCCCTCGTATTGTGCATGCTGGCTCAAAAACTGACACAATCAAGTCCACCTGTTCACCCTGCTAGGACATGTCAAAATGGCTGCTGAGAAGAATTTAAAGTCTCAAAGTTGCATTCAATATTCTCACAAATAATATATATCATTTAATAATTTAATGGAAAACTGTCCTTTTGGAAGGAAAGTCGGAGAGAATGAAATGGAATATTCTGAATTAAAGCCCCATTTCTATGTATGAAATCATCACATATTCACCACTACTCCCTATATAATAGACATTCACTCGTTTACTTCCAATTGAGATTTTGGGCATTATGACTGTCAGGTGTCCTATTGCACGACTGTTCATTTATGCATTTATACAAGCTGACATGTTGCATTAAAGCATTGCATTGCACAAGTCATGGAGATGACACAATCGGTCTGTAGCTGATCTTAGACTACTGTACTACCTAGGTCTAGTTCAAAGTCCTTCTCTTTGGGTCTGGGTGCGTCTTGTTCCAGGTTGTGGCCCCTAAGCATCACAGAGGTCCTCCACTCTTCCTCTCTCTTTGCTTTCACTGGCTGTTTGCCAGGTGTGACCAATTAAGATGCCATTGAAGATAATCTTGAATGCAATGGTGTTATCCTCCATCAGTGCCTATGAGAGCTTTTGCGTCGTACATTCTACACATTTTCTTTATGTTTATATATTATCATGTTTTTTTAATTAAGTTTATGGCTTAATCTAGTGTCCATCCCTGTGAATCAGGATTCATTGGCAGTAGAAAGTGAGCACGTTCTGCTGGTTTCCTCGTATCAACACCGCTGGGCAGTGGAGGCCGCAGGTCAGAGTATCCAGCCAGGCCATGTACAGAGCACTGGTGCAGTCTCTGTGTGGGACAGGAAGGCTCCTGCCATGGAAAAACACCACATTTACATGAGCACAACAAAACTGCACACATAAATGAGGAAAATGTTACCAAATTCAAATTAGTGCACACGATGGTTTGCAGCGAACCCAAAGAGTCCTTTATCTTTCCCACCTCTCTTCTCTGAGTCACACTGCCATGGAAATACTCATGGTCTGGTGGCTTTTCGTGCATGATTTTGCATCCCTGTGGTCATCACACAATGTGTGGTATTCATCTCCTAGGCTGTTTACGTGTTTCACCAACTGTATATTATTATAAGGTTAGATGAGATAAACAAAAAAGCTTTTTAACCCTCCATAGTCAGTATTTAGTAAATCATTTATAACACAAGATAATGCAGTTGTAAGCACACATAATTGTTTATTAATGTACTTTTCAACCACTATAACTGTTAGTGAATTATAATATAAGAAAAAAAAAGTCCTCCATGTAACAAATGCTATACATTAATATATACTGCACACAGGTGCATAATTATATAGTGTTCTGTAAAACCTTTAATACATGTTCATGTAATGCTTATGAATGCTAAATTGTATCTTATTTGTTTTAATCATTTTCCTCTAAAACAAATGAAGAAGCATCTCCAAATATCTGAACTACTGACCACAGTGAGAAGTCTACAGGGGAAACGACACGAGGCCATTTGTATTAAATATTCCCAATTTTCAGGATATCAGATGAGCCTTGATGTCATATTTCCATTGATCATGACTGCACTGATAATGTGAACTGTGTACTCACACAAGCACGACAGCAGCATGTTGGGAATTCCTCCGGATGATTTCATTCAGCCTCACTTTCCTCTCAGACTGTGAAGGGGAAATTCATTTGAGACATTTGGCCGAGTTTATTCACGCTGGATGACACCGATCAGAGTCAGATTATAAGGAATTTTACTTAACTTTCATTGTTCCCAATTTACGTAAACATATATTATGTATATAGCAATATATTGACACCAATGACAACAACGTTGACATGAATGTACACAAACAAGTCTCTTAATTGTCGTTTCCTCGCTCCTCGCTTGAACCGAAAGTTGTTGTGCGACATATTGACGGCCGTTCCAAAGCTCTTATTCTGCTCTAAGGAGCGAGGATCAAGGATCAAGGATCTCGGAGCCACGAGCCAGGGGTTCCAGGAAGTGTTTCAACACTGGACACACCTCCTCACTGTTCATCAGTTATTTGATTGGACGCTGATCAGACTGATCCCTGGAGTTTCATACCAGAGTGAAGACCAGTGGTGGCCGGCCAATAGAGGACAACGGGGCTTGGCCCCACCCACCTTGAGCCACCAAAAAAAAGAATATATATTATTATTATTATTATTATTATTATTATTTTTATTATTATTATTATATTATTAATTATACAAATTATAAAAATATTAATGAAATATACAAATTCTCAATAAAATAGGATATCTGCGCCAAATATAGGCTTTTTCTGCTTGTCCTGAAAAGCTAGTGCACGTCGTGGGGCTCGATCGATTCTGCACAAGGAAGACGGGTCTAATACGCCGTTTAGCCAATCACTGATTAAAGAAATAATAAATTGATGACATACAATTCATCCAATCTGCGCCGTAAAAACGACCTCCGGGAGGGCTATTCTCATCAAGCCTCAAGGCTGCGCGTTCCCGTGTCTCTGTCCCTCGGGCAGACAAGGCATGTGCCACCCATGATAACAACATGACATTGCGAGCAAGGAGCCACTGCTCTTCACAGAAAAACCAAACGCTAACTCGGTATAATCTCTCCTCCAACACTGGTTTGAGAGAAGACTTTGGTGGAGAAACCACAGGTAAAACACCTGGTCCCAGATCAGCCGGACCTCACCATAAGACAGTAGACTCGCGTGAAAGGAGGGAGCAGCTTCTGTGCAGACGGCTAAGCTACAACAGGACGGTGTGGCTAAGCTAGCTGCTGGATGCAGTCGTGCTAACTCCGTATTTTACTTTCCATGCTTGCTTTTTTTAAATCAACATTGACCGATCCAGCATGGATAGCTACGGGATTAAGGGACATGAAGCACAAAATTAAGAAAACATGAGAACACCAGGAGAACACGCAGGGATATAGCCTATAGCTCCGTCAAGCTACTAAGCAGGCACATCCAACTGGTAGGAGACCCCGGGGAAGACCCAGGACACGCTGGAGGGATTATATGTCCCGGCTGGCCTGGGAACATCTCAGGGTCCCCCAGAATGAGCTGGAAAGTGTTGCGGGTGAGAGGTGTGAAGTTTTTGGGGAATTTTTAGCTGGCTCCAGACTCGCTGCATGACACCGTAAAAGACACGTTAAAGACGGCACAAAACAAGATGTTGGAAGGAATGCTGTCGGTATGTGATATGTGAGTAAGTTACTGTAGATTTATAATGATGTTCTATGCCTTTCACTGTACATAAAGAATGTCCATGTGTAAAATATGATACTTAAGAAAGAATATAACAATAAGGGGGCGTGAACCTTATGAAATTGTGTATTGTATCATGGGGAAAGTCACAGTTAGTTTAGTTAGTGTGTTCACACAGGAGATGTTGTAGGTAGGCCAGGAATGTGAAATGAAGATGAGCTCATAGTTCTCCTCAAAATGGGTGCCGTACCAGGTACCCCTCTGTACTGAAAAACTACTTCTCCAGGGGAGGGAACTTGTGCTCAGTTTCACAGAGGGGTGGCGAGATGACGTCAAGAATCAGGAAGCAAAGCGTGCTGAGGTACCACCTTTGAACCAACCCGAATGCTGCCTCCACCTCTGTTAAACTTATAACCAATTGCACGTTGTAATATTAAGCCAATGAGATACGACAACGCCCATTATATTGATCTATAATATCAAATGTTTTACACCATTCGTGGTGCATAATTTTAAAGCTAGACAGTTAACTCCCGATAAGATATTCGGTGGCCTGTGGACGCTGTGTTTTTTGCATCCTCGTGTACACTGTACCATCAACTTTTTATTAAATCCATTTTATTATAACTTACTGAATCCAGAACTTTTTCTTCGAGTCTAGCACCCAAAGATTTCAGAACATAACATTACCTAATTTGTGTTCTGGCTTTAGAAACTGTTTGTCAATCAATGTTGTTGTTTTTGTTCATGTGTTTTACCTGCGTTAAGATGAGATGCTTTTATTTTGAAGGCGGCTCGCAACGATATAAAGGAAGTCTCATTGTATGTCAAAAGCTACGGAAAATATGGTAAACATTTTTATACAAATTAGAAACGGTAACGGTATTAGCACTCCGCGGAAGAGGCACAAGGTTAGTTAAAGTTGTCTGTCTGGTGGTGTGTGCTATTAATGCAAACATAAGTATTGTTTTTGTGCCTTTGTTCACAGCTCTTACGTTGGTTTTGGGAATGTATCAATACATTTGAAATCAGTCAAGTGCTATATATATAATACTGAATTGTATTAATAAGATGTCCTTATTATGTCAAAGTGTTGGAATAAATGTTAAATATTTAACTGCAAAGTAGTGTGTGATACCTTTTTTTGCATTGAATCATACTGGGATTTGATGGCCCTACCAAAAGAAAAATGCCACCAGCTGCCACTGGTGAAGACGATCACAGATTAAACTCAAGTTATATATTATATTTGTTTTCTGAGTCACCATCTGGTTAAAACACTTTTTACAACATGTATCGTCCTTCCATCCAGTCACGTGAGGCTGATTGTTCCTGAGTGTCGGGGTTGATTATTGAAGTTTGACCTGAAACATTGAGCTTAAAAAAATTACTCCATTGTTGAAGTGTTATGACCGGGAAGCAGAACGTGGACCCAAATGCAGCACACAGGAGTCACGGGTGAAGTGGAAAAATAAAAGGATTCATTTACACTAAACAAAAAGATAAAGTGAACAGGGCAGGGTTGAATCCAGTGGCGGGTGAGCAGGCAGGTGGGATTCCGGAAGGCTAGGACGAAAAGGAACAGGGTGAGCAGGAACCAAGAAACAAGTTTACAGGACAAAACAAGGCGGCCTGAATGTGTAGCTACCACTATGGTGACGAAACTATCTGGCGATGACTGGCAGGAAGACCCGGGTTAAAATAGAGCAGTCTCCAGATTGCTGCCAGCTGCTCCTGTAGCCACCGCCCAGGAGGAGGAGGAAGAGATGGCCACGCCTCCTTGTTGCCAGACAGACAGAGTAGACACACACAGGAGACAAGAGGACAGGGAAACAGAGCTGCGGGACTGGCTAGATCAGGGGTGTCAAACTCATTTTAGTTAAGGGGCCGCATGCTGCCCATTTTGACCTCAAGTGGGCCGGACCAGTAAAATCAGAGCATATTAACGCATACATAATGACAATATTTCTCTCTGTTTAAATCATTGGTGAAGGTTTTTGGATGATAAACCCTATTTTAAGGTCTTTCTTCAATAAACTAGAAACATAAAGACCAACAATTCAGACGTCAGCCCACTGTTTACCTGCCTGGGCTCTCCTCTGCAGATTCCCTCACAGTTGGGCAATATGTTTAGTAAAGTCAGTGATGTGGTCAATTGTGTCTGTGGCTCGATGGTTACCATGCACGTCTTACAATCAGAGGATCAGTGGTTGAATCCCGATTGAGGTAGTTTTTTGTTTAAAAAAATTCCCTGGAATTTTAACAATTATCCCGCGAGCCGGACTGGACCCCCTGGCGGGCCGGATCCGGCCCGCGGGCCATATGTTTGACACCCCTGGGCTAGATGAAAACATGACATGAAGAGAAACCATAATCATATTGTGAGTTATTTTATAATGATGTCAGAATCAGAATTTCAAAACATACAGACGTAAATAATTAATAAATCAGACAAACGCATTCCGCCGGTATAAATCGATCCTGCGCATATAAGCGCAGTATATACACAGTGTGTGTATAAATACCACACACTGTGTATAAGTATTCAATGCAGTTTGTTTAACAGGTAACGGAGAGAAAACATCTCCACTCTGACACTAATGATAACTGTGTCTTTATTAGTATAAGTAGTAGTTTAACACCATTAAATCAACTGAAAACAATATACGATCACTTTTATCACTATTTTAAGTGGATTTTTATTACAATGTTCGCTAAAAACTGTCCGGACCAGAAAACAACTCTGTTACACTGATCATGTTTACAGACACAAACTCTGTCAGGGGGGTGTTCTTCGTAGCTGGTTTACTGAGTTAGCCGAAAAATGTTCAGGATAAGATGACGCATGTCAGGCATTTCGGTTCCTCGAAGCAAGTTTAGATGAATCACCATAGCAACACATCGAAATCCATTAACCTGCTCCAGAGCAGATTTAGTGAAATTCACTGGATAAACTGGCCACTCCCACCGTACAAAAAAAGGCAGCTCCCTTCCTCATTGATGAAGGAGCGATATTAGTTATATTAGTTTTATAGGGAGAGAGTTCTTCCAGATCGCGAAGATCCGTTCTCACATCCTCATGACTTCCTGTAAGAGCGCTATCGATTCTGCCGACAAGGACTCATTTATTTACGAGAGCTTCTCGAGCCGCGGACATTGATCACCACAGGCACAGCAGAGCCTGTGTCACATGGCAGAATGGATCACAGTGTCTCACAGACTTGATCACAGATTTTTGCGACTGGTACATGTTTGTACAGTGTCAACGATGCGGAGAACATCGGGAAAGCCGCTGCATGCCGCGCTGTTCTTAAGTTTATTTAGCGCTTAAGAAAATTATGGATGTGTTGAAAGCACTCATAATTATATAACAGTGTTATTAGTACACCATACATATCATTATTGTAGAAAATGATTAAGGTGATAAGAATTCAGAGAATTACACACAATTTATTTTCACTAATTCAATTGATTGAATTTCTGATTATGAATAATACATACATACTGATCCGCCCATACACATATTCAAACTCCTAGTTATATGGTAATCTACACATACATGTATATACACATATACAGTACATGATACATACGCGCATACAGTACATATATCCTCACGAGTATATATTAATTTGTATACTACTGCCAGCAGGCACATTTAAATAAATATAATCTGATTGATTTGGGTGATGAGGCACTTAAAATCAGCCGATACATTTTCCCAACACTTACGCATTTAACTATTTTGCGATGCTTATGTGACTCTAGTCCAGTGGTTCTCAAACTTTTTCTGTCACGCCCGACTTTGGAGGAAGAAAAATGTTCGGCCCCACTGCCCCAACAAAATTGTAACAAAATGGTCCAACTTTTTGTGACTCCTCCATCCGTACTTTTTTAAATAATAGAATAAAGAAAATTACAATCCCTTTTAAGCAAACCAGATTTCACCATCAGACAAAAACTAATAACATGTGCAATCACTTTGTTAGAACAATGCAAATACAGTTCTATCTGTGCAAAAGAATTACTAATATTTGGCAAAAAAAAAACTTATTGTGGCTACAAATAACCTGTTTTGCACGGAATATATTTTCAAGATAATAACAATAACGTTCAACCTGTGAAAACAAAATGAGTGCAGATGTGTGAGCATCAGGTTGTATCAGTATTAGTGGCTGCGTTCCTCTACAAATATGTTATAAATGGGGTTGTAGAGCTCAATTCATGCTCAATGTTGAGCTGAAATCTGTTTTCTGTTTTGAGAGACGCAACAGCAGTAAAGATCTCACGGAGATCTCACCGAGGCTTTTAGCAAAACGCCAACGATCGGCGAGTCGCACAAGCGTAACCTGTTAACGGCGTAACGTAAACATTTCCACGAAAGTACAGGCATTTATTTATTAATGACGTGTTATGTCTGTGTACTTTTATACTATGTAAAGTTATCATGTTCATGGAGAGAGTGGTCGTCCTGAAACCACAAGGTAGCGGTTCATCCCTGTCCCTCCATAGTTTCATGTTGAAGTGTCCTTGAGCAAGACACTGAAGCCCCAGAGCTTCACAGCAGCACACTGCCCCTTAATTACTAAGGATGGTAAAATGCAGAGAATAATATCCCCACTGTGGGATTAATAAATGATTATTTAAAAAATATATATATATTTTTTTTTAAATATTTTTTTAAAAACAGCATCACCCCCCGCGCCCCACAGCTTGAGAACCACTGCTTTAACTACATGTTGCTCCAATCCAATACAACCTGCTGTGGTTTTTCTTTTTACCATGTTTCACACAACTAAAAACACACGTTCGGTCTCTTTTAGAGCCCTAAATATTGTTAGTGTCTCAATATTATTTGCATATATACGTGCGTGTGCAGCAGGACACAAGCAAATACTTGAGCCAGTTTTCATTTTTTTTCTGTAAATTAATTTCCAGGGAATAACCTTGTCCATGCTCACTAATCTCACTCATCTTGTTTTTTTTACTTTCTACTTGAGGCATAATATTCATATACATATACATATATATATATATATACATATACATATATATATATATATATATATATATATATATATATATATATATATATATATATATATATATATATATATATATATAAGTCTACAGCTGTGTGGTATACAAACACTTCAGTTGATCTTCCCCACTGTGCACCAACTATCACACTAGCACGTCATATTATTGAAGTAAAGTGACTATTTTTAATAAATAAAATGTTTGTAAGTAGCCATAATCAACTATTGACTCTGGCTGCATGAGTGGGCTTCTTGCTGTGTGCAGTCTGCTGCCATCTGCTGGAATAAACAAGTACAGCACGTAAAGCACGTCAAAGCCTTCAAACCAAATTAGACTGAGAGCAGAGGGGAGGTGGGTTGTATAATAAAATTAGATATATTAATGAACATCCAGTGTCCGCTGGGTCATTCCTGGGGTAAAGAAGATCAACCAATCAGTAAGAAGCAGCATCTTCAAGAGTGTAAACAAAAATTTGACAACAAAAATAAGTCATTTTTAACTTTTAAGTGTTTTCTGATGTGGATGGATGAAATCATTAGTCTGTGCCATAAACATCCAAAAATAAATCAGTTTCATAATGTGGCACTTCAGTACTTTGGTTAGGATCAACAATAGTTTACAGGAAATAATTTAAATAGACAGAAAAAGGAGACGACCACTCTATGATTTAACAGTTTATTCAAAAGCAACCATCTGTTTACATTACACTCCGTAAATGTGATCGTCAAAGATACACATTTTACAAGATAAAAGCATACAACCATCACCAGCTGTTCAACCAAACGTGATACAAAAGAAGGTCAAATGTTCCATTTGCTGTATGTGGAAGCAAAATCAAACCAGCATGCACATTTATGTATTTATTCCAATTCCAACCATAAAATAAAACCTCAAAAGATAAATAAACAATGCCCATTTTAAGAGAAAGGCAATAAAACAACTGGAGAAAAAAAGGAATCATTCCTGTGTTCCTGAATCAGAATAAGGAGACAAAAAAAAACTGGGTCACATCCTTAGTTATCTTGTGAAACTATAATATACTTAAATGTTGCATGCTACTTTCTGCTGTTGGAGAGTCTGTAATTTCATATCTCTCTCCCTTGCATTGTAATTCCTACATTTCCCAGAATGCCATTCCATAAACCCAGAAGATACGATACATAAAAGTCACAACACTGCAAACAAGTAAATATATAAAATGCCCGTCACCAGTGCCTATAGATCGTGTTTTAACGCTTAGAACAGATGAAATTAAACTTCATGTCGGCATTCTTTTTGAACCACTTATGTTGTCCTCCTGTCTCCATGGCTCCAGACATGCCACAGTCATCCATCTCTCGCTTGGGGTTCCAGTTCTGGTACTTGACGGCCTTGTCAGTGCAGGAGTAGCGCAGTCCCATCCAGACGTGGGTGCTGGTGGCCCTCTTGGCTCTCTCCTGGACCCTTCTCTGCTCCTTGAAGTTAGTGATGGAGACCAGATCCCGGTGGTTCTCTCTGCAGTAGGTCAAGGCCTTCTCCCAGGTCATGCTTTTATTGATCAGGATCACTTCATCTGTCACGATAGAGATGGAGACAAACACAGGATCATACCAGCAGCTTTGTTGGTGATCTCTTGATTGTTGAGAGCACTGCGCTCCAATGTGGTCACTTTAAATCACTGAGTACATGTTTGGTGCTGAGGATGATGATGATGATGATCTTTAGATGCCTTCTGTAACTTTTAAGGAACATTTTAGGAAATCTATTGGCAGAAATGGTATTTAATAGTATTATGTATGTTCTCTTTATAATCACAACATAAACTCTTTGTGTTTTACTTACCTTAGAATGAGCCACTACGCACACATTGGCAAACAGGAGAAGATTCAACCGGTCGCAATATTCAACCTCACCACTAGATGACACTAAAACCCTACACACTGGATCTTAAGTGAGGTTTTATTCTAGAGCTAGCAGCGTCATAACAAAGTCTCTGACATGAACAGGGTTGACAACAACAACAAAAAAGCAGACGGAGCTCATGTACGTGTCACGAATAAATACTCACCGTTATAGCAGAAGAAGGGTTTTGTTTTATTGCATTCATCGGAGGTCCAGTTTCCATCTGACACAGTAGCACATTTCTTCTCGTCTTCATCGTCAAATAGCTTTGGATCCCAGTGTGTGAAATTACTCTCATCTGACCACCTCCAGGTGTCTCTGAACAGGCCGATCCACACATATACCTGAGTCTTAGTCTCTATCTCTTTCTTGAAAGCTTCATTGTTTAACTGTGTGAGGCCACTGACCAGGTCAGTGTGTTCCTCTCTACAGTAGCGCTGAGCCTCTCGCCAGGTTTTCTTTTCATGAATCAAATGGAATTCTTTGTTGTTTGCTGCTGTGGAATGAACAGAAAAGGTTAAACATGTGAGATAGATGAACATGATTCCACTGCAAGTTTTCAGATATTCACTAGAGGAAAGTGTTTGGGATCATAAGGTGGATCACATTTAGTAAAATAAAAAGTAAAGTGGGCCTTTGAATCCATGATGATGAGATAATCTTCTGCACTCAGTTTAAAATGACAATTTAAATGCCATGGAACTTTTATATACAGACACACATATATATATATATATATATATATATATATATATATATATATATATAGTGTTTAAAGTTTTCTGAAATTATGTTTACTATGCAAAAAAGGCATTGTGTTATCAACTATGAGCTATATTTGCATGAATCTCAAGGCGTCAAGCTATTTTTAGGCTTCTGCTTGAAAATGTCATACCCAAACTAAAAGGGTGTATCTCTGCAACCACTTGGGCTATTTGAATACTTTTGGTGTTATAATAAACAATAATGTGAGATTTTGGTCAGATGTGTAAATATCAGTCTATATGTTACTGGTTAGAGTAAATGAAGATGACACACAGCAAAAATTTAAAGTTTTCAGGTCCGCCTAGAAAAAAATCCCTTTCAGGATGATTATTTCTTTGAAATGATGCATTCGTAAGTTCTAAACTTCTCCCAAATCATAACACAATATGTGAACATTCTCTCTGCAAAGTTTGACTTTGAAAAAGTGAAGCAGAACAAAGTTAGAGAGGGTTTAGTATAGAGAAAATTCAAGTTTAACAACAATACTTTTCATATTTTTATGATTATCTTTCTTTCTGTTTGAGTTTTTTGTTGAATGGCTTACTGATTCTTGTAGCAAAGGCTTTGATGTTTAATTTGATGTGCAACATCAATATATTTTCTTGTGATTTATGTTTGTTTTTTTGCAATAAAAATAAAAAGAACCATAAATGAGGCTATGGTGTTTAAAAGATTAAGAAGATTTTTACCACAACAATGTGTGATATCTCTTTTTATCACTCCATAACTGAGAAAATACTGTCAACAACCATAGAAAAAAAATCATGTATCCATGTTTTTAGGAATAAAATGTCATATAAATATATATATATATATATATATATATATATATATATATATATATATATATATATTTATATATAAACATATAAACTCCTCACAGTAATTAAAAAAAATATCAAATCAAAAATTTAAATATTTAATACTATTTGACTCTTGACGTAACTACATGATTTCTTAACCATATCGGCAAAGTCTCTATACCTAATTTAATATAACAATGTAAAGCATTCAACCCACAGACAGAGTAATAATATATAATATATATACATTACATTATAACATCACATATTCTCACCATCATAGCAGACAAATATAAATGTCGATGTACAAGGGACATCCAGCCATTTGTGATTCTTCACCACCACACAGTTCTCAGCCCCCCTTACATCATTCGGCTCTCCACTGCTCCATTGTGTCTCACTATCATTGAACTCCATCCCTGGCAGAGACCAGTGCCACCTCCTCTTTCTGACATTTTGTTTACGCAGCCCAATCCAGGCGTCACCTTGCTTCCCTGCTAAGTCACGGAGTGTCTCCATATCTGTGGTGTCCAACACCGTGGCCAGGTCAGTGTAATGCTCTCTGCAATGCGTCTGGGCCTCATCCCAGCTCTTCTTCTGATGAACAAAGTGGTACTCATAGAGGAAACACACGCAGAGGGAGCACTGACCTGATGACAGAGAAAGTTCATGTGTTCAGTATTTACGGTGAGAGAAGAGCAAGAATCCTGTTATGAAATGACATCATGCCCCTCAAGTTAAATATGGCTCTGAGTGCACATAAGCAGTGTGAGACGGGCAATTGTTTTGAGCCGTATTGATTAAATATATTAAAACAGTAGCAGATGATCCACTTACCCATCAGAATGAGCACGAACGGACTCCACTGCATGTTTGCTCTGTTAGATGAAACGGATATTTTAGAGTTAAGTAAACCAAACACAATTTTTATAACAGCTTGTCTCCATCTGTTTGTTCAGTTATAAAAAAAAACACTGTACCACTCCCTCCTGTGTACAAAGGTACATCTAATAAAGAAGAGGGATGGTGGGGCATATGCAAACTGTAGTGAAACCAGATCTAACAATACACATACATAAATTATTTTTTATTTTGTACTCTCCCATGTAGGCAACTTATTTGAATAAAATAGAGATAACACACCAAACTAGAATGGATGTGTAAGCTTTTGATGATCTACTGTTTGCTTCTGTTATCAGAACTATTACAACAGGTAACACAAGGAATCAGAGGAACACCTTGGGAGATGCTATCGGCCATGAACATGTATCAGTCAAATCAAAGGACTTCTGTGAGCTTTTATTCTACTTGATTGCATTATATGGTCAGGTGTTCTTGTTATTGTGTCCACCATTTGCAAATGCTAGAAAATTACATATTAAACTGCAAAGTTGCAATTACAGTTGTGCTGTCATTATAAATCATAAAATAAAGTTTCTGTATTATGAAGGAACAAACCCAACTGTAAATTGTATTTAGTGTCATTGTGATGTAGGATAGGCTTTGTATTAGAATAAGTCACCAGTACAACAATATATTGCTGTAACATGTTTTTTCCCCCCAAAAAAGTAACAGGTGGTATTTTAGCCCTGAGTAATGTCTGCAGAGCAAGCTGGATGCATGCCAAAAAAGCAAAAAAACTCAAACAAATCCTGAACCTGAAGAGTAAAACCCAGGGCAAGAAAAAGTCCACTAGCCTCACAACTCTTCAAAGTATTAAAGAGTTAATGTATTTGTTTGCATTATGATGTCAGGTTTTCTTATTATTTCGTCCACACTTTGTAAAGAAAACTAAAATTGAGATTTAAATACGATCAACTGTGAATATAAACCTTTTTAGAAATAAAGCTGATTTGTTTTGTCAGGCTGGCAGATAAAAAAACATCTGACTTGATGTGAGATTATGTGAAATATAAACTCAAGAAAGATAATGCGCTGTCCACTTCTGCACAATTAACACAATTAAAAGACACAACAGAATGGTAACTCACATCTTGTCCTTCCTCTCAGACGCTGCACCCGGGTGTCTCTCCTCGTGCACCGATGAACACTCTGATATCTACCAGGCAGGTGCTCTCTTTTAGCCACCTGCGTGCCACCTTTGAATATTGAAATACAGAAGTCAGAGATGTCCATCACAGAGAAGAAAGGATCCAATGATGACAACATGACCATTTACATGATGTATCAGATAAAAAAAAGAGGAACACTCGTCCCTGTTGACTGTCCACCTTGCAGAAAGAACGGCGTCATTCCATAAGAAAATACAACTAATAAAGAGAATACTTTACATTTATGTTAACTGTTTCAACAAATACATTTGTATTTTTTTACGGAATCTAAACTGCTCAAACATTTAACATCTTGTGTTGCATTACATGTTTTGTTTCTGTGCATGAACAGAAAACCCTAAGAAATTCACATTTGTATTAGTTATTTCATCTCATGAGATCATATTTGAGAAAGATTAACATGATTCCGCTGTTTCAGATATTTACTAGAGGAAAGTGTTTGGGATAATAAGGTGGATCATATTATTAATCGTTAAAATGGAAAACTATTGTTACATAATGGTGTTCAGTATACACACATTATTAGCACATATTCTCACCATCGTAGCAGATACATTTACGTGTATCAGTAAAGGGGCATCCTTACATTTGAGTTCAGTACACGTTCATAAAATCCATAAAATCATAATTTTATGATTTTTCTCATCATTTTATTAGGATTTCAATTTCAGTCACAGCTTCTGGCCAACTTAATTACAAATTAACACACAGGCTATATGTGAACCATCAAATAATTTTACAGTCAAACAATTGTACAGTCAAAGAGAAAACAATGCACTTAAAAAAACAAAACTTTCAGTCAACCTGAGGTCCATTTACTTAAAAGAAAATCATGTTTAATCCAAAAGACTTCATCAGTAACATCCAAAGTGGCAAAAATAAACTCAACATTTATCAAGTATTATTTATGCATGTAAAGATGGCTCAGTAGCTATGAAGTTATAGTATCGTGTTATTTATTACCTAAGTTACATTTATGTTACATCTCTCCCAGTTAAATTGCAATAAACACGGCACATGATCTTTGTTTAACATTCACACACATAATAAGATAACACTTAAATACAAACTTCCAAACATGTAGTAAAAGTCTTGCTGTCATTCAAAATGATAATTAATATTCTTCAGTTTAATTCAACAGACTCTTTTCACGGCAGCCATGTTGACATGTCATTACGGGGTAAACACCGGAGTTATTAATGAAATATAAATATTTGGCCCTGTTGCGTTTAGGTGGGCCGGAGCCCTCGTATTGTGCATGCTGGCTCAAAGACGGCGACACAATCAAGTCCACCTGTTCACCCTGCTAGGACATGTCAAAATGGCTGCTGTGAAAATAATTTAAAGTCTCAAATTTGTATTCAATATTCTCACAAATAATACATATCATTTAATAATGAAATGGAAAACTGCCCTTTTGGAAGGAAAGTCTGAGAAAATGGAATGAAATGGAATATTCTGAATTAACGCCCCATTTCTGTGTATGAAATCATCACATGTATTCACCACTACTCCCTATATGGTAGACATTCACTCATTTATTTCCAATTGAGATTTTGGGCATTATGACTGTCAGGTGTCCTATTGCACGACTGTTCATTTATGCATTTATAAAATCTGACATGTTGCATTAAAGCATAAAGTCATGGAGACTGTATTTTTCCATTTTAGTGGGAACTTGTTTTGGGAACTATGTAATGATTTTATTTACTATTTATAATACTATGCCTATAACAAGCAAGAGAAGAGAAGCTCATTTCTCAATACAACGGGGACCAAGAACAGACCCTTGTGGGACACCTATTCAAACCTTAACAGCACTTGGAAACTACGACCTGAGTTCTACCAGAGATAATGATAATACCATCCAATAAACTGTTCATCTAGGCTACAAGGATAGTTTTCTTTTGTCAAATTTTACATTTATATATATACATTATAGGTTAAATAGGGAGCTATTTTTGGAAACATCCCGTGTGTGTGTCCATTCCTTATTCTCAAGTGTCTTTCAACAATTCATGTATTTCTTTTAATTTTCAGAAATCATTTAAATTGATTAGATTTTATATTTCATAAACAGCAACAATATACAGTATCTACATAGTCGAGTGACAAATTAAAGGAAAACCTGTATAAACGGCTATAGAAGCATACCAAACGCAGACACTCCCATAAGGCCGTAATGCATGACACAATCGGTCTGTAGCTGATCTTAGACTACTGTACTACCTAGGTCTAGTTCAAAGTCCTTCTCTTTGGGTCTGGGTGCGTCTTGTTCCAGGTTGTCGTCCCTAAGCATCACAGAGGTCCTCCACTCTTCCTCTCTCTTTGCTTTCACTGGCTGTTTGCCGGGTGTGACCGACTAAGATGCCATGAATACAAGTTACTGCATTGTGCAGGTGTTATCCTCCATCAGTGCCTATAAGAGCTCTTGTGTTGTACATTCTACACATTTTATTTATGTTTAAATGTTATCAATTTTTGTTAATTAAGTTTGTGCGGCTTAAGTCCATCCCTGTGAATCAGGATTCATTGGCAGTAGAAAGTGAGCACGTTCTGCTGGTTTCCTCGTATTAACACCGCTGGGCAGTGGAGGCCGCAGGTCAGAGTATCCAGCCAGGCCATGTACAGCGCACTGGTGCAGTCTCTGTGTGGGACAGGAAGGCTCCTGTCATGGAAAAAACCCACATTTACATGAGCACAACAAAACTGCACACATGGATGAGGAAAATGTTACCACATTCAAATTAGTGCACACGATGATTTGCAGCGAACCCAAAGAGTCCTTTATCTTTCCCACCTCTCTTCTCTGAGTCACACTGCCATGGAAATACTCATGGTCTGGTGGCTTTTCGTGCATGATTTTGCATCCCTGTGGTCATCACACAATGTGTGGTATTCATCTCATAGGCTGTTTACGTGTTTCACCAACTGTATATTATTATAAGGTTAGATGAGATAAACAAAAAAGCTTTTTAACCCTCCATAGTCAGTATTTAGTAAATAGTTTATAACACAAGATAATGCAGTTGTAAGCACACCTAATTGTTTATTAATGTACTTTTCAACTGTTAGTGAATTATAATATGAGCTTATAGCTGCTCACAGGTCACAGTATTCTATAAAACCTGTAATACATGCTCATGTAATGGTTATGAATGCTAAATTGTATCTTATTTGTTTTAATAATTTTCCTCTAAAACAAATGAAGAAGCATCTCCAAAATATCTCCAGATATCAGAACTATTGACCACCCTCTCTGTACATTTCAGTGAGAAGTCTACAGGTGAAACGGCACGAGGCCATTTGTATTAAATATGCCCAATTTTCAGGATATCAGATGAGCCTTGATGTCATATTTCCATTGATCATGACTGAACTGATAATGTGAACTGTGTACTCACACAAGCACAAGAGCAGCATGTTGGGAATTCCTCCGGATGATTTCATTCAGCCTCACTTTCCTCTCAGACTGTGAAGGGGAAATTAATTTGAGACATTTGGCCGAGTTTATTCACGCTGGATGACACCGATCAGAGTCAGATTATAAGAAAAGTAACTCTTTTTTCTTTCAATGTCCCCAATGAGAACAAGGACAACACAATTAAACAAATAAAGGTAAAGAATATACAGTACTATTATGTAAACATATATTATGTTTATATACATGTACACACACACACACACACACACACACACACACACACACACACACACACACACACACACACACACACACATACACACTCACCTTAAATTTGAAGGCCTCAAACTCTTTGTCTGATATTTTCCATGGGGCGCTTTGTCTCAGTTCCTGAACGGAGACGCCTTCCTGCTGTTCATCATGCAGCCTGAAGGGGGCGACACTGTCCACAAACCTACTGAGGCTGAGAGGCGGCAAGAGCAAAAGGACAGAAGATATAAAGAATTAAAATTACAAACAACTGCAGAAATCTATTCTTGTATTATGTTAAACCTAAACAAAAACATGTGATTATAGTATTTGTGCGTAACAATCCATGATGGTGATCTTGAAAAGCACAAAACATGAAGATGCCAGCCCGTTATCATAGACTGATCCCTTCCTGTATGACTGTTCAGATTTCAGTGAATGTTATGACGGTGACTGAAGGTTTTCCTGACATACTTTTTGGCGTTTGGATGCCTCTCGCTGTCCGTCATGACTGTGACGTTGCTGCAATCCAAGCGAAACCTCTTCAGCAGAGCGATCATCCTAAAAGAAACAACAGTCAAAGTCTCAGCACAACAGTTTCCACAAACACACAAAATACCCCAGAAATCTACAAGCCTACAATCTGCAGTATCAACCTGCATGAAAAAAAACATATTCATAAATTCAATATAAAATTATCTGGTTTAAAAAAGATACAATAGTATACACGAAAATCAAAGTCCTCACTGGACTGCAGATCAACAGTTGATGTATTCAAAAAAGATATGGAGTTCTTATATATATATATGTATATATATATATATATATATATATATATATATATATATATATATACATATATATATATATATTTTAGTGGGGAAAAACAGTTCATGATAATCATTATTACTTGTAAATTGGATATCTTACAAATTTCCTAAATATTCCTCTCACTTTTCCAGCATCACATGACTGAATAAAGATGGCCGAGACCTTATTTTCTTTGTAGAATATGTTTGTAACCATCAGGGCTTACGTGTTATCTTGTGCTCACCAGAAACGTGTGGGAAAGGTTGACTTTTATTTATTAATATTCCATTATCATTCACTCATCCAAGGAGGTACAACAGGGAGAAACCTACTCATTGCGGCCTTCCTCCATGTTTTGTTCGTCTCCCACGATGAAGACCCGGATATGACTGCGGTGCCAGCGTTTCCTCCTGGTGAGCAGGTAAGGAACCAGCAGAGTCAGACCTTAAGAGAAGAAGAAGAGAAATACTGCAGCTTGTGTCCACTGGCCCTTGTTGTAGCTACTAAAACTATGTATGTTAACGTTGTTTTAAAAACTGAGATGTTACATTGGTTATCGTCAGAACTAACCTCCATCGTCAGCTATCCAGTAGACGTCTATGGTCTTCTTCCCCTGGTCATTCTGAAACACTGTCTTGATCTGATCAACGTCGCCTTTATCGGAGATGTCGTCCGCTGTAACGGAAGAGGAGAAGAGTGAGGCGATGGGGCAATAATTATAATGACAATAATGCACTCTGAGATGTTCCAATATTATATGATATTGTATGGGCGAGGTGTATTTCCTGAGCTGCTAAATGCTCCACTATGTTCCCGAGCTAGTCACTAAAAACAGCCGTCTGCTGTGGTCGAAAACGACACGAGAGAGTGAACCAAAACAGTGAAGTTGCTGCTGAACAGATAAAAACAATGAGTAGAAACTCACTACAAAACACCGTGAAGCAGAGGGTATAAGTTCATCACTCTAAGCGACACCTTTCACAATGTCATTTGATATTGGTTTCAATATATTATTAAACATATTGATTATAGCTCCTTTAAAATAAAACGTGTCTCCGCTGTAGTCATGCAGCATCACTGGACATCACTAAATGCAGAGGGTGATGTACTGGCCTTATGACGTCACTTATGTTCCACTGACTGAGGAATTATTATAATATATATATATATATATATATATATATATATATATACATATACATATATAATATATATATATTACTGCATTCAAATCATAAAGGAATAACTGCTGCAGTATGCTCACCGGATTCCCTCTCAGGAGATAGCTGGTGGTCATTTTCAACAGATTCCTCAGGCTCAAAGCCCTGGTTCACTGCAGGACAGGGAAAATGTGCTTCATCATTGTCTTTGTCCGGTTTGTTTAATATTGTACAAATATGTTGTGTTTTAGGAAAGCATGCAGAGAATATGAAGACAAAGAGATTTGAAACCTTCAAAATCAAAGTGGTCAGAGACATCCTGCCCATCCATCATCCTCAAGATACACAAACAGTAGTTGGCATCAAAGGTATCGCTTTAGAAAAGAGAAGAGGAAGTTGAAATGGTGATGCAAATATAACAAGTATCACCTATAGAGATTGGATTTTAGCAACAATACATTTTCAAAGAGAGCCGTGTAATCTTTCAATGCCAGTGAGTCAACTGTTTTATTTAAATATGTTTTCTTTAACTACACTTACTATATGGTGTTGATATAATCTTCAATGCTTTCAGGTGTACTGTCCCTCCAGTTTGCCTTGAAGCCCAGGACCAGAGTGTTGGGCTTCAGCTTGCCAAGACCAGAGGCCTTGAAAAAAATGTCAAATGAGAAGAAATATATTAATAATAATAACTAATAAAAACACAAAGATACTATGCAGATATTCCCAGGTTGATCAAGTGTTTATAATACTTTGCACCCAATAGATGGCGTAGCCTAAAAAAAGACCTAAATAGGAATAAGATGAGATGAGACGTAACATCTTGATCAGAATTTGAAGTGGTATAATTTGTTCAAATGAAGCCGTAGCCGTTTCCCACATATAATAATAATAATAATAAT
Source organism: Myoxocephalus aenaeus (assembly GCA_038501785.1). Taxonomy (NCBI): domain Eukaryota; kingdom Metazoa; phylum Chordata; class Actinopteri; order Perciformes; family Cottidae; genus Myoxocephalus; species Myoxocephalus aenaeus. The sequence goes on from JBAMJR010000111.1 coordinate 1,044,196, forward strand.
AATAATAATAATAATAATAATAATAATAATAATAATAATAATAATAATAATACATTGTATTTGTATTGCACTTTATATTTGAGCAATCTCAAAGTGCTACAGAGCAGAATAAAACAAGAGCATTTTTAAGATATATTTAAAAGCAAAGCCCATAAAAGATTTTCTTAAAAAGGTGAGTTTTCAGGTCACGTTTAAAAGCCTGCACTATTTGAACACATGCAGATGTTTTACCTGTAGCAAGTGTCGAGCTCCAACTCTGAGGCTGTCGGCCGTGAAAGGTGTATAAAAGGAGCGCACCTTCCTCCTGTTCATCCACTTCACCAACACATCTGTGGCATCGAGCGGCCGAGTCTGCCTGTCCGGTTCCTAGAGAAGTCGGGAATTCAATAAAGTCTTTACTTGATATAATAATAGCTTTAATGAATGAAAGACATAACATGACCCGTAAAACATTTGAGACGTAAAGCCCCTGTGAGGATGTTGAAGATTGGATAGTTACTCTAACACAAGGAGATGTACCATCTCTCTCATTTCCCCTTTTTTGGGGGAACGAAACATGTGAGTTTGATCAACTGACCATGATTATGTCTCCACAGATCATGAGGCTTATGTGTTTGGTGAAGGACTCGACGAAGTCCACCAGTGCCGGTCGCTGGTTTGGTGGCCCCGTCAGGACGAGACACTGTGGTCTGATGGGGCGCAGATCAGACTCCGGGTCAAAAATGGGTGAGACAAATACCACAGACAGAAGACTGTCATGTGACAGGCAGATTATTGATGCATGATATCACACTCACCTAAAATTCTTGACGTGATCCTCGACACCAGCCAAAGAGACGGAGGTAGACAAAGCCATGTTGTATGTACCCGCCTGCACTGACGAACCCCAGTTTACCTCTGTGGACACCGACACACACATACGTTAGGTGGCTCAGGGAGAGCAGAGATGGGTTTGTTGCATTTCATAATTCACATTCTGTTTTGAACTCACTGGGCTTGTTATAATTGACGTATCCGAACAGCAAGAAGATGATGCCGAAGGTGGTGAGAGCCGCCCACCAGGTAAACAGGATCATCAGCACCACAGAGACCACAGCTCCAAACAGAGCGGTCCATTTACTGTAGTAGTGAAACGACGGCCTCCAACCTAAGGGGGGAGGGTCGACAATATAAAATATGACTTTCGGGTGGCGTACGTACGGTGCACATGGCCACACCTCTGTCCAATATGGCAGCCACAACGAAAATGTCTGTCTTTAGTCATTTATTGACTTTGCTTTTAAAAACACATGTTGAAGACTCTTTTTTTTGTCCTGAGATTGAGATACGGGTACAGCTGTTTCTCAATCCATATTACATAATGACTTTGCAAGATGAGACTACTTTGTCATAACTTGGTGACTTGAACTTTGACTCCCTTGCTCATATATTCGTCGCCGAATTTCAGTGAGCTTTTGTCCGTGCTCCTTTGGCAGCGCGGAAGATTGTGGGTCAGACGATAGCGATCAAAGCATGCATGCTAGCTTACGTGCTGCAAATTGCGACCAGATATCCTGGTGTTTTTGGCACACTGCATTTGACTAAATATTTTTTCTGGAATAAAAAAACTATTGCAGTATGAGTGTTGGAACGCAACGCATCTTGCGTCTGAAATTACCATTGAGCAAAGTTTTAAGGAAAAGCATGCTGCTGTACACTGACCATGAAGTGCCACCTCTTAGAAAGGAGGCTGCAGAGCATGGACATGTCTAAAAGTATTCGACTGTGCGGACGGATGTTTATTTTCCGCTTCCTGCAGATAGTCGATGTTGGTTTCTTTTAACCGCGACCGCAATGTTTCCGTAACCTGAAACTTAGCCATAGGGGCGGCTGGACAGTGCCCATGGGTCGTTTTTGGAAGGCAATGACAAACAGGTAACTCACCGGGGGAGTTGGTGATAGAAGCATAAAAACAGCTGAAGTTGATGAGGCTGTAGGAACACAGGAAGAAGTTGGAGATCAAGGCTGCGATGGTGTTCAGCTCAGCTGTAACGATGAAGGAGAGAGAAATCAAAGAGATAAAAGGTCATCAAAGTCATGAACTTTCTCCTTACTTCGATATGTAATCACAATAACAAGAACAAAAAACACCTTATTGGACTATATAAACAAATATGTGAATTAATAACAACTATAACCAACAAAGCGTCAGTATTAGATCGCACCCACCAATGAGAATGAAAGCCACAGCGATGATGTAGCAGAGCAAATAGGCCCGGAGAGGCTCCTTATTTGTCCCATAACCTTTTGCAAAGAATCCAATGTACGGGTAGATCTCGTCTTGGCATAGACACTGGCAGAGAAGGCAGACAATATACGCTCATTAATATGTGCATTGTCTTATATTTGACTACATGTACTCATATGTTAGCTTAGATGTATATATATATATATATATATATATAGCAGAAATGGGCAACTCTCTTCCTAACCTAAGTACATTGTTTATTCATTCTTGTTTCATTGCTATCTTTGATTACAGAATTGGATAATTTTGTACATGAAAGTACAATTTAGAAAGAAAGCGTGGCTTCTCACCTGAAAGACTTTAGGGGCGGAGACGAGGAAGCCGAGGGCGGACGACAGGCTGGCTGCAAAGACACCAGCAGTGATGAGGTAGTAGTAACCTGAAACTTGGCCCAGTACCTGGTTGGAATCGTCGACATTGGAATGAGTATTAACTTTATCATATTTCATATTTCATATTTCAACAGTTTGTGAACAGAGATTTAAAACTGTCTTATTTTACAAAGCCAGTGTAAAACCAGAGTGTGGGATTAAAAACAAGTTATATTTTTATCCGTGATACGTTGAATTTAATTATACCTTTGTATTGGTGGCCAGACCATATTCACAGGAATGTGACTGGATGCACTTTGTGAAGTTCCAGCCCAGGTTACACCCCAGACCCACACAGCCGTCGGTGATGTTTCCAGTCAGAATGTCACTCATGTTACCGGAGGCGTCCCGCAACACACATGACCCTGGAGGAGGATGAAGATGTAAACTGTATAGTCCTGATGTAATGTTATTATTATTATTGTTATTTCAGTTAGAGACCTTGACATCTCTATTGTTTTGTTTTTGGAAACTTTGACATCCAAGAAGAGTTAGCTGCCAAAAAAGGAAAAAATAAAACTCCAATGATTACTTCTAGCTCGCTCACATCTCGGAGGATTCTTGTTAGCTACACACCAACAGAGAACGTGCTTGACAGTTAATTTCCACTGAATAATTAGCTAATTTAGAATCTGGAAGAAAACAAAAGTACCATCAAGTATAAAGGGATGAAATTGGCTCACAAGTACAAACAGGATGTTTTAATTGGTCTCTAGGTGCCTAGTAAACCACTATTTTTTTGGAGGTGTTTCCTTGGCCATGGCGACTTTTTATTTGCACCATTATGAGTTAAGAAAAGGTTCAAAGGGTGCAGTGTGATGTCATTAAATATTTACACTACCGTTCAAAAGTTTGGGGTCACCCAGACAATTTTTCAGTTTCTTCGCAATTTCTCGCATGGAATAGCCTTCATTTCTAAGAACAAGAATAGACTGGCGAGTTTCACATGAAAGTTCTCTTTTTCTGGCCATTTTGAGAGTATAATGGAACCCACAAACGTGATGCTCCAGATACTCAACTAGCTCAAAGGAAGGCCAGTTTTATAACTTATCTAACCAGCATAACTGTTTTAAGCTGTGCTAACATAATTGCACAAGGGTTTTCAAGGGTTTTCTAATCATCCATTAGTCTTCTATGCGATGAGCAAACACAATGTACCATTAGAACACTGGAGTGATAGTTGCTGGAAATGGGCCTCGATACACCTATGTAGATATATCATTAAAAACCAGACGTTTCCACCTAGAATAGTCATTTACCACATTAACAATGTATAGTGTATTTCTGAATTAATGTAATGTAATCTTCATTGAAAAAAAGTGCTTTTCTTTCAAAAATAAGGACATTTCTAAGTGACCCCAAACTTTTGAACGATAGTGTATGTCATTAAGTCTGTCATATCTTTGCTTTTAAGCCCATGTACACCCCCACGATCATGCAGTACACTGATGACACTGCCCTTCATATGAGTAAATCCTTTGGCCCCATGTCTTCTGTGGCCTCCCAAACTACCTCACGACTCAAATAATCCCCACCATTCAGTCAATTAAATCAAATCAAATGAGAAGCAAACCAATTCAAAATGAAAGCATGCTGAATGAGTAGCTTACCAACTGTTACAGGGATGACTAAATAGCTGACTGTAGTCCAGAAAATGGCCATAAGGGTGCCTTTGGGAATAGCAGTAGCAGGGTCCTGCAAAAGTAAATCATACACAGGTTCAACGTTCTTGTATTCCTTGTTGGTGGCTGTGATTCTTTCTCTTCATACCTTGAGGTCTCCAGAGATGTTGGCCCCAGACAGGATGCCAATGGCGGAAGGGAAGAAAATGGCAAACATCTGAAAGAAGTTGTCCTCAGGTCTTCTCCAGTCTGGTATCAGGTTCGCTATGAAGATATCACCTGGTGACCAGCAACGAAAAATCAACTCCACTGTTTTCTGACAAACTTAAAGTATATACACTTTAAAATGTATAATGAAATGATGTATTAAAAGGCAGTTTGTCCCAAGAAGCCTCAACATACGACTGTATCCAAAGACGCCCTGGGCTTGTTTCTCTTGATTGGGGGGTATGAATGTGCCCACGAAGTAGTTGGCCAACGAAACCAAGAGAACTACAAAGAACAACCACTGGGCCTGAGAGACAAATGAGAGAGAAGAGAAAAAAAGGAAATCCTATGAGTAAAAGATAGTCAGCGAATAAAACGAGACGTGTTAGGATGTGCTCACCTTGGACTCCCACGCCATTCCAGCAAATGAAATGAGTAGAAGAAAAGTCACCGTGATCACACCCACAATACGGACGTCATTGATTGGATCGACCATGACAACATCAAACTCCTATTAAAACGACCAAATTAAAACACAATAAACAAACATGAAATGTATGTATATAGATTCAAATTCTGGTATACTTTGTGGGGATTTGCATAAAATGTTTTTGAGTTCATGCTCATGTTACAATACTCATTTATTAATTTCAGGTTGTCAAATTCTTCTATCATGGTGGCCAAACTACAACTAGTGGTCCAACTGCGGCCCAAAAATGGTCCGCTGTGAATTATTTAAAATAAACTGGAATATGGCTTGAACATATTTCCAGTAAATCTTACAGTATGTACATTGCACACGAGATGTCGCTGCAATTTTGAACATCCTACATTGATTACTGGTCGATGAAAATGTTCACCTAAGTTGATTCGGTAAACATGGCGGAACTGAAAAGACGGAAGATGGCGAGGAAGAAAGCCATGTGACATGTTTCTAGTTCAGTAGAAAGCTAAACTGGTCAACTGAAAACAACAAACGAGGTTCTTGCCTTGTCAAATATCTGTATCCTCAAGGGTTATGTCCAATTAACTATCACGCATAAATTTTTTCGAGCCATAATTACCTGCATTAAATCACGGACCACCTCTGCAAAGCCGACGGTGTTGAGTGCACAGGCCAGGGCGTTGGCGAAAGAAAACACCACCCCAATTGGACCACCAATTTCAGGGCCCAGAGAGCGGGAGATCATGAAATAGGCCCCACCTGAAAATTATGTTCAATCAAAAAGAAAAAGTTACACAGATAAGTTATCATAGATTTCTATAGATCAGCAAATTTACATGGGGCAGGAAAAACTACTAAGCAATACATTATTATGTTATAAATGTACATATTCATTGGGTTTCTTTGTCTTCAATCTGTTTGAGTTCAAATACAAGTTTCCGTTCTTCAAGGGCCAATCAGTTATTTTAAATTGTGAAAAATAGAAGTGTATCCCACATCTAGCACATGAACAAATATGCGTACACTGGATACAATCAAAATATTACTGCAAGCATCCTTATGTAGGATGTGTTTAAACCTTATCCCCCTTCAAGTGCTTGACTTTGAGATACTTTGAGACACAGCAAGTGACTGACCTGAAGTCACCCTCCCGTTGGTGGCGATGGCAGAGATGGAGAGGGCAGTTACTGAGGTCACCATCACAGACATCAGGATTATAAGCCAGGTCAACACTGAGATGAGACAAATGAAGTTATTCATCATTATTTTCAGGTTCATGGTTTTTAAAGGCATGTTTCTCCATACTTGTTTGCTTCTGCATTGATGCAATAGAAGGTGACCGCCACCGTACAATGGAGTGAAAGGGACTACCGGTAATGTATGGAGGGATGAATGAACTCACAAATGCCAGCCTGAGACGTGATCCACGAGAGGCGGAGGAACAGGATGACTCCCCAAATATTCAGCATGCAACGAACCTGTGCAAATTCAATAAAAACAGCTCAGTCAAATATTTGTTAAGATATGTCAAGCGTTATGTAGCCGACACTAAAATACAAGTTTCCTCACCATGACACCAGTCACCCAGCCAAATCTAATAGGACCTTTCTCCTTAGCTTGTGGTCCTTCATGTCCACTCTCTGGACCACTAACTTTTGAGTCCGTATCGGGGACCTCGATATTAGCCTCCAACTCCTGAGAAAAATACATTGTATACAATGAAAAGCATTTTTAAATAGCCTAATGCTTACGATGGTGTGAGTGGAAAGGCATTCACGGCTATGGTCTGATAAGTTAGACGATGCAAAGATTTGTGAGGTGGAAAACGTACCTCAAATGACCTGCGGAGAACCTCAAGAGATGGACGGCTCCTCGAATGACGGTTCGGCAGCGTGCCGGCGTAATGCTCCAGCTGTGGCACCAGGTCCAACGTGCTGTAGACGGAAGATCTGCGCAGCTCCATCCTGGAGCCCTGGTGCTCTGATGCACTGTTGGATAGGAGGTGTTATTTTATTAATAATAATAATAATAATAATAATAATAATAAATGACAGCAAATATTGCAGTAAATGTTGAAGGTAATTTTCAATTCTCATGATCTGCAGTCCCTTTAATGGCCACTAGATGCTGAGAAACGACTGTGATGTTATAGTATGTTCATGCATGTGCCATGTTTTTTCTTTCTTTATGGTTTTAGGAAAACTATCTCGGGACAGAAAAACTATAAAGGTTAAGAATTGATTTAATTATAACTTTTATGTTTACTTTCATTTAGTTGGTTTCATTTGAGTCAGTCACGAAGAGGTTGGCTCCTAAATATGGAATAAAGGATATGCCAGTTTGCCATGGTGGGTTTTTGGAACGTGAAAATAGACACGGCAGTAAACATCACAAACCTTGAATCTGTGTCCGAGACCACGATGGTCGGAGGAAGTTGGAGGTTGCCATCTTGTTGCTGGCTGCTAGCATCAAAGTGTTGTGAAGCGTACCTGGAAGGTCCTTCATCATCGGGTGAGAAGTGGACACGAGGGGTAACACCCGGGACCAACCCGCCGCGTTTGGACGTGAACTGCCCCATCGCGCTGACAATACAATAAGCAAGATATGAGAAAGCATGTTTTTACAGAAATTATGCCACCTCGGCCCTCTAACAGTCACCAAGTATGTGTAACTAACTCTTACTAAGTCATATGGTCTCACTGAGTTTTAGTTCAATCTTGGAAGAACTGGTATAGGTCACGCAAAAGTCATAAATGTGTTGGTAGCTTAGACGTAGAAAAATAAGCCCATGATTCAATTTACTTTTCTTCCATCTGCATTCATTGTTTTTGTTAACGACACATTCATACTCCCAACTCATCAAATACCCCTGCTTGGTCAGTGGCCCTGAAATGTAAACTGTTACCCTCGAGGTACCTCTCAACAATGTTTGACGTGTCATGGATGGCGCGTCCAAATAAACACAAAATAAACTTCTGCGTGAAGGAAAAGTGTCAGTTTCGTAGGTTGACTTTGTTTTTAGGTTTATTTTTGCAACAAAACTGCTTGGTTACATTTTAGGGGGAAATGTAGTTCGGGTTAAAATAATTATATTATGTCAAATAAGTCAGTTTGTTATGTAGCTGGCAGACATAGACGTTCTGTCCTGAAATTGGTAGAGTTCCCCTTTCATTTAAAAAGAAAAGCTCAGCTTTAAATACATTTGAAATATTCTCCAATGTAACCACTGTTCGTGTTTTATTTCAAAGATTCTGATTCATACTGTGAAATGATCTTATTTGACTAATTACTGATTAAGTGTAAGTCTTGAATGCACAGCAGTATGTGGGCGTCTTATTTTCTAGACACTGAGATATATGATGCACCTCAGAAGAAATAGGGAATGTGCAAATCTTTTATAATCTGCGAGAAAAACGTTAAAAGGTCATACATAACATTTTTAGATTATGTAGAAACATTATATCTTTTCAGTGAAACAGATACAATAATGTTATAGATTGTTGCAAATATACAATATGTAATATAAGTATAATCATTATAAACTATAAATGAATGACATAAATCAGCATCTGGTTTCTTTTGATCTAAATAAATGTGCATGCATTCACATTTATTTAGAAATTATATTATATTATTATTAATATATATTATTATATATTACATTTCATTTACAAATTAAATGTATATGCATGCAGATGAGTGGGAAGTCAAACAGTGAAAGGAATAATAAACTCAGCAATAACCGAACATGTATCATATCATAATGCAAATTTTAAATACGATTAAGCCTTTTTAATGATACTGACATATGAAAACATAATTAGTTTACTATTTAGAAGAAAACAAGTTTAAAATACTCACAGGTGATTTCTATTTCAGATGAATGAGTTGTTGTCAATGGATGAAATATGTTCCTTTCATTTCACACTGCGACTCTATATATTTATACCTTCATGGAGACATCCCCTCCCATCTTACCTCAGCCTCCTCCCTTACACACACACACACACACACACACACACACACACACACACACACACACACACACACACACACACACACACACACATTGTGTACACTAAAAGAAATGGAAGATAATATCACAAAAGATAGTTTTATTCTGATGTCTTACTTCATACAGGAAATTATGTTATTTGAAATACAACATGACTCAATTTCCGATGAAGATAAGATATTTTCGTCTTGAAACAAACCTTTAAATAAATTGGTTCATACACACTCATCTTTGCATCATTTTTCAAATGGCAGACTAAAGATAACATGTTAGAGTGATTCAACAATGTTCGTTGTCAATATTTTTTCCCAACCCATAAACGGGTAACCTCATATATTGTGTGTTTCTGGAAGCTGTTTTCTGAGAAAAATAAATCTCAGGGTTTGCAAAGTTTGTAGTAAACAGAAGAGCAAGTGGACGGTTTAAAAATAGATGCCACAGCTGAGAAAAAGTTATTTACTATAAACTCAAAACCCATAACAAAACATTTTATTTTTATTTTATTTTCTTGGAAGTGCACGGCAAAAATATCACATTGTTGTGGTTTAGCATAACAATGTGAAAATGTTAACAAAACGCCAACAGAGCAAATAATTCCCTATTTAACTCTGCAACATATAGACATATAACATTTCATTTTCATAATGTATTTTTCATCATTTATTCTGGGATTTCTATTAAAAACAATATGTAACTTGCATATATTCTGGTCAAAAACAAAAGACATTCTAAATTGTATTATATTCCTATTTTTTTCAAAGATAAATGTTTAAAACCCGTATTTTTGTCTTTCCTAAATACAACAATAATCCATCATTTCAATTTCCCTGTGATGTCTCATTTTAAACATAGTGTGTGCACAACAGATAGTGAGGTACAATCAAATGACTAAAATCCACACACACACACACACACACACACACACACACACACACACACACACACACACACACACACACACACACACACACACACACTGTTTTTGAGCATTAAAATATGTATACTAGAAACAGTAACTGTGCTTTGGTTGTTGTTGATGTTAACACTTCTTCAAAAAATTAAAATAATTTAAAAAAAAGATAAAGTACCAAAATTCTGCCATACATTTTAATAACCGAATAATCAGAAGTACTCCAATAAAAAAGTAGCCTATTTCATTTAAAATGTTCATTGAAAAGACAACGTTATGTCAACCTGTTTCCCCATATTAGACTCCATTCTGGCCTGCTTATTTAAGGTAAGAAACTTCTTGCAGTGTATTTGTCATATTACCCGGCTATTATTAAACCTGCACTCTACATGTTCACGATGCCATTGTGCCTTGGTCAAAGTCCCTTGTTACACCCACACAGGTAGAGGAATCACTAAAGTAGGAGTCTACGCAGAGTCTCGGGATATTAAACGGTCGTAAAAAGTGAAGACTCCACTTAAAATAATTACTGTGTGATGCTGGCGTGTCATGCTACCTGTACCTGGATAGAACTCTTCATATATTTACCTCCGGGGAGCACAAGGCCATTCAGATGATCGGGATTGCGCAACAGAGGGATGTTTGTGTGTGGAAACATGATCTTGCAGCATTGTCATAACCCGGCTCTTAGGCCATGACAAATATGGCACAGACCACAGTGGAGGGTAACGTAAGATGTTTATTCTTACTAAATAGCAGAATAGTTACCCTTTATGGCGTGTGATAGTCAGTAAGATCAGTCGTGTCAGCGTGCGTGTGAAATGGAGTGTAAGTGTTGTCAGCAGAAACAAACACAAGGTCGCCGGAAGCAACGGCCTGCGACTACTCCGCCTACGCTCAAGCGGAAACCCGCGCCCTGAGCAACACGAGAGCAGGGCTTTTAGTCCCTCCCCCTTCATGGACCAGGTGCTTTGCATCAGGTCGTCAGCTCCCTAGGGACAAAAGGACACAAGCACACCTGCCGTGACCACACCTAGTCCATGAAGGGGGAGGGAATAAAAGCCCTGCTCTCGTGTTGCTCAGTTTCCTCTCGAGCGTAGGCGGAGTGGGCGCAGGCCGTTGCTTCCGGCTACCTTGTGTTTGTTTCCGCTGACAACACTTACACTCCATTTTGCACGCACGCTGACACGACTGATCTTACTGACTATCACATGCCATAATGGGTAACTATTCTGCTATTTAGTAAGAATAAACATCTTACGTTATCCTCCACTGTGGTCTGTGTCGTATATTTGTCATGGCCTAAGAGCCGGGTTATGACAAATTGGGGGCTCGTCCAACTTTTTCCCCGTTGGTGTGGTGGTTTAGGTAAGAGTGGGAACGTGTAGTTGTGGGCTTTTGGGCATATTGTGGGTGCTCGAGGGTGTGCGTTCGCTGCATTGAGGTCAATTAAACGGTAAAAACTGGGCTATAGGTTGGTTTTCAACGTAACCTGCGTTGGGGTGTGCAGATTTATAGTGGAGGCGCCTGTGCCTAAAAGTTGGTTTGGAGCACTTTCGGCGCGCTCCGTGGTCCCTTTGTTATTTGTGTCGCCGGTAAACTTAGCTGCTCGTGGGTAGTCATTCAAGGGAAAGGACAACTGTTTTGGGATAGAGCTACTGGGCAAGTGACGGTCATATTTATTTTGTGGTCGGTTCTTCCCCGGTCTTGGAGGAGGAGGTTCGTTGTTATGTTTATGCTGCGACGGGTCCGGATGACTCTGCAGGTTGCTCTGTGCGTCGTTCTGCCAAAGTGGTGCAGAGTTTCCCCTGGTAGACGGTAGCGACGTTCCCCTTTGGGTTCGTTGAGCTGTTTTGGGTGTAGTGCTGAGGCAAACGTGGTTGAAGCTTGCTTGGGAGCATATCCGTGGTTTCAAGGGAGTTGCTAGCTTGCTAGTCGCTCTGCTAAACCAGCGGTCTTCAGTGCGTAAATACCCACCACAAGTAGCTGCATGAAGATTAGGGATGAGCTTAGTTAGCTGTGTTGCTCTGTAGGTAGCGGGGAGACTCCAAACCGAGTTGAGGATTGTTCCTCATTACGCACAAGGGTAGACTTTGTAGTGTCTGTCTGGTTCGGTGATCGTGGTAAATAGCTGAAATGTCGGAGGCGGAGGCGTTCATTGACGCTCCATCAGAGGAGTCCCTGGATGCATGCACAAAAGAGCAGATGCTCCGGATTGCAGAGCAATACTCAGTGGCGATTGAAGGAGGTCAGGAGAACATTAAAAAAGCTATAAAGTCAAAGTTGGTCGAGATAGGAATTATGTCTGCGGGTAAACAAGAGTGTTTTTTTCAATTCCTACTGCTGTACCTTTTCAAGCTCATTGACTGTCGTTTGTGCAACAGAAGGAGATTTTGCTGTTGCAGATGGCGCACAACAAGAGCAAACAGGAATTTTGGGTGTGCGGGGAGGTGATTATACCTGTAACCAGGGCCGGCGATTGCTATAGGCGAACTAGGCGACTGCCTAGGGCGACAAAAGGGTTGGGGGCGCCCTCACAGCGCACATTTCAGCACTGTGAGCAATTCGCGACAACGCGACCGGGGGGTGGCGCTGGCTCCCGCGAGCAGGGACGATTCAGCTGTGAGTTTTCTCATCAAGTACAGAGAGACACGCATATTGAGAAACGGGCGCTGTAAACATCTTAACGCTGATTGGCCAAGACACGTCGCATCAAAGATGTTCTATTACAGAGATGACAACAACTCGGCCAAAAATCTGAATTTTTTGTCGAGAAAACGGGACGCTGATTGGCCAAGACTCAACACGTCACATCAAAGATCTTCTATTGCAAAAATGGCTCACTCCAAAAAAAAAATGAAAAATGTGCGCGATCTGAAAAATCTATTGCGCGGCCACTTTGACTGGTCCATGACATTTGCAAAAATGAAGCGGTCTAAACCATCTGGAGCACAGGGACGAAAAAAGGAAGAAGAGGAAAAGAAAGTCAAGTATAGGTTTGTTCAATAAACATATTTGAAAAATGTGTTTTGCACAGTTTATGGAGTTAATTTAATCCTAACTTTGAGTGTGTAATAAATTATTTAAAATAATAAAAAATAAAATGTTCTGAAACTATTCTGGTGTTTGTTGTCCATGCACCATTTATTGTTGAACTGCAATGTAGAATAGTAGAATTATAAATGGGTGAAAAACTGCTATGCAAAGTAAAGCAGTTAAGTTAATATGTCTCTTCAGTGATGTAAAGTATTGTGTGTCTGTGGGGGGGGGGGGCGCAAAACTCAATCTTGCCTAGGGCAACCAAAGGGCCTGTAACTATTGTCGGGAGGAAGGACATTGGAAGGCAGATTGTCCTGTGTTACAGGCTAGACTAAGGGATGGGAGGACTGGTGCTTAGGCCTGCTGCTTTTGCTGCTAAGGTTAAGGACTGCAGTGTTGCTGGGGAGCTTACATCTCACTCTTGTGACCTGGGTGTTTTGGCAGCCTATGCTCCGTTCATTCAAGGTGGATTTGTGTCACTTTTGGGAGGTGAGGTGACGGTCCCGATAAAGATCTTGAGGGATACAGGTGCCTATGATTCGTAAATTGTTGACTCGGTTTTGCCTTTGTCTGAGGAGACTGGCACTGTGTTCTCATTATTTTGGGCAACGGCTTAGCTGGGAGCAAAGTTTGGACTGACACTCTTCCCACACCGGTGGTCACATGTTGTCCAATTGGTTCTGCATCTGACGAAAGCTCCGAAGGGTTGCCTGAGGTTTTTCATCTTGCGAATTTATGAGCAAATCGGACCCTGACATGTCATCTGACGACACGGGGGAGATAGTGTGGGACGTTACATCTGTCTCAGCTTCCTGTGTCACTGTCGCATAGTGGGGTAGTGGAGGAGCAACGTGGGGATTCTTCTTTGCAAGAGACAGTTGAGCGAGTTTTGCTGGTTTCTGAGATGGATAGTGCAGCTAAGGGCTACTTCTTGCAGAACGTGGGGTGGTCAAGCGTCTCTGTCAGGTGGGGTGTGCAAAGTCTGGTAGCAAATTCGATTTGCTTAGAGGGTATTGGAAGGTTACGTTGTCGAGCCGTGCGCAGGCGATTGTTACATTTATCACACCGTCGTGTCTTTGTTTCTGTGGGGTGTTGCCTTTTGGGTGGGGGCACGAGGCCATTCAGACGATCGGGATTGCGCAACAGAGGGATGTTTGTGTGTGGAAAAATTATCTTGCATCATTGCCAAAGAAAGGTGACTGACTCGCTCCTGACCTCCGTGAACTTGGGAGTATCCGTCATAGTGACAATGTTTTTGCAGCTCACCATGTAGGTGAGGTCACATTAGAAAAAGAAGACACCTCAGGGTTCACAAGGGCGGCGTATTAGGGTCTGATGACAAAATAAATAAGTGCAATGACTATGCGTGTGACCTTTCCAAGAATGCAGTGCACGCTGTTCCTCCCTACACACTCCCTTGTACGCACTCCGACAGGAAACGTGTGGTCGTCTGCATCGTGGCGAGCAGGTGGAACAGGTGTCAGTGGGCTCAGCGACACATTATGGAGAACTAAAAAGGAGGAGGAATGAGATGGACAAAGGAAAACCAAATGTGGATGATGTTGGGTGAAAAGAGAACACCAAGAACTCTCCACCGAAACCAAAAACATGACGCGGCAATCGATCTAAAAGCACTTTACCCTCTTCACAATCCCCCTTTAACCCTCAACAAGGACCCAGATCTCATCCCTTGCAAGCCTTCTCTCACACTATGACATCATCTTCACTCACATGGCCTTCATACAAGGAAACTCTTTCCAGGCGTGTGCTGGCAGCTGCCCAATCAAACCCCTGATGTAGATTCGGACTGAAAACAAAAATGTGGACTTGGAGTGGAGGAAATGTAGATGTAGCCATGGACTGGAGTAACGATGGGGTAATGGAAGGTCGTGACCTCTGCAGCCACAGAGCGAAGGAAGAGCTCGGCTTTCATCAAGGACATTCAATGTTCAATTACATTTTATGTGAATAGCACAGATTGGCCTCAAGAGGGCTTTACAATCTTTGCAACATCCGACTTTATTTTTCCTTAGACTCTCGCATTAGATAATGAAACACTCTTTAACAGTGGAAAACAAGGGAAGAAACCTCAGGGAGAGCAACAGGATGGCCGTATATGTCATGTGTATAGAATAAACATAATACAATTATAACATAGTCCAACCCTGTGAGATAAAATTATACATATGAGAGCAGTAAGCACCAATAACAGCAGAAATAATGATACATGATTACTACTACTAATAACAGCAGCAGTGGATATAATAGAATGATAAGAAGAGCAGCAGTGGGCGTCGGGCACAAACGTGGTCCAGTTTGAACCACGATCCATGGATCCAAGGCGAAGAAGCATGAAGACTCCGGAGAAGAAATTAGAGGCTAAACGCAGGAGGGAGGTGTTATAGTGACATCAGATGAGGATAATTGAGGAAACAGATGAGCAGGTTTATAAAGGTTTATTGTGGAGACGTCTGCTTACTTTAAAGTTACTGTGGGGAACTTTTAGCTGGTTATGATGCCGTTTGTGTTTAATGCTGATTCCTTTATGTGACCTACATAAGTAAATGAGACATCAGCGAGAATATGTTATTAACTGATCAGATTTGTGATCAGTAGTGGAGAAGTACAATAATTTCCTCTGAAATTTTGTGAAATACAAGTTAGATAGGAATAATCAAGAAAAGTACTTTTTTTCCTTCTTTTTTCGGGCACCTTACTCTGGTTCATCTACACGGGTCAACTCAGACTGTGCTGGACCACACTGTAAAAAGGTTTCCTAATTTTACGGAAAATAACTCTACATTCAGTAGGTTTTTTTTAAATGATATACAAAACTCTGTAAAATTACAGACATTATCTGTAAATTAACAACCAAACTGTTAATTTAAGTAGTATGCTAATAATAACAATTTTTTTTTTTTCAAAAAAGATTTTATATAAAAATGACTATTATTTATACAGTATTTTTACTGCTTTCTTAAATTACATACAAATTCATGTAAAATAACAATAATGACCTGTAATTAAATATATAGCTCATTATATAAAGGTTTATGTCCATACTAACAATTTAACGATTTTCTTTGTAATTTTACGGTAAATCATATTAGTTTTATATTCTACATTTTATATTTTACATTCAAACTCTGTAATTCTGGATCTCAATTTGGCTAACTTTTTTGTTTGACTAATGCTCTGTTGTGCATTAGTCAGCTCTTCTGCATCTCTGCTGGGGAGAAGTTCAGGGACGTCCCCGCTTCCTGAGAACAACTCAGCGTGTGTCGAGAGGGTGAGGTCATATTCCCATCCTCTTGAGTATTAATACCAATAGTTTGGCAGATTAACCGGAAATAATCGTAGTTTGCACTAAGGAATTAAATTAAAAGCAACAGAAATGTGTGTTTCGTTTCTTTTTGTACTCTTGACCAGGACTCAGTTGTTAATGTACTTTTTTAATACAGTTAATAATAGTTTAATATTGTGTTGATTTTTTTTTAAAGATATGGGAAGACGATATCTGCTTTAATGAAAAGTTCATATTAGATCTCCAATGTAACTTGTGTTACAGGTGAACAGTTGATATTGTTGATGCAGCATTCCTGCATAGGATTTGAAAATATTATTATTATTATTATTATTATTATTATTATTATTATTATTATTGTATATATCTTTCATCCCTGTTTTTATATTTATTTTTTTGTCTGTAAATTGCTGCTACTTCGACACCAAATTTCCCCTTGGGGATTAATAAAGTATATATTCATTCATTAAAAAATATGCCTCTTTGGCTCCACCTGCTGACAGAAAGAAGAATGACCCTGTTACAAACAATTGTTGATTCCAGCATTTTAAATAAGAGGATCTCCTTTCGTTTCATAAAATTGAAAAGGGATTTAAAAAAGTTGAAATAGGGTGTGAGTGTGTGTGTAGCAGGTGGGATTCAGAATAAAGATTATGCTGCTGCTTGTTTATTGTCTGTGCCAATTGTTAAAAGCTTCAAATTATATTTTTGTCTCTAAAATGGAGACTAATATCTGTCTTTAATGCTGCAGCTAATTACTTTTTTAATCATTGATTAATCCGCTTATTTGGATTTAAATCAGAAAATAGTGAAAAAACTAAGTAATATCCTCCCATAACTTCTCAAAAACCTAAAGATATTAAGTTTACATGAAACGACTATGCAACACCCAGCTCGACGTTTTGAAAGTTCACAGTTCAAACACCTGACTCTAGGGGGAGCTGTGACCCGTCTCTGCCTAAATGGGAGCGACTACCTGACATGCTGGGACAAAGGGACTACTTTTCTGCTGAGTGACTACTTTTCTACTGTGACGACGTCCTGAGTTTAACACTCAAGGATTTATGAAAGTATGTGGTCCACCTCATCTGTCTCCAGGGGCAACCGTACGCCACATCCATTCACAGGAAGTCTGTAATTTAACTGGTTGACTCTTTTGTCTGGTTAAAGAAATCCCAAGGAGCTATCAATTAAAAAAGCTAAAATAATGAAGGAAATACTGTTGAAGGAACTCTAATACACTAATAGAGGTGGGTGCTTCAGGGCAACCGGGTCTATGTTGATTATAATTGCCACATCAGAGACACTGATACTGCGAAGAAGAGTCTGAGACAAGTTTCAAGCTTGAGGCAAAGCACCTCAAGGTGAGTCCACGCATCATGGGGAGCCCCCATCAGCCTGTAAAAGTTGTATGATGTCTTGTGTGGGCGTGGACGGCCCTCTTGACTCTGATCTCTTCGTGATGTCATCAGAAACCCTGCCATACAAACCAGGGGCTTTGAGATTGAAAGACGTGGGCAGGAAGGACGTGACGGTCGGATGCTATTGGTTGCATTATGGGAAATGTAGGATCAAGTGTTTTTGGAGTTTGTCAGGGTAATTTGACCACAAGTCTCTTGTGGGTCCCCCTGTATACATTAATACCCCTTTTATTAAGGAAGTGTTTAGGTAATCGTGTGTGAGTGGGTTTGTATATTTTTCTAAATTGATTCTGATGAGCTTAATCTTGCTGTACTGGTCGAAGCTACCTAAATGTGAACAGCAGCAGAGCCCCAATAAAGGGAGACAAGTCCTTATTATGCTGTACTATACGTAACAAAGCAGCAGCTGACGTCAAATAAAATGAACTGACGTGTGTGTAAATTCCAAGAACGTGAAACACTTTTTACCTTTTGACTCTCCAACACTTCAGTCGACCACTTCAATCCAAAACGATGCTCAACGAGGTCACAGGAGCCGCAGCAACCCGTCCTCTGCCTTTCGCAACAGTTTTGTCCTATTTAACGGTCCGCGAACAGCTTCCTGTGTGTGTGTGTGTGTGTGTGTGTGTTTGTGTGTATGTGTGTGTGTCAAGATAATAACGGCTGCAATTTGAAGTCTAATTATTAATCTCTCCATTCATTTAAGACGTTCTCTTCAGGTTGCTTCTTGCATTTTCTTTTCTATTAGAAACTACTAAAGACGTCACTCTAAAAAGCCGTGTACAACCTTGTACCATTTATTTCATCTTCAAGTCTTCCGTTTCTTGGTATTAACTCCAAAACTGCAAAGTGTTGAAAGAGGAATAACACAAAGCGGTGATATTTGGACTGCAATAAAGCGTTCGATCTCCCAAATCATGTAAAGCAGCAATTCAGCAAAGAGAGAGATATAGCGAGAAAAAGAGGAAGATTAAACAGAGAAGGAAGGAAATGAGGCAAACAGCAGTCCATGACATGTTGTGTTCTCTCATTGATCGAATCATGGCCAATGTTTGAGAAACTATTCAGTGATTTATCTATTTGTCATAGAAGTAAGAATAAGAAAACAAAATAAAGTATCAATACAAACGAGTAGTTTTCTTAAACACCACTACATAAAAACGTTGTTTTAACATTGTACATACAACTAAGCCAACAACTCTCTCAAACTCTTCTACTCTTCCAGAGGGGCGTCCTTTAGGCCTTCATAAAACAGGATTAATTATAAAAATAAAATACATTTTCTTTTGTATTAAATGTTGGAAAGAGACCAAAGAGTTAGTTATTGATTTTCAGAAGTAAGAAGGATGCGGTCTCCCCAATGATAATTAAGACATATCTTGGGGTCTACCTGGACAGTAAGTTAAACCAGAAGAAAAAACCCTCTTGATGTTGTTATTCAAGAAGGATCAGTCAAGACGACTCTGCTTGAGGAAGCTTACATCCTTTGATATCAGCACACACACACACCACAAAGTAAGATAAGCCAAGATGATTGGCCCCATAGTCACTTAAAGGTCACTGTAGAAAAGAGGGCCATGGGAAACAGGGTTGTTTATTTTGAAGGCCATCCATCACACTGTCAGGGTTTTTTCTAATAAAATTTTTGGATTAAAACCTCTTTACCTTGCCATTTTTCTCAAACATTCTGAATGGTTTCATACCCATACTAAATAGAGGATATCTCCTCAACCAAGGGCTATTTGAATAATTCCAAAAGGTATAATATACAGAAAACACTTGTGAGACCACTAGTTAAGAGGTTCATGTATATATGTTACTGGTTTATTGTTTGATGATAGAACAGAAAGGTGCGCTAATGTGTGACATCGAGCTATAGGGATAGGAAATTGATATTTTCATAACTTGTGGAGCTCTCTCGAGTCACTTTTGAGTCCTCTCGAGTCATATTTATGGTTTATGTTAATATTTATGATTGAATTGTGTTATAAACATGTAAAATGGACTTATATGCTCTTCTAATGCCAGGCTGTGCAGTGTTTTGCTACGAGGACATGGAGAGTGAGGAAGAGCTCCTGATGAAGAGTTCAGGCCCCATTTTCGGGGGCTGCTGGGGAATAAAGCTTTCTTATCGAACCTAAATGGTTTCCGAGATCAAGAATGAACCCTCGGGTCGAGTTTGAGATTCATCCTGGTCCTCTACGAGGAAAGTGTAACGTTCTCATTGAGCGTCTCTAACGGCACCTGGTCTCTTGGTTGCTGCAGCATTTCATCATCAGTATCATCCTGTAAATAAATGTCCCCCGCTTCTCTTTTGCTGATGTGATTCTTAAAGGTCCTGAGACTCTCTCTGCGCCGTGAGAAAATTGAAAACAATTTGTCCGTTTGAGTCGGTGGTTGTGAAATTGTGGTCAGAGATGATGCAGGTGAGAGTGAAGGGAAGGATGCTTTGGTGAAATGTTTCATAATGCAATGATCTGTTCATGCTGCTGAACATTGCGAAAGTGAAAAGGACAATTCATTTTGCAAGCCGTTGTACGTCTTGTGCAAAATACACTGCAGCGGAAATTCCATATTAAGAAAGCTTTATTAAGTTAACAAATGTTGTCTTTTGCTTTTGAAATGTAAAAAAAATAGCATTCACATCTAGAATATATTTGAGAACGTACATACCGAAATATACATTATTATTATCATGTAATCAATTAACATGTTTTTTTAGCATAAAGAACACAACAAGAAATCATATAAAATATACAAACAAATCATTTTGTACTTTTCTGGACCAACATTGCTTTGATAAGAAAAACAAGCAAACACAAGTAAGAAGGTTTACTGGGTGATTTTTTTTACCTTTTTCTTTCTTCTACAAACCATAGCAGCTCTTTGAGGCTACTCGGGAGCATCGTACTTTAGCGTGTTAGCATGCTCGATAATTAGCACTAGACACAAAGCACAGCTGAGGCGTCACTAGTGCTACAGGTAGTTGTTCCTAAACATTATGGTCTACTAAATTCCACAATGCTGAGGCAACCTCGTGGTGGCGCTAAGGGAAAAGTCGAGATCACCAAAACCATTGGGCTTTATCCTCGGAACATGAATATGGGTACAAAATAAGATCTAAATGCATTTAAGAGATGTTTTTTATTTAATTGGATATGTGAAAACGTTAAAAAAAAGTCATTATGATTCATCCACTGGGGACCATGAGCCTGTGTCAAATTAATGAATTAAAAAAAGGTGCACCAGGGAAGACATCTTGGGTTTGGAGCTTAATCGCTAGTCTTTCTGCTGAACGCCGGTCAGAGTCTTGAGTTCAGGCTCGTCGCCCTCGTGGCCCGCCACACTGGCGCTCCGGTCCTCGCTCTTGCTTTTGAATGTCCTCCCCAGTTTGGTGGACAGCGTGTGAAGGACGGAGCTCTCGTCCGGCGAAGAGCCGCTGCGGCCGCTGCGGGTGAAGGTGGACGTGGTCCGGCTCTCCGAGTTGGTGGCCTCGAAGAGCTTGCCCATGAAGCTGAGGCCCGCCTGGCGGATGTGCGAGCTGCCGGCGAACACGTAGAGGATGGGGTTGACGGCGCTGCTGAAGTAAGCGAAGGCCGTGACGTTGGGACGGGCTGCTCTGGCGGCGGCGAGCACTGATTGGCTGTCCTGCAACAAACCCACCACCTGGAGGATGGAGAGGGAGGTTAGAAGAAGAGAGGAAACAATAAAACCATATAAAAAAAGATAAAGAAAGGTCCCCAAAAACATTGAGGCTGGTGAAATCACCTGTTCTAAGACATACAGAGGAAAGGAATACTGTTTTCACTCACAGTCAGTTCTACTTTACCCCTTTAGTTCATTGGGTACATTGGTACCTATAGGTTGACATTTCCTGCAGCAGGTTTCACACCAAACGCTATGAGGAAGGAGGAAGTGTGCCCTTTGAGTCGTTTGAAGACTCTTAATGTGAAATATCTGTGCAGGAAGTGTTGACTTTCACTGCATTATGACACATTTACAGCAAAGTAGAACCAGCTGCAAATTAACAGTGAATCAGAACAGCATGTGTTTTTAGTCGACTTTGCATTCACAACAAACGCCATCATCAGTTAGCAGGGTCTTAAAATATGATATTCATAAAACCGGAAAATTAGGGGATTTCAGGGGGTTTGAATAAAGGTCGTTGTTCCCTCTGCAGTTGAGTAAACAGTTACTCTATTTGAAAATGTACAGTGGATGAAGAAAAGTGTATATATTTAATTGTTGATAAATCAAGTAAGCAGCACTGAAATGAAGGAAAGCAGTTTGCTTGACTGATGGTGATGATTCATGATTGAAGGTTATGGCCGACCCATCTGATTATTTATCACATTGTCCAAAATGGACCTTTTAAAAGGGGTTTTATAGGTTTACAGACAGTAATGTGTCTCCGAATGTACCAGTCATAACTGTGCAGGGTTAACATGCATAACATGTGGAAATGTTTTAATGTCCTGTTATTGAAGTATTTTACCTAAAACACACCACATTATCTGAATACTTGCACCAGTTTGGCATCTAATCCTTTTTTAACCCACGTACAGTAGGTCAGATTTCCATCAACAAAAAGCTCAACACAATCACCTCTATGATGTTGACGATGTGATAGGGCAGCCAGAATATTGTGAAGGCGCAGATGATGAGCACGATGAGGCGGCTGCCTTGTGCTCTGCGCTGGAACTTGGCGCTTTGCAGGCGGCAGAAGACGGAGGAGTAGCAGGTGTTGATGAGGGAGAAAGGCAAGAGGCAGCCCATGATGGTCTCAAACAGGTACTGGAAGACCTTGTGGCCCACGCTCCCCCAGTGGTACGGCACACAGTAGCTCAAAGTGATGTTGGTTGTCGTCGTCCTCTTCCAAATACTTCAGGAGAGGAGGAAGAAACACACAAATAGAAAGTAAATACGACAGTGTATTTTTTTCGCCCTATTTTTCGCGGCATTTACTAAAATATGTGACAATTGAGAGACAAATTGACAATTTGACAATTGAGAGACAAAGCTTCCAAATTAGTTATTTAGTTTGCATCCTTTTCATTTGCAAACTTCACCTAACAGCAGAACGGCCTCAATGGGATTTGACCTGGAAGTGAAGCGTAATCTTGTTAGACCACGCCCCCGTCCGGCTCTTTCCCTGTTTGCTCGCTCAGATTTTGCATTGGTGTCGAAGACTTTAACAATGAAGAGGGTAAAACCAAAACAGACAGATTTGGACATGTTCTACTGAAGCCGGTTGTCCCAAATTGTTGGCGACTCTTTCACTTTTGCAAGAGCTCTGATTTAGAAAACAAGCTGGAGAAAAGAAAGATGAGGCCGGATTATTAACTCAATGTGCTCCTCATCTGAATTTTAACTTTTAATTTTTGAGTTTGAGCGACTCACTTCGGATTAATTTGTGCTCACCAAAAGGTTATTCTACAATTGTGGTTTGGATAGTGATGGTTTGTGGTGTTTTAAACCCATGGGCACCCCACCCAATAGTTTTGCTGTTGCCACACCGCCTTTGAAAATGAAGGAAATTAATTAAATTAATTATATTGGGAAACAAAATTTGAATTGGCATCTTCTAAAGTCTTTTAATTTTTTTTACTTGCTAATATCCTCCAGCAGTGTAAGAAAAAAGACATATTTATTCTTATGAAAATGTATTGTCTACTATAACATGTTTCGACTGTGTACTTTTTATTTACTATTTATTATATTTATTTTTTTCTGTGCTGATGCGTCTTGTTGTCTTATCTTATTTTATCTAATTTTATCTAATTTTATCTAATTTTATCTAATTTTATCTAATTTTATCTAATCTTATCGCATCGTCTATAACCCAAAAATATCTTAATTGTCGGTAAATATCGCCAAAGAACACCTAAGTTAACATTAGAAATTACGGCTTTAACACATAATAAAGAAAGGCAATCATTCTTAAAGATTTTCTTTATGGTTTTGACAGTTCCCCTCTCCTTTGCAGCAGCCGTGAAACCCTCAACATATCAGGCCCAGAAAGAACATTTCCATCTCACCTGCGGTAGAAAGGCATCGGCAGCGACAGGACGAACGCCAGCACCCACACCGCCAGCAGCAGAACCAGCAGGGTGCGCTTGGTTCTCATCCTCTGCGACAGAAAGGGCCTCGTCACGGCCATCCAGCGGTCCATGCTCATCAGGCAGATGAGGTAAATGGATACGTACATGTTCACGCTGGACAGGTAATGCACCAGCTTACACGCCGCCGAGCCGAACTCCCACCGGCTTACAGACAGGTAACGCAGGAAAAGCGGGGCGCCGAGCAGCACGGAGGCGTCCGCCAAAGCCAGATTCAGCACCAACAAGCAGGTCACCGAGCGCTTCTTCACCCGGCAGTACACCGACCAAGCCACAAACAGGTTCCCGGGGAAGCCCAGCACGAAGGCCAGGGTCAGGATGGCGATGCCGATCTGGTTGCCGACGGGCAGCGAAGAGGAGGGCGGCTGGGCCGAGGTGGTGATATTGGACGCCATCAGGAAAGCCCCTCAAGAATCTGAGTTTGGCTTCGACCAACTGTGAAAGTGACACAACCTTTCAACGGACAAAACAGGCAGGAAACAGGATATGTTGTATTAAAGTGTTTGAGGTGTCAATGTGTGTCAATGCTGCCAAATATTGCACAATATATTAGTTTAACGCTGAACAACATGTTTCTGGAATGTGGGTGGAAAGCAGGGTTGCCTGCAAGCAGACATCATAAGAGAGGTCAAAGGTCATGAGTTGTCCCTTCGGAGATAGGGTTTAAAAACTGTTACTTTATTTATTTATTTTAATTCTAAGCCCTAATCAAAACTTTCTGAAGAGTTCAAATGAAAAGGTTGCCTCCATCCCCTCATTACAGTTTCCCTAGTTGTCCAAATATATCTGAGAACGAGAAGGTCTTATGAAGGAGCAAACATATATGTTGAATTCATGTTTTGTATTACATAATGGCGAAGAAGCAGAGAAGAAAGGGGATCATTGTTTCACCATGATAACCATGTGGTAACATATCCAAAGCACCATGCAGAGAAAAATATGTACTTTTACCTATTTTACCCACCTGATACCCTTTTAGGTGCTGAAAGACTCATTATATTCCAATTATTGCATGTTGTGCATGTTTTCATTTCTTTATTTTTACAATGTTTTGCCCCAATAAGTCCAAGAAAAAAGCTGATGCATTTTTTTTATTTTTTATTTGTTAAGTTCTCATCAGAACTTGTTGAAATGTCCAAATAAACAGATCCCATGTTTCTTAAACCAGCCAGTATACGTTGAATACATCTGGTCAGTTATTAAAACCTCTGTAATGGCCACTTGTCGGGCACACCTTCCACAGAAAGCTGCAATCAATGTGTTACAAAACGAAAATAATTCACATAGTCTTGTTCATGAGTATAGGGAATATGACATTTAGATTTTTACATTTTATAAAAATTCAGGTATCCAACTGCTGACATTTCAATGTTTTTGTCAAACACAAGTTTTGTTATTAGGATATTTAAATCAATTTAATTTGCTTACTGACCTTCAACTGATCTCTTTTTTAAGGCGCCAACAGCAACTCCACTCCGAAAACGTTATCACTGCTCATCTATTTGACAGCTTCCCTGATCTACTGTCGACTCTCGCGCTTCCCTCTTCGCTTTGAGGACTGGGTGTGGAGATTGATACAGAAAAGGACAGATATTGAGCAAGAGGGTTCGTGTTCGGGGAAACCCTGTGACCACAGGAAGCCGGCTGTTGCTCACTCGGTTGCGACGTCGCCTGCGGTTCCTCCTCCACATTTTATTTTATTACTTCAGATCATTGCATTAAATTCTACATGATATTTTATGGGAAAATGTTGACACCAAAATGGCAGTTTAATGGCTCATACATTTAGTATCGAGAACAATTGTGAGAGCCACGCAGTGTTGTGAAACTGCTGGTGTCATTTTCTAGAGGAGCGGGAAGGAACCACACAAGAGATCGTAATAAGGGTGAATAAGGGGGATGAGGGGTGGGGATTATTCCTATAAACTGTCAAGATCTTGTTGATACACGAGTGTTAAATCTCATCTCTCATTGTCTGCTTGCTTGCACTAGACTTCAGATTTGCAGCATATTCCTCTTTCCACAGAACAAGGATTGCATAACACACACAAATTGCTTCCCTTCATTTTTTTATATTTTCATATTGACAATAAATCTAATTACTATGTGTATTGTGCAAGGAGTCCCTCCGTTTTCTTTTTTTTTATTCTTTCGGCTCATTGTTTTGATTTTACGGCCCACAACTCTAATGTTTTGATTCCCTCTCACAGCCAAACAAGGCAGCTGTTTAGTGAAGCACTTAGCAGTTTAAGAGCCGCATATTCTCAGGAGACTAAAACAGAGCTACAAGGAGAGAGAATATTGGACTCACATTCATCAGGTGGCCTGAAACACGACTCCAAACGAACGCTAACAATGCTCTGTGTTTGTTACCGACACGTTCACCATATTTAAAATGCACATGCCATCGTTGTGTTGACAGCTTGCTCCACTGCCCTCTAGTGGCCAAAAACGTGATTCATGCAGCTTTAAAACAGCCCGACAGATGGAAGAGAGAAGCACGCAAGGCGAACACATCAGTGCGAATGTTATAAAAAACAAAGTCAAGTGCTTCCGTCGAACACAAGCTCTCAATTTGTGGTCCTCACTGAGGTATGACCATTTTTTCTTTTCTTTCGTCAGGCATTTTGACAAATAAAACATTGCATTAACAAAAATTGCATTGAAAAAATCTTGCAAAAAAAGATTCATAAGGCACCGCCTGGGTCCTGGACAATACTCCACATGTCCTCCGTATGAAACAGTTTAGAGCAGAGCAAGGCTCATATCTCAGCAAATAAACAGCTGTGCTTTAAGCACCAACTCAAATTAATAGTGCCAAATTTAGGATGCATCAGGCTGCCAGCTGCTCCAGGATCAGTATGTCTTTATTATTGTCTTGATTGGCAGTAGCCAGTTGCGCACGTTGAATCCAGATGAAGTTTTGGCGACTGGACCACCAGTCGCCAACTGGACGGACGATTTAAAGGCCTCAGTGGTTAATTTTGACCCTCTTCGGGGATCAACACCGGCTTCCAGCTTGCAGAATCTCATGTCCTCTACTTACCATTCTTCACTGGTTTGGTATTAGAGTTCGAGTTGGTAACAGATTCTGGATCCTTGTCCTTTAGCATGACGGCGTCTGCGTCTTTCTCTTTGTCGCGGCTGTTCTGGCTGTTCTGTCGGCTCTTCCTGGTGGCCGAATCCAGCCCCGTGCCCTCGAACAAGCGGGCCATGAACGCCAGCCCTTCTCGCCGGATGTACGACTTTCCGGCGAAGAAGTAGAGCACTGGGTTGGCACAGCTGCTGATGAAGGCTATGGAAGAGGTGACGGCTCGGCTCTTGTGCCATATTGTGTTCAGCCTGCCGGCGGAGAGGTGAGGAGAGCATTTCATTAGAGACGAGTGACTGAAGATTTGGATCAGAATGTAGACGAAAGGCTCATAGACGATATGCATAATGTACCACCTACTTGTAAAAGTAGCAATACCACAGTGTACAAATATTCTATTATAAGTAAGGCTAGTGATTTCCACCTGCTCCCAGTATGCTAAGCTAAGCTAATCGCCTCCAGGCTTAATGCACAAACCCAAGAGTGGGGTCAATCTTCCTATCTAACCCTCAAAAAGAAAAACACTTTCTCCAAAATGTTACATTGCAAGTGATGCATCAAATTGCTCAATTTGACTCGCCCAGCTGTATACTATGCAAGCATGATGAGATCACTTACACTTTTTTTACTTGACCATCTGGACACAAAGCCCATGTAACCTGAGGACAATGGAGAAAAAAAAAGATCAGTTTAATAACTGTGAAAAACGTGATGCTATTCAACCTGGACACACGTTGAATACCGTAAAAGTCGGGTTACAACTACCTTCGGTGGGTGTCCCCGCTGTAGCCAGCTAGCGCTGCTGCTAGTTCCCGGCTAGCTCCCCGACAACCACCGAAGGTAGCGTGACCAGCCCCGGCTCGACACCCGACTCAGGCGGGGACGTGGGCAGTAGCAGTAACAGCGGGGAGCTAGCAGCAGCGCTAGCTTGCTACAGCGGGGAGCTAGCAGCAGAGCTAGCTTGCTACAGCGGGGAGCTAGCAGCAGAGCTAGCTTGCTACAGCGGGGACACCCACCGAAGGTAGTAGCGGCTTGTAACCCGACTTTTAGGGTACATTTAAAGACCGAAGAAGTGTGTGTGACATACTTGCACCATGTTGATGAGGTGGTAGGGCAACCAAAAGAGGCAGAAGATCAACACGATGGCCAGGATGAGTTTCTCGCTACGAACGCGACGGCGGAACTTGGTCTGTCGGAGCCGCCGCAAGATGCAGATGTAGCTGACGATAATGACAACGTACGGAATCAAAAATCCCAACACGAGCTCCAGCATGTACTGGAGGACCACCTGTTCATGGGACATAAAAATGAGACAGTAAAATGTAATATTCTAACATTCTGCATTACAGTAAATAACATGCTGGCTTCCCCAAAAAGGCTGCGAGAGGATATTGTTTCAAAATACAGAGATGTCAATGGGATTTAAATCTTTTAAGACGGCAAAGCTCAAATCTTTGCTGACAAGATAAGTTGATTTAGGGAGATTATTACAAGTATTTAAAATGTGCACATTTTTGGTTCAGTTACAAGGGTTTGGATGCTTCTCTCTGTTGCATGTAGAATCCGTTTTATAAAAAAACGGACCATTCGTGTCCCTGTACACGAAACCAAAAGATTGAGTGTTGTGACTATTTCACGAACTACCGTGAGATCGTGTTGCATATTTGGATGACCTCTAAAATAATTATTCATTAAAGAATACTCCAATTTAGCTTTGTACCCCTATAACGTTGTCTGTCATTGACAAAACTGCACTTAAAACTAATTTATTTAAATCTGCTTTTAACCTGTGATGCTAGTTGTGTATGTTTTGTTTCTTACTCAAATGTAATCTCTCTTGTGTGTATTGTATTGCTTTTAATGTTTGTTTTTACCAAAAAAAAAGTGTCTTTGAGTACCTTTTAAAGCGCTATACAAATATAATGTATTATTATTATTGACAACAATGCCAAACCCTGGTATCTACAATGGTTATTAGCTTAGCTTAACAACAAAAAAGTGCTTATTAAATTGCACTTTTTATCTTGCCTGTTTGACTCATGCACACGCTAGAGGTTCCAGTCTTTATGCTAAGCTAGCCCACATATCTCATGGCTCTAGCTTAATAATTAGCCTCCAGACATGAGACTGGGTTATCAATCTTCTTCCTATAAAAAACCCACGTATTTTCTGATCTTCCGACCATACTTCATCCTTGGTCAGACGACACTTCAGATGATCTTTAATCCAACCATTTCCATTTTTCAACCAACACATTTAGAGGATTGCGGCCTTGGTTATTGATAATATGAAGACGATCAGGTATTTATTCACTCACATAGCTGGGATCATGATGGGCCGCTTCGCACACCATGGTGGTGCCCTCCGGCTTCTGATTTCTGAAGATCATAGCGGGAATGGAGGCGACCATCACCAGCACCCACACCACCGCCAGCACGCGCAACACGGTCTTGCGGCCGGTGATGATGGTGACGCGCTGCGGCCACAGCACCGCCACCAGCCTGTAGATGCTCATGAGCATGATGAGCTGGATGGACGCGTACATGTTGACCAGACAAAGGTAGAAGAGGATCTTACACATCACGTTCCCAAACACCCACTTCTTCATAACAAGGTAGGTGACGAAGAACGGGGTGAGAGCCATCAGAGAGCCGTCGGCGATAGCTAGGTTGAGGATGAGGAGGGTGGTGACGGAATGCCGGCGGGCGCGCGCCAGGACGCTCCAGATGATGAAGAGGTTGCCGGGGAAGCCCAGGAGAAAGACGAGGCTCAGGATGAGTGCGCCCACCGTGGTGCCCGTCGTGGTGTTCACAATGCTCTCATCTGTTAAATTGGAGGAGTCGTTCCGGAAGGGAGACTGGTCCATGTTGGTTACCTGCCAAAGAGAGAGTGTTGGTGAATGGGTTTTAAGGTTAACCTCATGACATTTCATTTATTTTTTATTATTTTTTTTATTTTTTATTATAACAATATCAGGGATTGTTTTTACTCTTGTTTTTCAAAGAGACAGACGATACTAATGCGAACTAAGCAAACCACAAAAAGGGGGCTTTTTAAAAAGAATGACACTAACATGCCAGATTACACAATTACTGATTTGATGAGTCATATTTTGTGACTAATAAAAAGTCTTACTTCTGAATCCGATTGTGTTTTATCTGGCCAAGGGCCTCAGTTTGACAAGACAACTTTGTATTTCTGAAGGGAAGCGTGGGAGTGTGGCGCAAGTGTAACAGGTTTTAACAGGGCTTCATAATTCCTGCACAACGAGACCAGACATGAGTGGAGCATAATGAAAAGCACAGTAACCGTTAATGCAAATTCATCATGGTTGTCTCTAATACAGGTACACGCTGACCCATGAACATGAAATCCAGTGAAAACACTAAAAACATGTATTCTCTGGGTTTCCAAGGTATGATGTATCTTATTCCTCTGTGCCATAGAGCTCCATTGTTGTCCAAAAACTATTAAAAACACAGCAGTGAGCCACACTGTTGCACTATAGGCCCCATGATGCTTCAGCATAAACACTGCAGTTTATTTTGAGTGAATCCCATGAACACCGTCCTGCTATACTTAATATTCTCACCACCACAACAAATGTGTATCCATCCACGGCCTCCTGTTTGAGTGACGTTTCCTAAAAAATGCAATGCCCAGCTGTTTGAGGAAATTAGCTGTTAAAATTTAGAAAATGAAAGTTTTTGATGTCACCAATTTGTTATGTCACCAGTCTCATTCATGTATACACCAGGAAAGTAAAATATATCTGAATAAATGGAAGCCAATACACATCTATAATAAGAAGAGTAATGTGCTCAGCTCAGAAATCTGAGTTATTATTATTATTACATTGTGCAGTTTGTGCAACAGATACATTGTCATTATATTATAGGCTCCTGCCAAGCAACATATGGACTACAGATATTTCAAGTTACTGGAAAAAGGCCTTAAGATGTGACATGTCATCACTTGTTCGACATATCTTGACTATTAGTTCAAGAGCACACCCTTTAGGCTGACGCTGCAACTATGCCGCGTCAGTGTGTGTACAAATATTCACACCCACATCTGTTAGCCAAACCTGTTTGGTATTTATTTGCAACCGCAGTCATTATGGATCATTACAGAGTAAATCAGTGTGCAATTGGCTGTGGTGGTGAGCGAGTGCACGCCACTCACTTACACGACAGATACAAACATAGTCAAGGTTGAATGATGGCGTCTTGACAACCAGAGCATTTGTTGGGGTTTGGTAGAGCCTAGAAACTGTGTTTTCTTTCATTAGTACACCTTTTTTTCTGTCTAACGTGCTTTTGAAGGTTGTTTTTCTTTGTTTTACACTAAACAACATAGTATGTAAAGTTATAGTTACTGTGAGGAACTTATAACTTATGGTCTCAAATGAATACTGAGGCATCTACTGTATGACCTTCATAAGTAAGCACGACCGCCAGCATCATTAAAGAAATGTCACTGATGATGCTTGTCGTCGGGTTTGATTCTGCACAAAATCAGACGACATCACGCTGGTTCATCCTCCGCTCAGACTCCAGCGGAGGAGGAGAGCCCAGGCCCTACTGCTGGGCCCGTTAGAGGAGGAAGGGATGCGCGGGAGGACCAGAAGTAAATACTTAGAGGAGCAGTCAGATCCCTGTTGCAATAATAAAATGAGAGGTTTTCTAAAGGGGACTTTTGTCCACAGGGACGGCCAAAATCAACACAAAATTAAAGTTCCTCGTTGTCACTTCCTCTATTATTTATAAACCGCATTAAAAAAAACAGCACACACATGCTTTAGTGAGAGAGGAAAAAAAGGCAATTTGGGAGATCCGCTTAATAGTTAAATTAGCAAATAAAAAAGGAATAATGATAATAATAACAATAATTATTCTTATTATTGTTGTTATGAATAACAATATGAATTGTGTCGACACCTCTGTCCATTACATAATAATTGTGGTGAGCTGAAGATTAAACGTGGCCAGTTTTCTTTACCGAAAGTAAAAGTTTAGATTTTTCTTGAAACATATAGAATTGTTATGCTGATTAATGATGAGGTATTCAGATATAGTTGTCTTCTTCTACCGCTGATACACTTGCAAGATCTAAAAGGAAATACCCATTTTCTCCAACCTTCAGAGGAAGAGAGAGGGAAACAGATGAAACCACATGCTAGTGTTTACAGAAAGCCGGTCAAACCACATTGACAGTGGCATCAAAGCAGCAGCAGCAGCAGCAGCCGGTGAAACTGTGCCTTATTGTGCAATAGCTCTAAAAGAAAACCAGCTATTACCAGCTATGTGGTGTCATTGTGTGTATTGAGTCTTTTCTGTTGCCCGTTTATTCCTTTTGTTTTCTTACGACCCAGATAGTTAAAGTTGCCGTTCTTTACTTATTTTGCACAAACATACCGCCATAGTGACCATATCACAGACTATAAAGCCTGACTGACTCAAAAGGTGTGTTTGTGTGTCTTGTTTGACTCACATACACATGCACATACCTTCTAAAAACTCACCTGTTTCGCCTCTAAAGAAAAAGCATACTTAAATTGTTCATAAATTAACAAACTATCTCAAAAACACGACAAAAGACAAACAGAAGCTGCTATAGTGTCTCCTCCAGCAGCAGCAGCAGTAACTCCAGTTGTTGGCAGTTGCTGACCGAAACCAACACAGACTCATGAATGAGAGACGGACTCACCTCAAGTCATCGACTGTAAATCCAGACAGAAGACAGAAGACACCGAGGGCTGGGAAAGAAGTCTGACTCTGGTGTTGATGTTGAGTTTTATTCCTTTTCTCTTTGAACCTGTCCTTTCCCCGTGTGCCCCCCACCCCCAACAACCTCTCTTTCTCTCTCTCGCTCTCGCTCTCGCTCTCTCTCTCTCTCTCTCTCTCTCTCTGTGATTGATTTGTCATGCTTGCTGTAACACGCAGTGTAGTGAGAGGGAAGGTGTGTCCCCATTACTGGGCCCGTCTCTGCGCTGGCAGCCTGTCAACATCCTCACAGGAATTCCATCTGCGAGCGTCGACTTAAAGGGTTAGTCCACTTTTCCCTTCTGGCCAATAACCGCAGATTGTATCAAAGTTCATGTTTGGGAAACTATACCCAACGTGACTAAAAGTACAGTATTACACCCATTTGTGAATGTTATATTTCTGATCCAGACTGCAAGGTTTTAGTTTGCATTCAACCACAAGAGCTTTTAAAACACTTTTTAAAACACTTTTTTTTTACAGACTGGCTTTTATATGATGCCATCTGTTTTATTTTACAATTGTTATTATTTAATTGTTATTTATTCATTATAACCTTAGTCTGCACTTTTTAAAACCATTTTTTACAGACTGGCTTTTATGTGATGCCATCTGTTTTATTTTACAATTGTTATTATTTAATTGCTATTTATTCATTATAATCTTAGTTTGTACTTTTTAAAACCATTTTTTACGGACTGGCTTTTGTGTAATGCCATCTTTTCTTTACTGCTTTATTTTATAATTGTTATTATTTAATGTTATTTATTTATTATTATCTTATTTTGTACTTTTTAAAACCTATTTTCTGTGATGCCAAACTTTTTTTTACTGCTTTATTTTATAACTGTTTTTATTTTATTTTATTTATTCATTGTATATCTTAGTTTGTACTCATCCCACCAATTGGTTTTACTGGTTTAACAGTTAAAATCTGACCTTTGTTTGTCATGCTTTTTGTTGGGCCTCACTGTTGTCGTCTTGCCTCGCTGTGACTGTCTTTACACTTTGTTCCCTCTGCAAGAGAATGCTCGTATTGATTGATAATGTGTGAGCAGCTGTTTGTACTTGTAAACTTAATATCACGAGCAGTTGAATTGGAGCCATAAATTCAAAGATAAAAACACAAGTAATATCAAGATCAGATTATTTGTTTATTATTAAGTGCCCAAAAAAAAGACTTGAAGCACTGAGATTGATTTCTGGGTCACGAGCCGAAGGATCAAGAAGGCAAATAGAGAAATGAGAAAGGCCGCATTGTAATAGCTGTACAAATATAGGGCTGGGCATGAAGGGAAAGAGAGATCTGAGATAGCCCAAACAATAAAAAACAGCCTCAGTCATAGTGTATCTTTAGGGCTGTAGTTCTGACAACATGCAGTGATTTGGGTGAATAACACTTTAAACATTTAACATAAACACACAGCTACATATTCTACAAGCAGTGGTGAAACTCATTGGTTTTTCCTGACATGAATATCAATTTTTGTATTATTTATTTTATTTCATTATCATTTGAGAGGCTGGGTGCAAACTCACGTTCACACCTAGACCCTTTAATTAAGATGAGTGTTAGCTACATGCAAATAAACCAGGATACATCTTACAATATAAATTAAATCACAACCAGGGGATTTTATTGGAAAAGTATTGCAATACGTTTCGTTGATTGTTGATTGTTGATTGTTGTTTGTCTCGTCTTACGTCCCATGTCCATGTCCAATGTATGCACCTTCCGCCTCAAAAAATTCCTCGTTTGTGTGAAAACATTCCTGGCAAATAAACGGTTTCTGATTCTGATTCTGATTCTGATACAATTAAGGATGCTGTGGAGTGTGAAAACTCAGCAGAGGAAGTTCTTGAACCTGAAGAGGTTCAACCTGCCAAAGACCATGATGCATCACTTCTGTCTCCCCATCTGCAGACCCCCATGACTCAGACACTTACATCCTCGGGACAATTTCTTACACTTGCACAACTTTTCTCTATTGATATACACTTGTTTTTAATTTGTTTTACCATGTATTATTGTACATCTTTTTTTTCTTAGGACTGTCAAAATGAAACAACTTTTCCATCGAAGGAAATCGATGTTGCAGAACAGGGGAGAAAAAACTTGATATTACAAACTTTTACTCCCATAACTTGGTCAGCTGTGCAAACACGCCAATATCATACCATTCATATTCCAGCCCAATCCCTGCATAAAGAGGCTGAGTGAACGTGGTCTTGACCTTGTGGAGCAGCATCATCGGGTGAGGGACGTGATAAAAACACAGCGTGCCTGCTTTATAATCCAGATACACTCCGATCCTTTTGGAGCAAGGGCCCGACACCCTGGTTTCTACGTTATTGTGCCGGAACAACAAACCATTTTCCGTGCACTCTAAGCTCCAGGACTTGTCGTCTCTTCCAAACTGTGACTCGTCCGATGTGCGGTGGATGTCTTTGTACGCCACCGCCGCAGACAGAGTGCGAGCGTGCCCCTCCACCTCCCAGTAGCATCGCTCTGACAAAGCCTCTCTGCACAGCACCTGTGGCCACTTGGTAAACCGGTCTGGGTGAGCGGAGTGCGCGGAGGGCGAAGGCCTCACCCGGAGGTCGTCGTTTATCAGGTGGAGATACTCGTAGTTTGAGTTCCTATCCAGTGTGAGGGGACAGCAATCTGCCAGGGAAACCGAGTGAGTATTAACACTGCTAATGATTATTTTATTTTCAAAAGTAAAGAACTGAATTTCTTACAGCGTAAAAAGTCCTCTCTGGTTTTTGGTGCTGGTGGTAGTGAGAAGTCAACATAGGAGACTGTAAGAAGGAAAACAAAAATTAAAACAGGACTGGGCATGAATCCGACCATTATAATTATAATTGATATATGGCTGTGTGTTACCTGTGGCAGTGATCCTGGGCCATGTGTCCTTTACGACAGTCTCCAATTTACATCTCAGCTCACTCACGCACTCGGTCACATCTCTGAAGGAACGCAGAGGAGCAACTTCGAATGATACGTTTGGAGAGTCACAGGAAGTGGAGAAGGACTGGGGAAAAAAAAGAGGAAAAGAGACAGAGGGAAAGTTAAAAACAAAACAAAAGAGGTCACAACTTTAGGCTCCAAGGGACCCCGAGGGCCTATGTGCACAACATTCATTAATATATAATTGTTATAGAAGGTTAAATATAGAGGATGATGATTTATGTCTGATTTATGTCCTTGGCTGATTGTTCATATAGTTGGTTGTTATGCTGTTATGTATTTGTTTTTGTCTGTTTGAGGTAATGTGTAACTGTAAAATTATTGAAAGAAGAAAAGAAAAATACATTAAAAAAATATAAATGCAAATAGAGAGTCAGAAAAGCTTAATTCCGAGTAATTATTGGGGTCACGACTCAGAGAAAGAGTGTTTTTCTTTGATGCCTTTGCTTGTATTTAAGATCAGTCTTTGCAAAAATGCCAAAAGAAATATCCCATTTCTTTTTTAACCTTTTATGTTGTGTGAACTGTGATCAAAATATCTGTTGCGATGTCTCTTTTGGCTCCGTTTTTTGGCGTATTTGTGTGACTCCTGTCAGTAATGAAGTGCCGGGTACCTGAATCATGTGGATGTGATCATCAACATGCAGCAGCTGCTCCAGTTCAGCATCTCTACTCTTCAGCTTGCTGATCTCCTCCTCAAGCTGGAGCCGCAGCTCTTTCGCCTGAGCGACGGCGGCCTTCTCCTGATACCCGATCAGCTGCTTCACCTCGACACCTCTTCTCTCTGTGGAGTAGATCATCTCGGCAAAGATCCCGTCACAGTCCTTCATCGCAGTATGGGCGCAACTCTGTTGGACCACATCAGAATTCTTTTACTTTAAAAATGACTTTATTTTGTTCAAGCTCAAACCTATTTGAACAACATAATGAAACTTCAGCTGAAAGGGCACCGTTCACAAGCTGGTGTTGACCTTTGACCAGCTAAGACACCAAATATAACTTTTCATTGTTATTCCCATTCATTGGCTTGTAGAGTTGATTAAAAAAAAATCTCCACAGGAAGCATGTTATTCCTGCCCACATCCTCCTCAGTGGCATTTCACAATCAATCCTTGATCTATGAATCAATGCAACTCTTTCCAAACCTTGACATTCTCCTCAGCTTGGCTCAGCGCCTGCAGCTCCCTCTGTCTCTGCTTGACTCTCGCCTGGACTTCCTTTTGACTGGAAACCAGACGCTTCTGGAAGGAAGGAAGGAAGCGGGATTTATTTGCTTCGAGACTGGATCGGTTCATGTTTAAGAAAAAATATTTGCTGAACGTTTCATGTCAGTGCGAGCTCAACAGAGGAAGTTAAAAGACTTAATGAGTATGTTTTATGGCTACATGCCCTTTGGGAGTCCTGGACTTTGAAAAGGAACAATGTGGAGAGATAAGTCAATGTGTTACGTTAGAACAAAACACCCTTCAGTCTACCTCTGTCTCTGCTTTCTGCAGTGAAACAGAAATGGTATTGTGGCCCTTGTGCTCATCTATAACGCACAGATGGCAGATGCACTTCCTGTCCGTCTGACAGTAGACCTCCATCAGCTTGTTGTGCTTCTCGCACATCTTTTCCTGCAGCGGGATCGTCACCGAGACCAGCTGGTGCTTCTTCAACACGGGAACCCTGTGGTGAGGCTCGAGGTGAGCCGGACAGTAAGACGCCAAGCACGTCAGGCAAGACATGGTGGCTTTGGCTGGTCTGGTCCCACAGCAGAAATCACAGACCACGTCTTCTGGGCCGGCACAGGCCGGAGGAGGAGAGGGCTGCTGGGTGCTGCTCTTCTTCAGCTTCTCCACGACCTGCATGATGGGAAAGGGAGTCTCCACACATTAACATGTTATATGAGAGGAAAAATACTTCATATTTCTATAAACCAATCATTGTCGTCAGCAAACTACCGAGTGCAGATAGCGGAAAGGAAGGGGAAGGCATATTTATACCTACAGCCCACACCTGTTGAGTCAGACTTCGAGCTTTGTCTGCTTGGCGCTTTGCCTCGCCACATTTGCTGTTTTTTCTTCTTCTTCTGTATCGAGTCCGCCATTTTCCTGGCTTCCTCTTGGGTGCATGCTTACAATCTAGCACCTGAATCACTATATTTTCATAGAGGTTGACGCCCAGAAACGTCCCAAACACAGCGGAATAACAACATGTGGTGATCGAGAGGCATTCTTTTTCTATTACTCTATATGCATTGTTTTTAGGAGAATTGTACTGGTTGTGCCTTTAAAAAATATTCCTGGATTGACGCCAAAAAATCAACTTTAACTTCAGTAAAATGTGTTAACTTCATAAATGCCCCGCTAAATAACAACCACATCAAACAGAATCACCGCCATCACTTCTATTACCAATATTAGTACCGTTTCAACTAATATTACTCCCTTTTGTGTAACTAACAGAAATAAATGTATGCAGCTGATTTACTATCAGTTGTATAACTCTGCCCATCACCTCAGCCAGCATGGTGTTCCTCTTCAGAAGCGGCCTCGGGATGAAGGTCTCTCTGCACTGAGGACAGCTGTACTGGCCCTTCTCCTCCTCGTGGTCCCAGCAGTCTTCAATACAGTGTCTGCAGTAACTGTGTCCACAGGGAACGGCGACTGGTTCCTTTAGCAGGTCCAGACACACCGAGCAGCAGAACTGATCCTGGTCCAGCTCAACTCCTTGCTGATGTTGTTTGCCAGCCATTTTCACTGTCGGACACTTTCATGACAAGACAAGAGTTTTGCTGGGTTTCATTTCGTTTGAAATACTTGGAAAAGAAGGAGCGGACTCGCCGAGGCTATTCAGAGCAGTTTGTGAGGTCCAAGGCTCAATGTCCACCAACTTTAATTGACATCAGAGAAACTGTGTTAAAGGGACAGACGGCAATTTTACACAATAAGAGCAGTCATCAAAGTCAAGTCAAAGAAAATTGAATTGTCATGAATTAAGATTGATTTTGATTCAATTCAATGCAACATAGTTTAGTTTATATAGTTTATGCAACAAGTCTATGCACTTGAAAATTATACGTGTAGTTCTGGTAATGATTAACAAATATCAACTATCAAAAAGTATCTTATCTGTACAATTTTGATATGTTTAACTTGTATGAAAGTCTGTGGCATTGTTCACCCAAAACATATCATAAATAAAGAAGTGCACAAATGCTGCACACTTTGCATTATTGTCTTTTAAGTTTGTGAGCGTGGACACTTTTAAGGCCTGACAGTTTATGCGAGAACATCTAGGAAAATATGAAAACTATGATATATTATTATAATGCAAACATATTTTAAGGCTTGCAAAAAAGCTTTTAAATTACAAAACCACCCATTGCGGCAGCACTTGATGCACCTCGTCTTTGCAGGATGTGATTAAACGAAGCTGTTGTCTTGCTTTAGGGAGCTCCCTGTTGACCAGAGGTTGTAGGTGCAGGGTAAACTAGACACACTAGTCACATAGGGAAAAACAAAATGGTCAAATGAGAAAACTTCTTTGCAATCAGTGCTTTTATTGTTATTTTAGATAATTTTTTTAACAAACAAATAATGACAATACAGAGAAACAGGTCAGTGGAAAATTGTAAATTATAATCCAAGACATTGAAGTTATGGAGAGTCCACATTCAAACCACCAGTCAGATCATTAAACATTGTCAATTGCTATAATCATGTATATACCCATGTATGGCACTGTTTTTACATTCACAAAAGAGTAATTATAGAGGTTTGACTCTTTAAAATAAATAATTTCTCCACCGTTTTCAGAATCAATGCTTAACTTGTTTTGATTATGCTGTGATTCTCAGCCCCAAACAGTTTTCTCTTTAGTTAAAGCTACACCAATCCATTTTTGTTATATTAACAACGGATTAATTGTCCGCTCGACCACGAAACCCACAAATAATAATCTTCACCCGACCGGAGTTCCCCCTGGCGCTATACGGAGCATTCAGCAGCTAAAGAGGCAGGTATCTCCCCCAGAGTTGGTGGAGACAAAAACAGAGATGAAAGGAATGCACGTTGGATAAACATTTGCCATGTGGCCAAAAGCACAACTCTAGATGAATGCAATGGAATTAATACCGCTTTAAAGTAGCATTCACTTTGTTTAGGACAGCATTTTTTGCCATCTCTACTGCCTCCCATGGTGTTTCTGCACCCTCAGCTGCCTCGTTACCAATTATACCACCTATCACTCCTCCTGTTGTAGCAAAGGCTGCGGCAGTCACTCCCAACACCACTCCACTGACTGCCAGTCCTCCTCCTCCTGCCGCTGCAGCACCTCCTCCTGCCGCTGCAGCAGCGCCTCCTCCTGCCGCTGCAGCGCCTCCTCCTGCCGCTGCCGCGCCTCCTCCTGCCGCTGCAGCAGCGCCTCCTCCTGCCGCTGCAGCGCCTCCTCCTGCTGCTGCCGCTGCAGCGCCTCCTAATGCTCGGAGCTTTTCCATAACGTTCAGCAACCCTGTAACGTTTCGCAGAACCGTGACAACAATTCCAACCATCGCTGCCAAGCCAAGAAAAGCTCCCAACACTACTCCTGTTGCTGTGCCTGCCAGTTGGATCAAGAGCCTGTTAGACACTTCTTTTTTTGCCTGTTTTCTGATCTCTTCCTGTGGCATGTTTCCCGACATGTTTTTTTTTATGACCTCTTCCTCTCTCTGTATATATGTCTCCACTACTTGAAAAACCTGGTTGGTGTAGTGGCCTCCATCGTTTTTCATCACCATCTTGTCTATTGTGTTGAGTAGCTCTTCCACCTGGACCTGGTTGCTCCTGTATTCATCCTGCTGGTTGTTCTTCCAATGTTTATTATCAATGACGTGGCAGCGGCCTCCACACTTCTTCACCAGATCCCTCAGAAGCTTATTATCACGGACAAAGTCCTCAATGGTCTGTCCTTCAGGGAGCTGGTCACCATGAGTGAAGACGATCACAGCATATTTCAAAACTTCTGCAGAGAAATATTGGCATATTTTAGTGATGACAGCCTGCTCCTGCTCTGTGAATCTATCCACTTTCAGCACGATGAGAAAAGCATGAGGCCCAGGAGCGCACTCTGTGATGCAGTTCACTATCTCAGACTTCAGCTCCTCCTCAGGCCTGTTAGTATCAAAGACGCCAGGAGTGTCGATCAGGGTGATGCTTCTTCCGTTGACAGATTTGGTTTCAGCTTGACATTCAGTTGTTCCAGAGTTGGCGGAATGGTCCGTTTTGAACAACAACTGCTCTCCAAATATGGTGTTTGCTAGGTTGCTTTTCCCAGCTCCAGTTTTTCCCAGCAGGACGATTCTCCTTGGAGTCGACACTAGAAGACAATAATGACTCTGTTTAGTACATTTGTCTCTTGCTGGTGTAGCCCTGGGGGTTAATAATAATTATTATTATTATTAGTTGTATTAAATAACTCTGTGGGATATATATCTTGCTTGATTGAGTATGCAGGTGTCATTTTGTTTCACCAGTGATCATTGGTGAGCAGACCAGGTGGGGGCGGGGTTTAGGAGAGAAAAGGTGGAAGGCGAGAGCGCGGGGGAAGGAAGAGAGGGGAGGAGAGAGAGAGCAAACGTGAGGTGTGAATGAACAGGTGTGAATGAACAGGTGTGAATGAAGAAGTGGCTGGGCTGTTGCTGACTGGAGGACGTGTCCGACGGAGGACGTTGCTGCCAACGGAGCTGACGGAGGACGCGCCGCTGACTAAGGACGTTGTTGCAGACGGAGCTGACGGAGGATGCGCCGCTGACTGACGTTGTGGCAGGCGGAGCCGAGGAGGACACACGCGCTGCTGACTGAAGGACGGCGGGCGGAGCGCGTCGAGAGGCAACACGGCACCGGAGCTACACAGGCCTGAGCTGTGTGTGGGAGTGCGTGAGTGTGTGTGTGTGGGTGCACCCCAATAGTAGGACATTCGTATTAAGGATTTGTTTTTGAAAAGTCCGGTTTCTTTGTTTGAAAAGTTTGGTTTTTCTTTGGTTATGTTATTGTTCCCCAAAAGGGTAAATATGATTTAAACAGTAAACTAATTGTTTTTTAACTGAAAGCTGTTGTCTGTGGTCAGTCTCTTTTAACATCTAATATGGTCAATTATTTAATCATTCAATTATAACAATCAGGACAGGTAAACCTTCGGGTAGCTACCTTTTAAATAAAAGAACCCAACCACCCCATCATTAAATCTACGGTACTAGAGAGTGGTGGGGTGCTACATAAAATGGAGGCACCGCTGGGAGCATATAGTTGTTAGTTTCCGACCACAGACAACCAGTGGGGAAGTGAGATAAGCAGAATATTTAATATAGAATAAGAGGAAAGCTGCTATATTCATTCCTTAGTCCAGTGAGAAAAGGGGATATAAACTTAGGCAAATAGCATTGTGCAGTTAGTTATCCGACGGACGGCATTATGGCACAACTGCAGCACTGGTGCAAAGGTGAAGACATTGACCCTCTGCATGCCATACTGGTCAAAGATGTGGAGGAGAACACAGATATTGCCGTCATTGAAGAAACCCTGCAAACCATAAAAGCTCTGGGACGTGTAAAGGTCAGAGGAAGGATGTTTGACCCTCAGAGTCGAGGCCTGACTGTGCTATGTGAATGCAGAGAGACAGTCAACACCCAAGCCATTCCTCTGGACGTGTTACCAGCAGGCAGTGTTTCACCTTGGAGGATTTTCGGACCTTCTAGAGAGGAAAAGGTGTCCCCCGCTGCCCCACTAAAGGATGACGCACAGGAACCGGAGGAAAGTCCTGGTTTTCCCCTCCGAGAGTCCACGCCGGAAGCTATTATCAGAGCCGTGGGAGAGATAATGCAGAGAACACCTCGACCTACTAGTGACAGTCACTCGTACCGGAGGTTGCGGATTTTCTCTGGAGTCACCCCCACACCTCCTGGAGAAGAGCAGCTGGATAACTGGATAGAACAAGCTCGTCTGATGATAGACGAGTGTGATCGGTCAGACAGAGACAAGAGAATGAAGATCATGGAAAGTGTCAAGGGCCCTGCCTTAGAGATCCTGCAAGCTGTTCGATTCAACAACCCAGATGCCACTCCTATAGAGTACATTGATGTTATTGAGAACACTTTTGGCACACCTGACACGGGGGAAGAGCTGTACTTTGCTTTTAGACTGCTGTGTCAGCACCCGACCGAGAAACTTTCAGAATTTCTGAGAAGGATGGAGAGATTGTTGAACAAAGTAGTTCAAAAGGGAGGACTGCGTCATATCCAAGCCGATAAAGCCCGTCTGGATCAACTCATTAAGGGAGCCACCAGATCGGACATGATGCTCCTAAACCTCAGGCTTAGGGAGCAACGGGAGCGACCACCTTCATTTTTACAGTTGTTAACTGAGATCCGCACCGAAGAGGAGTATGAAGCCTCTCGCCGCAAGTTGACGCCCACCAAATCGGTGCATGTGAAGACTGCTAGGATACCCGCGGGGACGGAAATAAGAGATCTTGGGGCTGAAATACAAGAACTGAAATCACAAGTCAACGACCT
Source organism: Myoxocephalus aenaeus (assembly GCA_038501785.1). Lineage (NCBI taxonomy): Eukaryota > Metazoa > Chordata > Actinopteri > Perciformes > Cottidae > Myoxocephalus > Myoxocephalus aenaeus. The sequence goes on from JBAMJR010000111.1 coordinate 1,087,294, forward strand.
TACCGCCTGGTCCACAGCCCAGTCTCCTTCACGGCCTGCACTACCACCTGCAGCCACTACTGAGACGGACTCTTCAGGAGAAGATAAATACCTCCAAGCGTTGAAGAACGATGTTCGAAAATTAAGGAAACAGGTCTCAATTATGTCCATCCAACCTACCCCGGTACCCATACAGGCCCAGCCCAGTCAAGCTCCTACGACCAACCTACGATGGGAGAGAGAACAGTCTAATCAAGCTTCTACGCCCAACGACCGATGGGAGAGAGCACAGTCTAGTCCAGATTCTCCGCCCCACCACAGGTGGGGGAGACCCTCACCTCAAAGAGACCCAAGTGACTTCTTCTGCTACCGTTGTGGTGAGGAGGGGCATTTTGCCACAAAATGTCGGGCGCCGGAAAACTACCCAAAAGTGATACAGAAATTGATCCGTGCTCAACGACAACTGAGAATAAGCAGCAGGGAAAGGAATGCTGCTACCACTAGAACAAACCCCCATAACGCCCATGTGAGGAGAAGTGCTGTAAAAGTACAGACCAGCCATCTACCCGAGGGACTCGTAGGCCCACCCTCCACCGCCGGGGTGAAAGTGGATGGAAAACCTTGTACTGCTCTGCTGGATAGCGGATCCCAAGTGACGATAATCTTTGACAGCTGGTATGCCAAGCACCTATCCCATGTGCCATTGCAGCCAGTCAGTGGGTTAGACATTTGGGGCCTCAGTGAATCAGAGAGCAGCTATCCCTATAGAGGGTACATTCAAGTTGACTTGGAGCTTCCCGGAAAGGCACCTTGCAACACCACCTCAATCCCTGTACTTGCCTTGGTGTGCCCCGATCCCCGTTGTTCTGACAACCTTCCTATTCTGGTTGGCACCAATGTTCATAAGGTCAGACCCTTCACATCAAGCGAGGTAGTTGCGGGTAATCTCAGATCCGTGAGAGTAGGTGTACCCGAGTTTCAAGGCCACCCCTTACCTGTTACCCTGCCTCCGGAGGCCCAATCTGATGAGAGCCCAGTAGCGGAAGTGAAGTGGTCCGGCCCCGGCCCCCTAGTCATTCTGGCTGGCAGTGAGTACATAGCCGTCTGTAAAGTTCATGAACAATACCGGTTGGCAGATAGTATTCTTATCACAGAACGTGCTTCCTCACCTGCTCTCCCTCCAAGCGTGTTTGTGCAGCCCACTGTCCTATTTTCCAAAATGATGGACACGAACAAGTTCCTTGTGTTGTTGCGGAATGAGTCTAGAAAGGTCACCTCCATCCCGCCCGGTACAGTGATTGCCCACCTATATGTAGCGGATATGGTGACCGAGGTGCCAAGTCCAACATCCAAGACAGCCCCAAATATTGATGCGTCATTGTTTGATTTCAGAGATTCCCCCATCACCACTGAGTATGAAGACCGACTAAGACAGAAACTCTCTGAGAAGTCCAACGTTTTCTCCACTGCCGAATGGGACGTTGGTTTAGCCAAGATGGCGGAACATCGTATACGGCTGACTGATGATACCCCCTTCAGGGAAAGATCTCGTCGCATATCACTCGCTGACCTAGATGACCTTCGACGCCACCTTCAAGGACTTCTGGCCGCCGGGCTAATAAAGGAATCTAGAAGCCCCTATGCTTCGCCCATTGTTCTGGCCCGGAAAAAGACCGGGAAACTGCGCATGTGTGTGGACTATCGAACACTGAATCGAAGAACCATCCCCGACCAGTACACCGTGCCACGCATTGATGATGCCTTGGACTGTTTGACTGGAAGCAAGTGGTTTTCAGTGTTGGACTTGCGTAGTGGTTACTACCAGATCCCGATGGCAGAAGAGGATAAAGAGAAAACCGCCTTCATATGTCCATTGGGATTTTATCAGTTCGAGAGGATGCCCCAGGGAGTCACCGGAGCCCCGGCAACTTTCCAAAGACTTATGGAGAAGGCGGTCGGCGATATGCACCTGCTTGAGGTCATAGTGTACTTGGACGATCTGATCGTATTCGGGAAAACCCTGGAAGAGCACGAGCAAAGACTATTGAAGGTGATAGACCGACTAGAAGAGGCGGGGTTAAAGTTGTCAATAGACAAATGCCAGTTCTGTCAGCCACAAGTCACCTATGTGGGACACATTGTGTCGGAGAATGGAATTGCCACCGACCCTGCCAAAGCTGAAGCGGTAGCTCACTGGGAACAGCCCACCAATCTTAAAGCTTTGCAGTCCTTCTTAGGATTCTGTGGGTACTACCGTCGTTTTATCATGAACTACTCCATCATAGTCGGACCCCTTACCGAACTCTGTAAGGGTTATCCCCCTACCCAAAAGAAGAAGAACGCAGCCAAGGTACCAGATAAAACCTACTACCAAGTGAGTCAACCCTTTGGGGACAGGTGGGATTCATCCTGCAACGCAGCATTTAAAAGGATAATTCATTGCCTCACCAATGCCCCTGTCCTAGCCTTTGCTGACCCATCAAAGCCCTATGTGTTGCACATAGATGCTAGTTTGAAGGGCTTAGGGGCGGTGCTAAACCAGGAACACCCAGAAGGGCTGAGACCAGTCGCCTTTGCGAGCAGAAAGCTGAGTTCGTCGGAAAGGAACTATCCCGTCCATCAGCTTGAATTCTTGGCACTTAAATGGGCGGTGGTGGATAAATTCCATGATTACTTGTATGGAGCAAGTTTCACCGTGAGGACGGATAACAACCCCCTGACATATATCCTGACTAGTGGGAAGCTGAATGCAACCGGTCATCGGTGGCTGGCTGCGCTCTCGACCTACAACTTCACCCTCCAGTACCGACCCGGAAGTAGCAACATTGATGCTGATGCTTTGTCACGCAACCCTTTGCCCAATAATGATGTGGAGTGGCAAAACATCCTCCCGGAAAGTGTCCACGCTCTCTGTAAACAGGTCAGATGTGGGACGTTAGCTGGAGAGTCTCTCAATTTTGCAGAGCCCTTAGGCGTTTCCCCTGATGCCCTCCCGGAATATTATGTGTTCCCTACCCGTCTGGAGTTCGGTTGTCTGATTCAGCTCAATCGAGAAAACCTGACTAAAGCTCAAGATGCAGACCCCATAATATCTCCGGTGAAGAAAGCAGTCCTAGGAGGGCACTTGTCCCCCTTAGTTAGAGGTGATGATCCCAGAGTCACCCTTTTGCAACGACAGGCCACCAAGTTGCTGGTAGATAATGGCCTGCTGTATCGAGTTACCGAGAGACCTCCCGGTACCGAGGTACGCCAGCTTGTCCTCCCCCGGGAGTATGTCCCTATGGTACTCAAATCCCTGCACGACGAGTCTGGGCATCTGGGAGTGGAAAAAACGGTGCAACTAATCAGAGACCGGTTTTACTGGCCTAAGATGGGAGTGGAGGTGGAGCAGTACATCAAGACCTGTGGCCGATGTGTCGCACGTAAAACCCTTCCTCAGAGAGCTGCCCCGCTTAACCAGATAACGAGTAAAGGACCCCTTGATCTGGTGTGTATTGATTTTTTGTCCCTTGAACCCGATTCCCAGGGAGTGGCAAATGTCCTGGTGGTAACTGATCACTTTACCCGATACGCTCAAGCCTTTTCAGCAAAGGACCAGAAAGCGGCCACCGTGGCAAAAATTCTATGTGAGCGGTACTTCGTACACTACGGACTCCCAGCAAGGATCCATTCGGATCAGGGTCGAGATTTCGAAAGTCACCTGATCCGAGACCTCCTCAAAATGTTGGGGATTCGTAAGTCCAGGACCTCACCGTACCATCCTCAGGGGGATCCCCAACCTGAACGGTTCAACCGAACTCTTCTATCCATGCTTGGAACGCTGGATCCAAGGCAAAAACAAAAGTGGAGTCGGACCATCAGTCATTTAGTGCATGCCTACAATTGCACGAGGAACGAGGCAACGGGTTACTCACCTTATCTGCTGATGTTCGGACGGGAAGCTCGGCTGCCGGTGGATATTTGTTTTGGAGTGATGGAGGAAGGGAACCAGAGTGTAACGTACCCCCAGTATGTTACTAAGCTGAAAACAGACCTCCACAAAGCCTATCAACTTGCCACCGAAGCTGCTGACAAGAATCATCAGAGGAACAAGAGAGCACATGACAAGTTGGTAAAAGAACAAGTCTTGGCCGAAGGAGACCGAGTGCTGCTAAGGAACTTTGGGGTCACAGGAAAGCACAAGCTGACGGATAAATGGAGGTCTGAGCCCTACCTCGTGGTTGGAAGGATGCCAAATCTTCCAGTCTACCATGTGAAACCCGAAAGTGGAACGGGAAGGATAAAAACCTGGCACCGTAATCATCTGTTACCTATTGGCTATTTAGTCCGATTGCATACGCAGAATGAGGAGCCCGAGCGGCCACGGAGACCTGTGACAAGAACACAGCAGAGACGGGATCAAAGCCCCACCCAGATTGTTGGGGAAGATACTCCACTCTCCTCCGAGTCTGAGTCTGATTATGAGGATGTGGACCCCCCAAGACCACTAGCAGCAGAGTGGAGAGATATCTTGTCGCAGCCCGAGTTCCTCACAAGACCACAAGGTCAAGTCCCCGATGACGTCCAAGCGACTTCACCATGCAGAGAGCTGGCCACTGTGGACTTACCCCCAGAGGCTGTGGAACTACCTCTTCCCCCTGACGCCGAAGCAGACGTAGATTCTGACGGAGAAGGCGAGGTGAATGAAGAGGAAGTAATGGAGGAAGTTGAGCTTCCCGTGGAACGCCCCAAGAGGATCAGAAAACCTGTGATTAGGCTGGGTTATGATGAGTTGGGAACACCCTCAAACCAGTCGGTGACTGGTCTAAGCCACGGGGTGTTTATAGGAAGCGGAACATTCAGAACTTCAAGACGTCCCCTCTGCCAAACCGTCTGGTGCCACCCGATGGCCTTGTGTCCCGATTGTTTTAGAAGTAATCCCCGTAGTCTGCACCAATCGATTACACCCATCTCTTGTTAGTTTGATGAGGACATCAAATCGGTTAAAAGGGGGAGGGTGTAGCCCTGGGGGTTAATAATAATTATTATTATTATTAGTTGTATTAAATAACTCTGTGGGATATATATCTTGCTTGATTGAGTATGCAGGTGTCATTTTGTTTCACCAGTGATCATTGGTGAGCAGACCAGGTGGGGGCGGGGTTTAGGAGAGAAAAGGTGGAAGGCGAGAGCGCGGGGGAAGGAAGAGAGGGGAGGAGAGAGAGAGCAAACGTGAGGTGTGAATGAACAGGTGTGAATGAACAGGTGTGAATGAAGAAGTGGCTGGGCTGTTGCTGACTGGAGGACGTGTCCGACGGAGGACGTTGCTGCCAACGGAGCTGACGGAGGACGCGCCGCTGACTAAGGACGTTGTTGCAGACGGAGCTGACGGAGGATGCGCCGCTGACTGACGTTGTGGCAGGCGGAGCCGAGGAGGACACACGCGCTGCTGACTGAAGGACGGCGGGCGGAGCGCGTCGAGAGGCAACACGGCACCGGAGCTACACAGGCCTGAGCTGTGTGTGGGAGTGCGTGAGTGTGTGTGTGTGGGTGCACCCCAATAGTAGGACATTCGTATTAAGGATTTGTTTTTGAAAAGTCCGGTTTCTTTGTTTGAAAAGTTTGGTTTTTCTTTGGTTATGTTATTGTTCCCCAAAAGGGTAAATATGATTTAAACAGTAAACTAATTGTTTTTTAACTGAAAGCTGTTGTCTGTGGTCAGTCTCTTTTAACATCTAATATGGTCAATTATTTAATCATTCAATTATAACAATCAGGACAGGTAAACCTTCGGGTAGCTACCTTTTAAATAAAAGAACCCAACCACCCCATCATTAAATCTACGGTACTAGAGAGTGGTGGGGTGCTACACTTGTTTGCTTTTAAAGGAAGGCTTGTTTTGTTTATCAATTACCCACCCAGTGTTACCTTGAATTTACGAAGAAAACTGAGAAAAGTCTTGATGAATTGAAGGAAAAGGGGGCAACGTTTTTACAACAGCAGAACTAGGGCTGTGCGGTATACCGGTTCATCCGGTATACCGCACAGCCCTAAGCAGAACTATATCCAAATATCCGTTTACAAACTTAGACTTGGATTATACTGCACGAGCTGTGAGATCGTTTTGCTGTTGTTAAACGCTGCCGTTTTTCTGGATTCTCCATTCACCGCAGAGGCATGTGAGAAAACTTCTTATTAACTTTTTTAATAATTCAATGTCTTATTCCCCCATGCAACAAATACATATTGATGCAGACAATATACACCTTACTGCAAATCAAATACATCTGAGTGTAAATAAGTAATGAATGCACTTAAAAAGACTTCTCCACTGATGTTTTCCTTACACTAATGCTTCGTTTAGTTCAAATAAAAATAGTCAAATGGGTGCCGCAGGACTGAACTCCGATTCTTGGCTGTCATATAACATCAATACCCACCTTGGTCTGGTTGGTGAACACCTTCCTGGACACACCTGAAGGCCTGCAGAGACAATGAAAGGGGTTAATACCAAGTATGTACTCAAATGATGTTTGCTAAAAGTTTTAAAATGCAACTTTTTATACTGGTTTATTACGTCAACAACCAACTGTTAGATTTACATTTCATAATTTCGCAAACTTGGAACCAATTGGCTATTGGTGTGAACCCATTGGCTATTGGTCTGAATCCATTGGCTATTGGTCTGAATCCATTGGCTATTGGTCTGAAGATGATTTAGCCGCTGGGGGCAACGGACAATATTCTGGGGTTTCCAGTGTAGCCAGCGAATAATTGCACCAAGACTTCCTCTTCTGTTTGCTGGTCATTGTTTACAATTAGCAACTCGAGACGTGAGAAAGAAGGAGTTGGAGTTTAGAGATGACGTCTGCGCCCAGATTGTTTCACAAGTAGCCATTTTCTACGCCAATAAAAAGCTTATAAAAAGTTAAATAATTGCATTCATATGCAGATATCTGTTTATGGAGATTTATCATTTTGTATAAATGTGTAATTTGTAAAATAGCAATATTTTTGACAAAATTAACTGCACTCCATATCATTAGCCATGGCATCTGAACCTCTTTTTGCACACAAAATAAAATCTAAATGTTCTACCGCTTCAGTGCAACTTGAGCACCCGAGTTTCATCGTGAGTAGTCTGTGTTTATGGCATAATGCATTTCCATTACCTCGCTGGACTCCTCATCATTGGGGTGGATGACGATGCGGAGCAGCAACGGTGTTCTGCAGGCTCGGTTCTGTTGAAACGCATGAACTCCCTCCAGGAGAACCCTGGCAACCACGCTGTTAGGAAACCGCAGAGCCATCCCAGTACCGAGCACAGGGAGAGCAACTGATTTAAACCCTCTGTCCTCACAGGAAGTGAGGGTGTTGCTGATGGCCAGTTTCAGAACCTGGAAAATGTCGGAAATACATTATTTTTAAGGCTTTACAAAATAAATACTGTATTAAGGTGCAGAAAACGCTCCACTATTGCACCTGAACTGCAATTCCATCTGGCTCGTCATCCCAGGGAATGAGGTCGAGGAAGAACACTGCATTAAATGGGAGTGTGCAGGGCAAGTCCTCCACCAGGACTGCGTCACCAGGCGCAATTCCTTCTCTTGCTTCCTTTCTAAACTTTGCGGTCAGCTGGGATCCAACCATTTCATGCAAAGCGTTTCCAACACCGGTGGAGAAAGGTTCCTGGCCAACCATGGGTGAAGCCACTGCATCCACCTGGGAGAGAGCAGGAGATGTGGTAAGTGTCAAACAGCATTTCATGTAAAATATCTAATGTACAAATCACCCTATTGTTCATGGTGTTTGCTTACTATAAAGGAGCTGACACCCACAGGACAAAATAAAAGTTCTCCCTTTGAATAAAACACGTTTTTTGGAGACTTAATTGCAACATAACGACGCAGAAAAACGAGCAAAAAGAAAAATGCACTTGTTTTGAGAATACAAAAAATATGTTGTTTTCCTGCAGAATGCTATTTGTTAAGGATACACAATACATCATCATCATCATCATCATCATCATTTTGCAGATAGGAGGTTTTGCACTTTGGCCATCGATAAGCAAAGCCATTTACTATGCCAAGGACTTAGGACACATCCTAAAAATCTTATCCTCCAATGAGCAAGTTTAATACATTTCTCACCTGCTGGGTCTCCATGGTTCCCTGAATGATCTCTACATGGACACCATCTTCAGGAGCTCCACCAATGGCTCCTCCTTCTCTTGGTGTGGCGTTTCCGCTACTTCTCCCTTGGAGGGGCCGGTCGCGTGCAACATTTGGGAAATCATCGTTCTCAGTGGGACTTTGGGAATAGCTATCCTCAAGAAAGGAGTCCAGATATAGACCTAGCCAGTTTCTGACCTCAGCCACTTTGTCAGATGGACCTTTCAGCACCACCGTGGAACCAAAGGAAGATGTTTTGGGATGGAAGGTAACCCCTGAATAGTCAAAACCATGCAGCTGCAGCAATTCTGGCAACTCTTGTGCTAACTCTGTGAAAGGCAGATAGACTGTGCATGACTCGTCCAAAATAAACTGGATGACAACTTCATTTAGCTCTTCAACCTCTTTGGTGTGGCCCAGTAGGCACACTGTGCTGTCTGGGCCAAACACAACCTGAGCCCTGTATTGGCCTTGGTTCATCGCATTTGTCTTGGACTTGAGCTCTTCTCGAAGATCAGATGGCACAGAGGAGCAGTTAGGGACACCAATCTTGACTTCCTTGATCTCACCTTGCAGTGCCTTTACAGTTTCATCAATATCATCAGTGGAAAGAGATAAGAAACGTACCTCTGTGTCTCGTAACTCTATTTCCACCTTCCCACCAACTCCTAAAAAGTCCCCTAGCACCCCTGGACCACCGTATGCCTTTCTCAAGAAGGCCAACAAATGTAGGCTCATGTCAGAGACTGTCCTTTCTAACACAGCGTTCTCCTGCGCAGAGATAAAATCTTCAGCCTTGAGAATCTCCTCTGCAGAACCTTCCAAAACTAACTGACCTGCAGCTCCCTCCGCGACCTTCACTTCTGGAAAATCTTGTCGCAAACTGCACTCCATGTCTTTCCAGAGGAGGCGGAGCTTGGCCTCGTCCAGTCGACAAATCCTTCTGTGCTTCTCGCTGTAACCTGACCGTCGTTTAACATGCGAGTCCTCTACAGCCATCAACATGGCGTTCACTTGAGAACGCTCCCCAACCACAATGGCCATCCCAACCTCGCTGTACACTTTCACCTCATCTGTGGTCTGACGAGAGCTGCATGCCTGGAGTAAAGCTTTAGCTTTGTGAGGGTCCACCTCATAGTGGCACATGTAGCCATCAAAGAGTTTGTCTACCTCGGATTTCCAATTTCTAACTGCAGCACCAGCATCAGCTTGAGCTAACCGGCTAACTAAAGCCCTCCCCTCCTCTGGGTACAGCTGGACAGAGCAGGCTACAGAGGTGAGGGCTTCCTGTAGTTCTTTCACAGCCTTTGGGCACTCCTTGAGATAACGTAGCAGGTGAGAATCAGGCCGCAGTTCATATTCTTCACCACTTGGTGAAGGAGTTGAGTCAGGAATGCGTTGTGGGCTCTGTGTTCAAAGGAGACATCCAAATAATGATAACAACAGTTAACTGTGCACAGTGGTTAAGATGCAGTATACAACCTCTGGTGTTATATGACTACATGAAAACAGTAAATGTAAATACATTTTCTTGAATACACAACCTCATGTGGCTGAACTGAAACATATGAGGGCATATCAATGTCAATAACGTATGTTATTATCAGTTAAATGTACTAACAGTAAAAGCACCCTGTAGTAAAATGTTCCCTGTCAGTGTATTACTATTATATCTGATGTTTCAGGATATACAGTATTACTGTATTTATGTGTATGTTGCATGTTTTAACTCCTTTATATACTGTTGGTTAGTTTATTCTACAGCAATGCATCACATTCTATAAAACCATCGTATGTTTGTAGTGTCGCTGTCCTGTGAGAACCACCTTGCTCTACCTTTCAGTTTTCAGCTTTGTGACGATGAATTTTTCAGCCGATCCAAGAGGCTTTTTTAAGGAGTTTATTTAGCTGAAGAGGAAATCATATTTTCTCAGCTAATAAAGTCTTTCAGCTTGTCACGTATATTCAACATCAACAAATCTGGAGGGATTTGGTTGTCACTGGGTAATAATAATAATACTTTAATTATATATAGTGCTTTTCTAGGTACTCAAGGGTAGGAAGGGAATGCCATCTGAAAAGTAACTAAAGCTGTCAGACAAATGTAGTGGAGTAAAAAGTACAACATTTACCTCTGAGATGTAGTGGTGTAAAAAGTACAATAAGTACAAGTGAGTGAAAGTGTACTCGACTGTATGAGTTGCTTGTGAGACGCGCGCGCGGGTCTCACGTGTGCGAGCGGATATTTCCGTCATGTAAAGGCGGTGCCAACCTGTAATGGAGCTTCTCGGCTGCCTCGGACAGAGAACACCAGACCGTCCACAACATGCTCACGTCTCTGCAGGACCGCCTGCTGGGCTGAAACACAACATGGGACCTTTCGTTGAAAAAGAAACTAAAACAACAACTTAGACCTTTTATTTATTGAGACTCTCTTTCTGTGTTTCTGTCACTGATAGTTATAAAATAAATAAAGTGTGTCTGTAAGGCAGCACTGGCTCTGTTATGTTTCTGTTCCCCTGCGTTGTTGCTTCTAACGCACAGTGGTGTATAAAGTACCCAAAAGCCGTACTTGAGTAAAAGTAAAGATACCTTACTGGAAAATTACTCCAGTAAAAGTAAAAGTCACCTAATAAAATACTACTTGAGTAAAAGTCTTAAAGTATCTGATATTTTCTGTACTTAAGTATCAAAAGTATTTTTCTGATATAAAATGTACTTAACTATTGAAAGTAAAAGTACAAGTACATGCTTTTAATAAAAAAGCAAAGGGTCAGAATTTTGAGAATTATGAAGTTTATTCTTTTAAGTGCTGTGGTCACCGTGACCAAGGACCAGGAGTTGTGTTGAAAATAACTGGGTTGGCTGTGATCCATCCATATATATTATGTTCAACATAATATATTGTACCTAAGTATACTCTTGCATCTACTATGAACTTATCATCATAATTCTCCAAAAAGCAATATGACACTAAGGAGTTGTAACAGTGTGGTTATAAGTATGCTCATTCCGCCCGGTACCGGGCTGTGGGTCCCTTGGTACCGGGCTGTGGGTCCCTTGGTACCGGTCCGTGGGTCCCTTGGTACCGGGTCGTGGGTCCCTTGGTACCGGGCTGTGGGTCCCTTGGTACCGGGCCGCACAGAAAGAATGAATGAAAAATAAAAATAAAAAAATAAAGGCCGGAACGATGTTTTATTGTGAAAAAAGACCGCATACATCCGTCTGTGGTAACCTCAGACGGAACCTCTTGACATATGTCAAGAGGTTCCGTTACTCTAAAAATAAAACTTAAAAGTCTGTTTAACTTTGCCGGTGTTCTGGATTAAAACCAAGGCAGAGTATCCTGAGATCGCCAAAAAAGCATGACAACCTGCTTCCATTCCAACATCCTGTCTTTGTGCAGCGGGTTATAAGTTAAGCAGTAGACTGGACTAAAGGTTTAGTTAGCAGTAGAGTCAGTAGACTGGACTAAAGGTTTAGTTAGCAGTAGACTGGACATAACGAACACACGTCAGGTGTCGTTGTCTCCCGTCTCTCCGAGGTCGGACCCGGTCCGTGAAAATATTGTCTTCACGTAACCGGTCTGTGGCGCATAAAGGTTTGGGAGCGCTGGACGAGAGGATGTAGAGGGGAAATGCAAAACATTGTGATTCGCAAAACCTGCTTGGTGGAGTCTGTGTTCCGTGTTTTTTTTTCTTCTAAAGATATATTTGATTTTGTAGCGAGTAACGAAGGTTTCAGGGGAAATGTATCGGAGTAAAAGTACCAGTTTTCTTTGCAAAATGTAGTGAAGTAAAAGTAAAAGTAAACAGAAATATAAATAGTAAAGTAGAGTACAGATATCCCAAAAAACTACTTAAGTACAGTAACGAAGTATTTCTACTTCGTTACTATACACCACTGCTAACGCAGTAATAGAAACATGTTACTAGTCTCTTGCTGTGGATCAGGTTGTTGCATATTCTTTTCTACAGACATCATATTCTGCTCAGTTATTTGAAGTTATATCAGACAGTCCACGACTTCCAAATCTCTGTCGTGGCAACTTTGATTTTTAAGTTTCACTTTCTCCGGAAAGGCGTTGCAAGTATTTATGTTTTTTTGGATCCAATATCACAATTGTCATGTAAAATCCTTGGGATCATTACGCATGTTAAAGTCGTATTACTACTATTACCTTACTATGGCAGTTTACATAACTTTGATGCGGTTAACAGTAACACTTCGGATGCTTCTTCACACAGCATTGGCCTACAGTGTATTATCGACGGTGTATTATAATGTCATTCAAACACGAGTTTATAATAAATAACGCACCTTTGGGGTCCTTGAACGCGACGCGGTAGGTCTGGCCGCTCAGCCTCTCCAGCGCTCCGCAGTCTCCTCCGCCGGATTTGCGCTGAATGCGGAAATATGTTTCTATCCTCTTCTCCTTCTGCTCCCCGAGCAGGCCGGGCACCTCGAAGAAAACGGGGTGATGGTAAACATCACCCATCGTTTAGCTCCTCGGGAGAGAGCCGAGTGAAGCCGTGTTTACAAACCGCGCACGTCTCGGCGAAGTGCGCCTCTAGTGCAGAGACAGCGAGGAGAGTCACATGGATATCTCCACCGGGACTTTGAGCTGGGAGGGGCGGCGCAGTATTTATTTACTGTTAACCCTGAGATGGAAGAGAGAACAACTTTAATGTGTATGAACAGTTGTGTTCCAACGAACCCCACTGCTATAGCATATCAGTGTGAATATTGGCTATTTACTTGTTTTCGTATTCATTTTCCTTTTCAGCGTATGAATGCTGGAGCAGTTGGGTTGGTGGGGTTTGAGTTGTATTACTAATCATAATTATGTATGATTAGTAATTAGGTGGTGATCTGCACATGCGTGTATCATGCATGCTTTGTGTTTTCAGATAAATAACACACGCTGCCTGTTGCTGTTCTTGTGAAATGGACCAGAAGTGCGCGTTCTCAGACAGGCGGAGAGGACGTGCAGGAAAAGAATATATTTTGCGCAGATATACTATTTTACAAATATTACTGAGTATATTCCATATTTCAAAAACACAATTGACAATTTGTATGATTTATTATTATTATTATTATTATTTATTTTTTGTAATCGTTTTTTTTTTTTTTTTGTGGCTCAAATTGGGGCCGGCCCTCTATTGGCCGGCCGCCTCTCCGCGGGTGCTTCAAAATCCTACGGTCTCATTGGTCCATTATGCTGCTTAGACCGCGTCATACAGCACATGCGGAAACAGCTGATCATTTTGATAGAAGGGTCGACTGCATCAGACACCGGCCGTTTCTCAATACCAAGTACGCTAAGTCCAGACTTGTGTACTTTTGCAGTTTGGACTTGGGAGTCCAGACGCTCAAGGACGGGAGGACGCAGGACGGTCTTTCTTCAAATGGAACAGCAGCTGACTTGATGACGTCACCACCTCAGCTGTTGTTGTCATGAGTTTACTGTAAGGTTTTTTACAGTGAAACAAAATATGACAACCCTGCTTTTTTTGCACTGGTTTCACAGACATACACATATGATTGTATATATATATATATATATATATATATATTGTGTGTATAAATATATATATATATATATATATATATATATATATAGTTTATATATTGTATGCATATATATATATATATATATATATATACAGATACACATATCATGTGTATATATATAGTATTGTGTTTATAAACATATCCTTGTGTATATATATTGTGTTTATGAATATGTATTTTATATATATACTTATATAGATACACATATAAGTGTATATATAATGTTTATAAATATGCATTTTATATATATACTTATATATTATATAGATAGACATATAATTGTATATATAATATGTTTACAAATATGTATTTCATATATAAGTTATATATTTATATAGATACCCTCATAATTGCAAACAATTCGGTCAAAAGTAATAAGACACCGCTGTAGTTCAAAGTAAAAGTTAAATTCAAATCTTAAGTTATAAATCTTAACCTTTCCCTCAGTCAAACTGATTTAACGTTACTGTGAATAAATAATAGAGATTGCTTGTTAGATCCTCGAAACCGATTGATATCTCATGTTTAATCGATATGGAGAAATCGGAGCCAGCGGATCATTTCAAAAAGTCCTGCCGGGATCAGGCTGCTCTCGGCGGGCAGCATAGCGCTCACGGCCCGGTGCTGCGGAGCTCAGCGGTCCCGCGAGTAGGACCTCAACCCGTCGGCGTAGATTTGATGCTTAAACAACTAACTTCTCGCCTGAAAACATCTTAAAATTACATTTTGTGACTCAACAGTAGTATTCATAGAACGTCAACTTTCAGTTATGAGTTCTCATCCACCATTGTTCCCCGTTTGCTGGTCCGAAATGCATTCTGGGATATTGGCTCTCTCAAGTACGCTCAAGTCTGCTCTGATGCATCCCCGGTAAAATGGGAGGATCAAGTCACATCCAGACATTTTCACCGTGCTTGGCGAGAAGCGGACTTTTGAATTGGAACAGTACTTGGGCCGCGACTGATGACGTTTCACGAGTCCAGAGAAGAACGCTTATTGAGAAATGGCCAACGTCTTGGCACAAAGTTTCCCTTTAACCAAAAAACTGAAAATGTGTCATTACATGCCAATGTTTTCCTGGATTGTGTTTAGTCTGTGGGTTGTTAAGGAATCGAACAATACTTTTTTTAAACTCAGGGAGATCGAGGAGTCCTTTTTGATACACCTTGCTCACTCATGCTGGATGTTCATAGTTATGATCAACATATCTTTTTAAAGTGATTTATTTGCAGATATATTTTTTCCGAGAATTTGCTGAAAAAAATAATTACATATACACAAGTATTGAATTAATTTGGGGTTCCTACAACTCAAACACAGGGAAAAGGAGGTATAAACCCCTGGGTGGGGGGTCTATCGTTTTGAATAGGTTTAACCACCTCCACCAAAAGATGAAAAATAAAAATGCATCTTCTAAACTCTCAATATGAGTTTTCATTGTACATTGCAGTTATGACAGACACACTTACATACAATGCAGATCCAGAATTACTGTTTTAGACGGGGACATGAAAAGAAAAATGATTTAAATTAATGATAAATTAAGAGTTGTAAAAGTATGAAATTTGAAGAATCGCCAAATGGCCGTTGGTGGCTTTCAATTTTAGGAATTGTTCAGCGACACTAACAGTCTCCACATTATGGTGACAAGAAAAGTCAAACTGGGCACATTGTTTGACGCAATTCATTAAGTCTTATAAATCACATTAATTAAATCATTGTAGCCAGTATCAACAAAAAGAGACTGAGAAGAAAAGGTTGGATTAGATTACATTAAACTTTATTGTCATTAAACAGTATAATAGAGAGACAACAAAATGCAGAAGTGGAAAAAGCAGTTAGGTGCAGAGTTATGCTGAATATATACGGAATGAACAGTGATATAGAAAAAGCATAGAATGGAGAATCTGTTGTTGAAACAGTCAAAGCAAAAACACAAAGAGTAAACTAATTTAAAAAAACATGGAAAGTGTAAAATAAATAGTTGCAATTGCAGATTAATCACTTTTATTATACATTTGGAACATCTTCAAACTATTAAAAAAAAAAAAAATTGGTCTTAAAATGTGTACCAATTATTTCCCCAGTGTTGGTAGAACACAGATCTCACTGAACCAACAGGAATTATTAGGAAATAAGCTAAATTCTGGTTTCCAACTTTTTATTGAATGTTTCACCCGTTCACAAAACAAGTAGCTAATTGTTCCCTGGTTGTTTATGAGACACACACACACACACTTTAGAAAAGGCTCTTTTTTAAAAAGCTGAACAACTTCTTGATACTAAACAATGGTTTAGATGTCTTCAATCAAGTTTTGGACCAGATCACCAAGCCTGCTCTTGTTTAGGTCTTCAATGATATCCACTTAAACAGGCAGTGGCAGAATGCCTGTGTTAGTATCAGTAGATCTCAGTGCTGCCTTCCATACAGCCGACCACAACATACGACTAGACCGACTTGAAAACTAGGGGTGGGGGACTTTCTGGCACTAAACTGGTTTATAATCACAAAGGACAGGGACTGCTTTGTGATTATAACTATACATCTGAGTGGACACATATGACATGGAGTTCCCCAAGGCTTCATCCTGGTGCCTCTTCTGTTTCACATTCACATGCATCCACTGGCTCAGATTGTAGAAAACAACTAAATACATGTGCTGTATTAATAAACTTGCCTTTTGTGCTGCAGGACCTTAAAATAGGGCAAGACAGGATTCAACCGTTATTTTAGAGTTCTTAGTTCTTGTAAAATCACATCCTCTCATTTATCATATATTGGACGAACAACTACTGCCTGATCAACAGTAGCACGTTAACCATGCCCAATATAAATATGTTTACCATAACTTTATCAGTTCTGCAAAATAGGTGGTGAGATTGGATTTAGAGCCAGTATTCTTAAACTGAAAGCCCGGATAGAGAGGCTCAGTGAACTTAATGTGTTCTTTGTGGAGCAGAGTCATAGTGTTGGAGATGCTATAAAAGGACAGAGTACCTAATTTATAATCCAGGTAAACTCCGACGCTGGAGGATACAGAGCCTGACACTGCTTTTTGTCCCTTGTTGTGGCGGAAAGAGTAACCATTTGGGGAGCACACGAAACTCCACGACTTGTTATCAGTTCCAAACTCTGTTTTGCTGCCGTCTTTGTAGGTCACTGCCACAGACCAAGTAGCACCACTCCAACTGACCTCCCAGTAACACCGCTCTGACAAACCCTCCCTGCACCTCACCTGCCCGATATTCTGCTGAGGTTGGTAATAACTATTATAATCATGACGGTAGTTAGTTGTCGCCCGCCGCTTTTCTTGTGAAATGGTCAAATATTCGGAGACAGTGTTCTCATCCAGGGTGAGAGGACGGCAATCTGACGGAAGAACAAAGCAGGAAAAATAAAAATAAAAAAATGCAACAACCTTCAAATAATGCAGTTCATCATTAATGCACTGGTGTAATGTGGAACTGCATAGAGTTACATGTTTCACTCACATCGTAAAAACTCCTTTCTGGTCTTTGGTGCAGGTGGCACAACATCTATAGTAGACACTGAGAGAAAAACAAATCCTAAATACTACTGGACCTGAATAAAACCACTTTAAATCTCTAGATTTATACATTTCTAGCAGGTACCTGTGGCAGAGATCCTGGGCCATGTGTCCTTCAGGAGGCGCTCCATGTCATGCCTCAGTTTAGACACGCAGTCAGTCACAGGTTTGAACGTTGAGCGTTGAGGATACAAATTAGAAACAGGAGGCAAGTCTGGAGATTCACAGGAGGTGGAGAGGGACTGGAAGGTCTGGAGGGAAATCAGTGAATCGGAGACCAGAAAAAAAAAAAAAAAAAAAAAAAAAAAGGTGAAAAAGTCAAAAATGTCCTCTTGCAGGCTTAATAAAGTATCCATCCATCTATCAGGTTTAGGAGCATCACGTGTTGCACTGTCAGATTTGGCGAGCAGATGTCCCTCTTGAGCAACATATTTAGCTGTGCTTGGTTCTCACAGGGAATCAACTGCTGAATTCTGCAGTTTTAAACTTCTACGGTTACAGACTGAGCGATTTGGCTGTGCATCACTGATTATTCCATCATTACATAAAAACAGATAGATGTACTTAAAGACAGACGGATAAAGGTTGCTCTGCACCGAAGTGGTACCTGAATGAAATGGATGTGGTCGTCCGTACGAGACAGCTGTTCCAGGTCGGTGTCTCTCCTCTTCATCTTGCTGATCTCCTCCTCCAGCTGCAGCTGCAGCTCTTCAGCCTGAGCGGCTGCAGTCCTTTCCTGGGCGCTGATCAGCTGCTTCGTCAAAGTGTGTTTTCTCTTCATGGAGCAGATCATCTCATCAAAGATCTTATCACAGGTGTCCATTGCAGGCTGGGTAGAACTCTGTTCATGAACACAAAAACAATGATTTGTACTTAAACCACAGGATATGTGTTGTCCCCGTCTTTAAATAGCATCCATTCAAATATGACGACACAATTTCACTCAATTAACCAAAGAAGCCTAGAAGACATTATACAACATCTGAAGACATCCTCCTGCTGCTTGGATATTCTACCAACACACTTTTTCAAAAATATTTTACACTGCATGACCACTGATCTTTTACAAATTGTAAACACATCCCTTCTCTCAGCCAAAAATAACTGTTTTGATGTCTTCCAGTCCGGCTTTCGTCAGCACCACAGTACTGCAACTGCTCTTGTTAAGGTTTTCAACGACATCCACTTAAACACAGACAGTGGCAGAACTTCAGTCTTAGTATTACTGGATCTCAGTGCTGCATTCGACACGGTCGAGCATGACATACTAGACTGAAAGTCTGGGTAGGACTCTCTGGCGCAGCACTAAACTGGTTTGAATCCTACTTGAAGGACCGACAATACTTTGTGTCGGTAGCTAATTACACATCAGAGCTGACTAGGATGACATGTGGTGTTCCACAAGGCTCAATACTGGGGCCTCTTCTGTTCAACATCTACATGCTTCCACTGGCTCAGATTATGAAAAACAACAAGGTGTGTTATAATTATGCAGATGACACAAATCTACACAACTATATCACCAAGGGACTATAGTCCCATACAAGGGCTGGCTAAATGCATTGAAGAAATCAATAACTGGATGTGCCAGAATTTTCTTCAATTAAATAAAATTTAAAGTGAGCGCTCAGCTTCAATCACTGATGTTAAAAACCTCAAACCAAGCCATACATCTAGGTTTAGTTATGGCTTCAGACCTCAGCCATATCAAGACAATTACAAAATCAGCCTACAATCACCTGAAGAATATATCAAAGGTTAGAGGACTTGTGTCTCAACAGGATTTGGAGAAACTTGTCCATGCATTTATCTTCAGTAGACTTGACTACTGTAACGGTGTGTTCACAGGCCTCTGTAAAAAGTCAATCAGAAAGCTGCAGCTGATTCAGAACGCTGCAGCTCGAGTCCTCTCTAAGACCAGGAAAGTGGATCACATCACTCCAGTTCTGAGGTCTTTGCACTGGCTCCCTGTTAAACAAAGAATTGACTTTAAAATCCTGCTGCTGGTTTATAAAGCACTGAATGGTTTAGGGCCCAAGTAGGTTTGTGATCTGCTGCTACCTTATGAACCATCCAGACCCCTCAGGTCGTCTGGGACGGGTCTACTTTCTGTTCCAAGAGTCAGAACTAAACATGGAGAAGCAGCGTTCAGCTTTTCTGCTCCACATATCTGGAACAAGGTCCCTGAAAGCTACAGGTCTGCTGAGATCCTCAGCTCCTTTAAATCCAGATTGAAGACTCTTCTGTTGCCTTCAATTAATCCAGATTCAATTGCTGCATCTCACTACTGCATTTTATTTCTGACTGTTTTTAAGTTTTAACTGTTTTTAAATCCTGTTTTCTCTGCATTATGTTTTGATGCTTTTATGTGAAGCACTTTGAGTAGCCTTGTTGAAACGTGTCATACAAATAAACAATACGTCCTGTGGCAAAGTTCCTATTTTGTAATGATAGATTGATTCAATGTTTTAACACTTGAATCTGTAGTTATTAATGACTAGAAAATTGAAGGCTCCACCCAAATACTGTAGCCTCAGTATCAAAAACACAGGGTCAGAGCCCACCTGGCAAGATTTCAAAACCCAGACAAGACTTCTTCTATAGAGCTCAATACAACTCAGGTTTAAATACTGAAGTCTAATTTCCACACCTTGAAATCCTTCAGAGCTTGTAGCAGCTCATTCAGCTCCTTTTCTCTCTCCTGGAATCTCTGCTGGACTTTCTTTTGACTCGCAATCAGCTGTTTCTGCAAGAAAACATTGTGGCAACCGATGTGTTAATAAAATTATTCTGTGTTTTCAATCAAAGCTGAGCACTACTCGTCATACATATCTGACTAACACAGCAGTAACAAACAGATCAATGCAGATCTTTCAGTCTAAAGCTGTGTGTTTGCCTCTACCTGTTCCTCAGCCCTCTCTGATGCAGATGACACCGTATTGTGGTTCTTATGCTCATCTATAATGCACAGATAGCAGATGCACTTCCTGTCCGTCCGACAGTAGACCTCCATCAGCTTGTTGTGCTTCTCGCACATCTTTTCCTGCAGCGGGATCGTAGCCGAGACCAGCTGGTGCTTCTTCAACACGGGAACCCTGTGGTGAGGCTCGAGGTGAGCCGGACAGTAAGACGCCAAGCACGTCAGGCAAGACATGGTGGCTTTGGCTGGTCTGGTCCCACAGCAGAAATCACAGACCACGTCTTCTGGGCCGGCACAGGCCGGAGGAGGAGAGGGCTGCTGGGTGCTGCTCTTCTTCAGCTTCTCCACGACCTGCATGATGGGAAAGAAAGGTGGTGATACATACTGGGAATTACAGGACAAAAGCAGAAGGACGACAGGAGGCTTCACAATCCTTTAAATTGGTTATTCTCACTATAGAAAATGTTCACAAGTGCACATTCAGAAACAATGACTGTGATGGGCTGATGGTAGCAGAACACTTGATTCAATGAGGATGTTCAGATTTTGTGTAAGGATATTTTTGTCAATTTTAAGTGAGTCAGACTCTTAAACACTTGCAGCCATTCAAATGTATAATATTTCTGTAGTTATGGCCTACAGGCTGTGGTGGAAACGAACACAGTACATTTACACGAGTACTGAAGTGCACTACTCTGACTAATGTTTTTTTAATTGTCCTTTTACTTGTCGTTAATGTCTTTTTTATATATTTATCGTATATGTATATAATTACGAAGAGCTACGTGAAACCAGAGTCAAATTCCATCTATGTGTAAACACACGGCCAATAAAGCTGATTCTGATTTATTCTACTTAATACTTATGTCCCACTTGTAAATGCAAATTCTGTACTCATATTACTTTAGTTTGTTGCTTTGCAGATTCACATTATTAATACAAAAAGAATTATTAACAAGCTTAAAAAATAAAATAAAAAATGATGCAGTAAAATGAGCTCTACTTGCACCAGCTGTAACCCTAAAGTGATCAATAATTCTAATTAATATTGACAGAATATGTATTTTAGAATCTTCTACAGATTGGCCACCAATAACAGGAACATTATGGCATGTTAAAAAAATTGATTAATACATATTTCATCAAACGTGTATGGAGGGTGGTTTGAAAAAATCTTTGCAAATAATTTAAAGAGGAAACTCTGTATACAAATAGGCGTGGTTCAAGGGCACAACATAAGCAATGAAAACAATTAATTCAGGTGTTACGAGTCAAAATGGCCACATAAATCTATGCTCTACCAATAATTATAAATTTCAGATATATTGCAACCAAAACCATGATGTTTTCTTTAACCTGACCAAGTAGTTGTTGTACCTCAACTACTTGGTCTAAAACATAACCTGTAGGGCCTGAAGGTTTGGTGACTAACCCTAACCCCATCACCTCAGCCAGCATGGTGTTCCTCTTCAGAAGCGGCCTCGGGATGAAGGTCTCTCTGCACTGAGGACAGCTGCACTGCCCCTTCTTCTCCTCCTCCAGGTCCCAGCAGCCCTCGATACAGCTTCTGCAGTAACTGTGTCCACACGGGATGGCGACGGGCTCTCTGAGCAGGTCCAGACACACGGAACAGAGGAACTGCTCCTGGTCCAGGTCCACGCCACGCTCCGGCTGCTGCGCGGCCATTTTGTTTGGGACAAAGTTTAAAGTTTCTCACGTGCAGAGGAAGACCAGTCGGCTGTTCAGCAGTGCGCCTGTCCGTTTGCTAGTATGAGAGCGACGCGCTTCTGACGTCAGACGTGCTGAAAGGTGTTATCAATTAGCACCAATTAGTATCAGGTGCTGTTGAATCGTGAGAGGTGTTCATGTTATTTAGCCTTCATTGAGATAGGGTGGTTTCAGTAAACACGGGACATTTAGGCTTTCCTGTGTTTCTCTATTTTAATTAATGGAACCATAACATGTTTTGTTTTTAATTCTTGCCACGACACTATATTGTTTTATATGTGTGATATTTGTGGGCCGAAGTTAAAGAGAGACTCTTAAGCATGTGTTCAGGGAACCAGCAAATGTATTGGAACATAAAAAAAACAATTTTTAATATATAAATTGGCCAGTTATTACAGACATTATATTTAAAAAAAATGCATATAGTCTATGACCACATTACTAAATAAGAATGCACAGTATACTCTTTGGTTGTAATGGGAAGCAAATTGTCAGCACTGTCATAATGTGGGACAGTTTCGGGTCAAGAGGGGCACTTTGTATAGTGCAGAATGTCCGCAGTACTATACAATATAGTTCAACAATGTCCAACATCTCAGTTTTTAAAGTATTTTGTAGTTAAAGTAGGCATTAAATTATCTGAAAGAGTTGTTGTCCTTGTGTGAAATTGGGTTTGAGTCTATAAACTTTGAACGATGATCAATTCTCGTAAAAACTTGACAAGCCCATGTTAAGTTTGTGCCATTTCATAAAAACATGAATGAATTGAAAGTGAGAATGATTATCATCATGGTGCCCCAGTACATTCATTAAAAAAGTGTCCCACTTTTGGAGAGCCTACCTTAAATGAGGTGGACAAAATAACAGCAACACCCTAAGTGGCTCTATCACCAACTGAAGTAGAAAAATATATAATAAATGTAAATCTTGAAATGCAGATTCCTGAGATGGACGAGGTGAGGGTCTGCCTTTAAACCACAAAACAATATGTGAGTGAAGAGATCATTTATTTCCAGAGATGAATTAAAGGTAAACTATATGCTACGTTCATTCATACCTTTAACCACCTCCACCAAAAGATGAAATATAAAAATGCATCTTTTAAACTCTTAATATGAGATTTCATTGTACAGATCTCATTATGAGACACTTCTGCACATAGCAGATCCAAAATTACTGTTTTAGACAAGGTCATAAAAAAAATAAAAATAATTAATGATCAATTATAACAAGTTGTAAAAGTATGAAATATGTTTTACAAGAGTCACAGTTTTTGGGGCTTTCAATTTTAGGAATTGTTCAGGGACACTAACATTCTCCACATTAGCTGACAAATAAAGTCAAACTGAGCACATTGTTTGATGACAGAGGGAATTTATTAAGTCTTATAAATCACAGTCAGGAAATTATTGTAGCCGGTGTCAACAAAAAGAGACAAAGAAGAAAAGGTTGGATTAGGTTACATTGAACTTTATTGTCACCAAACAAAGTATAATAGAGAGACAACGAAATGCAGAAGTGCAAAAAGCAGTTACGTGCAAAGTAATGCTATATATACGGAATGAACAGTGATATAGAAAAAGCATAGAATGGAGAATCTGTTGTTGAAACAGTCAAAGCAAAATCACATCAAAGAGTAAACTAATTAAAAAACAAACATGAAAAATGTGACAAATTATTAATCACTTTTCAAAATAAAGATATCCAAATGTATAATGAAGGTCTTCAAACTCTCTATTACAATTATATTTAGATTTTCCTCAGGAATTTATTCAAAATATAACAACATGTTTTAACAATGTTTTCAAATGTGTACTAATTATTTCCAGTGTTGGTAGAACACAGATCTCACTGAGACAGGAACCAACAGGAATTATTAGGAAATAAGCTTCATCACTAAATCCTGGTTTCTAACTAATCATTGAATGTTTCACCCGTTCACAAAACAAGTAGCTAATTGTTCTCCAATTGTTAATATATATAAAATGGAGAAAAAAAAACACCACGCTCACGCCCCTCTCACTAAGTTTTATTTAGAAAAGAATCTTTTTTTAAAAGCTGAACAACTTCTTGATACTAAACAACGGTTTTGATGTCTTCAATCAGGTTTTGGACCAGATCACCAAGCCTGCTTTTGTTTAGGTCTTCACTCATATCCACTTGAACAGGCAGAGGCAGAATGCCTGTGTTAGTATCAGTAGATCTCAGTGCTGCCTTCCATACAGCCGACCACAACATACGACTAGACCGACTTGTAAACTAGGGGGAGGGGACTTTCTGGCACTAAACTGGTTTAAATCCTCCTCAAAGGACAGGGACTGCTTTGTGATTATAACTATACATGTGAGCGGACACATATGACATGGAGTTCCTCAAGGCTTCATCGTGGTGAATCTTCTGTTTCACATTCACATGCAGCCACTGGCTCAGATTGTGGAAAACAACTAAATGCATGCGCTGTATTAATAAACTTGCCTTTTGTGCTGCAGGACCTTAAAATAGGGCAAGACAGGATTCAACCGTTATTTTAGAGTTCTTAGTTCTTGTAAAATCACATCCTCTCATTTATCATATATTGGACGAACAACTACTGCCTGATCAACAGTAGCACGTTAACCATGCCCAATATAAATGTGTTCACCATAACTTTATCAGTTCTGCAAAATATCCGGTGAGATTGGATTTAGAGCCAGTATTCTTAAGCTCAAAGCCCGGATAGAGAGGCTCAGTGAACTTAATGTGTTCTTTGTGGAGCAGAGTCATCGTGTTGGAGATGCTATAAAAGGACAGAGTACCTAATTTATAATCCAGGTAAACTCCGACGCTGGAGGATACAGAGCCTGACACCGCTTTGCTTATGTTGTTGTGGCGGAGAGTGGAACCCCAACCATTTGGGGAGCACACCAAACTCCACGACTTGTTATCAGTTCCAAACTCTGTTCTGCTGCCGTCTTTGTAGGCCACTGCCACAGACCAAGTAGCACCACTCCAACTGACCTCCCAGTAACACCGCTCTGACAAACCCTCCCTGCACCACACCTGCCCGATATTCTGCTGAGGTTTGTTATTGGGTGGGCTAGTATAATGACTTCCAGTCCAAACCTGACTGTTGTTAACTACATGACGGTAGTTACTCGTCGCCCGCCGCTTTTCTTCTGAAATGGTCAAATATTGAGAGAGGGCGTTCTCATCCAGGGTGAAAGGACGGCAATCTGACGGAAGAACAAAGCAGGGAAAAAAAGAAAACACCAACCTTTAAATAATGCAGTTCATCATTAATGCACTGGTGTAATGTAGAACTGCATAGAGTTACACGTTTCACTCACAGCGTAAGAACTCCTCTCTGGTCTTTGGTGCAGGTGGCACAACATCTATAGTAGACACTGAGAGAAAAACAAATCCTAAATACTACTGGACCTGAATAAAACCACTTTAAATCTCTAGATTTATACATTTCTGGCAGGTACCTGTGGCAGAGATCCTGGGCCATGTGTCCTTCAGGAGGCGCTCCATGTCATCCCTCAGTTTAGACACGCAGTCAGTCACAGGTTTGAACGTTGAGCGTTGAGGATAAAAATCAGAAACAGGAGGCAAGTCTGGAGATTCACAGGAGGTGGAGAGGGACTGGAAGGTCTGGAGGGAAATCAAAGAGTCGGAGACCAGAAGAAAAACTAAATAATTTTATGCAGGATTAATAAAGTAACTATCTATCTAAATCAGCTTCAGGAGCATCACATGTTGCACTGTCAAATTCGGCCAGCAGATGTCGCTCTTGTGCAACGTATTTAGCTGTGCTTTGTTCTCATGGGGAATTAACTGCTGAATTTTGCACGTTTTAAACTTCTACGGTTACAGACAGTGAGTGATTTGGCTGTGCACCACTGATTATCCCGTCATACTATCGTGACATAAAAACATATAGATGTACTTAAAGACAGACAGATAAAAGTTGCTCTGCACCTGAATGAAATGGATGTGGTCGTCCGTACGAGACAGCTGTTCCAGGTCGGTGTCTCTCCTCTTCATCTTGCTGATCTCCTCCTCCAGCTGCAGCTGCAGCTCTTCAGCCTGAGCGGCTGCAGTCTTTTCCTGGGCGCTGATCAGCTGCTTCGCCAAGCTGCGTTTTTTCTTCATGGAGCAGATCATCTCATCAAAGATCTTATCACAGGTGTCCATTGCAGGCTGGGTAGAACTCTGTTCATGAACACAAAAACAATGATTTGCACTTATAAACAATACGTTCTCTGTCGAAAGTTCAGATTTTGTAATGATAGATTGTTTCAATGTTTTAACACTTGAATTTATAGTGGTTATTTGGGGTGGGAATCACCAGAGTTCTCACGATACGATATTATCACGATACTGCGATACATTGAGTATTGCGACACATTGAGTATTGCGATATATTATCTTTTTTCAACCACAAATTGTCCCCAAAGGAAAACTTTGAAAACTTTATTTTATTAGATAAAATATGTTGACATTCTGTTCATCTCATTTCAACAATTTTCATTGCAGCAAAATGGGATTGTCAAGCAGACAAACTGACCAACACTTTCCTAAATGTTGCATGCACCAGACAAACTGAACTGTTTGTATTACAGTCTACATAGTCGCATCATTCGACCTGAACGCACCGGAGAGGGGGCGGGGCTTATCTCTGTGTAAACAATTATCATTTCCGCCATCCACCATGAAAATAACCACTATTTCGGCTTTATACTTGTTGTGGAAATCCCCAAAGCGTCGGAACAACAAACGCCCTCGTGTCTGGGTTCATAATATTATCCGTAGGCACCAGTGGTGGGCCGTCAGGGCCAGCTAAGCCTTTTCTGCTGGCCTAAACAGAATCACAAAGTTATAGCTATTTTATAATTTAATTGTTTTTCACAAATACACTACATGTATTCTAATATTTTTTCCCCCCATTAGCTTATTTTCTCATTCCACAGCTCCTGTCTTCCTATGTTGCTCTGCTTCCAGCCTGCAGCGCCTGAAGCTTTATTTAAGGAGAGCTTTCATTCAATAAGATTTCACCTCTATGTCCCTATGGAAGCAGAGCACCTTATAGCTAGTCTTTGCAGATTAAAGTCCACGGAGAGTGGACGTTATCGTTGATTGTGATGGTCTTCAACCAATCAGATCTTTAGTTTGACATGCTGGTGGATGGACTTTGTCTTTATTAAGTGAACAGCATTTGGTGAGTGAACTGCTTTTTCTGGGGGGGGGGGGTTCACCCCACTTGGCTCTCCGCCGGCACCCACCTCCACAGAGCTAGCCCGCGAGCTAGGCTACCTCGCGCCGTGGAGGTGGTGGAAGAGCGCTCGCTGCTAGACCTGTTTTCCATCGCGCCTCCTCGGGTGAGCGTTGTGGCATCGTCAGTGGGTGCCGGCGGGGAGCCAAGCGAGGTGGCTGGGTGAGAGGCGCTGCGGTGCAAGGAGGACAGCAGGGAGTTTGGCTGTTGCTGCTGATGATGATGGGACCCTGTTTTACAGTGAGATCACTCGTGAAGGGGATTTGGAAAAATTTTACGTAAATTTTGTAACGTATGTCTCTGCAACTGCTGCTATATTAAGAATCGAAAAAATCCACATATCAGCTGCACGGGTCAAAGTTGAAAAAAAAAGTAGCTGCCGAATTTTACGGTAGTTAATATCATTCGTTCTGATCGGCTCGTGCTCTTGTGTGTGCAGTGTTTTAGTGCCACAGTTTTGTTGGATTGTTTTGTTATAACTAAATGTGACTGGTTCTTGTTGATGTGAACTACATGCATTGTCCGTTAATGACGCAGCATCCCGCCATGCACGTATTTATGTATACGATGTCAGACGGCACAGAAGGCCTAGGTCGAAAATGCACGGCCCGCCACTGGTAGGCACACAGCTCGGTGTTACGGATTAACAGGCGGCCCTGTTAAAATGCTCTGCCTGCACCTCTACGTTTTGCTGATTCAGTATCGACTTTTAGAAACCTACTAAAAACATACTTGTTTACACTGGTGTTTGGTTAAATACATGCTCTATGACCTGCTTTTTATCTGTTTTTATTTATTTTCATTGTTTGTTTCACTGTGTTTTTTACTGCTCCATTTAATGTGTATTTTACTGTGCTCTCTTAACTGTTAAAATGTTTGACCCTGTTATTGGCAATCTGGTCTTAACACTTTATTTATTTATTTATTTTTCCTGACTCCTGTTCAGCACTTTGTGACCTTTTTGTCTGTGAAGTTTAGTTTTGTCTTACTAAACCTTACTTAATCCGTAACACAGGCCGCTTCCAGCACTACTAGAGTACCCGTAGCCAGTTTGATTTATACTTTTTTTTTAACATCTTTCACCAGCGCTGTGTCGTGAATTTTCTCTTGTGTGTCGTGCAATAGATGTGCAAGCAGCGGCGATACGAGTGACTAAAGCAATTTATTTTATTATTCTAGGACCAAAGAGTTTACAATTGATTAAATAAAAGATCGATACTTGGCTTCCGTGTATCGATACAATGTCGCCACGCAAAATATCACGATACTATGCTGTTTAAATTTTTTCCCCCACCCCTAGTGGTTATTAATGACTAGAAAATCAAAGGCTCCACCCAAATACCACAGCCTCAGTATCAAAGGTCAGAGCTCACCTTGCAAGATTTCAAAACCCAGACAAGACAACTCAGGTTTAAATACTGAAGTCTAATTTCCACACCTTGAAATCCTTCAGAGCTTGTAGCAGCTCATTCAGCTCCTTTTCTCTCTCCTGGAATCTCTGCTGGACTTTCTTTTGACTCGCAATCAGCTGTTTCTGCAAGAAAACATTGTGAAAACAAACAAAAGCTGAGCAAAACTCGTCATGAGCAAAACTCGTCATAAAGATCTGACTACCACACAGCAGTAACAAACAAATCAATGCAGATATTTCAGTCTAAAGCTGTGTGTTTGCCTCTACCTGTTCCTCAGCCCTCTCTGATGCAGATGACACCGTATTGTGGCTCTTATGCTCATCTATAATGCACAGATAGCAGATGCACTTCTTGTCTGTCCGACAGTAGACCTCCATCAGCTTGTTGTGCTTCTCGCACATCTTTTCCTGCAGCGGGATCGTAGCCGAGACCAGCTGGTGCTTCTTCAACACGGGAACCCTGTGGTGAGGCTCGAGGTGAGCCGGACAGTAAGACGCCAAGCACGTCAGGCAAGACATGGTGGCTTTGGCTGGTCTGGTCCCACAGCAGAAATCACAGACCACGTCTTCTGGGCCGGCACAGGCCGGAGGAGGAGAGGGCTGCTGGGTGCTGCTCTTCTTCAGCTTCTCCACGACCTGCATGATGGGAAAGAAAGGTGCTGATACATACTGGGAATCACAGGACAAAAGCAGAAGGAAGACAGGAGGCTTCACAATCCCCTAAATTGGTTATTCCAGGGGTCGGCAACCTGCGGCTCCGGAGCCGCATGCAGCTCTTTAGCCTCTCTGCTGCGGCTCCATGAGGCTTTGAGAAAAAAGAAGAAGAAAAAAGATACTTTATTTGATTTTTTTGCCCAGTGGAAAATCTTTCAAAAAGGGAACTCCTCTTATCTTGAAGTTTGAGGTGATATTGGGTCACCGAAAATAAAAATAAAAACGTAATATCATTTAAACTAAAATGTGCGTCACATCCTATTATGTTGCTGTCAAGCACCTTCCCCTGCAGCTGGCTACTCGTGATTCACAGAGCCCCGTCCTCCCTAAACTATCAACGGATAAATACAAAAAAAAGAAAAGTCACGGAGAAAAGTAGAGCGTTTAATTCGTGGACGTATTCATTTGGTTTCACTGCCAACGATGCTGGCTTGATATGTGGCGAGAAATTATCAAACAACAAAACATTTACTGTTGAAAGACACTTCCAGAACAAGCACACATTATCTGCTGAAAAGTATTAAGCTGCAGTTCAGCGAAAAAGAGCGATTTCCCCAAAACAATTTAAAGCGATTACTCTGTTTGTAGAGAAATAGGCGTGGTTCATGGGCACGGCATGCAATGGAAAAAGATATTTCAGGTGTTATGAGCCAAAATGGCCACATGGTGTCGTAAAAAAAGAAGAAGAAGAAATCTATGATCATAGACAAATTCAGGAAATAAAATCCTTCTGGTTCCCCAGAACATCAATCCAATCGGATTATGAATTACTGCAGAGAATAAATTAGTTTGTTCACAATCCTCACAATTTAATTAAACTTTCATGATTTTTAAGGCGTGGATGCAATCAGTGAAAAGGTTCAAAGTTCACAAGACGGATATTGACTAACATTTTATTTCGTAGAACAAAACGTAAACATATCTTAAACCTACTTTAAAAAAAACACTGACTTTTATGGAGCTAAATCGAGGTCATATCTTTTGTTCATTTGAAAAACAGATTTGAACCTGAAAAATATAGTTTTATTGAACTTTGAAAAATTATAATTTTTTTTCAGTTTTCAGTAACAGATTTTATATTTTCAACTTTCACTCTTTTTTTTTTACAGTTTTACAGTTTTTTCGGGTTCAAATCTTTTTTCCAGGTTCAAAACTTTTTTTCAGGTTCAGACTTTTGGCCCGGATCTGGCGTGGGGGGCGTGGTTTCAACTGCAGGGGCGTGGTCTCATGAGTGACAGCTTAACAATGAAGGCTGAGAACCAGCCTCAACCACGTTGCCTTCAGGTAACATGGGTACCGTGAGCATTATGACTCACTATACCTTCATACAGCATATTCACGGGATTGGCAGTACAATAAATTGACGCCAGTGACACAGTTATGTTTAGCTGCGGTTTTAGACCATACTTGGCATGAATGACAGTATAAGAGCAATAAACTATGCCAGGTTGTGCCGTTCAAAAACGACACTATAATATCTGACGTTTCGCATCACTGTGAACACAGCGTGTTCCTGCGATGCCATCAGGTGTGTGGGATGAACTGATTTTGAATTAACTGGTTTATTATTTTTGCGTGAGGCAGATGTTCCACTGAGACTATCTGTTTATAGTCTCAGAGTCATAATGATCACGGTACCCACGTTACCTGAAGGCAACGTGGTTGAGGCTGGTTCTCAGCCTTCATTGTTAAGCTGTCACTCATGAGACCACGCCCCTGCAGTTGAAACCACGCCCCCACGCCAGATCCGGGCCAAAAGACGATCTGAATCTGAAAAAAAGTTTTGAACCTGAAAAAAAGATTTGAACCCGAAAAAAAGATATTTGAAACAAAAAAAAAAAGAGTGAAAGTTGAAAATATCAAATCTGTTACTGAAAACTGAAATTTTTTATTATTTTTCAAAGTTCAACAATAAAACTAGATTTTTCAGGTTCAAATCTGTTTTTCAAATGAACAAAAGATATGACCTGGATTTAGCTCCATAGACTTCGAGATGAGGGAAACTTCCGTGTGTTAGGACTCATTCCAATGACACACTAGCAATGAATGCAAATGTTTTGAGAAATGTTGACGCGCCCACTTTTCTTGGCTGGTACTCGTTTCCTTCTTCATATCATTTGTATCAGTATGGATAACTTATTTCACAAGTATGACAGCCTTCTTAGTGCTCTCATATATAAAACGTAGACATACTGTACTATACTGTGACTCCAGTATTAATTAGGATTCAGTCGTCAGATAGACCAGTAATAATTTGAGATATATAGTTTAACGCTTTTCATTCTCTTCCTTTCAAAGATCACAATGGGGAAAACAGCCTCTGGTCTCAAATTCATTCTCCACTTATACTTTGACATAAGTCATCACCTGAGCCAGCATGGTGTTCCTCTTCAGAAGCGGCCTCGGGATGAAGGTCTCTCTGCACTGAGGACAGCTGTACTGGCCCTTCTCCTCCTCCAGGTCCCAGCAGCCCTCGATACAGCTTCTGCAGTAACTGTGTCCACACGGGATGGTGACGGGCTCTCTGAGCAGGTCCAGACACACGGAACAGAGGAACTGGTCCTGGTCCAGGTCCAGGTCTAGGTCCTGGTCCTGGTCCAGGTCTAGGTCCTGGTCCTGGTCCTGGAACAGGTCCTGGAACTGGTCCAGGTCCAGGTCCAGGTCCACGCCGCGCTCCGGCTGCTGCGCGGCCATGTTTGATTCACGCTCAAGAGAAGGTAAACGCAAAGAAGAAACCGTCGGTTTCGTTTCCCCTCAGAAACTTTGAGGAGGCGGGGCTTTCAAGAGCAGTTCAAGTCCAATGGGGAACACCTGGACCTTCAGTACTCTGCCGAGCCACTGCGTCGTTTTTGTTTGGAAGAAGTTATGGAGACTTCAAGAAGCAGAAAAGAAAAGAAAAGAAAGGAGGCAGCAAGAGGCCGAAAAGTAGAAAAAGTAGAAAAAAAGGAAGAATCAGTTAAAGTAAGAAAGGTAAGGGACATATGGCCGATAAGATGGATGTATACATTTTAAATCTGCAGTGGTTGTATGTATGTGTGTGCGCATATGTATGCATGCATATATATATATATATATATATATATATATATATATATATATATATATATATATATATATATCATGTGGTAAATATGTGTGTTTCTATACATGATAATCTGGCAATTTCATCAACCTTTTGTAGCAGGTATGTCATTCAGGTGAACGTCACCTTTAGGAGACTACAGAGGACCCTCAGAGATGAGCAAGTCTGGACTTTGGTTGGAATGTACAGAATACAAACCAGTTTCATTTGTATTTGTGTTGCAATAAAAGGAAGACAAACGGTAAATTCCCAATAAGACCTTCAAAATAATCAGGTGAACCAAGAGTTCACTTATTTACTTCTCCTTAACATTCAGTCAACAGAGAAGTACATGTGATTACATATTGATACATGAAAGAAAAACACATTGAGGCTGTCATCATTAAATTGACACTAAATAATATGAGATAATATGTGAAGAATATAGTGATATATGAGACCAAAACACTCTTAGCTCAATAAAAAGAAAGAAATGAACTAATCAAAGAGAATGCAACTTAAATGAGGATACATCTTGTGAATGAAAAGAAAATTGATGTTAAATAAAAGACAAAATGTCAAAAGTAAAAAAAATCAGTAAGAGCTTCAACATTATCAGGTGACCATTCAGTCAACATAGAAGCACATGTGATTACATATTGATAATGAAAGAAAAACACATTGAGGCTGTCATTAAATTGAGACTAAATAATATGAGATAATACGTGAAGAATATAGTGACATATGAGACCAAACTTAGCTCAATAAAAAGAAAGAAATCAGAACTAATCAAAGAGAATGAAACTTAAATGAGGATATATAATAAAAAGTAAATTACACTTTAAGACATATTAATTATGAATAAATATAATCATTTCATTGGTTAAATATGGTTTAGAATAAGATTTTCATCCAATTTTTATTTTTAACCATCATACTCTTCAAGAGTCATAGCTCATTGCAGGTTTAAACTCTATTGTTTAATTCAAACAATATTTTGCTGCATCCACAGTAGATTTGCTTCCATCAAAGATGGCCTTCGCTGTCTTCTTTACTGCTTCAATCGGGGTGTCTGCTCCCCCAGCTGCATAATATCCTGTAACACCTCCTGCCACCGCTCCCACTACAGCTGATGTCACTGTGAGAGCGATTAATGACTTTCCAGCTATAATTCCACCTTTTTTCACATTTTCTGCTCCAACTGTTTCTGCTTCTCCATCTGCTGCTACTAGATTTAGTGCACTGCCTAAGACATTCAAAGCTGAGACGGCTACTTTGACGAACACTACTCCACCCAAAAGAGCTCCCAACAATGCACCTGTTGCGATACCTGCCAAACTGATCAAAAGCCTCTCAGATACTTTGTATTTAGCCTCCTCTCTGACCTCTTTCTCTGACATGTTTCCTGGTGACTGTCTAATGAGTTGCACCTCCTCTTCTATTTTTTCCTCCACTACTTGCAGCATCTCATTGGTGTAGCATCTTCCTTCGTTTGCCTCAACCATCTTATCTATTGTCTTGAGGAGCTCCTCCACTTGGAACTGGTTGCTCCTGTATTCATCCTGCTGGTTGTTCTTCCAGTATTTATTATCAATGACGTGGCAGCGGCCTCCACACTTCTTCACCAGATCCCTCAGAGGCTTACTTTTACAGACAAATTCCTCAATGGTCTTTCCTTCAGGGAGCTGGTCACCATGAGTAAAGAGAACTGTTGCATACTTGAACACTTCTTCAGAAAAGTATTAGTTTATTTTAGTGATGACCTCCTCCTCATGCTCTGTGTATCTCTCCACTTTAAGCAGAATTAGAAAGGCATGAGGCCCAGGAGCAAACTCTGTGATGCACCTCACTATTTCAGACTTCTGCTCCTCCTCAGATCGATCTGTGTCGACGAGACCAGGAGTGTCGATCAAAGTGATGTTTCTTCCATTGACAGTTTTATTTATTGCTTGACATTTACTTGTGTCAGAAATGACATCGTGTCCGATCTCGACCAGTTCCTCTCCAAATATGTTGTTAGCCAGGCTGCTTTTCCCAACTCCAGTTTTTCCCAGGATCACAATTCTCCTGTTTGACACTGAAAGAGAATAATGTCCATCAATAATACTGAACATTTGTCTTTTGGCAAATAAGAGAATGAAGAATAGTGTCACTATAAAGAGGCCAACGAGCATCAATAACATTATATATATTAGGGCTGGGCACGTTAACGCAGCAAACTATTAACGGCGTTAATTATTTGAACATGCGTGAACGTTTTATTTTTTTGTGCATTGGGAGGGTCTTAATGCTGTCGTACACAGGTGCTGCACTTTAAATCTCTCCCAGACGGCGTAGTTCAGACCTGGGCATCTTACGGCTCTCCCAGTCCGGCCCGCGTGAGGTCAATCAAAAAAGAAAAAGAAATAAATAAGATGCACGCCATGAATGCAATACAAACGGCACTGCTTTTACTCTGAAGCTGATTTACGTATGTGAGCGCGCGTTTCCGCAGCCTCACCGACCGGCTTGTTGCCAACAGACTGACGCACGTATTGTTCTGCAGTTTCTGTCCTCAACGAGCAGCGGGTGCTGCTCGTTGAACATTGAACATTAATCCAGATTGAACATTAATCGTGCAAAGCCGCCGCTGAGCTACCTGTTAGCTGTCCTTCACATCTCCACCTCATTCAACCAGACTTCAGTGCACTTGTTCAAGCCAACACAGACTGGACTTTTCTCACTGAGTAAGAAAAACTGAACGATCAAAAGCACTGATTGCTTTTGTATAAAGTTAATCAATTGCTGGTCTTTAACACATCTTTAAGGTAAGCGACAAACTGAACATGACAAAAGGAGTGGCTTGTCCCTCACAGGGACCCTTACTACTGAACAGACTGTTTATGTTGTTCCCTGATGATAAAAGACAAATGTTTCTTCTTCAGCATGATATTAAGCAGTTTCACATTAGAATAAAATAGTATATAACATCTGAAAATAATATACAATATTTCATTGAATGACCAATCATATAGAAGCATTAAAAAAACAAAATACATATTTTTTTCTTACCTAGCATATATTTTAGATTTATATACTGTTGTTAACTTGCTGTTGCTCTCTATATTGTTCTGATAACATTATTTTAAAATAAAAGTGCACAATACACTAGTTTTTACTTCATTATTGAATTTGAAAAAAGGTGAAGAACACAGAGGATCATGTTGTAAACAGGTCTAAAAAGAGATGATCATGTGTTCTTGGCCCTGATCCAAATCTGAGTCCTTTTACGTATCTGGAACAGAGTCTGATCTGATACTAACATTCATCTTGATTTTAAATAAATGTGTTTGTGACACATTGAAATAATCGCTTTAACTCACAAGATTTGGCGCTCCTCAGTTTTTCACCTATAACTACTTGATCCAAACACTGGAGGTCCTGATTCAAAACTATTACATTGATCATCTTTAATTCTTGTTATAATATTAAGTTAAGTTCAACTGGAATAATGTGACTCATGAAAACAACATTAACAATAGTTGGCAGAGTACAGTCACCTGATTAAAGAGAGCACACAACCCTGACAATGGCCAAAAATCCCTCCAGAAACGTTTTTGAATTTTAACGAGTGAATATATCTAATGTATTTTATATATTATAATATAATTCATCATTATTTTTTTCCATTTTATTGTTCGATATTTAACTCATTTTAGTGTTGTCACACTGTTCTGTATTTGGCCTCTAATTATTTAATGTATTTATATTTATATACAATTTATATTGTATATAAGTCGGACAGTTTTCAGCTGCCTTCAAAGTAGACAGAGGAAGTCACAGAAAAAACGACTTCCTGTTAATTCCGAACTTTTGTCTACTTGTAGTTTACAGATCACGTTTGGATTTATTCATATGTGTTTGTAAATATATATTTATGTAGAAATGTGTGTGTAGCCGCATCCTTTGGTCTTTTTATGTCTGCCTGTGAAATACATTACTACTGGTTTAGATATGTGTTGTATAAATATGATTTTCTATTAACAACCACACAAAATATGTTTTAAGATTAAACATGAGATGAATAGTCAACAATCAAGCGTTAAGTATTACAACCACGCATAAAATAAGGATTTCTAGAACACGTGGTGTTTGCTGTCAGATCTAAGAGCCAATCAGCTCTCTGATGTGGCGAGAGCCAGGCGTTTCCCATCATGCACTGGGCCAAGCAGTCGGGGGAGAGCCACTGCAGCGCCTGCCTCTGAAATCGACGGCCGGCTGACTCTCGTGAGATTATCGTTGACCACGTGTGCACGACGTCAGAGCAAATCGGGAGCAAGTCGGACACAAATCTAACGGCATGCATTGCGCGCCGATCGATTCTGCGCAGAACTGGCTCATCTCGAACGAGCCTAATAACAACAGGTGGAGTTTGGTGACGTCATGAAGCAGCGTGGGATCATGGGAGTTGTGGTCTCCATCATTGCAGTCAACTTCTCCCGGTCAGGATTCTTTCACTGTTCATCGTCTCTCTCTCTCGCTCGCTCGCTCTCTCTCTCGCTTGCTTGCTCGCTTGCTCTCTCTCTCTCTCTCTCTCTCCCTCCGTCTCTCTCTCACTAGAAATCAGGGGCAAAGTTCAAACGCTGTGTTACAAACAGTAACTCTTTTACTTTATGATCAAAAAGTTTCACTTCTGCAGACAATCTTCTCTTTTCAAGATGGTGGTTTTTGTAAAAACAATGTTTTAACACATTCTTCCATATCTTTACCAAGTACTCGAGGAAAGTCATAATTAGTTTATAACTTTCCATAATGTGTTATGTCATAAAGTAATGTACAGTGAGCAGCGTTAACAAATAATAATAACTGGAAGAAGTAGCTTTAACTTACTGTCCATGTTTTTAGAAGAGAAATCAGCGAAGAGTAAAAGTGTTCGACCAGACGATGTCCTCCGTGTCTCTTTTCTCCTGTGGTCCTGCGCTTTTATTTAAGTTTCACTTTCACTTACTGTAAGGGCGTGTGTGTGTGTGTGTGTGTGTGTGTGTGTCTGTGAGAGAGTGAGTGATGGGGGAGGGTAGTTTACTTTTCAAAGTAAAATCTTTATTTCCTATATACTTATATAAGTAAAAACTGTCCATGTTTTTAGAAGAGAAATCAGCGAAGAGTAAAAGTTTTAAACCAGACGACGTCCTCCGTGTCTCTTTTCTCCTGTGGTCCTCTGCTTTTATTTTAAGTGTGTGTAAGATAAGATAAGATATTCCTTTATTAGTTCTGCAGTGGGGACATTTACAGCAGCCAAAGGGGTAAAGTGCACACAAGAGACATAGTATAACAAGTGATATTAATAATAAACAGTAAAAAAAAAGTAATACAAAAACTGTAAAGCATCTACAATAACTGAATATTATATTATATATACAGGCAGAATACATATAACTATTTTGCACAGTGTATTTATATTGCACAGTGTTACGACCCGTGGTGGCTCGGAGTGGGACGCAACATAAAAACAGCAGGTTTGGACAAGGGAGGGTACAGTCACACAAAACGCCAGGGTCCGTATATGATAATAAAGTATTTATTTACAAAAAAACGCAACACAGGGAACAAGGACTGTCAGTGGCACCAAAGAAAAGAACTTAACAAAGAACCCGCCCCGCCCATTTACAGGTGCTTTGCACCCAAAAGTTGGACTGGTTGACTGGTTGATTGGAGCTCTGGAACAGGTGGGGTGATTGGATGACAGGAACCAGGTGTGTACATCTGTGAAGTATGAGAGACAACAGGAGGGGGAGACAAAACAACAAAACAGTAGACTTGGCTTTACTTAAACAGAAGAACAAGGATAGAGGGGGTACGGTTAATGTGCACACAATTCAGACACACATTGACAATTACCACAGTTATGTCCAGATCTACACAGACGCATCAAAGAATTCAGAAAATAAAGTAGGAATAGCAGTTATAGTGCCAGAATTTAACATAAAAATAGGGAAAATGATTACAGAGTGTGTATCGGTGTACACAGGGGAAATGCTGGCAATAATGTTTGCACTACAATGGGTAGAGGATACAAGACCATTAAGGTCGATCATTTGTTCAGACTCCAGTGCATCACTAGACAGCTTACAGAACAGTCATTCAGACAGTAGACCGGACATCCTTATTGAAATGGAGCAAATATTATACAGGATTCAAATGATGGGTATGACAGTGGTGTTAGTGTGGGTGCCTGCACATGTGGGGGTTAAAGGAAATGAAATGGCGGATAGAGTGGCAAAAGAAGCCGCAAAGAGTGGCTCAAGAGTTGAAGTGAACTTCAGTAAATCAGAGGCCAAGGGGATTATCAAAAAGAGGTTAAATGAAAGGTGGCAGAAACAATGGGAGGAGGACAGAAAAGGGCGATGGTTGTACAGAGTCCAGAGGAAAGTGGGGGGAATGAGATGGGCAGGAGGGAACAGGAGAGAGGAAACCGTCATTTCAAGGCTGCGATTTGAACACACTGGGCTGAACGGCATGCTATGGAAAATAGGGAAACATGACACGGGAAGATGTGACTATTGTGGGCAGGTAGAAACAATCGATCATGTTATTCTACACTGTCAGAGGTATGCGAATGAAAGGAGACAGCTAGTTAGAGGCCTCGGCAAGGAGGGGGTACGGCTGGATATGGCATGTGTGCTGCAAGGAAACTCCAGTGGGTGCTATAAAGCACTATTGCAGTATCTTAGGAGAACAAGGATTATTGAAAGAATATGAGACCTCGGCTTATTTAGTTTGGTTGGGTAGTTATTATTTGGTTTGTTGAAGCTATATATATATATGTATAAGTATGTATACATATGGTATTTTTGTTGTTGTTTGTTTGTTTGTTTTTGTTGTTTTTGTTTGTTGTGGGTTGTGGTTGTCATTGGTTATTTTATTTAGTAGTGTTATATGTTGATAGGGCAAGTTGTAGACATCCTGATCCACACTCCATACCAGTTGGTGGCGGTAATGCACCAAACAGTTGTTTGCCAACCGCCAATAAACCTCAAAGAAGAAGAAGAAGACAAAACAACAACAAAGCAATAGCACAAAACATGTACACAGGCCAGAACCATAGGACACCGTCCGTAACACACAGGTTGAAGTGTTTTTGTGGTCTACCGTGACCTCAGCTTGTTGTGCAGCCTGACAGCAGCAGGAAGGAAGGACTTGCGGTACATCTCCTTCACACATCGAGGATGAGTGTGCCAGAGTGTCCTGCATGGGGTGGGAGGTGTTGTTCATCAGGGATGAGAGCTTTGCCATCATCCTCCTGTCTCCCGCCACCTCCACCTGTGCTCCCTGCCCTCCTGAAGACCTCAGTCTCCTCAGCAGATATTGTCTTCTCTGTCCCTTTTTATAGAGTGCATGAATGTGATCCGTCCAGTCCAGTTTATTGTTCAGGTGAACACGCAATACGATTTTACAATCTCAATGTCCATTCCCAGGATGTATACTGGTTCTGGAGGAGAGCGTTTACCCCGGCGGAAGGTCACGCTCTTTGGTTTTACCAGAGTTTATCTGGAGGCGGTTCCACTGGTTCAGTTCCCTGCATTCCCTGTCGTCATCGGCAGAAATGAGGCCGACGATTGCAGAGTCATCAGAGAACTTTTGTATGTGGCAGTTGTGGTGGAAATCAATTGTTACCTTGTGAGAAATCTACAGTACATTGAGCAAGTTAGTCTTTGAACAATTTATTACAAGATAAAATATAAAAGAATATAACGAGGTTACAAGTCATCACATGGCACATTCAGCTGAATGGTTCAGAAGGTTCCAACCACCTACAGTGAGGAGGTAGAAGATCTGACCAAGTTTAACAGTTTAGCTGAAGCTTTAATACACTCTCAGAAGCTGTTGAAGTCCTTGGGCCGCAGGGTCTTTGGTACCACGAAGGATGTTTTCCATGTGGTACTTTCTCCAGCCTCAAGCTCAAGTTGAAGACATGCTCCACTATCCTGTACAGCTGGTCTGCGCAGGATCATTCAGCGACTCCTAAAGACGCTCTTCTTCTCCTTGAGGAGGGCCTTTATTTTAGAAGAGATACAAGTGTCCTGTTACAAGTGTAATAGAAAAAGAATGTCTCTCAATCACCACATGTTGTTATTCTGCTCTGTTTGGGACGTTTCTGGGCGTCAACTTCTATACAAATATAGTGATTCAGGTGCTAGATCGTAAGCATGCATCCAAGAGGAAGCCAGGAAAATGGCGGACTCGACGTAGAGAAGAGAAAAAAAAAGAAAGAAAATGTGGCGAGGCAAAGCGCCAAGCAGACAAAGCTCGAAGTCTGACTCAACAGGTGTAAATACAGGCTGTAGGTATAAATATGCCTTCCCCTTCCTTTCTGCTATCTGCACTCGGTAGTTTGCTGACGACAATGATTGGTTTATAGAAATATGAAGTATTTTTCCTCTCATATAACATGTTAATGTGTGGAGACTCCCTTTCCCATCATGCAGGTCGTGGAGAAGCTGAAGAAGAGCAGCACCCAGCAGCCCTCTCCTCCTCCGGCCTGTGCCGGCCCAGAAGACGTGGTCTGTGATTTCTGCTGTGGGACCAGACGAGCCAAAGCCACCATGACTTGCCTGACGTGCTTGGCGTCTTTCTGTCCGGCTCACCTCGAGCCTCACCACAAGGTTCCCGTGTTGAAGAAGCACCAGCTGGTCTCGGCTACGATCCCGCTGCAGGAAAAGATGTGCGAGAAGCACAACAAGCTGATAGAGGTCTACTGTCAGACGGACAGGAAGTGCATCTGTTATCTGTGCATTATAGATGAGCATAAGAGGCACAATATGGTGTCATCTGCATCAGAGAGGGCTGAGGAACAGGTAGAGGCAAACACACAGCTTTAGACTGAAATATCTGCATTGATCTGTTTGTTACTGCTGTGTGTTAGTCAGATATGTATGACGAGTAGTGCTCAGCTTTGATTGAAAACACAGAATAATTTTATTAACACATCGGTTGCCAGAATGTTTTCTTGCAGAAACAGCTGCTTGTGAGTCAAAAGAAAGTCCAGCAGAGATTCCAGGAGAGAGAAAATGAGCTGAATGAGCTGCTACAAGAGCTGAATGATTACAAGGTGTCGAAATTGGACTTCAGTATTTAAACCTGAGTTGTATTGAAGGAGTCTTGTCTGGGTTTAGAGGAGGAGATCAGCAAGATGAAGAGTGACACCAACCTGAAACAGCTGTACGGACGACCACATCCATTTCATTCAGGTACGTCTGTCTTTTTAGTACACCTATGTTTTCATGTCATGATGATATGACGGAATAATCAGTGACGCACAGCCAAATCCCTCTCAGTCTGTAACCGTAGAAGTTTAAAACGTGTAAAATTCAGCTCCGTTAATTCTCCGTGTGAACAAAGCACAGCTGAATACGTTGCTCAAGAGGGACATCTGCTGGCCGAATTTGACAGTGCAACATGTGATGCTCCTGAATCTGATTTTGACAGTTTTATTCAGGTCCAGTAGTATTATTTAGGATTTGTTTTTCTCTGTCTACTATAGATGAGTAAAATATTGAACTCTATGCAGTGCCACATTACACCAGTGCATTAATGATGAACTGAATTATTTAAAGGTTGATGTGTTTTGTTTTTTTCCTGCTTTGTTCTTCATAATATAATGAGAAAAGGGGGACACCGATTGTATACTTACATACATATAACAGAGTCCTTATGGCATTTTTGTTGTTACAGCATTTACTAGTTTTTAAATACAGTTAAAACCTATTGTAAAAAACACAAATAGGTGTTTCGTTTGTAAATTTACACTTATAGAATTTGGCCAGAATAATCAATAGATTCCTTTTTATGATTTTAGCTGAGCCATCAGAGATCAACCATGTTGTACTTTTTTGTTTTCTCATTCATTTTGTTTGCAACAAAAAGGAACAAAATACACTCTTTACAAATAATTACTTTTACAGTCATTTACAACACTCAGCTGTAATAAAAAAAAAATATATATATATATATATATATAATCTGTGTTATTAATAGTTAAAAAGTATTTATAAAAACGTTTTAAAATCAAGTCTGAAAAGGTCACTTCATTTGTGTGTTTTTTTTTCTGGGATCTTAGCATCAGCAGACGGAGTTAAGTGGTTATGCTTAATTGTTGAAATATTAAATCCCCAAATCCGAGTCTGAAAATATCTTCACTCCTCCTCTGTTTTAGATGTAGGTGCCAGTAGGGGCCACAAGGTGCCAGTCTACGTAAAGTAACATAGTGGTGGTATAACAGTACATGATGGTTAAAATAAATACAGGCTAATACATTATGAATAGTATGGCAAGTGTAATTATTATAAAGTGAAATGTAGGAGTAGATGTATATAAATGTAAAGTTAGTAGTAGTTTAAATAAATACTAATCAATAATATGTTTAGTATAAATAGCAGTATAAGATACTTTAATTGAATAATAGGCATACTAATATCCTAATACATAGAGATAGCTGATGAATACAAATACAATATATGTGTATACAGTATTGTGCAATATAAATCTATATTATCTCTAAATACTTGTGAAGTCAAACATGACTTTTATTTTATATAAAAAGTAAGAAAAAATGGAAAATAAATAATTTTAAATTAATAAAGCAACCAGGATAGAAATAAACAAAGCATTTACTTAAATGTTAGTGCAAAGAATCGGCGCACTTCAAAGGTGGGGATTAAACGAACGCCGAGCGGCTAGATCAGAACGCAGCAGAATACCTGCGGCAACAGCAAAGACACATCTACAAGTCCGGAGAGGCAGCCGGTAAGAGAGGTGAACTTTATAACTTTTCGGCCGTATTGTGGCTGAGAGTCGGCTGACTCGGCTGTGTTCCGGCTCGATGCGGCTGAATGTGAGCCCGCTTTGGCCCAATTCATTGTTGCCATATCTGGCCCAGATGTAGCTGTTACGGACATGGGCCTATTCTGGCTGAGACATAGCAACCGGGTTTATCGGCAACCGGCACTGAAACGGCTCTGGCCCGTTGATGGCTGCCGATTCTGGGCCGTATCTGGCTTCATAGAAACGGGCCTATTCTGGCTGAGACATGGCAACCGGGTTTATCGGCAACCGGCACTGAAACAGGTTTTTTATATAATAGTTGTAAAGGCAACAGGCAACCATTAGGGCCTCCCTCGTGGGTCCTTCTGCATAAAAAGGACCGGACCTCATGCAGTCGCTCTTTCTCCACCGTCATCCGCTCTTGTGGTAAGTACCCGCATTATTAAATTGTTCAAATATGATGGGAGATGTCTATTTAACACATTTATATACATTACTCGTTTTTGAGAGAAGCTCAATTCCTCCACATGGCCCGTGTATATTCAATGCTAACCGCACTTAAGCTAGCTAACCTTGTCAGGGGAGTTGAGCACGTTAGCTAGAAAACGTGTCCTGAGGACCCGAATAATGCTGTTAGCTGACTAGTCTGTAATGAAAGAACACTTTTGTATTTATCAAGCCATGATGTTTGAGCACAGACGTGTAACAACGCCTCGCACTGCATCGTATAACTGTTTTAACCGAGCCAGCTGGTTTACAGAGGCAAGCAGGGTTGGAGTAACTTTAACGTTAATTAATGCACACGTGGCGAAATTCTATTGCAATGTTTTATCTCCTGAAATCAAAATGTATAGTTACGATCTAGTGGACGTGTCAGATATTATTACATTATATACAGTAGACTTTTTGTGTTCAGTCTTTTTGTGTTCAGTTCATTTTAAATTTAATTTGACCCTGTGTGCATTGTGTCTTATTTTATTGTATTGTTATATAATTGTAAGCTATTGCATGGTGTATTTAAACAGTTCTCTATGAAGCAGTGTTCTAAATGTGTGTTTCTGGGGCTTTTATTCTGAAGGGGAAAATGTAAGGAGAGAGGTTTTGTTGGAGTGAGGAGCACGAGTCAAGAATAAAGTGGTTGGCGTCTTGTCTAACCTAACGGAGCAGTGTGTTGTTATTTTATTATTATTATTATTGTACAAGTATAGGCGCAAGAGAAACCCTCAGTTACATTGGTGGCAGCGGTGGGATACATAATAATAATGAATTCAACCGGACCCAAGCAGAGTCGGCAGCCGGACCCGGGCCGACGTGTTTCTTCTGGTGTGCCGGCTTCGGGCCGATGCTGGCCCTGGTTAGTTTCGATTACGGCCCAGTGACGGCAGTGTCGTCCGCCGGAATCGGGCCAGTGTATTCGGCCCGATTCTGGGGCGCCATCCATGCCGAGTCGCAGCCGAATCGGCAACCGGACGCGGGCCGACAGTGTCTTCCGGCGTGCCGGGTCTGGGCCAGGTCATTTTGGCTACCTGGATTGTATGTAGACAGAATGCACGCGCGCTGGATCACGTATTGAAAGTGTTTGCTGGCATATTGAAATGTGTTTTTTTTTTAAAGGTTTTTCACCTCTCTCTCTTTGCTGCATGGAGCTTTGCTCGAATGGAGCTTGCTTCAGTGAAGCGGAATGACTAGGGAATGACTTGATAAACTGAATCTCAATAATAAAAGGAGATAGGAAAAGTTGTTTTGTCATTGGAGTGGAATCCAGTTAAAATCTGTGTAGATGGGTCAATCCCTTTCAAGTGGGGAAATTCAGTATGTCAGAAGCCGGAACTTGACAATACTTTCAACTTCAAAT
Organism: Myoxocephalus aenaeus; assembly: GCA_038501785.1. NCBI lineage: Eukaryota > Metazoa > Chordata > Actinopteri > Perciformes > Cottidae > Myoxocephalus > Myoxocephalus aenaeus. The sequence continues at coordinate 1,132,291 of JBAMJR010000111.1, forward strand.
TGAATTACTCTAATGCAGATTTATCCAACAAAAGGTGCATTACCGCCACCTACTGCCCCAGTACCACTGACCAATCACAGCGCACATTAATGGTCACGCGGGCCCTGTGGCGAACACACGTTCCATAACGCTAGCAGGCCTCGTCATATAGTTTAACCAGCTCTCGATTCCAGAGAGAAACAGGTGAAGTGTGATTGTGAGCAGACCCTTAACAAGCAGACTTAGGCAAAGTCGGCATCTAATGCTGACTTACGGAAAGGGTTCATAAAGGGCTCAAAATGTCTGTCAGAGAGCCCTCAAGCACACGACGATGTGACAGTGGGACACCCATAAACCCTCAAGGACTTCGCGGGAGCGCGCCTCAAAGTCTGTGAGTCCGTAAGAGTGGAGATTGGGACTGGGCCAAGGTGAATGACAGACAACACAACAGAAATAGACAAACACAGTAGTAACACAGAACTACCCAGATGGTCTGGGCGTAACATCACAGCTGAGCGGGAAGGGGCAGCCCCCTGCGAGCACCCGTGAGGCCCCTGGGAGATAAGTTTGGCAGGAAGCCACGCCCGGCACACCTACAGATATCTGTCAAGCGCACACTTCATTGTTCTTAAGATATGGATGACCAGAGGAGTTTTAGAGCTGTTAGACTCTTGGGGCAAAATAGAAGAACACAAATTTTATTGCAAACCGTCTGAGCATAACCTTGTGTTATTAACTAGAGCTGAGGCACAAAACCAAATGCATATTCTGACTAGGATAATAATAATAGTATTGTTAGTGAGCAGTGTTCAAATTGAATCCGATCAGATACTAATTTGAGATTGATTGAATATCCCTAACTGGTCATTCTAATGCTGCGAAATATTCACGCGAGTAGTGAAAGTCAATGCACAGACGCGAATGGTTGCGAAAAAGTGAATTTTTCGCCGGGTGCTGCGAATGAGGTGAAAAAGCGTTGCGTAAATTCGCTTGATATTTCAACTCGACGCTAAGTAGCGAAAGCCAATCAGCGTTTAGAACAGAGGTGGGCAAACTACGGCCCGCGGGCCGGATACGGCCCGCCGAGTATTAATATACGGCCCGCCGAGTATTAATATACGGCCCGCCGAGTATTATAATTATTATAACATTAAAAAAATATATTAAAAAAAAGTTATTAAAAAAATATATTAAAAAAAAGTTTTTTATTTTAAATAATTATAAGTTATAGTAAAGACCGCTGTAGCGCTTCTCCGTTCCCAAGTTCAGTTTCCCGAAGCACGATGACCACAACAGACCAGCGTTGATGTTTCTTCATGCTTATTTATTGCACAGCGCTCTTTTAGGCTTTTCGTGTGTGCAGCGGCTGTCATTCAGACGCTGTTGTGGGACTACGGATAATATTATGAACCCAGACACCACGGAGTTTGATGTTCCGACGTATGTGGAGTTTACACAACAAGTATAAAGCAGAACTGGTGGTTATTTCCAAGGTGGATGGCAGAATCGGTATCCGTTTTACGGAGATAAGACCGGCGCAGTTCCTGGAGGAGTCGGAGAAATTCACCGAGCTGTGTGCGGCTACGGATAATATTATGAACCCAAACACAAGGGTGTTTCATGTTCCGACATGTTTGGGACTTCCACAACAAGTATAAAGCAAAACTAGTGGTTATTTATTCCATAATCGATACCGGAAAAGACAGCTCTTTTTCACGGAGAGACCCGACGGCGATAAGCCACGCCCCCTTTGTCAAACACTCTCCATCCATCTGATACTGGCCCGGCCCGTCTGTCAAATTTTTTAATTCAATGTGGCCCCTGAGCCAAAAAGTTTGCCCACCCCTGGTTTAGAAGCTCCTCCCGTCGTCACCGCCGTCCTGCCGTTGCTGAATCAAACTGCTGCTGGTCCGCCTGAAGGAGCGCTGGGAACGGCTTCGTTCAGACACTCGTCCTGGAGGAGTCGGAGCTGTGTGCGACTACGGATAATATTATGAACCCAGACATGGGGGCGTTCGATGTTCCGATGTTTGTGAGACTTCCACAACAAGTATAAAGCAGAACTAGTGGTTATTTCAATGGTGAATGGCGGAAATAGTAACTCTTTTCATGGAGTAAAGCCACGGAGATAAGCCATGCCCCCTTTCCAGCGAAAAAGTGAATTAACCACATAAAGTCGAGCGAGTAAAGTCAGGTGAAAAAGCGTTGCGGAAATTCTCAACCCTTTTGGTGTGAACGCAGCATTAGTGGAGGTATGTACGGCAGGAGTGGGTGAGTCTGGCATGTGAACTGACTTGTTTTAATAAATCCTCTCTTGAACTATGTGTTCAACTGGTCATAAGTACCATGGATCAATCCTAGACCTATTGTTTTATTATCTCTAATTAACCAGCAAATCCTTGGCTTACAAGAGCATAAAAGTACATTTTTCATGTTTAAAAAATAATTCGACCATAAGTATGAGCATAAACCATAAGTATGAACAAGCTGTCTCGAAAAGGACTCCCTGAGAGCTCCCCAAGTTACGGAAAATATACATTTTCGTAGCGTTAGATTGATGCTACACGCGATTAGCGCACCTTTCGAGATAGATTACGACCTGCTGAGTCTGCCTAAACCATCAAATCGCCTGTGGGACAATCACCCGCCACAGCCATATTTCATCCATAAATAAACACATTTGCATTGTTCAAAGCACAGTTATGCTATCCCCCCACTCAGGTTGGGCCTGATGCAGTCCTAATGGTGAAATCAGGAGATTGTGTCTTGATTAAGGCTGTAAAGCGAAAGACCTGACATGCACCAAAGGGGGAAGGGCCCTTTCAGGTACTCCTGAGCACACAAACAGCTGTCCGCATAGCAGAGAGAGCATCCTGGATTCACCTCACCCTCTGGAAAAGGTGCATCAGTTGTTGAAAACTGCATCTTACTCACCTAATCAGTTCATTCAGTGCACCTGTTAGTCACACCCACCTCGTCAGCTCATTCTCCGCCTACGGATCCCCGTTCCACGTCGGCGCCCCGTCCGATTCTGGATCCCTGATCCCCGTCGGCTCAGTGCAGACATGCATGGTTTCATCTTCTCTCTTCATATGCTTATTTCTCCATTGAACTCAATGAGTCAGATGTTCTGCTGACTTTACTGCAAAGCGATACTGACGCAACTCTGTAGTGTTTTATCGCGCACACACATACTCACACACGGTACACACAGTACACACTGTGGCAACCTGGGGGCGTGGAGGCAAGATTCAGGAATAAAATAGGAGACTCAGAGACAGTAATCTTGTAACAAAAGGTGTCCTTTTAATATGTAGGTTAGGGTAAAGGGGGATGGGGGTCAAACTCAACAAAAGACAAGACATGCTATAACCAATTCAGGCGATGACCATTTAGGGTGTGTAGTCTGTGGTGATAAAAAAAGAAGCTCAACTTTTGCAACCAGTTTTGTGCACCGAAGCTAGCAGAGAAAAAGGCTGCAGTGAGAAAGTTGGGAGCATGCAAACGGTGTCTTGAGGTTCATGATGATGCTTCATATTGCAAAGCTAACTTTCTGTGTAAAAACCAAGTCTGCAAAGATGAGCAAGCTCCTGAGCATCATTACTGTTTGTGCCCCAATGCTGAGGTTAAGAAAAGCAGCATAAGTCAGAGAAAGCACAGCATCCGCCCAGAGAGAGATAAAGCCAGGAGGAAATATACGGACGATCAAGAGGTACATAGACTCTAAGATTGGCCACAATCTTGAGTATTCAGAAAAGGGCGGAACCACTCGATAAGCAGACATGCAATGTCGTGCAGTGACACAATAAATAGGGTCCGGAATCAGACGAAAACCACGCTGACTGAGATCGCATTAAGAGATCTGCGGTAAGACTGTGCAGGACAGACGAGTCTACAAGTCCGGAGAGGCAGCTGTGACAAACACAGACCACAGAACAGCTTCAATCTGAAGGTGTAGGTATGGAACTTTTCATTTTCTTTTCCTCATGGACAGTTGATGATTGTAGTAATGTAAACAGGATTATCTTGGACGAAGTTAAGTGTTCGAAAATTATCAAAAGCTTTTGTAAATATATTATTTGCAAATTTTAAATGTATAGCGAAAAATACATAGACCAAGTGTAGGAGCGGTTGGTAAAATAACGCGCATTTTCGTAGTGTCACTTCATATCCTTTTATTGTATAACAGAAAAATAAATGAAAACTCCTTTTGAACAGAAAAAACCTGCTTTGTATCTAAATACGGTCTTAATGCGTTCTTTATGCGTTCTGTATGCTTTCTTTATGCGTTCTTTATGCGATTAAAAATAGGTTCCCCTTCCGCTCTCTAAACAAAACACACCTGCCTGCACTCAGGTGACTTCTATATATAACGTTGACGCCCCCTGACATCATTGCGTCATCAAAAACATAACGAATCAAACAGATCAAACAGACAGGTAAAACACAAATCATATAATGGCTTCTACACCAAGTCATTAATGTCTTTTTCTAGAGAATTGGAGCATTCACACTGCAATTTAGAGATCTAAATGTGTTTCTTTTTCTAGACTGTTTCCACAGAATGACCATGGCTGACTACAAGATAGAGGTCACAACAGATGACAGTAACACTGCAGGAACACTTGACTATGTATACATCACCCTAGTTGGAACTGAAGGGGAGAGTAAGGAAACCCAGTTGGACACAAAAGTTATTTTACCACGGACAGTAAGTTGAATCCTGTTGAACATCCTTAAATTAGGTCTGGGACAATGTAATGACTTTTGTTTGTGTATTCTTATATGCTGGGATAGTATTTGTCTAATTGAAGAAACACTTTTATATAATTAATACACTTTATGTTACTGTCAAGGAATTTTTAACTGGTTATGAAACAGTCTCAATGTAATACTAATACCTCTATATAACCTACATAAGTAAATGAGACCATCAGCGAGAAAATAAATAATCATTTATTAACTATAGTTGGAAAAACTGTAAATAAATTCATGTTAACAAAGTGGAATGTAACAAGTACATTTACTCACTTAACGCCACAAACCAACCTCCTCAATACCAAGAAGGAATTGTATTTAAGTGGAAACTCATATCTCATAGTGGTGGACTTTATTATTGCCTTCATACAAGCCCTGTAAAGAAAGATGTCAAGTTGTAAATGCATTATAAAGAATAAAATAGTTAATACCTAAACTATTTGATTTGGCTGGCAAAATATATATACTCAAATGTAGATTTTTAAGAGCGAAAGCATTCAAAAAGTTTCTTTCTTTGTAAAATCCTCAGACATGTTTCTAGTGCTTTTATCAGTGTATTGTTAGTCATAACATCTGATAATATCTGATTGAACAATCCCGGTGACCACGTACCGCGTGACATGCATGCCATGACTACATATTTTACTTGCACACGCACACCTCAGCTTTACTAAGCTTTAGCCTACCTTTGCTTCTCTCTTTATTTCCACCTGGACTTGTACACGCTGCCATTCCTAAGGAGAACTGCATTGACTTTGACATTCTGTGTTGTTACAAAGACTACCGCGGATTAACACACATTACATTTTTGGTTTATCTTCACAGGCTTATGTTTAAAATCATACACAGAAAACACAATCTAATGGCATTTCATCCTCATGGTGCTAAGGTCACATGATACATTTAAATGCAGTTGTCACAGTCTAACTAGCTGGAATTTTAAATATCTCCAGCAGGATGTATTCTATAAAGGGCTTTCACCAGCCAGTTGGCATGCTTGTCTATCAACATGTAGATGATAATATCAAAACAAATATTTAAGAAGACTGTCCGGTTTGTGCGGACATTTGTACTCCGTAATGTGTATTTACAACTCTATAACAGTCATGTTGAACTGTATTATATTGTAATTGTTTGTTTACATTTTCATTAACCTCTGTTTCCAGACAGGGACTTACACCGTGAGCACCAATCGGTCTCTGGGGAAACTTCTGCTGGTCAAGGTGGAGAAAAAACGTTTTGGGATTTTCATAGACACTCAGTGGCACCTCTCCAAAATAGTGGTGACGACTCCTGAAGGAGACGAGATTCTTTTCACCTATTACAGATGGATCTCTAGAGGAGAACTGGTGGAGCTCAGAGGAGGGAGAGGTCTGTTTCAAGTTCCCCAAATAATTGATGAAAGATCATTAATATTGAGATTCAAAGATATCACTTTATTGTCACACATTTGTTTTGTTGACAGTTTGTCAATTTTGTCTTTTAAAGTTGTATTGATTTTATGTTTCCTTCATGCCTCAGCCTTGAGGTGTTTTGAGGAGGAGTATGACCTGTTGATTAAACACCGCGAAAAAGAGCTGAAAGATAGAAAGGACCTTTTCCTGTAAGTTTGTATGTGTGCAGGACAGTATGTACCAGGAGCTGCAGTTATGGTCTCAGAAGTTCATCTGGAGAAATTCATACGTGCCTTTTGGTAACTTTGTTTTATTTTGTGGGGTTGTTTTTCAGATGGGAGAATGAGACTGAAGGACTACCCTGGAGCAACCGTTTCGAGAGCAATCTCCCAGCTGAATTTGGATTCCCTCTGTCCAAAAATGCGGGAGTAGCCGGAGAAGTAGTGAAGAAGTAGGTCTATATGGAGATCGGGCTATGTTTTGAGGCAAAATGTAAATTTGAAACATTAATATCAGAATGCTGTTTAATCATGTATTATGTATACCTTTTTTCTTTTTACTTACTTCAGTGTATTTCATAAGCTCAAGAACAATTTTGGATCTACAAAAAATTGGGAAAGCATTGAAGAGATAAAAGACATCTTGAAGTGGAAAAAGACACCAATGTCAGGTAGATAGTTTTTTCCCCATTATCCACATCTGCAGCGCAACTCACAACAATAATGTCATTGACATTTCATAATAAGTGAATGAATATGAGCATTTGCAGATTCTATCATCAGTTCAACGCAACAACAGTTCTTTCTACAATACTGCCTGATATTAATACTATATGTATGAAAGCACTTTAGGAAAAGTTGATTTACTGCAACATTGATTAAGTGGACTTGGCACTAATATCTCTGTAATTCATCTAGGATTTACATTTTTTTTTTAAGTGATAAAAAATAAAAATGGAACACTTCTAACGAGAAAAGTGCAGATATCGTGTGTGTAGATATCGGCCAGGTGTGTCTATACAATCCATAAATGCCCCCCAGGTATTATATTATATATCATATTTGCAATTCTTCCAGAGTACGTTGCAGAGCACTGGAAGGAAGATGAATTTTTTGGATACCAGTTTCTGAATGGACCCAATCCCAATGTGATCAAGCGCTGCTCAGAGCTTCCCACAAACTTTCCAGTCACAGAGGAGATGGTGAAGCCGTTCCTGGACGAGGGAAGCTCTCTGCAGGAGGAAGTGAAGGTATGAAAGAAGAAGAGTGGCTTTAGATTGGAGATAATCTCTGTTTTGGGGGACAATTTTGTTTGTTTATCATCCCAGTATCATATTTCTTCCGATTTATCTGTGATACCTATTGATGTTTTAAACACTTCTTTCCTCTGTCTTTCATTCCCATACAGAAAGGCAATATATTCCTCTCTGACCAGAAGAGGATGGATGGAATACCCCCGAGAGAATATGATGGAAAACCTCTGCACGTGACTGCTGGTCTCTGTTTGCTCTACTTGAACCCAGACAACAAACTGATGCCCATTGCAATACAGGTCTAGTCACATGATCATATTACATTACACAGTACATTACTATGTTTTCAAAAGTTCAGTTGCACTCTTTTAACCTACACAAACTAAATATGTTTTCATCAAATTCCAGTTGCATCAAGAACCTTCTGAGCAGAACCCCATCTTTCTGCCCAGTGACCTGGAGACTGACTGGCTGCTTGCCAAGATGTTTATTAGAAATGCTGATGCTATGGATCATGAAGCAGTCCACCACCTCATGAAATGTCACTTTCTGGCAGAGGTCTATACTATTGCCACTCTCCGCAACTTCTCTGGGATGCATCCCCTCTATAAGGTATGATTGCTGGTGCACTTTTTTTTAATCTATTACAATGATCTGAGCTGATTTTTCAGGTATAAATTTCGCGCCTTCGCAACCTGTTGCAACTTGTAGCACTTTAAATTATCCAAATAGCCCTTGTGGTTGAGGAGATAATCTGAATTTAGTATGGGTGTATTAACCATTCAGATTTATTTTTTTAAGTTCTAGGGCTCATATTATAATGCAGACCAAAGATTTATTAATTATTATTTTCAAGAACTTGATCTCTAAACAAGGGTTTACTCTTGTAAAAGAAAAAAAGGACTTGAAGAAAGCCTGTTTTCAGTTAAGTTTGCTTCTGGATTCCTTTGGTGATCAACACAAACAAGATGTGCTGCCTGTTTGCTCAAATCAGCATCCTAACATGACTTTTAAAATTCTTCCCTTTGTCTGTACAGCTGCTGATTCGACACTTCCAGTACACTCTGTACATAAACATCGAAGGCCGCCCGATTCTTTTTGGAGATGGCGGGACTTTGAGTAAAGTATGGCTCAGTAAAATACATATTACTGAATATTGAAACTACTCCAATTAAATTGCACTATTGCAAAACAACATTTTATTACGATGCAAGATTTTTTTACGAAAAGAAATGCGTTTGATTGTAAATATTTGTGCATTAATGACTTATTAGAGTTCACTTGGAGATGCCGGACTGAAGGAGCTCATGAGAAGGGATCTCTCTGAAACGACCTACAGCTCTCTCTGTCTGCCAGAGAACATCACTGCACGAGGACTGGAATCCATCCCCAACTTCTACTACAGAGATGATGGCCTGAAGCTGTGGAACCTCATCAACAGGTTATCTTTCAATAAATATTGCAACTGTCCACACCAATTTATTCCACAAGCAACAGATTAGTCTTTCTGTTTTATTCACATATAAAACATTGAAATCTAATTATTTTGTTCCCTAGCTTTGTGAAGGCAGTAGTGAAGTACTACTATTCCTCAGAAAGTGAAGTGGTTAAAGACACTGAGCTGCAGGACTGGATCAGGGAGATATTCACATATGGCTTCTTGGAAAACAAAGCCTCAGGTATTTAACATTAAGCCTTTTTTAATATTGCAATGAAGATAGTGATCACCAATAAGTAACTGATAGTAATTGTGCTACCAACAGGGATTCCAGTCGGCTTTCAAACTGTCGAGGAGGTGATCAAATTCATCACCATGGTGATCTTCACAGTGACAGTTCAACATGCTGCAGTAAACAATGGGCAGGTAATTAGTTGGGACATTGGAATATGTATTGATGTTTGATCACGTATTATTTTGTTTTAACACTTCAAATGTATGAACATTTAGCAGGTCCACAATCTGTGTTTTATTCATTCCATTTTTCATTTGACTGAGCATTACAATGGTGCAAAGGTTGAATTCCCAGTGTAGATTTACATAACATGTTTGACATTAAAATAAGTTAATTGAATGTGTTTCCTATCAAAGTTGTTACCTATTGAAATGTATTTCTTTTAGTTTGACTACTACTCCTGGGCACCAAATACCTCCCTCCTGCTGCGCAAACCTCCTCCTACCACTAAGGGGCAGTCAACCATGGAGACGATTTTGGAGACCCTCCCAAATGTTGCCGAGACATTCGAGTTTGCATCACTGGTTTCCATACTTTCAAAGACGTACACTGCCATGGTAGGTTTGGTGATGACGAACACTCATTATAACACATCCACATTTTAAAAGTGCTTAAAAAAAAGCATGTACCAAACACAATACTGTGTCCTCTGATTTACTGTTTCGTTTTGTCCTTTTGGCAGGTTCCTGTTGGTCAATACACCAGAGACCGATTCCATGAGCCTGATCCAAAGCAGATGATCGAGGCATTTCAAGCGGAGTTGTCCGTCCTCAGTGAAGCAATTTCAACAAGAAATGAAAAGCTTGATATACCCTACAGCTACCTGGACCCTGCTCAGATCGATAACAGTGTTGCTATTTAACTCAAGCCATTTGAATCTCTCTGCATGAGGCAACAATATCAATACCCTTTTAACACCTGTCTTCCATTCAAATTATCAAGGCCAGCTAATTTCCAGATGTTTATGATTTTTTTTAAAGCATCCTGTTTATTCATGAAAAGGTGTAAAGTTAAAATTAAAAGGCAACTTTTCTTGAGATTCAGAAGAATTTCAAGCCATTTCAATTTGAACAGGCCTGAAGATATAACATTCTGATTTAGGGTATTTAGCATTTTATATATAGCTTTATTTACTTTGGTGGCACACTATTACTAATGCCTGAAATGATTTAGCTAAAAACCTTCAAACTTTGCTTTGCAAAATAGATACCTATAAATTATCAAGCCCAAGTGCTTTTTGGATTGCAGTTGCCCGAGCAAGATTTAGCTCTGAAAGACAATCTTTGAACTATGGAATCAATCTTTAATTAATCTTATATATTCTAAAAGAAGCATTCTTGTTTATAACAGCATAGGATTCAGAAACACTTTTTCCCAGTCACATAAATAAAGACTGTCAAAATGCTTGCTCACAAAAGGATTTAAAATGTTTCTTGCTCATAATACATGAATTTAGCTTGTATGATGGCTTATGTTCTTGTGCAGAGGCAAGCTTCACCAGTATGAACATGTATTTAATTACTAATCTTTTGCTTTGTTTGCAGTTCAAATTAAAACGGCATGGGATTCAAATGCGTCATTCAGCGTGTGTCACATACTTATTAGAGATGTAAAAGTCAACATAACTTGAGCATGAGTGAAAAAGTATGTAATTAGTGAAAAAACTACTTTAATATGGTTACTTCATTGGTAATTCTATTCACAAGCAAGTCAGTTGCTTTTAGAAGCTAAAGGTAAAACATCAGTGCTTACTGATTGTTGAGTCATTCTACATCTGTTGGACCTGGACAAGTGTTTGATTGAAATACCTCTCTGTGACCATAAGACTAAATAAATAAACATATATAAGATGATGTATATGTATTCTGCTACAATATTACTGTCACACAATTAAGGAAGACATGTTCTAGACTGAAAGAAAAGTCTTGTTTAATTCATAAATTGTCTGGCCTGATAGGTGACCGGCGCGCGGCAATCCTTGCGGAGCACGGAGCACCTGTCAGGTGACCACCCCGTGTCTCAAAGCACCCCAACGCCTCGAAGAGGTCTCCGCGGAGAAACACCTGGTTTAGATGTGGGGTTGGACTCTTTCACCAAACACCCAAATAGCAATTAAAATACAGTTACCAACACAAAGAGGACCGTCCGTCACACACGGCTCGGTGCTCCTACGAAGGAACAACTTTATTTATTTATGCTATCAGTTTGATCAAATCCAGAATAATAAATTCACGACAAACTCGTTTAACCTTCCTCTTGTGTTAGCTTTCTAGTACCATCTCTTATGTTAACGGGTCGGTTTTGACCCATGTCTTAAATCAGCTGTAAAATACACTAAAAACAATTATATATCATCCAATTTGTTTCTCATCTCTTGGTTACCTTGTTAGGCTTCCTTATCCATGAACATTTATGTTTTGTATGTTTTAATATTTTTGGTGTGGTCCGCTGGGCCTTTTCTTTGTCAGTATACCCCCCGATTTCAATTAAAAAAATGGTAAAATGAACCTCAAGAGAATCATATAAATAAATAAAAGGTTGTTGTGTTACCTGACTATTACTGAGGGGTATTAGAACACATCTCTTAAACAAATTAGTTTTATTTATTTTTTCATTTTACTATTATTAACTATAGTATCTATGGTGTTGCGGGTCAATTTCGACAAAAAGCAATATAACTTTAACACAAACACAAAATGAAAAGCAGAACAAGTCATATAGATTTGCAAGGTCAAAAAAACAACAACCAACGAAACAAATCTTATTTTTATAACTGGGTCGAAACCGACCCTAACAACACAAAGGTCATCATTTCAACCAGAGCATTTTATAATTTAGTGAAACATGTTTTATTTTTTTTATTTTGTTGAAATAGAGGTTCCTGACAAAGTCTAAAAGCCTTGATGCAATAAACACATTTTATGTGGTTATTTTTGTCATGAGTTTGTCTGTTTCCTGTTTTATTGTGTAGTCCTTGTCTTGTGTGTCCCCTGTGTTTCCTGCCCTTGTGATTATCTGTTGATTGTCCCTGATTGATCCAATCACCTGCCCCTCCCCGGTGTATTTAAACCCTGTTTGCCTCCTGTCTCATTGTGGGATCGTACTGTGTGTTGACTCTGTGTTCCTCGTGTGAGTAAGATTGTCCACCTTTTATGTTGTACATAGTATTTTTTGAAGCCTTTCCTTATTTTTCGTTAAAATAAATTACTTTTTTGAATCTGTGTTCGTATCCTCGGTAGTAAGTCAGACACGTTCCCGGTGGGTGTTGGCCTCCGCCAGGGCTGCCCTTTATCACCGGTCCTGTTCGTGACTTTCACGGACAGGATATCTAGGCGCAGCCAGGGGGCGGAGAAGATCCGGTTCGGGAGTCTCGGGATCGCTTCTCTGCTGTTCACGGATGATGTGGTCCTGTTTGCCTCCTCGGACCGTGACCTCCAGCATTCACTGGGGCGTTTTGCAGCCGAGTGTGAAGCGGCAGGGATGAGAGTTAGCGCCTCCAAATCTGAGGCCATGGTGCTCTGCGGGAAACCCGTGGATTGCTCCCTGCAGGTGGGGACAAACTGCCTACCCCAAGCGAAGGAGTTCAAGTATCTCGGGGTCTTGTTCACGAGTGAGGGTAAGGTGGAGCGGGAGATCGACAGGCGGATTGGTGCGGCTGCAGCAGTAAAACAGGCGCTGTACCGGTCCGTCTTGGTGAAGAGGGAGCTGAGCCGGAAGGCAAAGCTCTCCATTTACTGGTCGGTCTACGTTCCAACCCTCACCTATGGGCACGAACTCTGGGTCGTGACCGAAAGAACGAGGTCTCGGATACAAGCGGCCGAAATGAGCTTCCTCCGTAGGGTGGCCGGGCTCAGCCTTAGAGATAGGGTAAGGAACTCGGACATCAGGAGGCAGCTTGGAGTCGAGTCGCTGCTCCTTCGTGTCGAAAGGACTCAGCTGAGGTAGTTCGGGCATCTAATCAGGATGCCTCCTGGACGCCTCCCATTAGAGGTTTTCCAGGCATGTCCAACTGGTAGGAGACCCCGGGGTAGACCCAGGACACGCTGGAGGGATTATATCTCCCAGGCTGGCCTTGGAACGCCTCGGGATCCCCCAGGATGAGCTGGAAAGTGTTGCGGGTGAGAGGGAAGCCTGGGTCGGCCTGCTGAACCTGCTGCCACTGCGACCCGACCCCGGATAAGTGGCTGATAATGGATGGATGGGTGGACTTTTTTGAATCGTTTGGGTCCTCCTTCACACATCGTAACACTTATGCATTTAAAACGGGTCGGTGCCGACCCTAACAAGAGGAAGGTTAAACAGTTATAAATCCCTCTCCTAGCCCGTAGACACACAGCGGTGCCTGGCTGGGAGCCAGAGGTCAGCCAGGTATAAATATCTCTCCCTAATTATGCACAAATTACTTGTACGTTATGTGAGTGTATATTTGTATCAGTGAGTGTAGCCGTGATGATGTGCCTCGAACTCACCTCATGGGCTGTCGGGGAGTGGTCGTCGTGAAGCTCTGTCTCAGGCGTGCAGGTAGTTCGACCAAAGAAAATTAAAGAACACGAAAGAAAGGCTACGGACGCACTGACTTGATTTAGACTGCGATACAATCAATATTTATTTTAACAAAAGATAGAAAAGGTGTACAAGTTACAAATGCAACTTAAAAAGTATACTTAGAATGAAAACTGAAAAGTTAGGAGAGAATAGAGGCTCTACTGCGGAGAAAATATAATGAACTCAAATACACTAACGTCTTGCTACAACTCTTCACCTAACACGCATTAACGCCACTGTCTGAACTCTTCACTTCTGGCTCTACTTCTAACCTTCTGACTCCCCCCTTACAGAGGCTGAGGGAAGTGGGCCTTCTCAAAGCCCCCACCTTTTCTGATCCTAAACTTCTCTTTTTGGTACACTTCAGTTTGACAAGCCTCTTTCTCCCCCAAATTCAGTCAATATCCTTATCAAAAATCACCTGGTATTACAGAATACGAATGAACATTTAAACATCATGATAATACACAGGTACAGAAAAAAGGACAGGAATTTATTCATCTTCCTGTTTGACATTTATATTTTGCCAAGCATTGATTATATGGTCAGAGTATGTCTTAAATATACTCTTATGCAAGGAGGATAACAGTCTCTGGTAGACGAGTTTATTCCAAAACCTGAGCATCACAATGTCATATTAAAGGAATACACCACACGTAACACAATTTAAACTTTTAAAAACAGAACTGACTGGTGCATCTGCTTATCTCAGTTTATGACCCTCTTCCCCGAGAGAGTTCTCTAAGTCCGGAGTCCTGGGCCTTCTGATGCCACGTGGAGGTCTAATCGTATCTGAACATCTTACATCTGCATCCTGCCGGCTGTACCTCAGGATGTCAACAGATCTAAGCTAACGGGCACATACCATGTATGGTGGTTCCTACGAGGTAGTTCTGCTTTAGGTTGTCAGGCTCTTGCTTAATGTCCCAACGGGCCCCAAGTGGCCGTTATTCTGGCTATGTATATAAGGTATTTGGTTTTCTTACTCTAAAAAGTGTGAAAATACTCTCCACTAAAGCAGTAGTTCAAGACGAGGTCATTACATTGATGAGATGTACACAAACACTTGCATGTCTTCCAACACTGTTCTCAGTCACCGTGGTAGTTGATCTGGAACAAGCTTCATTGTAACGCACAACGCAACATCATGCATGATTGACTTTGGTTGGAATGTACAGAATACATACCAGTTTTATTAGTTTTTTCACACAAAAAAAGGAAGATAAACGGTTACAAAAATTTATAATGTAAAAAATGTAAGTAAATGAAAAGACAAAATGTTAAAAGTATAAATTCCCAATAAGACCTTCAAAATGGTGCCCCCCTGACATAAAACTAATATGTCAGGGGGGGCACCGGCAGAGGATAAAAAAAAATAAAAATAGACAGAAATAAAAGCATAAAAAATAGATAAACAGAAATAAAGAGGAAAAAGGGGACACTGATTGTATAATTACATACATATATCAGAGGCAATGTCCTTATGGGATTTTTGTTGTTACAGCATTTAATAGTTTTTAAATACAGTTAAAACTCCTTGTAAAAAAACACAAAAAATAGGTCTTATGGGTTTATAAACTTACACTTATAGAATTTGGCCAGAATAATCAATAGATTCAGTTTTATGATTATAGTGAGTATCCTGAGACACCAGAGATCAACCACGTTGTACTTTTTTGTTTCTCATTCATTTGATTTAATAATGATTTTGCGAGTTTTGCAACAAAAAGGAACAAAATACACTCTTTACAAATAATTACTTTTACAGTAATTTACAACACTCAGCTATAATAATATATAGAAATTCATTTTTTAATATATAAAAAGTATTTATAAAAACGTTTTAAATTCAAGTCTGAAAAAGTCACTTAATTTGTGTTTTTTTTTCTAGGATCTTAGCATCAGCAGACGGAGTTAAGTGGTTATGCCTAAATGTTAAAATATTAAATCCCCAAATCCCAGCCTGAAAATATCTTCACTCCTCCTCTGTTTTAGATGTAGGTGCCAGTAGGGGCCACAAGGTGCCAGTCTAAGTAAAGTAACATAGTGGTGGTATAACAGTACAACATGATGGTTGAAAGAAATGAAAAGAAATAAAAGAAATACAGGCTAGTAAATCATAAATAGTATGGCATACAAGTGTAATTATTATAAAGGAGTATATGTATATAAATGTGAATGTAGTAGTAGTTTCAATACATAATAATGAATAATATGTTTAGTATCAATAGGAGTATAATATCATACAATTGAATAATGATAATAAAAGGGATACTAATATCATAATATATAGGCTGATAAATACAAATACAATATATAATGTGTATACAGTATTGTGCAATATAAATCTATATTATCTCTAAATACTTTCAACTTCAAATTGAATTACTGTAATAGTTTATAGTTATTTTTGATTGCATAATATACTATCTATCTGTCTGTGCACTAAGGTATTGACGATGCATTCACTTGGAACATTCATACTGAACCTCTTTGCTCCACAGAGGTTACATTTTTTGCAGATATTCATGGTTTCGTTACAATCGGTTGAGAAATGTTAAGATTTTAGTGTATTTTATCCAGAAAAAAATGCTCCACTGTCACTCAACTGAAATCATAAAACTGATTTATGGCAGTTGACCTGTCGTAACAACAAACTGTGTTATCAGGAAAAGTGTCCCAGCCACCAGCATTCTCAATACTCTCTAATACAACTATGTTGAAATATACTTCAGCTACAAGTTATATTATATTTTAATTGAACATTTCACTTTGATAAAAAAAAAGCCATCTGATAGATGGTACTTTAAACCTTATTAATCAAGATGTATCCAAACAGGATTTGTGGATTATAATGTCATGTACAATTATTTCTTAGTTTTGTTGTGTTATTAAAAAAAAGGTATGAGAGAATCCAAACGTTAATTCTCAGAACAGTTAAGATATTCAGAATGTTTACCTGTCAGATAGCTTTGCCTCTAACAGTCCCTAAAAATGTATTCATTTTTAAACGTGACTTTTTAAGAAGCTGTATTTAACAGGCAACACATATTTGCTTTGTAAAGATATAGTGTAGTAATGTCTACATGAAGAGAGAAGTTGCTCTCCCTCTGTGTGTGTTTTTATCAGAGCTTCTCCCTCATTTGTTGACGTAGCAGGGCAGCTCATTCCTGCAAATAACACAGAGGCCTTATTGTTTCAGTCTGTTTACTGAGTATGGATGCTGCCAATAAAATCAGATGAATACATGACCTTTCAGTTTGTTCCGACTCACACAAACACTCCACCCTGAAAAGGAATGAGAAGGAGCAGCTGCCGTCCTCCCTCTTTGACACGGAATTCATAAAGACTACGTATTCCATTTATCACGTATGATATTCTTGATGCCTTTAACGAGACGCCTAATGCTACAGGATATTATGTTTCACCATACAGTATTAATGTAAAATGCATTCATGCAACACTGAGTTTTTAATCATATTTGATGGCAGTGAATGGAGCCGTGTTTGTGAGTGACCCACGTCATGGAGCTGCATTTACCTGTTCACCGTAGTTTCTTGTCGAAAGAAATTAGAAATAATCCTTTATTAATCCCATTGGGGAAATTCTTCTCTGCATTTGACCCATCCCGGTTGGGGAGCAGTGGGCTGCCCTGTGAGGCGCCCGGGGAGAATTAACGTGAGTCTGTTATACAGCCTGTATAATAGTCTCCAGCTGAATATGACTGCTGCCAGTAAAAACACTATAAAACAACAACATTGTCTTCAAGCTGTATCTTCCCAACCACAGTAACCGCCCTGAACAGCTGACCTGCCAAGTCAGGGTGGTTTCTGCTAAGCATCACAACCTACTCATCAGGAAACTGTCTTTTATGCATTCATGAGCTTTTATCTTGACTTGTGTAATGCCCTGTTTACTGGCATGAGGAAAACATGTCCTCTCTCATGACAATCTCATGAAATCTTTTGATAACTCGTTATGTTGCTGAGCTGTCAAACGGGTAGAAAATGAAAGTCATTTCATTCGTTGCAATATGGACGGTGAGTTGAGGTATCAAAGTCTCTTCAGATTAATGTAGTAAAAGTAGCAACACTACTGTAGTGGCCATTTGTCCCGTAAATCCAATAAATAAATATAAATTAAAGAAAATAAACCAATATCAAAAGCCACTGATGCACCGTGGGTTATGTTGAATGACGCAGCCAAAATAATACAGGGTCCAATGCGGGAGTCCGGTTTGATTGCTATTTATTGTAACTCAAAATAATCAACAAACAAATAAACAAACAAAACGCCCCATGTGGCTTCTCCCGTGCTGACCTGTCGCTGGTGACGTGCTGAGCTGGTCTGCTCTGGTCTGGTAAAAAACCATAAGCCCACCCAGGTGCATCCCGGTCCTGTACCCGCCTACTCCATTAAGTACACCAGGTGCCCAGGTGCCCACAGCATTACCCAATTAACAAATTAAAACCTACGTAAACAATTATAAATAAACAATACTACCTGTGAAGAAAAATAACTTAAAATATTAGTAAATAGCTTCTATATTCCAGCCCCTAATTGTGCATCCAATCACAATTATCTATGATCTTAAACGGAGCTATTCCTGCAACATGTATTCTACTAACAAAACTATAACATTAGGAATATTATATGTGTGGCATGCATTAACCTAAAGTGAATCTTCTTCGTCAGGCCATCGTCAGCGATGTGGAACATGTCACCCAGTGCAACATGTTTTCTTAGGTTTTGGGAAATCAACAGAGCAATGTGACACAGAGGAATAAGATACATCAGGTTATTATAACAATGCAACACATGAACCAAAAATATAACAATAAAGAATCATCACCATTAAAGGGTCCACCAGTGATATAGTTTAACAAAACCCTCCAAAGTCATGGAGAGTCCATGACTCAACAACCACTTAAATATGTAAGACAGTGAGTTAAAGAGCCTGAGATAAATATATGTATTACATAAGAGATACATATTGTTTAATATTGTTTTGTTGTTGTTTAATATTGTTTTTGTTTTGTTTTGTCTGCGGGGCGCACCACTCAAGTCTGCAGGGGCCCAGCAGAGGGCCTCATGACACCACACGCTAGTCCCAGTGGGAAACTAATGATAACACATTGTAAATGATATGTACCAAAATAAAAGAGGAAATAATATGCAAATGTTGTGGATTAGTAATAACTGAAATTCACAGTAATATGTGTAATTAACTTCCCCCTAAGCAGGCTGAGACAGTCTTGCCTGTAGATTTTGGGGGTGTGGAAGGAGACTTTTTATATAAATCCATAAATATGCCACTGTATCGTGAAATGTTTAATCCACGTGAGTTAATAGTCGCACGTACTGTTGTAATGAGTCCACTGAAACCACACTGAGTGGGAGGGGGGTTTAGGTGGCGCAGGGGATCTGTTTAGAAACTGCGTACTGAGTCTCTGGAAGTTCACGGGAGGACAGGGGAAAGAACGGTCACCATGTCCTTGCCGCAGGCCGAGTGGAAAGAGAGGAAGAGAGGAAGGGAGGGCCAGCATAGCATCTGTACATGGGTAGAAGCACAGGAGACTGGGAGGGGGCCAGGGTAGCGATAACGTCATGCGCAGACACTGGTCTCTGGGAGCTGATTGGTGGATATGGTCAACAACACTCCAAAAAAGGACAAGGGGTCACAAAAATACTGTCCCCCGAGACGTGGAGGGCTAGGAGAAGAGGGGCTGTTGATCACATTGTTAGGGGAGGTTAGTTATTGCACAAGGAGGGAGGGGGGACTGATGAGTCACGGTAACAGGCAATATTACCAAGTGTTTTGGGGGGTTTCAAGTTAGTTGGGGAATTACGAGAGATAGAGAGCATGTACTCGTCTGTCTGATTCCATCCGGGACCAACCTCGTCTGTTCATGAATTCCAACTTGTGAATAAACAAAACGTGGATTACACAGCAGCTGCCGTCTCCTCATTGCATCCAGAGTCTAGCGGGGATTTCCTGAAAGTGCCTGGGAGAGTGTTACAAGCCACTCTCGTTGAGATCGCGTCACCACGTGATATCCTGCCGTTTGGCGCAGGGGGACCTTTTATCAGCAAAATAGACATTAAATGATCTTCTACAGGGGATATTCATTACCGAGGTCAGAGGTCACTGAACAAGCCGTCTCCCAGTGCCTTACCTACACTGGGAGAGTATCGGTCACACAGCAAGGCTGCACACCTTTTCAGTTTGAGTTTCAAAGTTAGTCACTTAATCCTGTTTCACCAGCTAACCACAGATAAAAGATAAAGAGATAAAGATCAAACATTTTTAACAGTAATCTTAGAAATGTTTCAATCAAACTAGTTTCCACTGTTGTTTGTATTTCTGTTCCCTGTTTCCTGTTACAGAGCGAAACATCAAATGTTTTATAATCTACGTACAACATCATTTTTTTCATCAATAGACAAATATAATAAATGACTAATATGAAACCTGTGGAAAATGTTATTTGAGCAAATAAAGTTTTTTCTTGGCAGAGTAAATTTACAAAACTACCAGGAAACAACTGCCAAGCACCCTAATGTGCAAGATTACAAGTTCAACTTCTCTCTGATTACGTACGGAATTTTCGAACGATGCTGTTTAATTAGGAAATAATACACAAGATCGAACCTACAAAACTACAAGCATACCAGGACGTGCCTGTCCAGCCCCCTAGAGTACAAGATTACAAGTTGCGGCCCTTCCAAGTGTCACAAAATGTTTTCTCACCAGGTGGGATTTTTTTCACCTCCTCGAAGTGTCCTCCCCTCATGCAGCAGGCCTTGTGCCTGCCTGAAATATGTTGTTTGGCTGCGCCTCTGAGAGGTGAGATGTGAGGGACAGAAAGACAAAATAGCCGACGGACCCTAAACAATTAGAAGATACATTATGTTATTGTCCCATGCTGATAAAACTAGGTAAAGATGAGCTGATCTCTGCTTCCAGAGTTCAGCAATATAGTTACATGTTTTAGAACACTATGATAAATTTCCACTACAACACACACACACACGCACGCACACACACACACACACACACACACACACACACACACACACACACACACACACACACACACACACACACACACTGTATGTGAAAGTGTGAGAGTGCAGCAGGAGAAAAGAGACACGGAGGACGTCGTCAACTTTTACTCTTCACTGATTTCTCTTCTAAAAACATGGACAGTAAGTTAAAGATAATTCTTCCAGTTATTATTATTTATTAATGCTGCTCACTGTACATTAATTTATGACATAACACATTATGGAAAGTTATAAACTAATTATGGCTTTCCTGGAATACTTGGTGAAGATGTGGAAGAATGTTTTAAAACATTGTTTTTACAAAAACCAGCATCTTGAAAAGAGAAGATTGTTTGCAGAAGTGAAACTTTAGTGAATGATCACAAAGTAAAAGAGTTGCTGTTTGTTAACACAGCGTTTAAACTTTGCCCCTCCTTTCTGGAGAGAGAGAGAGAGAGAGAGAGAGAGAGAGAGAGAGAGAGAGAGAGAGAGAGAGAGAGAGAGAGAGAGAGAGCGTCATAAACGATAAACACTGAAGGAATCCTGACCGGGAGAAGTTGACTGCAATGGTGGTGAAGACCACAACTCCCATGATCCCACGCTGCTTCATGACGTCACCAAACTCCACCTGTTATTAGGTTCGTTCGAGATGAGCCAGTTCTGCGCAATTATCGATCACCGGCGATCGGTGCGCAATGCATGCCGGTTAGATTTGTGCCCGACTTGATCCTGACTTTCTCTAAAAACATATCTTGTGTGGTTGATAATAATAAAGATTATTTATACAACACATATCAAAACCAGTAGTAATGTATTTCACAGGCAGACATAAAAAGAATAAAGAATGCAGCTACACACACATTTCTATGTAAATATATTTTTACAAACACGTTCGAACAAGCCTATCGAGCTGCTTCTCGCCTGGAATGCAGAGGAGAGCAGCGGCAGCAGCAGGAGTCGAACAGTTTTCAACTGACTTCAAAGAATACACAGGAAGTCACAGAAAAAATAACTTCCTGTTAGTTCTGATCTGTAGTCTACTTGTAGTTTACAGATCACGTTTGGATTTATTCATGTGTGTAAACAGTGTGACGACACTAAAATATGAGTTAAATGTCTTACAAAAGATGTAAAAAACTAATGATGAATTTTATTATTATATAGAAAATATATTATATGTATTTTATGACAAAACATTCAGGTTGCAGCTTTTAATTCATAGATATTGTTAAGGTTGTTTTCATGAGACGCATTATTCCAGTTAAACATCATAACAATAATTAAAGACGATCAAAGTAATAGTTTTGAATCAGGACCTCCGGTGTTTGGATCAAGTATCTAGGTGAAAACTGAGGAGCGCCAAATCTTGAGCGCTAAAGCGATTATTTCAACATGTCACATAAACATTTATTTAAAATTGAGGCGAATGTTAGTATCAGACAGACTTTTATGTATCTGTTCCAGATATCCTGAGATGGTGAGGTGCATCATAGAGTGCGCTCCTGGGCCCCATGCCTTTCTCATTGTGCTTAAAATGGAGAAATTCACAGAGCACAAGAAGGCTGTCATCGCACAAATGTGTGAATACTTCTCTGAAAATCCTCTGAAATATGCCGTGATTGTCTTCACTCATGGTGACCAGCTCCCAGAGGGAATGAAACTGGAGAAGTATGTCGAGCAAAGTGGGGATCTGAGTGACCTGGTGAAGAAGTGCGGGGGCCGATGCCACGTCGTTGATAATAAATACTGGAAGAACAACCAAGACGGCTACAGAAATAACCGGGTCCAGGTGGCAGAGCTGCTCAGCACCATAGAGCAGATAGTGATAGAAAACAAGGGAGGATTCTACACAGACAAAAAGCTAAAAGAAGTCAGGGAACAGATTGAGAAAGAGGAAGAGGTCATTAGTCGATCATCAGGAGACATGTCACAGGAGGAGATCAGGAAGCAGGGGAAAAGCATCGTCTGTAAGAAGCAGGCAGCTCCAAAATGGAGGAATTGTTTTCTGAGGTTCGCTGTCATAGCTGGATTATTTGCAGCTGTCTCAGCTGTGTTGCTCAATCCAAGATATGGGAAGATGTTAAAGAACTGGCTGAACTTGTGGTAGAACAAGCTGGTCTCCACCAGCCAGTACAATGAGAGAGGCAGTTGAGGTATTAATCACACATTGATTACATATTAGAACACTTTTTCTTCTTCTTCTTCTTTTTAATCTGAAGATTAAAGATTTAATCTCTTGTGAGATCACCAACTTCATGGAAGTGACCCTTTAATGGTGATTATTTTCAATGTTGTATTCTGATTGCCATTTGTGTTAGTATGTGTCAATTTGTCACAAATGTATTATGTAACAATAAAACAGCTGATCGATCTCATGTCTTTTCAGCTTCTTTTTTCATGTAACCGTCCACCTATGCTGTTAAAGTTTAAGGCTGACTATACTTGTACTTTCTTACTGTCAATACATTCCATTACTAGACCAAAACCAACAAATAATTGATCTTACTATTATTTCTATACATTAATCTTGGTATTATCTATATTAGGACTATATATTTACTCTCTTCCTCTGTGCCACAGATCTACAAATCAAAGGAGGAACACTGGTTGTGTCATATTACCTTTTGTCAGACAAAGGAGACACTTGCAATGTTAATGTTCATTCTGAAGCAGATTTTAGTTTGAAGTTGATTCCCAAAATGTTTAATATTTATATTCACCAGAAAGAAGTACTCTGTGCTCAGGCCACAGGTTAAACACAGAGGCCGTGTTGTTCTCAGTCTATTTACTTGTACAGCGGAGTGTCGATGCTGCCAATAAAAACAGATCAAATTCCTTTCAACTTCCGTTGTCTCCCTCAGAGGCAAAACACTCCTCCCTATAAAGGTATGAGAAGGTGCAGCTGCCAGCTCTGCTCTTTGACGTGAACTATATCAAGATGAGTATTCCATCCATTATGTATGATATCCTTCAAGCCTTTAATATGAAACACTATCCAACGTTTGTCTCCTGGGCGTTACACTTTTTGTTGTTGCTTTTTTCCAGTAGCAGTACAAGTAAACTACCCCCCCCCCACACACACACACACACACACAGGACCACACACACTCTGTCAGTGAAAGTCAAACTTAAGTAAAAGCAGAGTGCCACAGGAGAAAAGAGACACGGAGGACGTCGTCTGTTCAAAAACTTTTACTCTTCACTGATTTCTCTTCTAAAAACATGGACAGTAAGTTAAAGATAATTCTTCCAGTTATTATTATTTGTTAATGCTGCTCACTGTACATTAATTTATGACATAACACATTATGGAAAGTTATAAACTAATTATGGCTTTCCTGGAATACTTGGTGAAGATGTGGAAGAATGTTTTAAAACATTGTTTTATACAAAAAAAACACCATCTTGAAAGATTTTTTTTTTTGCAGAAGCAAAATTTTAGTGATTGATCACAAAGTAAAATAGTTGCAGTTTGTTAACACAGCGTTCAAAGTTCGCTCCTCCTTTCTGGTTCAATTAGAGAGAGAGAGAGAGAGAGAAACAAGCTGAGCAAACGAGAGCTGCAGCTGCTCGCAGAACAGCGTCGAGAAACACAGATTTTAAACATGAAACCGCTTCATTCAGAGTGTTTCCGGTGTTAATGAGCGGCTCTGTTTGTTGTTGAGAGGAGGAGACCTCTGAGTGTAATTCGGCTCCCGGTGAAAACCTCCTTAACGATGAACACTGAAGGAATCCTGACCGGGAGAAGTTGACTGCAATGGTGGTGCAGACCACAACTCCCATGATCCCACGCTGCTTCATGACGTCACCAAACGCCACCTGTTATTGTGAGAGACCTCAAGAAGCAGAACACTAAATATTGTACGTTTAAAGAATTAGAGGCCAAATACAGAACAGTGATGACAAATATGAGTTAAATGTCTTACAAAAAGGTGGAAAACAGTAATGCTGAATAATATTATTATATATACAATATATTATATATAATCACTCTCGTTCGTTCGAGATGAGCCAGTTCTGAGCCAACCAAGTTAGTGAATCACTGAGTACTGAACACCATTTTAACCTCAGCTTGTAGCAGATGTGACATTCAGATGAACGTCCCATCGTTTACTACTGTCAGCCTCTCAGGGGAGGAGCTCTCTCCCTTTAGGAGACTACAGAGGACCCTCAGAGATGAGCAAGTCTGGACTTTGGTTGGAATGTACAGAATACAAACCAGTTTTATTTTTTTTGTTGCAATAAAAGGAAGATAAACGGTTACAAAAAGGAATAATGTAAAAGTGGAAATTCCCAATAAGACCTTCAAAATGATCAGGTGAATCAAGAGTTCACTTATTTACTTCTCCTTAACATTCAGTCAACAAAGAAGTACATGTGATTACATATTGATACATGAAAGAAAAACACATTGAGGCTGTCATCATTCAATTGACACTAAATAATATGAGATAATATGTGAAGAAAATATATATGACACCAAAACACTCTTAGCTCAATAAAAAGAAAGAAATGAACTAATCAAAGAGAATGCAACTTAAATGAGGATACATCTTGTGAATAAAAAGAAAATTACACTTTAAGATCACACTTCCTATTTGGCTGTAGGTTTCAAGATCCATGTTTCATATTCGTGAGATAGAATATCCAATAAAACCCAATATCAGAGGTTTCCAGATGTCTAAAGCACAGAATGTTGCTGTTACGCTTTAGGGTCTCGCTTCTCGCTCCTTTAGGAAGTAGAGGTGTTAGAGAGCATCAAAGTTCAGCTGCAGTACAAAGCAGTACCACAGTGTCACTCTGTTTCAAAAACATGGATCAGACGTGTGTACAATGAAAAATCGGAAGTAAAGGTAAGTGTATAGTGTACGGTGAATAAAGAAAAAATAAATTGCTTGCTCGGAATAAGCTACTAAAGTTTGAATTACATATGATTTAAATGTGATCATCTCAATAGTTAAAGATGTCATGTTATTTAAAGGGAGGTGTGACTTTTTCTCTCCCGTCTTTAAGAGTAACGTCTGATTATTGGTTTCGATTCTGTTTCATCTCTGGCTGTATTATCATGTGCTTTTGATACGAATTGTGTTATTTCATGAAACTGTCTGCTACCCTCTTTGCTGCTGCGCTTGGTGTTTCCGCTCCCTCAGCTGCTCCGTGTGCTCTTAAACATCCTTCCATCGCTCCTCTTACAGCAGCACCGACTGCCCTTTCCACTGTGACTTCGGACATTCCAGCTCTTCCTCCTGTTTGTGGTAAAGCTGTGAGAACGTCCCTCATCATCTCCGCGAGACCAAAAAGAGCTCCCAATAATGCACCTACTGTGATACCTGTCAGTTTGATCAAAAGCCAATCAGATACGCTGTCTCTAGCCTTCTCTCTGATCTGTACATCTGACATGTTTCCTGGTGACTGTCTAATGAGTTGCATCTCCTGATTTATTCTTTCCTCCACTGCTTGCAGCATCTCATTGGTGTAGCATCTTCCTTCATTTGCCTCAACCATCTTATCTATTGTCTTGAGGAGCTCCTCCACTTGGAACTGGTTGCTCCTGTATTCATCCTGCTGGTTTTTCTTCCAGTATTTATTATCAATGACGTGGCAGCGGCCTCCACACTTCTTCACCAGATCCCTCAGAGGCTTATTATCATGGACAAAGTCCTCAATGGTGTGTCCTTCAGGGAGCTGGTCACCATGGGTAAAGAGAACTGTTGCATACTTGAAAACTTCTTCAGAAAAGCACTGGATTATTTTAGTGATGACAGCCTGCTCCTGCTCTGTGTATCTCTCCACTTTAAGCACAATGAGAAAGGCATGAGGCCCAGGAGCAAACTCTGTGATGCACCTCACTATTTCAGACTTCAGCTCCTCCTCAGATCGATGTGTGTCGAAGAAACCAGGAGTGTCAACCAAAGTGATGGTTCTTTCATTGACAGATTTAGTTTCTGCTTGACATTTACTTGTGTCAGAGTTGACAGTGTGTCTGATATTGAACAGTTCCTCTCCAAATATAGTGTTAGCCAGGCTGCTTTTCCCAACTCCAGTTTTTCCCAGGATGACCATTCTCCTGTTTGACACTGAAAGAGAATAAAGTTCATCAATAATACTGAACATTTGTCTTTTGGCAGAAGAAACCAAACCTTGTTGGTTAGAAGTCCGTTGGTACTTATTAAATAGCTGCATCAGCATAATGAGAGAATGAAGAATAGTGTCAACACTTTAAAAAAGGCCAACGAGCATCAAGAACATTTTATATACATAAAGTCTTCTAAAAGTACAAATCACTGTTCACAATATAAATTAATCTATCGTGGTGAAGAACACAGAGGATCATTTTGTAAACAGGTCTAAAAAGAGATGATCAGGGCCCCGTTCCTCCTACGTGGTTCAACTAAGTCAATCAAATGTCCTATTATCCAGCTTAAATCACCCCGATGATTGACGTCAGGCTAACTCGGTTTCTCAAAGGCTGATCAAACAGTCTCGTTAATTCAAACCAGATGTCAGTCATCAGGATAATTGCGCGTGCCCGTCTGCTTCAAAAGGGGAAAGAGTCGATTACTGAATCCATGATCTTCTAACGCTACAATGGCAAATAAACTCAAAGGACAAGACACGTTTTTCTCCACTGACGAGTAGGAGATGATCATGAACGCATATGAGGAAGTCAAGACCATAATCATGGCAAAGTCTAAAGCTGCGTTCACACTAAACGCTTTTGCAACGCTTTTGCTGTGAACGCAGCATAACACCACCACCGCTGTCGACATAAGCATGGAAAAATATCAGACAAGTTAAATGCGTTGTGTTGGGAAAATTTATCGGCTAATTTTAAGTGCGTCATCACCCAAATCAATCAGATTTATATTTATTTAAATGTGCCTGCTTGCAGTAGGTTTTCAGAATAAGTAGATAAAAACAAGCTCAAAGAGTATCTAATTGATACGAATTAATAGATAGTTATGAGGATATACGTATGTACTGTATGCGCGTATGTATCATGTACTATATATGTGTATATACATGTATGTGTAGATTACCATATAACTAGGAGTTTGAATATGTGTATGGGAGGATCAGTATGTATGTATTATTCATAATCAGAAATTCAATCAATTGAAGCAGTGAAAATAAATTGTGTGTGATTCTCTGTATTCTTATCACGATCACCTTAATCATGTTCTACAATAATGATATGTATGGTGTACTAATAACACTGTCATATAATTATGAATGCTTTAACACATCCATAAGTTTCTTAAGCGCTAAATAAACATAAGAACTGCGCGGCATGCAGCGGGTGAGTCTCTGTCTGAGAGACGGGCGATCGGCTGCCCGTCTCTCCCTATAAAACTAATATAACTAATATCGCTCCTTCATCAATGAGGAAGGGAGCTGCCTTTATTGTCTGGTGGGAGTGGCCAGTTTATCCAGTGAATTTCAGTAAACCTGCCGGTTTAAATTTAAACCGGCAGGTTTAAATTGTTGGCTGTGTTGCTATGGTGATTTATCTAAACTTGCTTCGAGGAACCGAAAAGCCAGACCTACGTCATCTTATCCTGAAAATTAGCCCGCTAACTCAGTAAGCCAGGAACGGGGCCCTGGTGTTCTTGGCCCTGATCCAAATCTGAGTCGTTTTATATATCTGGAACAGAGTCTGATCTGATACTAACATTTACCTACATTTTAAATACATGTGTTTGTGAAACGTTGAAATTAATTGCTTCAGCTCACAAGATTTGGCGCTCCTCAGTTTTCACCTATAGCCACTTGATCCAAACACTGGAGGTCCTGATTCAAAACTATTACTTTGATCATCTTAAATTATTGATATGATATTAAATTAAGTTTAACTGGAATAATGCGGCTCATGAAAACAATATTAACAATATTTGTCAGAGTACAGTCACCTTTTTAAAGAGAGCACACAACCCTGACAATGGTCAAGTTTATGACCTCCCTCCATCAGCGTTTTTTATTTTAACGAGTGAATACATCTAATATATTTGATATGTAATAATAATAATAATATTCAGCATTACTATTTTTACAGCTTTTTGTTAGACATCTCATATTTTAGTGTTGTCACACTGTATTTGGCTTCTAAATATTTAAACACACACTATTTAGCTTTCTGCTGCTTGAGGTCTCTCACAATAACAACAGGTGGAGTTTGGTGACGTCATGAAGAAGCAGGGGATCATGGGAGTTGTTGTATTCAACACCATTGTAGTCAACTTCTCCGGTTGTGTTAAACAGCAACTATTTTACTTTGTGATCATTCACTAAAGTTTCACTTCTGCAACAAATATTTTTCTTTCAAGATGGTGCTTTTTGTAAAATAATGTTTTAACACACACCACATATTCACCAAGTACTTCAGGAAAGCCATAATTAGTTTATAACTTTCCATAATGTGTCTTGTCATAAAGTAATGTAGAGTGCATAATGAATCAATAATAATAACTGGAAGAAGTAACTTTAACTTACTGTCCATGTTTTTAGAAGAGAAATCAGTAAAGAGTAAAAGTTTCCAACCAGACGACGTGTCTCTTTTCTCCTGGTCCTCTGCTTTAAGTTTCACTTTCACTTACAGAGCGAGTGTGTATTTCTGTTGGGGGAGGGTAGTTTACTTGACTTGTAAAAACTTTATTTGCTCAAATAACATTTTCCACACATTTCATTTTATTCGTTGCTCAAATTTGTCGTGGACTTTAGAATCTACAAAGAACCAGAACTAGTATTGAACAAAATTAAGTTGTACATGATTATGAAACATAAATGTTTCGCTCTGTAACAGTGAACAGTGAACAATGTTTCAACAGGAGACAGAAATACAAACAACAGTGGAAATTAGTTTAATTTAAACATGTTCTAAAGATCTAATCGATGAAAGATATTGCAATATTTTCCTATGTATGTCTACAGTTGACAAAACATATACTAAACAACACATCAGACATTTTGTAGTGCAAAATAAGAAAAGATATAACTGTTTTTCATGTTATTTACAGGTAGGTGTAATGGAAATTAATTAACCTTAGCAATCTCCTAGAAAACAAATGTGATGTGAAACACTTAAATGTCTTTAAGCAATTATTAAACAGAAACTTGGAATAATTCAATTGAATGGGCAGAGCTCGTCACCACAGATGGTTCGAAGATCCGGCCCCCGAAAAATCGTTCAACATGAGTTTTATACATCAACAATTATTATTGAACTGTTTGCCCTCCACCCCCCACACACACACATTTTGTGTTTGTGTCATACAAGTCAGTTGATACGTTTTTGTAAGTATAGCTCGCTATCTAGTTTCTTTAAAACACTTTACGTTCTTATTCAAAAGGTGTTGTGTGGTACATGCCCCATGAGCTGGTGTGATGAATTAATAATCATCATCTTCAGACATTACTAACAATAATAATCATAACAAGTCCAGTACGGAAATAAATAGGAATCCTTCATCATTAGAGTGCAGAAATCGGTGCATGAGCCAGGGATCAAATTGCATTCGTAGTTTGAATGCTTACTCTTTTTTTAATGAGCACTAACACAAAGTACACAGAGGAGGATTTGAAAACGTTAAAAAGTGAAATACAATACATTTGATTATATTTATTTCCTTTGTTATGTTTCATTTAGTGCATTATAATTACATTCAATATATTTACATGCAAGGACAATTATTTAGCTTCATGTTGTTATGTATACATTCAAATAAATAACAATCTGTTGTCTGTCTCAATTGCTGTGTGATTGTTTTTAATAATAATAATAATAATGCATTACATTTTTCACGCACTTTTCTTTCAAAAGAATCTCAGAGTGCCAGGCTGAGGCTGATAGGAATACCATTTGTTTTGCAAGTATTCGTTTCATAAACCTAAGTATTGAACACATCATTTTTCTGGCCTGATAATGGCTATAGTTACGGGCTCACCTTAGTGATCACAATTCCTGTATAATTATCATTTACTGTGAGCCTGGCCCAATTATCTCATAATATCTAAAACCTTGTGACGGGTCAGGTAAAACGGATGAGTCAGCAAGAGAGGTTTTGTTTGAACTGAAATATCCATTTAATTATTTTAAAGTATTTTCAAAGAATCAAGTACAGGATGCTGCCAAGTGTTGACACTGATACAATGCTGAAATGTAAAAGGCGTGCTTAGCTGAAACCACCCTGACTTGGCAGGTCAGCTGTTCAGGGCGGTTACTGTGGTTGGGAAGATTGAAGACAATGTTGTTGTTTTATAGTGTTTTTACTGGCAGCAGTCATATTCAGCTGGAGAGTATTATACAGGCTGTATACCAGACTCACATTATTGTACCCAGTGTACAAGAAACTACGGTGAACAGGTAAATGCAGCTCCATGACGTGGGTCACTCACAAACACGGCTCCATTCACTGCCATCAATTATGATTAAAAACTCAGTGTTGCATGACTACATTTTACATAAATACTGTATAGTGAAACATAATATCCTGTAGCATTAGGCGTCTCGTTAAAGGCATCAAGAATATCATACGTAATAAATGGAATAAGTAGTCAAAGTAGTGTCAAAGAGGGAGGACGGCAGCTCCACCTTCTCATACCTTTTCAGGGTGGAGTGTTTGTGTGAGTCGGAACAAACTGAAAGGTCATTTATATTTATTTGGCAGCATCCATACTAAGTAAGTCAAAGTCAAAGTTTATTCTGGTCTTTAAAACATAGAAATTACAGTTATTTGCTGTTTTGGGGAATCAAATTCAGATTAAAATCTGCTTCAGAATGAACATTAACATTGCAAGTGTCTCCTTGGTCTGACAAAAGGTAATATGACACAAACAGTTTCCCTCCTTTGATTTGTAGATCTGTGGCACAGCGGAAGAGAGGAATATAGGCTAGCTTTGCAATTATTTGTTGGTTTTGGTCTTAATGGAATGTATTGACAGTAAGAAAGTACAAGTATAGTCAGCCTTAAACTTTAACAGCATAGGGGGACGGTTACATGAAAAAAGAAGCTGGAAAGACATGAGATCGATCAGGTATTTTATTGTTACATAATACATTTGTGACAAATTGACGCATACTAACACAAATGGCAATCATAATACAATATAATCACCAATAAAGGGTACACTCATGATGTAATATTTAACTTCCATGAAGTTGGTGATCTCACAAGAGACAGATTAATTAGAAGAAGAAGAAAAAAGTGTTCTAATATGTAATCAATGTGTGATTAATACCTCAACTGCCTCTCTCATTGTACTGGCTGGTGGAGACCAGCTTGTTCTACCACAAGTTCAGCCAGTTCTTTAACATCTTCCCATATCTTGAATTGAGCAACACAGCTGAGACAGCTGCAAATAATCCAGCTATGACAGCGAACCTCAGAAAACAATTCCTCCATTTTGGAGCTGCCTGCTTCTTACAGACGATGCTTTTCGCCTGCTTCCTGATCTCCTCCTGTGACATGTCTCCTGATGATCGACTAATGACCTCTTCCTCTTTCTCAATCTGTTCCCTGACTTCTTTTAGCTTTTTGTCTGTGTAGAATCCTCCCTTGTTTTCTATCACTATCTGATCTATGGTGCTGAGCAGCTCTGCCACCTGGACCCGGTTATTTCTGTAGCCGTCTTGGCTGTTCTTCCAGTATTTATTATCAACGACGTGGCATCGGCCCCCGCACTTCTTCACCAGGTCACTCAGATCCCCACTTTCCTCGACATACTTCTCCAGTTTCATTCCCTCGGGGAGCTGGTCACCATGAGTGAAGACAATCACGGCATATTTCAGAGCTTTTTCAGAGAAGTAGTCACACATTTGTGCGATGACAGCCTTCTTGTGCTCTGTGAATTTCTCCATTTTAAGCACAATGAGAAAGGCATGGGGCCCAGGAGCGCACTCTATGATGCACCTCACCATCTCAAGCTTCATCATCTCCTCAGACCTGCTCGGGTCAAAGAAACCAGGAGTGTCAATCAAAGTGAGGCTTCTTCCATTGACATATTTTGTTTCGGCCGTAGTACAATGTGTTTCCGAGTCGCTCAAATTGTTTATTTTGAATTTGGCCTCATCAAATATGTTGTTGGCAAGGCTGCTCTTTCCAATTCCTGTTTTTCCCAGAAGGATAATCCTCCATGTCTTTGGCACTAGAAGAGAGAAGGGACAGTATCAGTAAATCAGTACATTTGTACCTGTAGCTCGGTTCATTTGGTCCATGGCAATGAAAGAATGTAGTATTTTAGTTCTGGTCCGGTTTCTGTTCACACTTTTCCCAAACAAACTAAGAGGAGAGAACATGAACTTTTACAGACTGAAAGGTAACTTGTTGATCAGGGAGCACACGGACACAAGCATGTTGTGTGTTTCTGTGAGATTACTGGCACACACTTTTTAACTGAGAACAGTTTTTGATTTGGTAATCTGGGAAAATACCCGTCTGGAGTTTGTTTTAACCGACCCAAACGGGTTAAGTACTAAAGAAACTAGCTAGCTTGCCCCTTGCTTGTGTTTTTCCCATTTCATCTATCATACTACAAGAATGAATACATGGTGTGAAATGACGCTGAGGTAGAGAAAAAAACACTATTAAAGGTGCAATATTTCACATACAGCTCTTATCATGGCTCACAGGTAGCAATGCTAACAGCGCTAACAGTGCAAACTACAACGAAAGTGCTGACACTTGACTGATATCTGTTCTTATCAGCTGTAACCAGCAAATGAGAGCAGGGCAGAGCGGGAGTGAGCTAACCAGAGGGACACGCACACATGCACTAACATGCACAAGCTTTCCTGCTACGTCAACAAATGAGGGAGAAGCTCTGATAAAAACACACAGAGGGAGAGCAATTTCTCTGGACATTACTACGCTATATCTTTAAAAAGCAAATATTTGTTGCCTGCTAAATTCATATTCAACTGTTAAATACAGCTTCTTAAAAAGTCACTTTAAAAATAAATACATTTCTAGGGACTGTTAGAGGTAAAGCTATCTGACAGGTGCACATTTTGAATATCTTAACTTAACTGTTCTGATAATTAACTTTTGGATTCTCTCATACCTTTTTTTTAATAACACAACAAAACTAAGAAATAATTGTACATGACATTATAACACAAATCCTGTTTAGATACATCTTGATTAACAAGGTTTAAAGTACCATCTATCAGATGGCTTATTTTATCAAAGTGAAATGTTCAATTAAAATATAATATAACTACTATTATACAATATTTCAACATAGTTGTATTAGAGAGTATTGAGAATGCCGCTGGCTGGGACACTTTTCCTGAGAACACAGTTTGTTGTTACGACAGGTCAGCTGCCATAAATCGGTTTTATGATTTCAGTTGAGTTATACTGGAGCATTTTTTCTGGATAAAATACACACACAAAAAAAAATAATATCAACTGACTGTAACGAAACCATGAATGTCTGCAAAAAATAAAACCTCTGTGGAGCAAAGAGGTTCAGTATGAACGTTCCAAGTGAATGCATCGGTTCACTTACAGTTTTACTGTTACTTTACAGTGCGCATTGTCCCTGCAAAATAAACAAATAAAATAAATAAAAATAAATAGATAGATAGTAGCTTATACAATTATAAATAACAATATAAACTATTAGAGTAATTCAATTTGAAGTTGAAAGTATTTAGAGATATTATAGATTTATATTGCACAATACTGTATACACATTATATATTGTATTTGTATTCATCAGCCTATATATTATGATATTAGTATCCCTATTATTATTATTTAATTGTATTATATTATACTGCTATTTATACTAAACATATTATTCATCATTATTTATTTAAACTACTACTACATTTACATGTATATACATCTACTCCTGCATTTCACTTTATAATAATTATACTTATATGCCATACTATTTATAATGTACTAGCCTGTATTTCTTTTATTTCTTTTAACCATCATGTTGTACTGTTATACCACCACTATGTTACTTTACTTAGACTGGCACCTTGTGGCCCCTACTGGCACCTACATCTAAAACAGAGGAGGAGTGAAGATATTTTCAGGCTGGGATTTGGGGATTTAATATTTTAACATTTAAGCATAACCACTTAACTCCGTCTGCTGATGCTAATATCCTACAAAAAACACACAAATGAAGTGACTTTTTTCAGACTTGAATTTAATACGTTTTAAATATTAATATACATTATTACAGCTGAGAGTGTATTTTGTTCCTTTGTGTTGCAAAACTTGCAAAAATCATTATTAAATCAAATGAATGAGAAACAAAAAAGTACAACGTGGTTGATCTCAGGTGGCTCAAGAGACTCAACTTAAATCATAAAACCGAATTTATTGATTAGTCTTGCCAAATTCTATAAGTGTAAGTTTATAAACCAAATATCTATTTTTTACAGGGAATTTTAACTGTATTTAAATGCTGTAACAACAAAAATGCCATAAGGACATTGCCTCTGATATATGTTTGTAATTATACAATCACTGTCCCCTTTTTCTCTTTATTTCTGTTTATCTATTTTTATTAGTATGCTTTTATTTCTGTCTTTATCTCTGCCTTTGCCCCCCTGATATATTAGTTTGAAATGTAGGTATTTTTTCTGTTTCTTATTGAGGATTTGTGACATTGTACATGCGCAATAAAAAAATTAATGAATCATAAAACCGATTTACGGCAGCTGACCTGTCGTAACAACGATGAGTGTTCTCAGGAACTGTGGCCGCGCCCGTTCAGCTCGGCGGCTTCTCAAAGGGTGCGGAACGAGTCCTTTTTTAATTTATTTTTATTATAATAATACATTGTATTTGTGTAGCGCTTTAAAAGCTTAACGAGTCCTTGTTTGTTGTTATCCTGACTGACTGACGATTTCCACAGGATCGCTGCCGTCAGTAATCTCGCTGGTTGTCTCGCGAGACGTCTCCCTATCTAGTTCTCTCGCCGTGACTCGCCTCTTGCTACGTTTATTTCTATCTGTCTGCTTATTCCTCAGCTTCAGGCTGATGAAACGATCACAACACATTAAACTGTTTTTTATTACCAGACGTTAGACAGGAATCAACATACTGCTATAAAAGTAAAAGCAACGGTGCACCACGAATGTTACATAATGAACATACGTCATAATATATATATAATACAGTAATGTACAGTGAGCAACGTTAACAAATAATAACAATTGGAAGAAGTAACTTTAACTTACTGTCCATGTTTTTAGAGGAGAAATCAGTCAAATGTTCCGACCAGACGACGTCCTCCGTGTCTCTTTTCTCCTGTGGTCCGACGTTAAGTTTCACTTTCACTTACTGTCAGGGCGTGTGTGTGTGTGTGTGTGTGTGTGTGTGTGTGTGTGTGTGTGTGTGTGTGTGTGTGTGTGTGTGTGTGTGTGTGTGTGTGTGTGTAATGGGGGAGGGTAGTTTACTTTATTTAAAAACTTTATTTGCTCAAATAACATTTTCCCCGTTTTTCAATGTATTTGTTTATTATATTTGTCTTGGTGATACATTATAATCCACAAATTTGCACAACTATTGATGAACAAAAGGATGTTGTACATAGATTATGAAACATTTCATGTTTTGCTCTGTAACAGAAAACACTGAACAATGTTTCAACAGGAGACAGAAATACAAACAATAGTGTAAATTAATATTTTATCTGTGATTGCTCTTAAAAATGTTTGATATTTATCTTTTATCTGTGGTTAGCTGGTGAAACAGGATTAAGTGACTAACTTTGAAACTCAAACTGAAAAGGTGTGCAGCCTTGCTGTGTGACCGATCCCCTCTCCCAGTGTAGGTAAGGCACTGGGAGACGGCTTGTTCAGCGACCTCTGACCTCGGTAACGAACGTACCCCAAAATCTAAACACAACATCGTCTTAGCCTGCTCAGGGGGGCGATAATTGCACATTTTACTGTGAATTTAAGTTATTACTAATCATTAACATTTTCACATTTCCTCTTTTATTTTGGCACACATCATATTACAACGTGTTGTCATTAGTTTCCCACTGGGACTAGCGTGTTGTGTCATGAGGCCCTCTGCTGGGCCCCTGCAGACTTGAGTGGTGCGCCCCGCAAACTGTTCTCAGTCTCCGTGGTAGTTGATCTGTAACAAGCAGTGGCGGCTGGTGGCAAATTTTTAACATAATAAGGACATCTTATTAATACAATTCAGTATATTATAATATATATATCATGTTGCATACCCATCCGAAAGATAGGTCGCGAGCCGCCTTCAAAATAAAAGCATCTCATCTTAACGCAGGTAAAACACATATCAAAAACAACAACATTGACTGACAAACAGTTTCTAAAGCCAGAACACAAGTTACTTACATATCATATAATAACCGACAGCGTGCCTTCCAACAGCTCGTTTTGTGCCGTCTTTGCCGTGCCTTTAAAAACGCTGGCTGTCTTGCTCCTCCAGCACTCAGGATTCAGTCTCGTCACGCAAGGCCAACTTAAAAGCCCCACAAAACTTCACACAATCAATTATTTTGGATACAATTTCCATGTTTTGATCCACCTCATTGTGTTTCTTCGCCACAGTACTGTCTGTGTCCGATGTTGACTTAGCTTGATATGCTAGTTTAGTAGCTCGACGGAGTT
Organism: Myoxocephalus aenaeus; assembly: GCA_038501785.1. NCBI lineage: Eukaryota > Metazoa > Chordata > Actinopteri > Perciformes > Cottidae > Myoxocephalus > Myoxocephalus aenaeus. Next base: position 1,169,614 of record JBAMJR010000111.1, read on the forward strand.
ATCCGTGTGTCCTGGTGTTTTCATATTTTGTCCGACAAGTGCTCATGTCCCTTACTCCCATATCTGTCCATGTTGGATCGGTCAACGTTGATTTAAAAAGCAAGCATGGAAAGTAAATGATGGCGTTAGCACGACTGCATCCAGCAGCTAGTCCCTCCCCTCTGGCAGGAGGCTGAGGTCCACCAGGACCAAGACCTCACGCCACACAAACAGTTTCTTCCCGTCGGCAGTCGGGCTCATCAACAGGGCCCGGGTCCCCCACTGACTGACTGTCACCCCCAGTTATTTTAATTTTAATTTTTTACTTTTAATTTGTATTCTTATTTTCATTTTTATTTTTTCTCTTTCTTTCTCTTTACCGTTCACTCCTCTGCACACCTCATATTTAAACACTCATGCCACTAACATACACTTTAACTTAAACACACATGTCACTTTAACGTACACTCACATTAACGTATCTGTTGTCTGAGCACTTTCTTGTCTTACACTTATTTAATACCCACTGCACTGTTGTTATCGTTATCGTTGATTGTTGATTGTTGTTTGTCTCGTCTAACGTCCCATGTCCATGTCCAATGTATGCACCTTCCGCCTCGTAAAATTCCTCGTTTGTGAAAACATTCCTGGCTAATAAACAGTTTCTGATTCTGATTCTGATTAGCCAAACCTTCCTGTTGTAAATTAGCCGTCTCTACAGAAGACGTGTCGGGGGCAGCTGAGAGGTGCACTAGCGGAGAGGACAAGCAGGAAAGCATACATTTTGCGCAGATATCCTATTTTACAAACATTAATGGGTATATATATATATATATTCGGTGGCCCAAGGTGGGTGTGGCCAGGCCCCATGGCCCTCTATTGGCCGGCCGCCACTGGTAACAAGCTCCTTTGTAATGCACAACGTCATCATGCATGATAAACATGCTCTCTCCCCGTTAGGAGTCTACGAAGGACCGTCAGAGATGAGCACTTTGTTTGGAATGTACAGAATACAAACCAGTTTTATTAGATTTTTGCAATAAATGGTTACAAAAATAAACAATGTAAAAAATGAAGTAAAAGAAAAGACTAAATGTCAAAAATTTGAATTCCCAATATGACATTAAAAATGATCAGTTAAACCCAGAGTTCACTTATTTACTTTTCCTTACCATTTAGTCAACAAAGAAGCACATGTGATTACATATTGATTCATGAAAGAAAAACACATTGAGGCTGTCATCATCAAATTGACAGTACATAATATGAGATTATATGTGAAGAAGAGAATGCAACTTAAATAAGTGTGAATAAAAAGTAAATTACACTTGAATATTACACTTCCTATATGGCTGTAGGTTTCAAGATCCATGTTTCATATTCGTCAGATAGACGTGAATAAAACCCAATATGCTCAGAGGTTTCCAGATGTCTAAAGCACAGAATGTTGCTGTTACGCTTTCGGGTCTCGCTTCTCGCTCCTTTAGGAAGTAGAGGTGTTAGAGAGCATCAAAGTTCAGCTGCAGTACAAAGCAGTGTCACTCTGTTTAAAGAATGTGATTACTCTTCAATTTAATAACTCAATTAGAAGTAAGGTCATTACAGGTTTAATTTCAAATTTGGCTAAAGAAAACCCTGCCTATGAAGCTGCGACAACTACTTGAGCAACACAAAACCAAAAAGAGCTGCGATCAAAGCAACTAAAGGAAAACCAACCCATTTCAACGAAAACCAATCAAATGCTCTGTCTTTGGCCACCTCTCTGATCTGTACCTCTGACATGTTTCCTGGTGACTGTCTAATAAGTTGCATCTCCTGTTGTATTCTTCCCTCCACTTCTTGCAGCATCTCATTGGTGTAGCATCTTCCTTTGTTTGCCTCAACCATCTTATCTATTGTCTTGAGGAGCTCCTCCACTTGGAACTGGTTGCTCCTGTATTCTTCCTGCTGGTTGTTCTTCCAGTATTTATTATCAATGACGTGGCAGCGGCCTCCACACTTCTTCACCAGATCCCTCAGAAGCTTATTATCACGGACAAAGTCCTCAATGGTCTGTCCTTCAGGGAGCTGGTCACCATGAGTAAAGAGAACTGTCGCATACTTGAACACTTCTTCAGAAAAGTACTGGATTATTTTAGTGATGACAGCCTGCTCCTGCTCTGTGTATCTCTCCACTTTAAGCAGAATGATAAAGGCATGAGGCCCAGGAGCAAACTCAATGATGCATCTCACTATTTCAGACTTCAGCTCCTCCTCAGATCGATGTGTGTCGAAGAAACCAGGAGTGTCGATCAAAGTGATGTTTCTTCCATTGATAGATTTAGTTTCTGCTTGACATTTGATTGTGTCAGAGTTGACAGTGTGGCCGATCTTGAACGGTTTCTCTCCAAATATGGTGTTAGCCACGCTGCTTTTCCCCGCTCCAGTTTTTCCCAGGATGACAATTCTCCTGTTTGACACTGAAAGAGAATAATGTCCATCAATAATACTGTACATTTGTCTTTTGGCAGAAGAAACAAAACCTTAATCAGAAGTCCGTTGGTACTTATTAAATAGCTGCATCCGCATAATAAGAGAATGAAGAATAGTGTCAACACTTTAAAAAAGGCCAACGAGCATCAAGAACATTTTATATAAATAAAGTCTTCTAAAAGTACAAATCACTGTTCACAATATAAGTTAATCTATCGTGGTGAAGAACACAGAGTATCATTTTGTAAACAGGTCTAAAAAGAGATGATCATGTGTTCTTGGCCCTGATCCAAATCTGAGTCCTTTTATGTATCTGGAACAGAGTCTGATCTGATATTAACATTTACCTTGATTTTAAATAAATGTGTTTGTGACACGTTGAAATAATAGCTTACTGTTCATAATAATATTTATATTTATTCTTATTTTATATATAATTCAGTATATATATAGTACAGCTTTTTTTTTACCGTTTACTATTTATATTACTTGTTTGGATTGTACTATGTCTCTGTGTGCACTTTACCCTGTTTGCTGATGATTCCTGCAAATTTCCCCACTGGGATCAATAAAGGAATATCTAATCTAATCTAATCTTTAGCTCACAAGATTTGGCGCGCCTCATTTTTCATCTATAGTTACTTGATCCAAACGCTGGAGGTCCTGATTCAAAACTATTACTTTGATCATCTTAAATTATTTTTATGATGTTTAACTGGAATAATGTGGCTCATGAAAACAACCTTAACAATATCTAAGAATTAAAAGCTGCAACCTAAATGTTGTGTAATAAAATACATATAACAACTCATATTTTAGTGTCGTCACACGGTTCTGTATTTGGCCTCTAATTCTTTAAACGTACAATTTATAGTTTTCTGCTGCTTGAGGTCTCTCACGAGACATTAGGCTCGTAAGAGATGAGTCAGTTCGTTCAATTAGTCTCATGTTTAATCTAAAAATAGTGTTGTTGTTTTTTTTTGTGCCTAACTGACACAGTTTTTTGTCAACGCCTCCTGCTGCTGCCGCTGCTCTCGTCTGGATTCCAGGAGAGAAGCAGCTTTTTCAAACGAGCCAATAGCAACAGGTGGAGTTTGGTGACGTCATAAAGCAGCGTGGGATCATGGGAGTTGTGGTCTTCACCACCATTGCAGTCAACTTCTCCCGGTCAGGATTCCTTCAGTGTTTATCGTTTATGACGCTCTCTCTCTTCCTTCCCTCTCTCTCTCTCTCCCTCTCTCTCTCTCTCTCTCTCTCTCTCTCTCTCTCTCTCTCTCTCTCTCTCTTTCTCTCTCTCTCTCTCTCTCCAGAAAGGAGGGGCAAAGTTTAAACGCTGTGTTAACAAACAGCAACTCTTTTACTTTGTGATCACTCACTAAAGTTTCACTTCTGCAAACAATCTTCTCTTTTCAAGATGCTGGTTTTTGTAAAAACGATGTTTTCAAACATTCTTCCACAACTTCACCATGTACTCCATGAAAGTCATAATTAGTTTATAACTTTCCATAATGAGTTATGTCATAAATTAATGTACAGTGACCAGCATTATTAAATAATAATAACTGGAAGAAGTAACTTTAACTTACTGTCCATGTTTTTAGAAGAGAAATCAGCGAAGAGGAAAAGTTTTCGACCAGACGACGTCCTCCGTGTCTCTTTTCTCCTGCGGCACTCTGCTTTTACTTAAGTTTCACTTTCACATACAGTGTGTGTGTGTGTGTGTGTGTGTGTGTGTGTGTGTGTGTGTGTGTGTGTGTGTGTGTGTGTGTGTGTGTGTGTGTGTGTGTGTGTGTGTGTGTGTGTGTGTTGTAGTGGAAATTTATCATAGTGTTCTAAAACATGTAACTATATTGCTGAACTCTGTAATCAACAACTTGTAATCTTGTACTCTAGGGGGCTGGACAGGCACGTCCTGGTATGCTTGTAGTTTTGTAGGTTCAATCTTGTGTATTATTTCCTAATTGCACAGCATCGTTCGAAAATTCTGTATGTAATCAGAGAGAAGTTGAACTGGTAATATTTAGGGTGATTGGCAGTTGTGTCCTAGTAGTTTTGTAAATTTACTCTGCCAAGAAAAAACTTTATTTGTTCAAATAACATTTTCCACAGGTTTCATACTAGTCGTTTATTATATTTGTCTATTGATGAAAAAAATGATGTTGTACATAGATTATAAAACATTGTATGTTTTGCTCTGTAACAGGAAACAGGGAACAATATTTCAACAGGAGGCAGAAATACAAACAACAGTGGAAACTAGTTTGATTGAAACATTTCTAAGATTGCTGTTAAAAATGTTTGATCTTTATCTCTTTATCTTTTATCTGTGGTTAGCTGGTGAAACAGGATTAAGTGACTAACTTTGAAACTCAAACTGAAAAGGTGTGCAGCCTTGCTGTGTGACCGATACCCTCTCCCAGTGTAGGTAAGGCACTGGGAGACGGCTTGTTCAGTGACCTCTGACCTCGGTAACGAACGTACCCAAAATCTACATACAACGCCGTCTCAGCCTGCCTAGGGGGGCATTCATTGCAAATATTAAGAAATTGCTAATCCATATCATTTTCATAGTATTTCCTCTTTTATTTTGGTACATTAGTTTCCCACTGGCACTATCGTGTTGTTGTGTGTCATGAGCGCCCTCTGCTGGGCCCCTGCAGACTTGAGCATGATAAACAAGTTTGAGATTCAAAATTAGTCACTTAATCTTGTTTTACCAACTAACAACAGACAATAGATAAAGACAAAGACATTTTTAATAGCAATCATAGATAAAATCTCAGAAATGTTTCAATGTTGTTTGTATTTCTGTCTCCTGTTGAAACATTGTTCACTGTTTCCTGTTACAGAGCGAAACACAACATGTTTCATAATCATATACGACATCATTGTGTTCGACAATAGTTGTGGTTCTTTGTGGATTATAATGTCAAACAATGTTAAACAATATTTGTAAAATGTGACATTCAGATGAACGTCCCATCGTTTACTAGTCAGCCTCTCAGGGGAGGAGCTCTCTCCCTTTAGGAGACTACAGAGGACCCTCAGAGATGAGCAAGTCTGGACTTTAGAATGTACAGAATACAAACCAGTTTTATTTTTGCAATAAAAGGAAGAAAACGGTTACAAAAATGAATAACGTAAAAATTGAAGTAAAAGAAAAGACAAAATGTCAAAAGTTTAATTTCCCAATAAGACCTTCACAATTATCAGGTGAACCAAGAGTTCAATTATTTACTTCTCCTTACCATTCAGTCAACTATGTGATTACATATTGATACATGAAAGAAAAACACATTGATGCTGTCATCATTAAATTGAGACTAAATGATATGAGATTATATGTCAGAATCAGAATCAGAATCAGCTTTAATGGCCATGTAAATTTGCACATACATGGAATTTGACTCCGGTTTCACTTGCTCTTCGTACTTTTTTCCACACACAATATACAAGATAAATATAAAAAATATAAAAAGGACATTAAAGACAGTAGTAAAACAAAAACAAAAGTGCAGATAATATATAGTGTAGAATATAGTGATATATGAGACAAAAACACTCTTAGCTCAATAAAAAGAAAGACATCAGAACTCATCAAAGAGAATGCAACACCTTTTGAAAACCAGATCAGCCCTTTCTAGAGGCCTTAGAGAGGTACAGGAGAAGTAGTTAGCAACATCAGATCCACTATTATACCTCAAACCAACCATCAAAGTCTGCAACAAAAAATATATTTTTTTTTAACTTATTTTCAGCATAAATATGATCAAAAGTCATAAGACTGAGCAAGATTCCCCAAAAAGTAGTCCTTGAGAGCTCCCTGAATAAAACAAAAAAGTATTGTTTGGTGCCTTAACATTAACCCACAGACTAATAGTGCAATTTTTTAGAAAGATTAAGACTTAAAGCATCAAAATCTACCACAATAAACACAATCCAGCAAGGCATGTTATGAAGCATAATGCAGTCCAAAAAACGGTGTTTCACCGAGCCATGCTTGGTATCCAACTGATCAGATGTGTCTGACACGATTTCAGAAGTGTTTAAAGACCAGGGAGAGCGTAGGATTTTGGAGTGCCCAAGAAAAAAAGAAGAAAAAAAAGCTCTTGTGTGTTTCTCAATTTTGAGATACTAATAGGAGTCTGCTAAGGATTTTGGATGTGTCTTTGACTGAAATCCGACGTTGTAAGGGATACATATCAAGGTTTTAGTAAATTGTTACAATGAATTTTATGGAAATATTTATACTTGACATTTTTTTTTTTTTATGTTTTAACACACATCCCTCATCTTACAAGGGTTAATGTGTTTTAGCAATGTAAATGAATTAAATCAACTTTGTGGTTGAGGAGATAAGCAAGGTTTAGTTTATAAAACATACTTGTTTCTTTCTGGAAAAAAGAGGCGAAATGGGATCAAATTAAATGAGGATAAATCATATGAATGAAACGTAAATTACACTTTAAGGTCACACTTCCTAACAGTGGCCGTTTAATAGAGGGTCACGGGGCTTGGCCCCACCCACCTTGAACCACCAAAAAAAAAAATATATATATATATATATATTTATAATATTATGAATTATAAAAAAATATAATAATACAAATTGTCAATATTTGTGTTTTTGAGCTATGGAATATACCCAATAATATTTGTAAAATAGGATATCTGCGCAAAATGCTTTCCTGCTTGTCCTCTCCGCCCGTGCACCTCTCAGCTGCCCCCGTGCACGTGTCTGCTGCGCCGTGCACGTGCTGGGGCCAGATCGAGCTACTAAGCTAGCATATCAAGCTAAGTCGCGTGACGAGACTGAATCCTGAGTGCTGGAGGAGCATGACAGCCAGCGTTCTTAAAGGCACATCAAAGACGGCACACAACGAGGTGTTGGACGGCATGCTGGCAGTTATTATATGTAAGTAACCCAATCTGTGTTCTGGCTTTGCAAACTGTTTGTCAATCAATGTTGTTGTTTTTGATATGTGTTTTACCTGCGTTAAGATGAGTTGCTTTTATTTTGAAGGCGGCTCGCAACCTATCATGTGACATATATAATATATATATTATAATATACTGAATTGTATTATAAGATGCCCTTATTATGTCAAAATGTTGGAATAAATGTTAAATATTTAAGTGCAAAGTAGTAATGCGTGATACCTTTTTTTGCATTGAATCATACGGGGATGTTTGCTGAAATTGATTAGATAGCCCTACCAACAAAAATTGCCACCAGCTGCCACTGCTTCATATTGGCTAGGTTTCAAGAGCCATGTTTCATATTTGTCAGATAGACGTGAATTAAACCCAATATGATCAGAGGTTTCCAGATGTCTAAAGCACAGAATGTTTGCTGTTACGCTTTCGGGTCTCGCTTCTCGCTCCTTTAGGAAGTAGAGGTGTTAGAGAGCATCAAAGTTCACCTGCAGTACAAAGCAGTGTCACTCTGTTTATCTACAATATGAAATCTGAAGTAAAGGTAAGTGTAAGTAGATATGTACGGTGAATAAAGAATAAAGAAATTGCTTGTGAAACCGGAATAAGCGAGTACAGTTTTAATTACATATGATTAAACGTGATCATCTCAATGGTTAAACATTCCATGTTATTTAAAGAGAGGTGTAACTTTTTAATGATAAATTATCTCACCCGTCTTAAAGAGTAACGTCTGATTATTGGTTTTGATTGATATCATGTGCTTTTGATACTAATTGTGTTATTTCATGGAAGCGTCTGCTACCCTCTTTACTCGGTCCTCAACTGCATCGTTTCCTATTAAAACTCCTTTCATCGCTCCTCCTACAACAGCACATAATGCCTTTTTCCCTGTGAATTCTGACCTTCCAGCTCCTTCGATCGCCATCACTACGAGACCCAAAAAAGCTCCCCACAATGCATCTGCTACCATATCTCTCAGTTTGCTAAAAAGCCAATCAAATACGCTGTGTCTAGCCTCCTCTCTGATCTGTATCTCTGACATGTTTCCTGGTGACTGTCTAATAAGTTGCATCTCCTGTTGTATTCTTTCCTCCACTGCTTGCAGCATCTCATTGGTGTAGCATCTTCCTTCGTTTGCCTCAACCATCTTATCTGTTGTCTTGAGGAGCTCCTCCACTTGGAACTGGTTGCTCCTGTATTCTTCCTGCTGGTTGTTCTTCCAGTATTTATTATCAACGACGTGGCAGCGGCCTCCACACTTCTTCACCAGATCCCTCAGAAGCTTATTATCGCGGACAAAGTCCTCAATGGTCTGTTCTTCGTCGAGCTGGTCACCATGAGTAAAGAGAACTGTCGCATACTGCAAAACCTCTTTAGAAAAGTACTGGATTATCTTAGTGATGACAGCCTGCTCCTGCTCTGTGTATCTCTCCACTTTAAGCACAATGAGAAAGGCATGAGGCCCAGGAGCGCACTCTATGATGCAACTCACTATTTCAGACTTCAGCTCCTCCTCAGATCGATCTGTGTCGAAGAAACCAGGAGTGTCGATCAAAGTGATGTTTCTTCCATTGATAGGTTTATTTACTGCTTGACATTCTTTTGTGTCAGAGTTGACGGTGTGGCCGACCTCGACCAGTTTCTCTCCAAATATGGTGTTAGCCACGCTGCTTTTCCCAACTCCAGTTTTTCCCAAGATGACAATTCTCCTGTTTGACACTGAAAGAGAATAATGTCCATCAATAATACAGAAAATGTGTCTTTTGGCAACACAAAAAGTGACTGTTAGTGCTTCTTGGCCCTGATCCAAACCTGAGTCATTGTATGTATCTGGAACAGAGTCTGATCTGATACTTACATTTACCGCAATGTAAAACAAATGTGTTTGTGACACGTTGAAATAATCGCTTTAGCTCACAAGATTCCGCACTCCTCAGCTGTTCACCTATAGATACTTGATCCAAACACTGGAGGTCCAAAACTATTACATTGATCAGCTTTAATTATGGTTATGATATTAAGTTAAGTTTAACTTTCAGGATGATTATCTCTTTGAAATGATGCAGCTGTAAGGTCCAACTCTAACCCAAATCATAACACAATATGTGAACATTCTCTCTGCAAAGCTTGACTTTGATAAAGTGAAGCAGAACAAAGTTAGAGGGTTGAGTGCAGAGAACATTCAGGCGAGGACTCACAAATTTGCATTGGGCCACATTTGCGCACATTTGAATTCGTTCATGTACCAAACCATATATTTCACTTGTATATTACTTATGGTGTTCAATACATCCAAATACAGCAGCTTTGGGGATTTTTTTTTTTCATAAAACAAGCTATGATTTACAGTTTTATCTAGCAATCCTAGATAATAGTGCAAAGAAATCGGCCGTAGAGCAAAGTTTTTTTTATTTTAAAGAGTGATTATATCTAATATATTGTATATATATAATAATATTATTCAGCATTACTGTTTTCCACCTTTTTGTAAGACATTTAACTCATATTTGTCATCACTGTTCTGTATTTGGCCTCCAATTCTTTAAACGTACAATATTTAGTGTTCTGCTTCTTGAGGTCTCTCACAATAACAGGTGGAGTTTGGTGACGTCATGAAGCAGCGTGGGATCATGGGAGTTGTGGTCTTCACCACCATTGCAGTCAACTTCTCCCGGTCAGGATTCCTTCAGTGTTCATCGTTAAGGAGGTTTTTACCGGGAGCCGAATTACACTCAGAGGTCTCCTCCTCTCAACAACAAACAGAGCCGCTCATTAACACCGGAAACACTCTGAATGAAGAAGTAGCTTTAACTTACTGTCCATGTTTTTAGAAGAGAGATCAGCGAAGAGTAAAAGTGTTCGACCAGACGACGTCCTCCGTGTCTCTTTTCTCCTGCGGTCCTGCGCTTTTATTTAAGTTTCACTTTCACTTACTGTAAGGGCGTGTGTGTGTGTGTGTGTGTGTGTGTGTATGTGTGTGCGTGTGCGTGTGTGTGTGTTGAATGAATGAATGAATGAATGAATATATACTTTATTAATCCCCGAGGGGAAATTTGGTGTCTGGGTAGCAGCAACTTACAACAAAAATAAATATATAAAAACAGCAGGATGAAAGATAAAAGATATATACAATAATACAATAATACAAATTAAAAAAAATAGAAATAGCTGGGATTGTGCAAAATATATACATGTGATTAATCAGAGGATCTGGCAAGCGGTGATTTATTATAAAGCCGTAATGCCGTTGGCAGGAATGTTCTCCTGTAGCGGTCCTTGTTGCAGCGGAGCGTGAGGAATCTCTTGGAGAAAGTGCTCCGCTGTCCCTGCAGTAGGTGGTGGAGAGGGTGGTCCGGGTTGTCCAATATGGACAAAAGTTTCTTCAGCGTCCTCCTCTCCACCACCTGTTCCAGAAACTCCTGCCTGCAGCCGATGATGGAGCCGGCCTTCTTAACTAGCTTGTTACGTTTGTTGGTGTCACCGGCTCCAATGCTGCTCCCCCCCAGCAGACGATGGAGAAGTACAGGGCGCTGGCCACAACCGACTGGTAGAACATCTCCAGCATCTCGCTGCACACATTGAAGGATCGAAGCTTCCTCAGGAAAAAGAGTCGACTCATCCCCTTCTTGTAGACAGCGTTGACGTTGGCCTTCCAGTTCAGTCGGCTGTCGATGGAAACACCCAGGTCCCTGTACTCCTCCACCATGTCCACGTCCTCTCCCAGAACACTCAGAGGTCTTCACCGCGTTCCACATTATTATGCAAATTACACTTTGCTCAGATTTTCCTAAATAGTAATGCACAGTCAGTCAGTATCATTTTCAAGTCATCAACTGTTAGAGTATAAGTCAAATTCTATTGAACAAACCTCCTAATGATAACAGTATTTTTTTCAAAAATAAAAAACTCAAAATGCAGTGTTCCAAATTATTATGCAGAATTTCAGAATTTCAGAGTTTCAAGATATTTTATAGGTTGTAAAGAACAAAAAATCATGTCATTTGTTGAATTTGCAGCATTAGGAGGTCATATTTACTGAAATCAAGAAAAGTTTGAATCAAAAACATCTTAACAGGTCAAGTTACATGTTAACATAGGACCCCTTCTTTGATATCAACTTCACAATTCTTGCATCCATTGAACTTGTGAGTTCTTTGATAGTTTCTGCTTTAATGTCTTTGCAGGATGCCATAATAGCCTCCCAGAGCACCTGCTTGGATGTGAACTGCCTTCCACCCACATAGATCTTTTGCTTGATGATGCTCCAAAGGTTCTCAATAGGGTTAAGGTCAGGGGAAGATGGGGGCCACACCATGAGTTTCTCTCCTTTTATGCCCATAGCAGCCAATGCCCCAGAGGTATTCTTTGCAGCATGACATGGTGCATTGTCATGCATGAATATGATTTTTCTACGGAAGGCACGGTTCTTCTTTTTGTACCACAGAAGAAAGTGGTCAGTCAGAAACTCTACATACTTTGCCGAGGTCATTTTCACACCGTCAGGGACCCTGAAGGGGCCTACCAGCTCTCTCCCCATGATTCCGGCCCAAAACATGACTCCGCCACCTCCTTGTTGACGTCTCAGCCTTGTTGGGACATGGTGGCCATTCACCAACCATCCACTACTCCATCCATCAGGACCATCAAGGGTTGCACGGCACTCATCCGTAAACAAAACAGTTTGAAAGTTAGTCTTCATGTAGTCCTGAGCCCACTGCAACCTTTTTTGCTTATGAGCTTGGTTTAGGGGTGGCCGGATAACAGGTTTAAGGACACTTGCAAACCTCTTGAGCATCCTACATCTTGAAGTTCGCGAGACTCCAGAGGCACCAGTGGCTTCAAACACCTGTTTGCTGCTATTCAATGGCATTTTAGTGGCTGCTCTCTTAACCCTACGCATTTGTTTGGCAGAAATCTTCCCTATTTTGCCTTTGTCTGAACGAACCCGCTTGTGCTGTGAATCGGTGACAAATTTCTTCACCGTCTGATGATCACGCGCAATTCTTTTGGAAATATCCAATGTTGTGATACCTTGACCAAGGTATTGCACTATTTGCCGCTTTTCAGCAGCAGAGAGATCCTTTTTCTTCCCCATTTTGCCTGAAACATGTAGCTTGCTTAATAATGTGGAACATCCTTCTTAAGTAGTTTTCCTTTGATTGGGCTCACCTGGCAAACTAATTATTATTATTACTATTTGGATGATTGAAATCATCCAAATAGCCCTGAGACACAATACCATCCATGAGTTTCATTGAAAAACCAAAAAATGAATGTTTATGACCCTTAAATACAATTTGCCTAATAATGTGGAACACGGTGTAGGAGCAGTCGCCTTCCTCCTGAAGTCCACCACCATCTCTCTGGTCTTGGTCACATTCAGAAGCAGGTGATTCTCACCGGCCCATTCCACAAAGTCACTCACCACTGCCCTGTACTCCTCCTCCCGTCCATCCCTAACACACCCGACCACCGCAGAGTCATCAGAGAACTTCTGCAAATGGCATGACTCCGTGTTGTACTGGAAGTCAGTGGTGTACAGGGTGAACAGGAAGGGAGACAGAACAGTTCCCTGTGGGGCTCCAACATCACTGACCACCGTTTCAGACAGCACACGGCCCAGTCTGACAAACTGTGGTCTGCCTGTGAGGTAGTCAGTGATCCAGGAGATGGTGGACGAGTCTACCCCCACCACCCGCAGCTTCTCACTCAGTAGCAGTGGTTGGATGGTGGGGGAGGGTAGTTTACCTGACTTTATTTGCTTAAAATAAAATTGTCCACAGGTTTCTTTATTTTCGTTTATTTTATTTGTCTCTTTTCTCCTGTGGACCTGTGCTTTTATTTAACTTGCACTTACTATAGTGTGTGTGTGTGTGTGTGTGTGTGTGTGTGTGTGTGTGTGTGTGTGTGTGTGTGTGTGTGTGTGCGCGCGCGCGCGCGCGTGCGCGTGTGTGTGTCTGCGTAGTTTACTTGACCTTGTAAAAACTTTATTTGATCAAATAACATTTTCCACAGGTTTCATTGTATTCGTTGTTCATATTTGTTGTGGTGATACATTATAATCCACAAAGAACCACAACTGTTGTTGAACAAAATGATGTTGTGCATAGATTATGAAACTATGATTATGATTATGATTTTATGTTTCGCTCTGTAACAGGAAACAGTGACAGGAAAAAAAATACAAAACCACAACAGGTTAACATGGATCATAGAATATAAACAGTATGGACCAGATGTCACGGGGTGGTTAAAGTTAGGACCCAGACGCCGAGGCAACGGTTCAAAAAGTAAATTCATTTAAACAAAAAGGCTTCAAAAACACACTATATATAAACATAAAGGTGGACAAGCTTACTCACGGGGAGGGACACGGACAGTCAAAAGGCGTCAAACAGGGTTTAAATACACCGGGGAGGGGCAGGTGATTGGACACAGCAGGGAACAAGAACATGGTGACCGTTCTTTCCCCTGTCCTCCCGTGAACTTACAGAGACTCAGTACACAGTTTCTAAACAGATCCCCTGCGCCACCTAAACCCCCCTCCCACTCAGTGTGGTTTCAGTGGACTCATTACAACAGTACGTGCGACTATTAACTCACGTGGATTAAACATTTCACGATACAGTGGCATATTTATGGATTTATATAAAAAGTCTCCTTCCACACCCCCAAAATCTACAGGCAAGACTGTCTCAGCCTGCTTAGGTTAATTACACATATTACTGTGAATTTCAGTTATTACTAATCCACAACATTTGCATATTATTTCCTCTTTTATTTTGGTACATATCATTTACAATGTGTTATCATTAGTTTCCCACTGGGACTAGCGTGTGGTGTCATGAGGCCCTCTGCTGGGCCCCTGCAGACTTGAGTGGTGCGCCCCGCAGACAAAACAAAACAAAAACAATATTAAACAACAACAAAACAATATTAAACAATATGTATCTCTTATTTAATACATATATTTATCTCAGGCTCTTTAACTCACTGTCTTACATATTTAAGTGGTTGTTGAGTCATGGACTCTCCATGACTTTGGAGGGTTTTGTTAAACTATATCACTGGTGGACCCTTTAATGGTGATGATTCTTTATTGTTATATTTTTGGTTCACTTGCATTGTTGCATTGTTATAATAACCTGATGTATCTTATTCCTCTGTGCCACATTGCTCTGTTGTTTTCCCAAAACTATGAAAATATGTTGCACTGGGTGACATGTTCCACATCGCTGACGATGGCCTCTGCAGTTCATTTTTTAGTCAATCCCTCACACATATGCTGCTGCTCATTATTTACTCCTTTTGGAGTAACGTTTGATAAATACTACAATACCAAAGTTGAAGTTTCAAGCTGTAAATGACTGAGCCTTGAAAATAAATTATACTATAAATATTGTAACTTGTTTTAAAAGATCTACATCTTCAGGGGAACAATTGTACTCGGTGCTGATTGGATCTGTTTTGCCACAAATGGGGTGAGGAAGTTGGAAAGTATTAAGATGCCGAACACATTGTTGGTTTGGGTCAGCCCTTTCTCAGAATACATGGTCACTTGCAATGTTGATGTACATTTTGAAGCAGCAATTTCTGAGGTTCCCCAAAATAGCAAATAACTGTAATTTCTATGTTTTAGAATAAACTTTGACTTGTTTCTGCATTCACAAGCAAGAGCTTAAGGCCACAGGTTAAACACAGAGGCCTTTTCATTTCAGTCTGTTTACTGAGTATGGATGCCGCCAATAAAAACAGATTAATAAATGACCTTTCAGTTTGTTCTGTCTCACACAAACACTCCACCCTGAAAAGGAATGAGAAGGAGCAGCTGCCGTCCTCCCTCTTTGACACGGAATTCATAAAGACTACGTATTCTATCACGTATGATATTCTTGATGCCTTTAACGAGACGCCTAATGCTACAGGATATTATGTTTCACTATACAGTATTAATGTAAAATGCACTCATGCAACACTGAGTTTTTAATCATATTTGATGGCAGTGAATGGAGCCGTGTTTGTGGGTGACCCACGTCATGGAGCTGCATTTACCTGTTCACCGTAGTTTCTTGTACACTGGGTACAATAATGTGAGTCTGTTATACAGCCTGTATAATACTCTCCAGCTGAATATGACTGATGCCAGTAAAAACACTATAAAACAACAACATTGTTTTCAAGCTGTATCTTCCCAACCACAGTAACCACCCTGAACAGCTGACCTGCCAAGTCAGGGTGGTTTCTGCTAAGCATCACAACCTGCTCATCAGGAAACTGTCATTTATGCATCCATGAGCTATGAACTATGAAGGAACATCAGTCAGAAACTGTAAATAACCTTTGTTTATCAGTCCCTTGTTGACCTGTTATCAGGTACTGTATGAGTGTGGAGGTTGGAATAAATAACAACTTAACTGTGGAATAAGCAGTTATGTAAAGCTATGTGACAGAAGTGCTGAGATTAATTCACGTTTAATTCATATGCAACATAGCTGGTCTTTTCCTTAATAGGTACATTTGTATAAAAATAGAAGTGTGATACGCTCATACCAAGAAACCAGTCAAACCGGTGGCGAAAGAAAAGACACACAGTCACAACAGAACCGAGTCATTTTTTAACCCTTCACTGATTTCTATTTATTGAAAGGATAAGCGGTAAAGTTATGCTTATTCTACACGCACAGAAGATTCTATATTTTCACAGGTTTGTGTAAAGAATTGTAATGTCAAAATTATCGATAATATATATATATTTTTAAATATGTTTAAATTAATCATCTCATAGAGTTGCCTTTTTACAAGCAAAAGGCTGATTAGGTGGACTAAGTGGAATATGTCCATGTAGATCTACAGCTGAACTACTTCTTGGATATTCGTGGAATATGTGATTATTGTTTTGATTGATGCATTTTTTATGTACGATTAGGCACCCGAGAAAACTGGATGTCAGCTATTTCACATCATTCAAAGAGAGGGAACGTGACGTCGTGGACTGGGAGGAGGCAACGTGGTAGAAAAGACAGGTAAAAGGTGTGTCAAGGTGAGAAAAAAACTACTTATACAGAAGTTACAGGAAATACATTCTCATTCAGTCTTGACTGTTACTTCACTTTTGACAACATGAACGGTGAGTTCATTTCTTTCACTGTCTTTTTAAACTATTTAATCATATTGCTCTACAGTGATCCATACAGTTATAATATATGTTTTAGATGCTTGTGGGCCTCTTTGTATGTCACCTATACATCTCATAATGATAATGCAGCTGTTTTATAAGTCAAGTTCCAACTGCTTTACCTTTTTATTGTGACTTTTGACCAATTAGAATGTTTATTGTAATTGAGCTGATGTGTATCTGATATGAAAACAACTAAAAGACAAATTTTCAGTATTATTGATGGACATTATTCTCTTTCAGTATCAAACAGAAGGAGAATTCTCATCCTGGGAAAAACTGGAGTTGGGAAGAGCAGCCTGGCTAACACCATATTTGGAGATGAACTGTTCAAGATCAGCTCGGACACAAGTACACGTCAAGCAGAAACTAAATCCATCAATGGAAGAAACATCACTTTGATCGACACTCCTGGTTTCTTTGACACAGATCGATCTGAGGAGGAGCAGAAGTCTGAAATAGTGAGGTGCATCACAGAGTTTGCTCCTGGGCCTCATGCCTTTCTCATTGTGCTTAAAGTGGAGAGATTCACAGAGCAGGAGCAGGCTGTCATCACTAAGATAAACCAATACTTTTCTGAAGAGGTGTTCAAGTATGCAACAGTTCTCTTTACTCATGGTGACCAGCTCCCTGAAGGACAGACCATTGAGGACTTTGTCCGTGATAATGAGCTTCTGAGTGATCTGGTAAAGAAGTGTGGAGGCCGCTGCCACGTCATTGATAATAAATACTGGAAGAACAACCAGCAGGATGAATACAGGAGCAACCAGTTCCAAGTGAAGGAGCTACTCAAGACAATAGATAAGATGGTTGAGGCAAACGAAGGAAGATGCTACACCAATGAGATGCTGGAAGCAGTGGAGGAAAGAATACAACAGAAGGAGCAACGTATTAGACAGTCACCAGGAAACATGTCAGAGATACAGATCAGAGAGGAGGCTAAAGACAGCGCATCTGAGTGGCTTCTGATCCGTTTGGCAGTTATCACAACAGGTGCATTGTTGGGAGCTCTTTTTAGTGTAGGAGGGACTGTCAGAGAAGTCTCAGCTTTAGATGCAGGGGTTGCTTTAGTCGGAAGTGCAGCAGGTGTAGCAGCAGCTGCAGAAACAGGTGCAGCAGCTGCAGAAACAGGTGCAGCAGCAGCAGAAACAGGTGCAGCAGCAGCAGTGTAGTGAGAGCAATTCCTGCAGGAACATCATTAATCGCTCTCACAGTGACATCATCTGCAGTGGGAGCGGTGGCAGGAGGTGTTGCAGGATATTATGCAGCTGAGGGAGCAGACACCCTATTGGAAGCAGCAGAGAGGGCGGCGAAACTCGTCATTGATGGAAGCAAAACTACTGTGGATGCAGTAAAACATTGTTTCAGTTAAACAATAGAGTTAAAACCTGAAATGAGCTATGACTCTTGAAGAGTACTGTTAAAAAGTCATATCTCCCAATGAATTGCGTGAAAATCTTGTTCTAAACAATATTTAACCAATGAGATTATTATGTTTATTCATAAGTAATATGTAAAATGTAAAATGTCTTAAAGTGTAATTTACTTTGTATTCATAAGATTTATCCTCATTTAAGTGTAATGCTCTTTGATGAGTTATGATTTCTCTTTTTTTATTGAGCTAAGAGTGTTTTGGTTTCATATATCACTATATTCTTCACATATTATCTCATATTATTTAGTGTAAATGTAATGATGACAGCCTAATGTGTTTATCTTTCTTCTATCAATAATCACATGTTCTGCTTTGTTGACTGAATGGTAAGGAGAATTAAATAAGTGAACTCTGGTTTTCTGACTCCTGATAATTGTGATTATAGGAAACAGGTGTGCAGATACTGCAAAAATCGTAAATGTGAGACATCCTGTTCAATAAAAGGCCAGACAGGAACCTTCGTAAGAGGGCTAACAAGAAAGTGTTAATAATATTGCCATAACTTGTTTGACTACATCAACAGCTTTATCACATAATTTGAGAATGATTAGTTGTCTGCACCAGGAGGTTGAAGATGCGCAAAGTCAAAAGATAAATAGGAGACAACAAGGAATCAAGGTTCTTCAGGCTTCTTTTGGGTCTTGGAGTCTTTTGAAGGATTATTGGGAATTTAAACTTTTATCATTTTTTTTTACATTATTTATTTTTGTATCTGTTTATCTTTCTTTTATTGCAACAAACAAACAAATAAAACTGGTTTGTATTCTGTACATTCCAACCAAAGTCCAGACTTGCTCATCTCTGAGGGTCCTCCGTAGATCAACTACCACGGAGACTGAGAACAGTCTGCGGGGCTCACCACTCAAGTCTGCAGGGGCCCAGCAGAGGGCCTCATGACACAACACGCTAGTCCCAGTGGGAAACATGTACCAAGATAAGAGAGGAAATAATATGAAAATGTTAATGATTAGTAATAACTTAAATTCACACTGTAACAAGATAACTGTATATTTTACAGTAACTTGCTGGCAGCAATTAGCAAGTAAGTAGCTGTAAGTAATCACAGTACCTGTTTGTAGTCATTTTTACAGTAATAATCACAGTACCGTCATTGTTATTACAGTAGTTATCAAAATACTGTACTTCACATCACAGTAACCGTGTACAGTATACAGCAAATCCTAGACTACTTTTTAAATCCTAATTTTACTATAAATGAATAACAGTAAAATAATTACATACTGTAAAATTAAGATGCAGTTCTAAGTTTTACATTTAGTTTTTAGTTTGTAAAAAAAACATTTTTGTATGGTATTTTTGAACATACAATATTTTAAATGTTCCTCTTTCTTCAAGTTACTATGACAATTTAAACTTTATTTAACATAATAACATACTTTGACAGTAAAATGTAAAATTGAAGCACTGGAAGCAATACAATATTCAGGTCAAGGGGGAAATATATAAAAACTATTTGAACTGAAAAAAGATTTCAAACAATAAAATGTCCATGACTGACTTTATTGTTACTGTATTGAACTGGAATCCTCTCCCTGGGCGGTCGTCTTCTCCATGAACTGGAGTCTTCTTCCTGGGCAGGAGTCCTCTTCCCTGTAGTGGAAGGACAGAGAGACATTGGTTACTGATTCCCATTAGAAATACCACAATATGTTTCTACTACTGACGATGTCAGCCTATGTGGTGTTTTGTCTGGTACTGGGATCTTACCAACATGATGAGCCTTGAGGCTCAGTAGGGACACCTGGGCCTCAACATCAGCCTGGTGGAGGTTTCCTGCAACACAAAATAAACAGACAATAGTACCGTATTCATTAGGAGAGACATGAAAGAAACCCTTACTTTGATGTTCCAGGTGTATTTAGGGGGAAAGTGAGAAGATAAGCATTGTTTAGTCTGGAAGGTTTGGTTCACGTGGGGGGATTGACACATGAAGCAGAATAGAGATTGTTCCCATAACAAACACCTGCTTTTTTGGGGCTGCGAACAATTGTGTGTGTGTGTGTGTGTGCGTGCGTGCGTGTGTGAGAGAGAGAAGGGGGGGGGTTGGGGAATGTGATCAGCAATTGTATATGTTCAAATGCCTAGTGTGGAGGGTATCATAAGGTCTTGAGGCAATCCGATGTAAAACACAATATTTATGATTGATTAAAGTTGTAAATCGGTCAGATTAGACCCGAACACGACAGCAGGGATAAACTAGCAGCAACGTATCCAACGTTATACCAGCTGTTGCAGTCTGCCCTGCCATGTAGCGTTAGCTTAGAAAACTCACGCCATGTTCTGCTGTGTAAAAGTCTGACCTGTTGTGCTGTCTGACCTGTTGTGGCGTTCTGGTTCACTCACAACGTTCTGGTTCACCTTCAGTGGTGCTCGGTAACGTTACTCGTGCCACGTTGTGCCGCACGGTAGCTAGCAAGAGAGAAAAGAGTCAAAACTTCTTCAAACGGAGCTAGCCTTAGCTAACTAGCGCACCAACACACACACACACACACACACACACACACACACACACACACATACACGGCGACGGCTTCACACATACACAATTCCAATTAATTTACAAGTTACACTAAACGCAAATGTATCAACTATATGAAGCCAAATTATTTATATCACAATTTAATGAGCAAATACTATATTTTGGTAATATTAGTAACACTAACATTAGCTTACTAGTGCAGGCAAGTGTGTCCCTACTTCCCTCTTAAAGTCACGTAGCGTTACACGGTAACTTTACTTGAGAAGACTGTGCTGTCTGTAATTAATGTACATTTGCAAAATGCCTGGCAAAAAGGAAATATGAAGGAATAATAATGAGCTTCGTTACCTTGCTGTTGCTGAAGTTGAAGTGAACTCTGGTCAGAAATGTTGTAGCTCTTGCTCCAAAATTGTGTAGAGAGAAGCATTGTCCATCGGCATACGACGTTATAGTCTACTGTCATCTCTTTGTAACACAACGGAGGTATAACAATGTTGTTGTCCCCTCTGTCTGTGTGACAGCTAAACCTAACATCTGTGTTGAAAATAATGTTAAAATGGATTATGGTGTATTCCCTCTCAAAATTACTGTATTGTGATTCACAGCAATATTTATTTACAGTAAGATTCACCCGGGAATGAATTTTGACCATGATGCATTGCAAATCTACAGCAACATGCTGTAAAGGAGTTCTCCAGTAAGAATATGGCCAGTATGCGGTAATATCACTGTGAAAACTACATAAACTTGTTACAGTGCAGAGTAATATTTGCAATTAACTTACCGCTAAGCAGGCTGAGACTGTCTTGCATGTAGATTGTGGGGTACGTTCGTTACCGAGGTCAGAGGTCACTGAACAAGCCGTCTCCCAGTGCCTTACCTACACTGGGAGAGGGTATCGGTCACACAGCAAGGCTGCTCACCTTTCCAGTTTGAGTTTCAAAGTTAGTCACTTAATCCTGTTTTACAAAATAACCACAGATAAAAGATAAAGACAAAGATCAACACAATGCATGCTGGTTAGATTTGTGTCCGACTTGATCCCGATTTGCTCTGACGACATGCACACGTGGTCAACGATAATCTCACGAGAGCGAGGCGGCCGCCGATTTCAGAGCCAGGTGCCGCAGTAGCTCTCCACCGACGGTGTGGTCCAGTGCCCAGTGCATGATGGGAAACGCCTGGCTGTCGCCACATCAGAGAGCTGATTGGCTCTTAGATTTCACAGCAAGCACCACATGTTGTAAAAAATCCTTATTTTATGTGTAGGTGTACTACTTAACGCTCGATTGTTAACTATTAGTCTCATGTTTAATCTAAACACATATCTTGTGTGGTTGATAATACAAAATTGTATTTATATAACACATTTCTAAATCAGTAGTTTTACTAAATCAGTAATGTATTTCAGAGGCAGATATAAAAAGAACAAAGGATGCAGCTACACACACATTTCTACATAAATATATATTTACAAACACATATGAATGAATCCAAACGTGATCTGTAAACTACAAATAGCCTACAGAACAGAACTAACAGGAAGTCATTTTTTCTGTGACTTCCTGTGTGTACTTTGAAGGCAGCTGAAAACTGTCGACTTGATCGCAGTTTATTGTCAACGCCTCCTGCTGCTGCCGCTGCTCTCGTCTGGATTCCATAATCTATGTACAACATAATTGCTCGACAATAGTTTTGATTCTTTTGTGGATTATAATGTATCAACAAGACAAATATAATAAACGAAAAAAATGAAACCTGTGGACAATTTTATTTTAAGCAAATAAAGTCAGGTAAACTACCCTCCCCCAACACACACACGCACACACGCCCTTACAGTAAGTGAAAGTGAAACTTAAATAAAAGCGCAGGACCGCAGGAGAAAAGAGACACGGAGGACGTCGTCTGGTCGAACACTTTTACTCTTCGCTGATCTCTCTTCTAAAAACATGGACAGTAAGTTAAAGCTACTTCTTCAGAAACGTCTCGTATTATACCATAACGTTACGTTATCAGAGAAACACGCTGAGCAAACGAGAGCTGCAGCTGCTCGCAGAACAGCGTCGAGAAACACAGATTTTAAACATGAAACCGCTTCATTCAGAGTGTTTCCGGTGTTAATGAGCGGCTCTGTTTGTTGTTGAGAGGAGGAGACCTCTGAGTGTAATTCGGCTCCCGGTAAAAACCTCCTTAACGATGAACACTGAAGGAATCCTGACCGGGAGAAGTTGACTGCAATGGTGGTGAAGACCACAACTCCCATGATTCCACGCTGCTTCATGACGTCACCAAACTCCACCTGTTATTGTGAGAGACCTCAAGAAGCGGAAAGCTATATATTGTACGATTAAAGAATTAGAGGCCAAATACAGAACAGTGATGACACTAAAATATGAGTTAAATGTCTTACGAAAGATGTACAAAACTAATGATGAATTTTATTATTATATATAAAATATATGATAAGCATTTTATGACAAAACATTCAGCTTGCAGCTTTTAATTATTAGATAGTTAAGGTTGTTTTAATGAGGCACATTATTCTAGTTAAACATCATAACAATAATTAAAGACGATCAAAGTAATAGTTTTGAATCAGGACCTCCAGTAGCTAGAGGTGAAAACTGAGGAGCGCCAAATCTTGTGAGCTAAAGATTAGATTAGATTAGATATTCCTTTATTGGTCCCGCAGTGGAGAGATTTGCAGGAATCAGCAGCAAACAGGGTAAAGTGCACACAGGCACATAGTAAAATCCAAACAAGTAATATAAATAATAAACAGTGAAAAAAACTGTAAAAAACTACAATACTAAATTATATATATATATATATATATATATATATATATATATATATATATATATATATATATATATATATATATACAGAAAGAATAAATATAACTATTATTATGAACAGTAAGCTATTATATCAACTTGTCACATACACATTTATTTAAAATCAAGGTAAATGTTAATATCAGATCAGACTCTGTTCCAGATACATAAAAGGACTCAGATTTGGATCAGGGCCAAGAACACCTGATCATCTCTTTTTAGACCTGTTTACAAAATGATCCTCTGTGTTCTTCACCACAATAGATTAATTTATATTGTGAACAGTGATTTCTACTTTTAGAAGACTTTATATATATAAAATGTTCTTGCTGCCTTTTTTGAAGTATTAACACTATTCTTTATTCTCTTATTATGCTGATGCAGCTATTTAATAAGTACAAACGGACTTCTGACCAACAAGGTTTTGTTTCTTCTGTCAAAAAACTAATGTTCAGTATTATTGATGGACATTATTCTCTTTCAGTGTCAAACAGGAGAATTGTCCTCGTGGGAAAAACTGGAGTTGGGAAAAGCAGCCTGGCTAACACCATATTTGGAGAGAAACTGTTCAAGATCGGCCACACTGTCAACTCTGACACAATCAAATGTCAAGCAGTAACTAAATCTGTCAATGGAAGAAACATCACTTTGATCGACACTCCTGATTTATCTGAGGAGGAGCAGAAGTCTGAAATAGTGAGTTGCATCATAGAGTTCACTCCTGGGCCTCATGCCTTTCTCATTGTGCTTAAAGTGGAGAGATACACAGAGCAGGAGCAGGCTGTCATCAATAAAATAAACGAATACTTTTCTGAAGAAGTGTTCAAGTATGCGACAGTTCTCTTTACTCATGGTGACCAGCTCCCTGAAGAACAGACCATTGATGACTTTGTCCGTGATAATGAGCTTCTGAGTGATCTGGTGAAGAAGTGTGGAGGCCGCTGCCACGTCATTGATAATAAATACTGGAAGAACAACCAGCAGGAAGAATACAGGAGCAACCAGTTCCAAGTGAAGGAGCTCCTCAAGACAATAGATAAGATGGTTGAGGCAAACGAAGGAAGATGCTACACCAATGAGATGCTACAAGCAGTGGAGGAAAGAATAAAACAAGAGATGAAACTCATTAGACAGTCACCAGGAAACATGTCAGAGGTACAGATCAGAGAGAAGGCTAAAGACAGAGTATCTGAGAGGCTTTGGATCAGTTTGACAGGAATCACAACAGGTGCAATGAAAGGAGCTCTTTTTGGTGTAGAAATTATGATGAATGTAGTTGTCTCAGCTTTTGGGGCAGGGCTTGGTTTAGTCAGAAGTGCAGCAGGTGGAGCAGCAGCAGCAGGTGGAGCAATAACAGCTGGAGTGGGAGCGGTGACAGGAAGTGTTACAGGATGTTTTGCAGCTCAGGGAGCAGACACAGCCCTTGAATTAGCAGAGAGGGCACCAAAGGTCATCATTGATGAAAGCAAACAATAGAGTTCAAACCTATAATGAGGTCTTTAAGAGTATGGTTAGAAAGAAAAAGTAATCTCTCCCAATACATTGCATGAACATCTTGTACTAGACAATATTTAACCACTGAGATTATTATGTTTATTCATAAGTAATATGTAATACGTTGTACTTATTGTGAGACACACCACACCATAAACCTATTTCTCTATTCTAATGTTAAAATAATTGACTAATTTTATTTAATTGATTGATTTAATAATTGATTCAATTGAAGAGTAAACACATTCTTGAAACCTCTGTGCATATTGGGTTTTATATACATCTCTCTGACAATTATGAAACATGGCTCTTTAAACCTACAGCCATATAGGAATTGTGGTCTTAAAGTGTAATTTACTTTTTATTCATATGATTTATCCTCATTTAAGTTTTATTCTTTTTGATGAGTTATGATTTCTTTCCTTTTATTGAGTGTTTTGTTCTCATATATATTATTCACATTTAATGATTTCAGCCTCAATGTGTTTTTCTTTCATGTATCAATATGTAATCACATGTGCTTCTTTGTTGACTAAATGTTAAGGAGAAGTAAATAAGTGACCTCTTGGTTCTCCTGAACAATTTTGAAGATCTTAGTGTGAATTTCAACTTTTGAGATTTTTTTTCTTCTTTTAAATGTTATTCATTTCTGTATCTTCCTTTTATTTTAAAAACAAATAAAACTGGTTTGTATTCTGTACATTCCAACCAAAGTCCAGACTTGCACATCTCTGAGGGTCCTCTGTAGTCTCCTAAAGGGAGAGAGCTCCTCCTGTAGTGTAAACGGAGAAAAGCAGGAGAGGCAGGACCGCACACCTAACCGGTGGCACTTCGTCGGCTATATCCTAGTGATTCTAAAGGAAATGATAATCATCAACAATATTGCACCTTCGGTCTTTTATCTCGCTAAATCGTTAGGATTTTATAAACAAGTTATAGGTTTTATCGAGGGTGTTTTACAGCTTGCGCTCTAGAGATCCTCTACAGTAGGCTGTAACTCCTCTCAAACCTTATCAAGCGAGTATGTATTTTGTCTATACCTTCTCTCTACCTATTGACACCAGCTCATCATTTATGACAAACACTGCAAAGGTCTTCACCTAAAGATACTTATCTTGAGTTTATTTGGTATATTCAATCGTCACGTCTGTATCCCACGGTAGATGGACAGGAGAAGAGGGTTTCAAATCTTTTAAAGAACCAGAATACTTTGTTTGGTTTCAGTCACCTACGAATGGTAAGGCCGAGTCTTATTAAAGTTTATCTCACATAGAACCATTTAAGATAAGATAATCCTTTATTAGTCCCGCAGTGGGGAAATTGCAGGATTACAGCAGCCTGGCACACAATAGAGACACATAGTAAAAACAATAAAGTAATATAAATAAAATAACAATAAACATTAGTAAAACAGTAGTAAAAAACAGTAGTAAAAACAGTAAGCGAAGAATACAGTAGCAATTTTAAATTAAATATAAGACAGAATAAGAGTATATAAAAGTACTTACATGTATTTATATTGCACCAGGTGAGTGCAATTAAAGTGTCCACAGTGAATAAAGTGTCCAAGTGTCCAAAAGTGATTAAGTGTTAGTGGTTTACTGAGAGCTGAGAGCTCAGTGTGTTGTGCAGCCTGACAGCAGCGGGAAGAAAGGACTTGCGGTACCTCTCCTTCACACACCGGGGATGAATCAGCTGGTGGCTGAAGGAGCTGTGCAGAGCTGCCAGAGTGTCCTGCATGGGGTGGGAGGCGTGGTTCATCATGGACGAGAGCTTAGTCATCATCCTCCTGTCTCCCACCACCTCCACAGTATCCAGAGGACGCCCCAGCACGCTGCTGGCCTTCCTCACCAGCTTGTTTAGTCTCCTCCTGTCAGCTGCCGTGATGCTGCTGCTCCAGAAGACCACTCCATAAAAGATGGCTGATGCCACCACAGAGTCAAAAAAGGTCTTCAGGAGTGCTCCCTGCACCCCAAAAGACCTCAGTCTCCTCAGCAGAAAGAGTCTGCTCTGTCCCTTTTTATAAAGTGCATGAGCGTGGTCGGACCAGTCCAGTTTATTTTTCAAGTGAACACCCAGGTACTTGTAAGACTTCACAATCTCAATGTCCAGTCCCTGGATGCTCACCGGTACCGGAGGAGAGCGTTTACCCCGGCGGAAGTCCACCACCAGCTCCTTGGTCTTGCTGGAGTTTATCTGGAGGCGGTTCCGCTGGCACCATCCTAAAAAGTCCTGGTTCAGTTGTCTGTACTCTCTGTCATCATCGGCGGAGATGAGGCCGACGATTGCAGAGTCGTCAGAGAACTTTTGCAGGTGGCAGTTAGCAGAGTTGTGTTTGAAGTCCGATGTGTAAAGGGAGAAGAGGAATGGAGCCAGAACGGTTCCTTGTGGGGCCCCTGTGCTGCAGGACACCAGGTCAGACTCACACTCCCGTCTCCGCACATACTGTGGACGGTTGGTGAGGTAGTCCAGGATCCATGCAGTGAGGTGGTGGTCCACCCCGGTCTGCTCCAGCTTGTCCCTCAGAAGTAAAGGCTTGATGGTGTTGAAGGCACTGGAGAAGAATGAAACAGTTTCAGTGTCACATGCAACTAAAAAGATGTATCTATATCCGCAAAATCTCTCAACACTCCCCTGAGAGGCTGACAGTAGTAAACGATGGGACGTTCATCTGAATGACACACCTGCTACAAGCTGAGGTTAAAATGGTGTTCAGTACTCAGTGATTCACTAACTTGGTTGGCTCTGATTGTTTCTGACGCTCTGCATGTTTATCATGCATGATGATGTGTTGTGCATTACAACGGAGCTTGTTACAGATCAACTACCACGGAGACTGAGAACAGTCTGCAGGGCGCACCACTCAAGTCTGCAGGGGCCCAGCAGAGGGCCTCATGACACAACACGCTAGTCCCAGTGGGAAACTAATGATAACACATTGTAAATGATATGTACCAAAATAAAAGAGGAAATCATATGAAAATGGTGTGGCTTAGTAATAACTTAAATTCACAGTAATATTTGCAATTAACTTTCCACTAAGCAGGCTGAGATGGTGTTGTGTTTAGATTTTGGGTATGTTCGTTACCGAGGTCAGAGGTCACTGAACAAGCCTACTCCCAGTGCCTTACCTACACTGGGAGAGTATCGGTCACACAGCAAGGCTGCACACCTTTTCAGTTTGAGTTTCAAAGTTAGTCACTTAATTCACCAACTAACCACAGATAAAAGATAAAGACAAAGATCAAGAGATAAAATCTTAGAAATGTTTAAATCAAACTAATTTTGTCTGTATTTCTGTCTCCTGTTGAAACATTGTTCAGTATTTCCTGTTACAGAGCTAAACATTCAATGTTTCATAATCATATACAACATAATGTTGTTCGACAATAGTTGTGGTTCTTTGTGGATTATAATATAAAACAATATTAAACAATATTTGTAAAATGTGTCATTCAGATGAACGTCCCATCGTTTACTACTGTCAGCCTCTCAGGGGAGGAGCTCTCTCCCTTTAGGAGACTACAGAGGACCCTCAGAGATGAGCAAGTCTGGGCTTTGGTTGGAATGTACAGAATACAAACCAGTTTTATTTGTTGTTTTGTTGCATTAAAATGAAGATAAACGGTTACAAAAATGAATAATGTAAAAAATGAAGTAAAAGAAAAGACAAAATGTCAAAAGTTTAAATTCCCAATAAGAGTTCACTTATTTGCATCTCCTTACCATTTAGTAAACATAGAAGCACATGTGAATACATATTTACAATGAAAGAAAAACACATGAGGCTGTCATCATTAAATTGAGACTAGATAATATGCGAAGAATATAGTGATATATGACACCAAAACACTATTAGTTCAATAAAAAGAAAGAAATCAGAACTCATCAACTTAAATGAGGATATATATACGTTGAATACCTCAACAAAACAATAAGTAACACGTATAACATATTACTTACGAAAGAACATATTAATCTCAGTGGTTAAATATTGTTTAGAACAAGATTGTCATGCAATTTATTGGGAGAGATGACTTTTTAATCATACTCTTCAAGAGTCATAGCTCATTGCAGGTTTAATTTCAAATTTGGTGAAGAGAAAGCCCTGCTTATCAAGCTGAAACAACTACTCAAAACTACGACCAAAAAAAGCTCGGATCAAAGAGGCTAATGTAATACGAGCCCATTTAATCCAAAGCCCCTCAGATACACTGTCTTTAGCCTTCTCTCTGATCTCTTCCTCTGACTTGTTCTCATGTGACTGTCTAATGCTTTGCACCTTCCGTATTATTTTTTTCTCCACTTTTTGCAGCATCTCATTGGTGTAGCATCTTCCTTTGTTTGCCTCAACCATCTTATCTGTTGTCTTGAGGAACTCCTTCACTTGGAACTGGTTGCTCCTGTATTCATCCTGCTGGTTGTTCTTCCAGTATTTATTATCAATGACGTGGCAGCGGCCTCCACACTTCTTCATCAGATCACTCACAAGCTCATTATCATGGAAAAAGTCCTCGATGGTCTGTTCTTCCTCGAGCTGGTCACCATGAGTAAAGAGAACTGTCACATACTTGAAAACCTCTTCGGAAAAGTACTGGATTATTTTAGTGATGACAGCCTGCTCCTGCTCTGTGTATCTCTCCACTTTAAGCACAATGAGAAAGGCATGAGGCCCAGGAGCGCACTCTATGATGCACCTCACTATTTCAGACTTCAGCTCCTCCTCAGATCGATGTGTGTCGAAGAAACCAGGAGTGTCGATCAACGTGATGTTTCTTCCATTGATAGATTTAGTTTCTGCTTGACATTTTTTTGTGTCAGAGTTGACGGTGTGGCCGACCTTGACCAGTTTCTCTCCAAATATGGTGTTAGCCAGGCTGCTTTTCCCAACTCCAGTTTTTCCCAGGATGACAATTCTCCTGTTTGACACTGAAAGAGAATAATGTCCATCAATAATACTGTAAATGTGTCTTTTGGCAACAACAAAAGTGACTGTTAGTGCCTCTTGGCCCTGATCCAAACCTGAGTCATTGTATGTATCTGGAACAGAGTCTGATCTGATACTTACATTTAGCGCAATGTAAAATAAATGTGTTTGTGACACGTTGAAATAATCGCTTTAGCTCACAAGATTTGGCGCTCCTCAGTTTTCACCTATAACTACTTGATCCAAACACTGAAGGTCCTGATTCAAAACTATTACATTGATCATCTTTAATTATTGTTATGATATTAAGTTAAGTTTAACTGGAATAATGCGACTCATGAAAACAACATTAACAATATTTGGCAGAGTACCGTCACCTGATTAAAGAGAGCACACAACCCTGACAATGGTCAAGTTTATGACCTCCCTCCTTTTATTTTAACGAGTGAATACATAATAATAATAATATTCAGCATTACTGTTTTCCATCTTTTTGTAAGACATTTAACTCATATTTTAGTGTCGTCACACTGTTCAAGCTTTCTGCAGCTTGAGGTCTCTCACGAGACAATAGGTTAATTTGAGTTGAGCCACTTCTGTGCAGAATCGATCACACGTGGTCATCGATAATCTCACGAGAGCGAGGCGGCCGCAGATTTTAGAGCCAGGCGCCGCAGTAGCTCTCCTTCGACCGCGTGGCCCAGTGCATGATGGGAAACGCCACATCAGAGCGCTAATTGGCTCTTAGATTTGACAGCAAACACCACGTGTTGTAGAACATTCTTATTTTATGTGTAGTTGTAATACTTAACGCTTGATCGTTGACTATTAGTCTCAGGTTTAATCTGAAAACATATTTTATGTAGTTAATAATAATAAAGTATATTTATACAACACACATTACAACGAGTTATGTTTTTCACAGGCAGACATAAAAAGAACAAAGGATGCCTCTACACGCACATTTCTACATAAATATATAGTTACAAACACATGTGAATAAATACGAACGAGGTCTGAAAACTACAAGTAGACTACAGATCGGAACTAACAGGAAGTGACTTGTTCTGTGACTTCCGGTGTATTCTTTGCGAGAAGCAGCTTTTTCAAACGAGCCAATAGCAACAGGTGGAGTTTGGTGACGTCATGAAGCAGCGTGGGATCATGGGAGTTGTGGTCTGCACCACCATTGCAGTCAACTTCTCCCGGTCAGGATTCCTTCAGTGTTCATCGTTAAGGAGGTTTTTACCGGGAGCCGAATTACACTCAGAGGTCTCCTCCTCTCAACAACAAACAGAGCCGCTCATTAACACCGGAAACACTCTGAATGAAGCGGTTTCATGTTTAAAATCTGTGTTTCTCGACGCTGTTCTGCGAACAGCTGCAGCTCTCGTTTGCTCAGCGTGTTTCTCTGATAACGTAACGTTATGGTATAATACGAGACGTTTCTGAAGAAGTAGCTTTAACTTACTGTCCATGTTTTTAGAAGAGAGATCAGCGAAGAGTAAAAGTGTTCGACCAGACGACGTCCTCCGTGTCTCTTTTCTCCTGCGGTCCTGCGCTTTTATTTAAGTTTCACTTTCACTTACTGTAAGGGCGTGTGCGTGTGCGTGTGTGTTGGGTGTGAGACAGGGTGGTTTACTTTACCTAGTAAAAACTTGATTTGCTCAAATAATATTTTCCACAGGTTTTATTTTATTCGTTTTTCATATTTGTTGTGGTGATACATTAGAATTTCACAAAAAAATTATGTTGTACATAGATTATGAAACATTGTATGTTTCGCTCTTTAACAGGACACAGTGAACAATGTTTCACCAGGAGACACAATTAACAGTGGAAACTAGTTTAATTAATAGAAGTTGTTTCATCACGAGGCAAATTGCTGTGCAGCTGTTGCAACACAAATTAGGAAAGACCAAAAAATAATCTAATATGACAGACAAAGCCAAAACAGGTTAACATGGATCATAGAATACAAACAATATAGACCAGACATGTGTGTACAATATAAAATCTGAAGCACAGGTAAGTGTAAGTAGGTATGTACGGTAAATAAAGAAAAAATAAATTGCTTGTTAAAGTGGCAAAGTTTGAATTACATATTATATGATGAAACAAGACCATCTCAATGGTTAAAGATGTCATGTTATTTACAGGGTGGTTATAAAGTATATATATATATATATATTTAAATGAAACCTACAGACTGCAGATATGACTAACAATAATAATAATAACAAGCAGGATCCTGAAGCATGCACCTGCACTGAGGCATGTTTAGAACTGCTGCTCTGAGGGATGACTCTACTGTGGATTTAGAGGAATTTGCGTCCAGTGTAACGGACTACATCAGCACATGTGTGGAGACCATTGTGCCCACAAAGCGCTGCAGGATTTACCCAAACCAAAAACCCTGGATTAACTGTGAAGTTCCACTGCATTTGCCTCAGGCGACGCTGAGGACTACAAGAATGCCAGATACGACCTGAGCAGATCCATCAGAGGAGCCAAGAGACAATACAGACTGAAGCTGTAGGGATTCTACTCCACCGCGTGTGGAAGGCCCTGCAACACATCACAGGATAGCAGCAGGGGAGCAGGGGGGTCACAACCAGCCAAACCTCACTTCCAGACGAGCTGAATGAGCTCTATGCCCGCTTCGAGGCCCTCAACACCAACCCACAGGGAGGGTTCTCGACAATGGAGCGCACACAGGACTCACCACTCACTGTGACCACAACAGAGGTGCGTACGGCTCTGAGGGGAACAAACCCACGGAAGGCAGCTGGCCCAGACAACATCTCCGGGCGTACCCTCAAGGTCTGCTCATCAGAGCTAGCTGATGTGCTTGCTGACATTTACAACCTGTCACTAGGACAAGCTTATGTGCCCACCTGCTTCAAGTGCACCACCATCGTGCCCCTCCCAAAGAAAAACACTGTGACCTGCCTGAAGGACATAGAGCACTTTATACACTCATTGAAACTGATTGTGTAATACTGTTCTCATATTTATGTGCCATGTTTTATATATGTTCTTATACTATTAGCATTTATAGCACTTTTTGTAATTCTTAAATCTTAATTCAAATTTTTACCTTAAGTTATTGTAATTCTATGTGAAAGGAGGACCTAGCAAAATATGCTTTTCATTGTACAGAGTAAGTCTGTTAACTGTGCATATGACAATAACAATATCTATCTATCTATCTATCTATCTATCTATCTATCTATCTATCTATCTATCTATCTATCTATCTATCTATCTATCTATCATTTGTTGGATAGTTAAAATATGTACGTTTTTTGTTAAGTACGGAAATAAATAGGAATCCTTCATCATGAGTACTTTTTGAAGATAAGATGTCTATCTTTATGCTTTTTATGCAGAAATACAAACAACAGTGGAAACTAGTTTGATAAAAATATATATACGATTTTATATCTGATCTTTATCTCTTTATCTTTTATCCGTGGTTAGCTGGTGAAACAGGATTAAGTGACTAACTTTGAAACTCAAACTGAAAAGGTGTGCAGCCTTGCTGTGTGACCGATACCCTCTCCCAGTGTAGGTAAGGCACTGGGAGACGGCTTGTTCAGTGACCTCTGACCTCGGTAACGAACGTACCCCAAAATCTACAGAGGGGCGTTAATTGCAAATATAACTGTAAATTTAAGTTATTACTAATCCATAACATTTTCATATTATTTCCTCTTTTATTTTGGTACATATCATTTACAACGTGTTATCATTAGTTTCCCACTGGGACTAGCGTGTGGTGTCATGAGGCCCTCTGCTGGGCCCCTGCAGAGTTGATTGGTACGCCCCGCAGACTGTTCTCAGTCTCCATGGTAGTTGATCTGTAACAAGCTCTGTTGTAATGCACAACGCAGCATCATGCATGATGAACAAGCAGAGCGTCAGAAACAATCTGAGCCAACCAAGTTAGTGAATCACTGAGTACTGAACACCATTTTAACCTCAGCTTGTAGCAGGTGTGTCATTCAGATGAACGTCCCATCGTTTACTACTGTCAGCCTCTCAGGGGAGGAGCTCTCTCCCTTTAGGAGACTACAGAGGACCCTCAGAGATGAGCAAGTCTGGACTTTGGTTGGAATGTACAGAATACAAACCAGTTTTATTTATTTTTTTGTTGCAAAAAAAGGAAGATTACAAAAAATAATTATGTAAAAAAATATGTAAAAGAAAAGACAAAATGTCAAAAGTTTAAATTCCCAATAAGACCTTCAAAATGATCAGGAGAACCAAGAGTTCACTTATTTACATCTCCTTAATATTTAGTCAACATAGAAGCACATGTGATTACATATTGATCCATGAAAGAAAAACACATTGAGGCTGTCATCATTAAATTGACACTAAATAATTATATGTGAAGAATATAGTGATTTATGAGATGAAAACACTCTTAGCTCAATAAAAAGAAAGAAATCATAACTCATCAAAGAGAATGAAACTTAAATGATGATAAATCATATGAAATAAAGGTAAATTACACTTTAAGATCACACTTCCTATTTGGCTAGGTTTCAAGAGCCATGTTTCATATTCGTCAGATAGACGTGAATAAAACCCAATATCAGAGGTTTCCAGATGTCTAAAGCACAGAATGTTTGCTGTTACGCTTTAGGGTCTCGCTTCTCGCTCCTTTAGGAAGTAGAGGTGTTAGAGAGCATCAAAGTTCACCTGCAGTACAAAGCAGTGTCACTCTGTTTCAACAATGTGATTACTCTTCAATTTAATAAGTAATACTTTTTTAATCATACTCTTCAAGAGCTCATTACAGATTTGAACTCTATTGTTTACTCAAACAATGTATCACTGCATTCACAGTAGATTTGCTTCCATCAAAGATGGCCTTCGCTGTCTTCTCTACTGCTTCAAATGGGGTGGCTGCTTCCTCAGCTGCATAATATCCTGTAACACCTCCTGCCACCGCTCCTACTACAGCTGATGTCACTGTGAGAGCGATTCCTGCAGGAATTGCTGCTGCTGCTCCACCTGTTCCTGCTGCTGCTGCTCCACCTGCTGCTGCTGCTGCTCCACCTGCTGCTGCTGCTCCACCTGTTCCTGCTGCTGCTGCTGCTCCACCTGCTGCTGCTGCTGCTCCACCTGTTCCTGCTGCTGCTGTGATACATTGTACAGTTTGGACTAAAGGAAGCACTGTCTTTAAAGCTGAGACAACTACTATGACCATCACTACTACACCAAAAAGAGCTCCTATCAATACACCTGTTGCTATACCAGCCAGTTTCTTCCCAAGCCCCTCAGATACTCTGTCTTTAGCCTTCTCTCTGATCTCTTCCTCTGATCTCTTCTCATGTGACTGTCTAATGCGTTGCATCTCCTGTTTTATTCTTTCCTCCACTGCTTCTAGCACCTCATTGGTGTAGCATCTTCCTTTGTTTGCCTCAACCATCTTATCTATTGTCTTGAGGAGCTCCTCTACTTGGAACTGGTTGCTCCTGTATTCTTCCTGCTGGTTGTTCTTCCAGTATTTATTATCAATGACGTGGCAGCGGCCTCCACACTTCTTCACCAGATCATTCACAAGCTCATTATCACGGACAAAGTCCTCAATGGTCTGTCCTTCAGGGATCTGGTCACCATGAGTAAAGAGAACTGTTGCATACTTGAACACTTCTTCAGAAAAGTATTCGTTTATTTTAGTGATGACCTCCTGCTCGTGCTCTGTGTATCTCTCCACTTTAAGCACAATGAGAAAGGCATGAGGCCCAGGAGCAAACTCTATGATGCACCTCACTATTTCAGACTTCAGCTCCTTCTCAGATCGATCTGTGTCGAAGAAACCAGGAGTGTCCATCAACGTGATGTTTCTTCCATTGATAGATTTAGTTTCTGCTTGACATTTTTTTGTGTCAGAGTTGACAGTGTGGCCGATCTGGAACAGTTCCTCTCCAAATATGGTGTTAGCCACGCTGCTTTTCCCAACTCCAGTTTTTCCCAGGATGACAATTCTCCTGTTTGACACTGAAAGAGAATAATGTCCATCAATAATACTGAACATGTGTCTTTTGGCCAAAGAAACAAAACCTTATTGGTCAGAGGTCCGTTGGTACTTATTAAATAGCTGCATCAGCATAATAAGAGAATGAAGCAAGGGCGTAGGTTTGGTCTCAGCATTGGTAGGGACCCCCCCCACCCCCCCAAAAAAATTGTCTGCCGCAAAAGCTATTTGATATCACAGCTTATAAAGTTGTATATATTGTCATATTATATATACAAAAACTATAGTTTGTTGTATTTATTAAATCATAGAACAAGAATAAAGACAATTGTTGACATTGTATTGCTATTTTACCTGTTTATAACTATCAAACTCTTATGAAGAGGAGAAAACAAATACTGTCATGTGTCGACAATGCCAGTACACACAACTATGCAGACCTTAAGTCCTTTCAATATTTGTGGCTAATGTGGTAGGGTGTTCGTCCTAGAACTGCAAGGTAAGAAGTTCGATCCCTACGTGAGGTTTACATTTTAAAACGCAAATGTCTTGCTATGTTTACACTGAGCGTCCTCACTACGTCAGACTTTTAGAGCACTGCGGACGGAGGAGGACGGATCCATTTTCACTAGCGGACTCCTCAGTGTCTCATGAGCTGCCACACAACCAGCAGCAGTAGTTGAGTTTGGAGACTTGATCCACTTAGTGAAAGTATATCTACTTTGCTCAGTTTGCTGCAGCAGTTGAGGAATAGAATGTGACGCACATTTGGGTTAAAACAAATATGTACCTTGTTGGACTTCTGACCTTGTTGGTCAGAAGTCCGTTTGTACTTATTAAATAGCTGCATCAGCATAATAAGAGAATGAAGAATAGTGTCAACACGAGCATCAAGAACATTTTATATAAATAAAGTCTTCTAAAAGTACAAATCACTGTTCACAATATAAGTTAATCTATCGTGGTGAAGAACACAGAGGATCATTTTGTAAACAGGTCTAAAAAGAGATGATCATGTGTTCTTGGCCCTGATCCAAATCTGAGTCCTTTTATGTATCTGGAACAGAGTCTGATCTGATACTAACATACCAGCGTTTCCCCTACCATTATATTAGGCCCCGCCCCCCTGAAGAAACCCTCTGCTACGAGCTTATTATTTTCCACAATAAGCTATTTAGCAGTAACTAAATATTAGTTATTTTTTGCACAGATATAACTTTATTTGCATTGTTCTTACAAAGTGATTGCACATTGTATTTGTTTTTGTCTGATGGAGCAATCTGGTTTACTTTAAAGTGATTAAAGTGAAGTAAATTTTCTTTATTCTATGATTTATAGAAGCAAAGATGGGGCTTTGTTGGGGCGGTGGGGCATTAACATGTTTCTTCCTCCAAAGTGGGGCGTGACAGAAAAAGTTTGAGAACCACTGACTTAAGTGTTTGTGTTTGTATAATTCAGTATTGTAGTTTTTTAATGTTTTATTACTGTTTTTTCACCGTCTATTATTTTTTATTACTTCTTTGGATTTTATTATGTCTCTGTGTGCACTTTACCCTGCTTGCTGCTGCGTCCTGCAAATTTCCCCACTGGGACCAATAAAGGAATATATAATCTAATCTAATCTTTAGCTCACAAGATTTTGCGCTCCTCAGTTTTCACCTCTAGCTACTTGATCCAAACACTGGAGGTCCTGATTCAAAACTATTACTTTGATCGTCTTTAATTATTGTTATATTTAACTAGAATAATGTGGCTCATTAAAACAACCTTAACAATATCTAAGAATTAAAAGCTGCAAGATGAATGTTTTGTCATAAAATGCATAGCATATATTTTATATATAATAATAAAATTCATCATTAGTTTTTTTCCATCTTTTGTAAAAGATTTAACTCATATTTTAGTTTTGTTAAACGGTTCTGTATTTGGCCTCTAATTCTTTAAACGTACAATATAGTTTTCTGCTGCTTGAGGTCTCTCATGAGACAATAGATTCGTTCGAGATGAGCCAGTTCTGCGCAGAATCGATCACTGGCGATCGGCGCGCAATGCATGCTGGTTAGATTTGTGTCCGACTTGATCCCGACTTGCTCTGACGTCATGCACACGTGGTCAACGATAATCTCACGAGAGCGAGGCGGCCGTCGATTTTAGAGCCAGGCGCCGCAGTGGCTCTCCACCGACTGCGTGGCCCAGTGCATGATGAGAAACGCCTGGCTGTCGCCACATCAGAGAGCTGATTGGCTCTTAGATCTGACCGCAAACACCACGTGTTGTAGAACATTCTTATTTTATGTGTAGTTGTAATACTTAACGCTTGATTGTTGGATATTCGTCTCATGTTTAATCTAAAAACATACCTTCTGTCGTTGATAATACAAAATCGTATTTAACACATATCTAAACCAGTAGTAATGTATTTCACAGGCAGACATAAAAAGAACAAAGGATGCAGCTACACACATTTATACATAAATATATATATATATATATTTATAAACACATGAATAAATCCAAACGTGATCTGTAAACTACAAGTAGCCAAAAGATCAGAACTAACAGGAAGTCATTTTTTCTGTGACTTTCTGTGTGTACTTTGATGGCAGCTGAAAACTGTCTGACTTTTTTTTTTTGTCAACGCCTCCTGCTGCTGCCGCTGCTCTCGTCTGGATTCAAGGCGAGGCGCAGCTCTAACGGACGAGCCAATAGCAACAGGTGAAGTTTGGTGACGTCATGAAGCAGCGAGGGATCATGGGAGTTGTGGTCTTTACAACCAGTCAACTTCTCCCGGTCAGGATTCCTTCAGTGTTCATCGTTAAGGAGGTTTTCACCGGGAGCCGAATTACACTCAGAGGTCTCCTCCTCTCAACAACAAACAGAGCCGCTCATTAACACCGGAAACACTCTGAATGAAGCGGTTTCATGTTTAAAATCTGTGTTTCTCGACGCTGTTCTGCGAGCAGCTGCAGCTCTCGTTTGCTCAGCGTGTTTCTCTGATAACGTAACGTTATGGTATAATACGAGACGTTTCTGAAGAAGTAGCTTTAACTTACTGTCCATGTTTTTAGAAGAGAGATCAGCGAAGAGTAAAAGTGTTCGACTAGACGACGTCCTCCGTGTCTCTTTTCTCCTGCGGTCCTGCGCTTTTATTTAAGTTTCACTTTCACTTACTGTAAGGGCGTGCGTGTTAAAACATTTATTTGCTCAAATTATATTTTCCAAATATTTCATTTTATTCGTTGTTCATATTTGTCGTGGTGACATTATAATCTACAAAAAAACACACCTATTGTTGAACACATTTATGTTGCACAGAAATACAAACAACAGTAGAAACTAGTTTAATTTAAACATCTTCTAAATATCTTATCGATGGAAGATATTGAAACTAATTATATATTTGTGGTTTGTGGCTATAGTTTACAAAACATAAACTAAACAACACATCAGACACTTTGTGGTAAAGATAAGAAAAGATAGAATATGAAGTACAGGCAATTGTATGTGTATACTGTTAATTAAGACAAAATGAATTGCTTGCCAGTTTAGTAGTATAAAGCTCATGGCAAGATGTTCAAATATTATCTATAATATACATAATCAGCTCAATGGTTAAATATGTTATTTACAGGGAGGTGTGACTTTTTAGTGATCTCCCCCATCTTTAAGAGTCAGGGCTGATTAAAGGTTGTGATTCTGATTTGTTCTTATCTACAAAGACAGATCGTACTTCCTTCATGACAGACGCTGCTGCCATCTTTGCTGCTTTGCCTCGTGTTTTTGCTTTCTTAGCTGAATCATATACTTTAAAATCTCCTTTTACTGCTCCTGCAGCAGCAGCACCCCCTACCAATATGCCTACTGCCATTCCAGCTGTTCCTCCTATTGCTCCTGCTGTTACTGCTCCTATTACTTCTAATACTGCTGCTGTTCCTCTTATTACTTGTTCTGCTTTTGTTCCTACTGATGCTGCATTCTTTAAACCTTTGAAAACTACTCCAACCGTCAGTACTACACCAAAAAGAGCTCCCAACAATACACCTGTTGTGATACCTGCCATATTAATCAAAAGCCGATATACTCTGTATTTAGCCTTCTCCCTGATCTTTTCCTCTGACATGTTCTCATGTGACTGTCTAATAAGTTGCATCTCCTGTTGTATTCTTTCCTCCACTGCTGCCAGCATCTCATTGGTGTAGCATCTTCCTTCGTTTGCCTCAACCATCTTATCGGTTGTCTTGAGGAGCTCCTCCACTTGGAACTGGTTGCTCCTGTATTCTTCCTGCTGGTTGTTCTTCCAGTATTTATTATCAATGACGTGGCAGCGGCCTCCACACTTCTTCACCAGATCACTCAGAAGCTTATTATCACGGACAAAGTCCTCAATGGTCTGTCCTTCAGGGATCTGGTCACCATGAGTAAAGAGAACTGTCGCGTACTTGAACACTTCTTCAGAAAAATATTGGTTTATTTTAGTGATGACAGCCTGCTCATGCTCTGTGTATTTCTCCACTTTAAGCACAATGATAAAGGCATGAGGCCCAGGAGCAAACTCTGTGATGCACCTCACTATTTCAGACTTCAGCTCCTCCTCAGATCGATCTGTGTCGAATAAATCAGGAGTGTCGATCAAAGTGATGTTTCTTCCATTGACAGATTTAGTTTCTGCTTGACATTTTTTTGTTTCAGACTTGAGAGTGTGGCCGATCTTGAACAGTTCATCTCCAAATATGTTGTTAGCCAGGCTGCTTTTACCAACTCCAGTTTTTCCCACGATGACAATTCTCCTGTTTGACACTGAAAGAGAATAAAGTTCATCAATAACACTGTACGTGTGTCTTTTGGTTAATAAAAGATACACATCAGCTCAATTAAAATAAGTATCGTAGTTTGTCAATAGTCACAATGAAAAGGTAAAGCAGTTGGAACTTATAAAACAGCTGCATTA
Source organism: Myoxocephalus aenaeus (assembly GCA_038501785.1). Lineage (NCBI taxonomy): Eukaryota > Metazoa > Chordata > Actinopteri > Perciformes > Cottidae > Myoxocephalus > Myoxocephalus aenaeus. The sequence continues at coordinate 1,210,311 of JBAMJR010000111.1, forward strand.
TCGTTATGAGATATGTATGTGACATAAAAAGAGGTCCATAAGCATAAAACACATCTACGTTTTTTTTTTTTTTAAACCTTTAACCTTCTCGACAGCTCTAACACATTCCCTCCTCCCATTCCAAGATGTGGTTCTCTCTCTTTGAATGATATGAAATCGCTGACATACAGTTTTCTCGGGTGTCTTAATTCTACAGCAGAAACCGTCAATTAAAACAATAATCACGTATTCCACTCTGTCAAACAAGAAGTAGTTCAGCTGTAGATCTAGATTAGGGGAGTTGTAGGAGCGTATGGGCCGTTTTCCCATCAGGGCACAGCTCTGGTTACCTGTAAAAGCTTTAAACATATTCTCATAGGAGCTTAATGAGTGGCGTCAGGGTCCTATGAACACAAATCTAGACAGGGCTTCATCGGAAAAGAGGGTGATGTCATGAAACCACTGCACCAATCAAAATGTAGCATTTTTTTATTTGAAGTCCGTGGGACGGTTTGCTGCTGCGGTTGCAGTGACTTCCTTTGTTTTCAGAAAAAAAGAATAGAACAAATTCCCCAAGCAAAGCTGCAACTTAGTAACATTTTCCTGACAACAGTCACATGTTGACAAGTGGTTGTTTTATCTGTAATTGAAAGAAACATCCTCTGGATTATTTTGGCGTCCATAACGTAATGATGCATTCACGTCCTAGCAGCCCATAATGAAGACATGCTTTTCCAGTTTCCAATTGCAGTTACATTTATGCCATATATTTTCATATATTTTTAGTCACATATTTTGCTCAATATTATGAACATACTTTTGATTTGTCTGTGAGCTAATTAAAACATAATGTGTTGATGAAATGACAAACAAAACTGCAATGTCTAAATGGTGAGAAACGGCAACATCGACGCTGCTGATCAGCCACAGAGGAGTGTGTGAGGAATGTGTGAGGAGTGTGTGAGGAGTGTGTTCGAGCTGTGGCCTGCAGACGAGGTTTTACAGGAAGTGGAAGCGTTTCTGCTTAAACTTGAGCTGCAAAGTCCCTCGCTCTGAAATGGAAGGGAGAGTCGTACATTTCTAACTGCAGGATGTAAAAATAACTATTTGACATTGGTGCCCTCTAGTGTCCAAACTGTTGATGTTTTTATTGAGCGGAGGGTTTGGCCTCAGGGAGCTTTACAATCTGGTCAACATACAACAGACACACAACCACTGTGTAATAGAACCGGCCTGAGATCTGCTCATCATTTACAAATATAATATAATAAAGTTCTCTTCTTGTTGCTGGTGAGGACCACAAAGCACACATGTGATGAGTACGATGTTCATCTCCTCTGATCAATGAACTGCATCGTGGTTGTTTTAAAGGTAGAGCGAGCAGCGTGAGAATAAATACCCACAGTCGTGCACAGACCGTTCGATCATTTCCCAGCTTTGTTTCCGATATAAGACACAATTTTTTTTAAATTATCTTTTGCTCTCACAATTCCCAGGCATTTATGAGATAAGTGAAAAGTGAACACGAAACATAAACTTTGCATGGGGGGGAGAAAACTGCAAGAAGACCAACATGGGCAGGGATCCAACCTCAATCTTTGGGTTGACTCAAAGAAAAGTTCCGGATCCGGTAAATTATAATAAAACCGATTTAATAAAAAGTTAATGGTGATACAGTGTATACAAGGGTTCACAAATCACAGCGTCCACGGACCACGCATTCGAATTGTGCACACCGATCTGTGTGATACTTTTGATATTGTAGATCAGTGTATTGGGCGTCGTCGCCTCTCATTGGCTTAGCTTTACAACGTGCAATTGGTTATAAGTTTAACAGGTGAAGGCAGCATTTGGGTTGGTCTAGAGGTGATACCCTAGCATGGCTTTGCTTCCGGTACTTGACGTCATCACTCCACCCCCCTGTGTAACTGAGCCAAGAACCCTCCCCTAGAGGAGTTGTTTTTCTGGTACCACCCATTCTGAGTAAACTGTGAGCTCCATCTTCATTTCACATTCCTGGTATACCTACAACATTTCCTAAGTGATCTAACTAACTAAACTACTGATGACTTCCCTTCATCCGATTACACATTTTCATAAGGCTCACTTCTCCTTATTGTTCATATCCCTTCTTAAGTATCGTATTTTACTCATGGAAATGTCTTTATTCACAAGTGTAAGGCATAGTAAATTATTATAAATCTATACAGTAAGGAAATAAATAGGAATAGGAGTACTTTTTGAAGGTAAAATGGGTATGTTTATACTTTTTATGCAGAAATACAAACAACAGTGGAAACTAGTTTGATTTTTTAAATATAAATTAAGATTTTATTTCTGATTGCTGTTAAAAATGTTTGATCTTTGTCTTTATCTTTTATCTGTGGTTAGTTGGTGAAACAGGATTAAGTGACTAACTTTGAAACTCAAACTGAAAAGGTGTGCAGCCTTGCTGTGTGACCGATCCCCTCTCCCAGTGTAGGTAAGGCACTGGGAGACGGCTTGTTCAGTGACCTCTGACCTCGGTAACGAACGTACCCAAAATCTACATGCAACACCGTCTCAGCCTGCTTAGGGAGGGCGATAATTGCAAATATTAATGTGAATTTAAGTTATTACTAATCCATAACATTTTCCTATTATTTCCTCTTTTATCTTGGTACATATCATTTACAACGTGTTATCATTAGTTTCCCACTGGGACTAGCGTGTTGTGTCATGAGGCCCTCTGCTGGGCCCCTGCAGACATGAGTGGTGCGCCCCGCAAACTGTTCTCAGTCTCCGTGGTAGTTGATCTACGGATGACCATCAGAGATGAGCAAGTCTGGACTTTAGTTATTTGTTTAAATAAAAGGAAGATAAACGGTTACAAAAATGAATATTGTAAAAAATGAAGTAAAAGAAAAAAGACAAAATGCCAAAAGTTTAAATTCCCAATAAGACCTTAAAAATGATCAGGTGAGTTCACTTATTTGCGTCTCCTTACCATTTAGTCAACGCAGTGATTACACATTGTAACATGAAAGAAAAATCCATTAAGGCTGTCATTAAATTGAGACTGAATAATATGAGATTATATGTGAAGAATATAGGGATATATGAGACAATAAAAGGAAGATACAAAAATGTATAATGTAAAACATTTAAAAGAAAAGACAAATCCTCAAAAGTTTAAATTCCAGGTGAACCAAGAGTTCACTTATTTACTTCTCCTTAACATTTAGTCGACAAAGAAGCACATGTGATTACATATTGATACATGAAAGAAAAACACATTGAGGCTGAAATCATTAAATGTAAAGAATATATATGAGAACAAAACACTCTTATATAAACACTCTCAATAAAAAGAAAGAAATTGACACTCATTAAAGAGAATACAACTTAAATGAGGATAAATCATATGAACAAAAGTACACTTTAAGATCACACATGGCTGTAGGTTTCAAGAGCCATGTTTCACATTTGTCAGATAGACGTAAATAAAACCCAATATGCACAGAAGTTTCCTTTGTGTGAGTGCCTCTGTTTCAAGAATGTGTTTACTCTTCAATTTAATAATTCAATTAATTAAATATGAATCAATTATTTTAACAGAAGAATAGAGAAATATGTTTATGGTGTGGTGTGTCTCGGACATTTTTGGTGGATACGTCAACAAAACCAAAAAATAAAATGTATTACATATTACTTATGAATAAACATAATAATCCCAGTGGTTAAATATCGTTTAGAACAAGATTTTAATGGAATTTATTGGGAGACATTACTTTCTAACCATACTCTTCAAGAGGTCTTTACAGGTTTGAACTCTACTGTTTGGTTTTTAATCAATGACGACCTTCGGTGCCCTCTCTGCTGCTTCCAGGAGTGTGTCTGCTCACTTAGCTGCAAAATATCCTTTAACCCTTCCTACCACTGCTCCCAACCCTTCCTTTAAAGCTGAGACAGCTGAATTGATCATCATTTCTACACCAAGAAGAGCTTCCCACAATACACCTGTTGCGATATCTGCCCAACTGATCAAAAGCCCCTCAGATACTCTGTCTTTAGCCTCCTCTCTGATCTCTTCCTCTGACATGTTCTCATGTGTCAACTACTTTGACCATCACTAAAGAGCTCCTAACAATACACCTGTTGTGATACCTGCCTAATTGATTAAACACATCTCAAATGCTCTCATATTATCATGTGACTTCCGAATGAGTTGCATCTCCTGTTGTATTCTTTCCTCCACTGCTTGCAGCATCTCATTGGTGTAGCATCTTCCTTCGTTTGCCTCAACCATCTTATCTATTGTCTTGAGGAGCTCCTCCACTTGGAACTGGTTGCTCCTGTATTCATCCTGCTGGTTATTCTTCCAGTATCTATTATCAACGACGTGGCAGCGGCCTCCACACTTCTTCACCAGATCCCTCAGAAGCTCATTATCACGGACAAAGTCCTCAATGGTCTGTCCTTCAGGGAGCTGGTCACCATGAGTAAAGAGAACTGTCGCGTACTTGAACACTTCTTCAGAAAAATATTGGTTTATTTTAGTGATGACAGCCTGCTCATGCTCTGTGTGTTTCTCCACTTTAAGCACAATGATAAAGGCATGAGGCCCAGGAGCAAACTCTGTGATGCACCTCACTATTTCAGACTTCAGCTCCTCCTCAGATCGATCTGTGTCGAATAAATCAGGAGTGTCGATCAAAGTGATGTTTCTTCCATTGACAGATTTAGTTTCTGCTTGACATTTTTTTGTTTCAGACTTGAGAGTGTGGCCGATCTTGAACAGTCCATCTCCAAATATGTTGTTAGCCAGGCTGCTTTTACCAACTCCAGTTTTCCCCACGATGACAATTCTCCTGTTTGACACTGAAAGAGAATAAAGTTCATCAATAACACTGTACGTGTGTCTTTTGGTTAATAAAAGATACACATCAGCTCAATTAAAATAAGTATCGTAGTTTGTCAATAGTCACAATGAAAAGGTAAAGCAGTTGGAACTTATAAAACAGCTGCATTATCGTTATGAGATATGTATGTGACATAAAAAGAGGCCCATAAGCATAAAACACATTTTATGTATCTAATCTCTTGTAACTGTATCGATTACTGTACAGCATTATGAGAAAATAGTTTAAAAAGAAAGTGAAAGAAATGAACTCACCGTCCATGTTGTCAAAAGTGAAGTAACGGCGGAGCAACAGTCTGTCGGACAAGACTGTATGAGAATGTATTTCCTGTAACTTCTGTATACGTTTTTTTTTTTTTAAACCTTTAACCTTCTCGACAGCTCTACCACATTCCCTCCTCCCAGTCCACGATGTGGTTCTCTCTCTTTGAATGATATGAAATCGCTGACATCCAGTTTTCTCGGGTGTCTTAATTCTACAGCAGAAACCGTCAATTAAAACAATAATCACGTATTCCACTCTGTCAAACAACAAGTAGTTCAGCTGTAGATCTTACTGAAAATGTTACACTAATCTACCTAATCTGACCTCAAGGGGAGTTGTAGGAGTGTATGGGCCGTTCTCCCATCAGGGCACAGCTCTGGTTACCTGTAAAAGCTTTAAACATATTCTCATAGGAGCTTAATGAGTGGCGTCAGGGTCCTATGAACACAAATCTAGACAGGGCTTCATCGGAAAAGAGGGTGATGTCATGAAACCACTGCACCAATCAAAATGTTGCATTTTTTTATTTGAAGTCCGTGGGACGGTTTGCTGCTGCGGTTGCAGTGACTTCCTTTGTTTTCAGAAAAAAAGAATAGAACACATTCCCCAAGCAAAGCTGCAACTTAGTAACATTTTCCTGACAACAGTCACATGTTGACAAGACGTTGTTTTATCTGTAATTGAAAGAAACATCCTCTGGATTATTTTGGATAAACTGAAACTACTCTTTGGCGTCCATAACTTAATGATGCATTCACGTCCTAGCAGCCCATAATGAAGACATGCTTTTCCAGTTTCCAATTGCAGTTACATTCATGCCATATATTTTCATATATTTTTAGTCACATATTTTGCTCAATATTATCAACATACTTTTGATTTGTCTGTGAGCTAATTAAAACATAATGTGTTGATGAAATGACAAACAAAACTGCAATGTCTAAATGTTGAGAAATGGCAACATCGACGCTGCTGATCAGCCACAGAGGAATGTGTGAGGAATGTGTGAGGAGTGTGTGAGGAGTGTGTTGGAGCTGTGGCCTGCAGACGAGGTTTTACGGGAAGTGGAAGCGTTTCTGCTTAAACTTGAGCTGCAAAGTCCCTCGCTCTGAAACGGAAGGGAGAGTCGTACATTTCTAACTGCAGGATGTAAAAATAACTATTTGACTTTGGTGCCCTCTAGTGTCCAAACTGTTGATGTTTTTATTGAGCGGAGCGTTTGGCCTCAGGGAGCTTTACAATCTGGTCAACATACAACAGGCACACAACCACTGTGTAATAGAACCGGCCTGAGATCTGCTCATCATATACAAATATAATATAATAAAGTTCTCTTCTTGTTGCTGGTGAGGACCACAAAGCACACATGTGATGAGTATGATGTTCATCTCCTCTGATCAATGAACTGCATCGTGGTTGTTTTAAAGGTAGAGCGAGCAGCGTGAGAATAAATACCCACAGTCGTGCACAGACCGTTCGATCATTTCCCAGCTTTGTTTCCAATATAAGACACAATTTTTTTTAATTATCTTTTGCTCTCACAATTCCCAGGCATTTATGAGATAAGTGAAAACTGAACACGAAACATAAACTTTGCATGGGGGGGAGAAAACTGCAAGAAGACCAACATGGGCAGGGATCCAACCTCAATCTTTGGGTCGACTCAAAGAAAAGTTCTGGATCCGGTAAATTATAATAAAACCGATTTAATAAAAAGTTAATGGTGATACAGTGTATACAAGGGTTCACAAATCACAGCGTCCACGGACCACGCATTCAAATTGTGCACACTAATCTGTGTGATACTTTTGATATTGTAGATCAGTGTATTGGGCGTCGTCGCCTCTCATTGGCTTAGCTTTACAACGTGCAATTGGTTATAAGTTTAACAGGTGAAGGCAGCATTTGGGTTGGTCTAGAGGTGATACCCTAGCATGGCTTTGCTTCCGGTACTTGACGTCATCACTCCACCCCCCTGTGTAACTGAGCCAAGAACCCTCCCCTAGAGGAGTTGTTTTTCTGGTACCACCCATTCTGAGTAAACTGTGAGCTCCATCTTCATTTCACATTCCTGGTATACCTACAACATTTCCTAAGTGATCTAACTAACTAAACTAATGATGACTTCCCTTCATGTTACGAATACACATTTTCATAAGGCTCACTTCTCCTTATTGTTCATATCCCTTCTTAAGTATCGTATTTTACTCATGGAAATGTCTTTATTCACAAGTGTAAGGCATAGTAAATTATTATAAATCTATACAGTAAGGAAATAAATAGGAATTCATCATTAGTAGAGTACTTTTTGAAGGTAAAATGGGTATGTTTATACTTTTTATGCAGAAATACAAACAACAGTGGAAACTAGTTTGATTTTTTAAATATAAATTAATATTTTATTTCTGATTGCTGTTAAAAATGTTTGATCTTTGTCTTTATCTTTTATCTGTGGTTAGCTGGTGAAACAGGATTAAGTGACTAACTTTGAAACTCAAACTGAAAAGGTGTGCAGCCTTGCTGTGTGACCGATACCCTCTCCCAGTGTAGGTAAGGCACTGGGAGACGGCTTGTTCAGTGACCTCTGACCTCGGTAACGAACGTACCCAAAATCTACATGCAACACCGTCTCAGCCTGCTTAGGGAGGTGATAATTGCAAATATTAATGTGAATTTAAATTATTACTAATCCATAACATTTTCCTATTATTTCCTCTTTTATCTTGGTACATATCATTTACAATGTGTTGTCATTAGTTTCCCACTGGGACTAGCGTGTTGTGTCATGAGGCCCTCTGCTGGGCCCCTGCAGACATGAGTGGTGAGACTGTTCTCAGTCTCCGTGGTAGTTGATCTACGGATGACCATCAGAGATGAGCAAGTCTGGACTTTAGTTGGAATGTACAGAATACAAACCAGTTTTATTTGTTTCAATAAAAGGAAGATAAACGGTTACAAAAATGAATATTGTAAAAAATGAAGTAAAAGAAAAAAGACAAAATGCCAAAAGTTTAAATTCCCAATAAGACCTTAAAAATGATCAGGTGAGTTCACTTATTTGCGTCTCCTTACCATTTAGTCAACGCAGTGATTACACATTGTAACATGAAAGAAAAATCCATTAAGGCTGTCATTAAATTGAGACTGAATAATATGAGATTATATGTGAAGAATATAGGGATATATGAGACAATAAAAGGAAGATACAAAAATGTATAATGTAAAACATTTAAAAGAAAAGACAAATCCTCAAAAGTTTAAATTCCAGGTGAACCAAGAGTTCACTTATTTACTTCTCCTTAACATTTAGTCGACAAAGAAGCACATGTGATTACATATTGATACATGAAAGCAAAACACATTGAGGCTGAAATCATTAAATGTAAAGAATATATATGAGAACAAAACAGTCTTAGCTCAATAAAAAGAAAGAAATTGACACTCATTAAAGAGAATACAACTTAAATGAGGATAAATCATATGAACAAAAGTACACTTTAAGATCACACATGGCTGTAGGTTTCAAGAGCCATGTTTCACATTTGTCAGATAGACGTAAATAAAACCCAATATGCACAGAAGTTTCCTTTGTGTGAGTGCCTCTGTTTCAAGAATGTGTTTACTCTTCAATTTAATAATTCAATTAATTAAATATGAATCAATTATTTTAACAGAAGAATAGAGAAATATGTTTATGGTGTGGTGTGTCTCGGACATTTTTGGTGGATACGTCAACAAAACCAAAAAATAAAATGTATTACATATTACTTATGAATAAACATAATAATCCCAGTGGTTAAATATCGTTTAGAACAAGATTTTAATGGAATTTATTGGGAGACATTACTTTCTAACCATACTCTTCAAGAGGTCTTTACAGGTTTGAACTCTACTGTTTGGTTTTTAATCAATGACGACCTTCGGTGCCCTCTCTGCTGCTTCCAGGAGTGTGTCTGCTCACTTAGCTGCAAAATATCCTTTAACCCTTCCTACCACTGCTCCCAACCCTTCCTTTAAAGCTGAGACAGCTGAATTGATCATCATTTCTACACCAAGAAGAGCTTCCCACAATACACCTGTTGTGATACCTGCCCAACTGATCAAAAGCCCCTCAGATACTCTGTCTTTAGCCTCCTCTCTGATCTCTTCCTCTGACATGTTCTCATGTGTCAACTACTTTGACCATCACTAAAGAGCTCCTAACAATACACCTGTTGTGATACCTGCCTAATTGATTAAACACATCTCAAATGCTCTCATATTATCATGTGACTTCCGAATGAGTTGCATCTCCTGTTGTATTCTTTCCTCCACTGCTTGCAGCATCTCATTGGTGTAGCATCTTCCTTCGTTTGCCTCAACCATCTTATCTATTGTCTTGAGGAGCTCCTCCACTTGGAACTGGTTGCTCCTGTATTCATCCTGCTGGTTGTTCTTCCAGTATTTATTATCAACGACGTGGCAGCGGCCTCCACACTTCTTCACCAGATCACTCACAAGCTCATTATCATGGAAAAAGTCCTCAATGGTCTGTCCTTCAGGGAGTATGTAGTCACCATGAGTAAAGAGAACTGTTGCATACTTGAACACTTCTTCAGAAAAGTACTGGTTTATTTTAGTGATGACAGCCTGCTCCTGCTCTGTGTATCTCTCCACTTTAAGCACAATGAGAAAGGCATGAGGCCCAGGAGCAAACTCTGTGATGCACCTCACTATTTCAGACTTCAGCTCTTTCTCCGATCGATGTTTGTCGGATAAACCAGGAGTGTCGATCAAAGTGATGTTTCTTCCATTGATAGGTTTAGTTACTGCTTGACAGTCACTTGTGTCAGAGTTGACAGTGTGGCCGATCTTGAACAGCTTCTCTCCAAATATGGTGTTAGCCAGGCTGCTTTTCCCAGCTCCAGTCTTTCCCAGGATGACAATTCTCCTGTTTGACACTGAAAGAGAATAATTACCATCAATAATACTGAACATTTGTCTTTTGGCAGAAGAATCAAAACCTTGTTGGTCAGAAGTCCGTTTGTACTTATTAAATAGCTGCATCAGCATAATAAGAGAATGAAGAATAGTGTCAACACGAGCATCAAGAACATTTTATATAAATAAAGTCTTCTAAAAGTACAAATCACTGTTCACAATATAAGTTAATCTATCGTGGTGAAGAACACAGAGGATCATTTTGTAAACAGATCTAAAAACAGATGATCATGTGTTCTTGGCGCTGATCCAAATCTGAGTCATTTTATGTATCTGGAACAGAGTCTGATCTGATATTAACAATTACCTTGATTTTAAATAAATGTGTTTGTGACACGTTGAAATAATCGCTTTAGCTCACAAGATTTGGCGCTCCTCAGTTTTCACCTATAGCCACTTGATCCAAACGCTGGAGGTCCTGATTCAAAACTATTACATTGATCATCTTCAATTATTGTTATGATGTTTAACTGGAATAATGCATTTCATGAAAACAACCGTAACAATATCTAAGAATTAAAAGCTGCAACCTGAAAGTGTTGTCAAAAAATACATATTATATATATAATTATAAAATTCATCATTAGTTTTTTCAATCTTTTGTAAAAGATTTAACTCATATTTTAGTGTTGTTAAACGGTTCTGTATTTGGCCTCTAATTCTTTAAACGTACAATATATAGTTTTCTGCTGCTTGAGGTCTCTCATGAGACAATAGGTTCGTTTGAGATGAGTCAGTTCTGCGCAGAATCGATCGCCGCCGATCGGCGCGCAATGCATGCTGGTTAGATTTGTGTCCGACTTGATCCTGACTTGCTCTGACGTCATGCACACGTGGTCAACGATAATCTCACGAGAGCGAGGCGGCCGTCGATTTTAGAGTGAGGCGCCGCACTGGCTCTCCACCGACTGCGTGGCCCAGTGCATGATGGGAAAAGCCTGGCTGTCGCCACATCAGAGAGCTGATTGTCTCTTAGATTTGACCGCAAACACCACGTGTTGTAGAACAATCTTGTTTTATGTGTAGTTGTAATACTTAACGCTTGATTGTTGGCTATTCGTCTCATGTTTAATCTAAAAACATACCTTCTGTCGTTGATAACACAAAATCGTATTTAACACATATCAAAACCAGTAGTAATGTATTTCACAGGCAGACATAAAAAGAACAAAGGATGCAGCTACACACATTTATACAGAAATATATATTTATAAACACATGAATAAATCCAAACGTGATCTGTAAACTACAAGTAGCCTAAATCTCAGAACTAACAGGAAGTCATTTTTTTCTGTGACTTTCTGTGTGTACTTTGATGGCAGCTGAAAACTGTCTGACTTTTTTATTTTGTCAACGCCTCCTGCTGCTGCCGCTTGTGGAGGACTGTAAATGACTTAATTATAAATAAATAAATGCAGGAATAAATACAGGAATAAATAAATAAATGTTTAAATAAATGTATAAATAAGTAAATAAATACAGGAATAAATAAATAAATGCTTAAATAAATGTATAAATAAATACAGGAATAAATAAATAAATGCTTAAATAAATGTATAAATAAATAAATAAATACAGTAATATATAAATATAAGTTATACCTAAACAGGACATCATTAAATAAATCTATTTCTACATTTCTGTATTTCTTCATTTATTTATGCCTGTATTTATGTGTCCACACGTATTTCTTCATTTATTTATTTCTGTATTTATGTGTCCTTGTATGCAAATGAGCTGGGGCAGTCCGAACCTCATTGTTAAACAGGATTGGTCAAGTAGGGGAGCAAGACAGAAGCAACCGATCCCTAAGCACATGGCCCCTGTAGACGAAGTCAAAAAGTTGTCTAGGCTAACGTGACCATATCCATAACACCAAAAAGGAGGACACTATGCAGTATTTTGTGAGGCTGTGAATAATTGCATAGGAGGGCTGCAGTTTGATTTTATTAAGTGTGAAGAGAGATGTGAGCCCTTTTTACTGTAATTGATCTCATTGGAGCATACCCTGCTTTATCAACTAATTAATATGTATTTTATTTTTGTATATGTAATATATATATCTTATATATATATGTAATATATTATTAATATGTAATTAATAATTGTAATTAACAATGAATTAATATGTATTTGTTATGTATTGTTATATATATATATATATATATATATATATATATATATATATATATATATATATATATATACTTATATATTTTTATATAATTGCAATCAATTCGGTAAAAAGTAATCAAACACCGCTGTAGTAAAAGTTCAATTAAAATCTTAAGTTATGAATCTTAACCTTTCCCTCCGTCAAACTGATGTAACGTTACTGTGAATAAATAATAAAAGAATAAAGATTGCTCGTTAGACCCTCAAAACAGAATTATATCTCATGTTTAACCGCTACGGAGAAATTTCAGCGAGCCAGCGGATCATTTCTAAAAGTCCTGCCGGGATCAGGCTGCTCTCATCGGGCAGCACAGCGCTGACGGCCCGGTACTGCGGGACTCACCGGTCCCGCGAGCAGGAACTCAACTCGTCGGCGTATCTTTTTAAGTCGGCTGATTCTTGAATAACCGATCACAGATTTGATGCTTAAACAACTAACTTCTCGCCTGAAAACATCCTAAAAGTACATGTTGTGACTCAACAACAGTAGTATTCAGAGAACGTCAACTTCCAGTTGTGTGTTTCCTCATCAAGTACAGAGAAGAACGCGTATTGAGAAACGGCCGCTGGAGACATCTTAACGCTGATTGGCCAAGACTCATCAAAGATCTTCTATTATGACGATGACGACCACTCCAATCTCAGAAACGCTGGCCGGCCAGTTCACATATTTTGATTTCAAAACGGCGAATTTCGCCGTAAGGTGACAAGTTTGCAGGTATGCAAAAAGGAGGACAAATACACGTCCGGCTTGATGCTGCACCGGACGCCGGACAGGGCATTGAAAATCCAGACTTCTGCTAACGGGTTAGCTGAGCTTGCCAACTTCAACAACATGTGAAGGCAGAAGTAGTAGAGCACAACATACCAGGAGCATCACACTCCTGTGACCAATCATGCTTTAGACAGAGGTTCGGACCGCCCCAGCTCATTTGCATACAAGGACACATAAATACAGAAATAAATAAATGAAGAAATACGCCTGGACACATAAATACAGGCATAAATCAATATTGAAATACAGAAATGTAGAAATAGATTTATTTAATGATGTCCTGTTTAGGTATAACTTATATTTATATATTCCTGTATTTATTTATTTATTTATACATTTATTTAAGCATTTATTTATTTATTCCTGTATTTATTTATACATTTATTTAAACATTTATTTATTTATTCCTGTATTTATTTATTTATTTATACATTTATTTATTTATTCCTGTATTTATTCCTGCATTTATTTATTTATAAGTAAGTCATTTACGGAGCCGCTGCTCTCGTCTGGATTCAAGGCGAGGCGCAGCTCTAACGGACGAGCCAATAGCAACAGGTGGAGTTTGGTGACGTCATGAAGCAGCGTGGGATCATGGGAGTTGTGGTCTTCACCACCATTGTAGTCAACTTCTCCCGGTCAGGATTCCTTCAGTGTTCATCGTTAAGGAGGTTTTTACCGGGAGCCGAATTACACTCAGAGGTCTCCTCCTCTCAACAACAAACAGAGCCGCTCATTAACACCGGAAACACTCTGAATGAAGCGGTTTCATGTTTAAAATCTGTGTTTCTCGACGCTGTTCTGCGAGCAGCTGCAGCTCTCGTTTGCTCAGCTTGTTTCTCTGATAACGTAACGTTATGGTATAATACGAGACGTTTCTGAAGAAGTAGCTTTAACTTACTGTCCATGTTTTTAGAAGAGAGATCAGCGAAGAGTAAAAGTGTTCGACCAGACGACGTCCTCCGTGTCTCTTTTCTCCTGCGGTCCTGCGCTTTTATTTAAGTTTCACTTTCACTTACTGTAAGGGCGTGTGCGTGTGTGTGCGTGTGTGTGTGTGTGTGTGTGTGTGTGTGTGTGTGTGTGTGTGTGTGTGTGGGGGGGGGGGGGGGGGGTGAGACAGGGTGGTTTACTTTACCTAGTAAAAACTTGATTTGCTCAAATAATATTTTCCACAGGTTTTATTTTATTCGTTTTTCATATTTGTTGTGGTGATACTTAGAATTTCACAAAAAAATTATGTTGTACATAGATTATGAAACATTTTATGCTTCACTCTATAACAGGACACAGTGAACAATGTTTCACCAGGAGACAGAAATACAATTAACAGTGGAAACTAGTTTAATTTAAACATGTTCTAAAGATCTATAAAGATATTGAAAAAAAATACATATTAAACAACACCTCAGACATTTTGCAGGAAAAATAAATAGAAGTTGTTTCATCACGAGGCAAATTGCTGTGCAGCTGTTGCAACACAAATTAGGAAAGACCAAAAAAAAAATCTAAAATGACATACAAAGCCAAAACAGGTTAACATGGATCATAGAATACAAACAATATAGACCAGACATGTGTGTACAATATAAAATCTGAAGCACAGGTAAGTGTAAGTAGTTATGTACGGTAAATAAAGAAAAAATAAATTGCTTGTTAAAGTGGCAAAGTTTGAATTACATATTATATGATGAAACAAGACCATCTCAATGGTATTTAAATTAAACCTACAGACTGCAGATATGACTAACAATAATAATAATAACAAGCAGGATCCTGAAGCATGCACCTGCACTGAGGCATGTATAGAACTGCTGCTCTGAGGGATGACTCTACTGTGAGGAGTGTGTTGGAGCTGTGGCCTGCAGACGAGGTTTTACAGGAAGTGGAAGTGTTTCTGTTTAAACTTGAGCTGGAAAGTCCCTCAGTCTAAAACGGAAGGGAGAGTCGTACATTTCTAACTGCAGGATGTAAGGGTGGCTCTAGCTCATGGTCATCCTGAAACTGAAAGGTAGCCGGTCCGATCCCCGGTCCCTTTATAGTTTGCATGTCGAAGTGTCCTTGAGCAAGACACTGAACCCCTAGTTGCTCCTCGGGAGCTTTTCAGCAGCTCACTGCTCCTAAATTGCTATGGGTTGGTTAAATGCAGAGAGCAAAATTCATGTATGTAAAAAAGTATGTAATATGACAAATAAAGTTTCTTCTTCTTCTTCTTGTGTAAAATAAATATTTGACATTGGTGATAATATAAATCGTTATATTCTGTAGATATTCTTCATTTCATTACTCTTCATGTCTATTAAAGTTCAGGTTAGCGAGGTCAGTATAACACAGCTATGCAGCTGGAGCTGGTTGTGTCTATGAAATGTCCAGTTCTCAAGGGAAGTTAGTCACACGCCTGCGCACTTCAACACCCACAACTGTTTATCAGTATATTGACATTCTGGAAGCAGACTGGTCGTTGCACGTTCCAGTCTTGTGAGAAAAGATGAGAACACGGGATTCTCCTCCTCTTGACAGAATAGAGCGAATCAGATGTTAGGACCAGGCGAGACAAACCTGTGACGATAAACTGTGTATGAAAGGCCCCACTTCCGTTGGTGGGGCAGTTGTTCTTTGCCCAACCTGCGTGTTGGCTGTACCACTCACTGCTTTTGCAATTGCAGCGCCTACTACTTTGCTTGTGATCATTTAGTAAAAAAATTTAGAGAACGAGAGAAGTTGTTGAACTGAGTTCTTCCGGAGGCTACACCAGGCATCCAATAATTAATACGCATTAACACCTCTAGTGTCTAAACTGTTGATGTTTTTATTGAGCAAAGGGTTTGGCCTCAGGGAGCTTTACAATCTGTTCAACATTCAACACCATGGACCCTGAAACAGACACACAACCTGTGTAAGTAGAGTTCAACAACGCTACAAGCTATGATATGCAGGCGTTTATTGACACAAATAATCAACTCTGAATCATCAGAAGTGCGTGGTGGTGTCTGTAACGACAGAACCTTCCCTCTGTCTGGATTTCCTCTTTTCTTATTACTTTGCTGCCCGGGACGTTTCTGAAGAAGTAGCTTTAACTTACTGTCCATGTTTTTAGAAGAGAGATCAGCGAAGAGTAAAAGTGTTCGACCAGACGACGTCCTCCGTGTCTCTTTTCTCCTGCGGTCCTTTTATTTAACTTGCACTTGCACTTACTAAAAAGGTGTGTGTGTGTGTGTGTGTGTGTGTGTGTGTGTGTGTGTGTGTGTGTGTGTGTGTGTGTGTGTGTGTGTGTGGTGGGGGAGGGTAGTTTACTTTATCAAGTAAAAACTTTATTTGATCAAATAACTTTTCCACAGGTTTCATTTTATTCGTTGTTCATATTTGTTGTGGTGATACATTTTATCCACAAAAAAACACAACTATTGTTGAACAAAATTATGTTGTACATAGATTATAAAACGTGTTATGTTTCGCTCTGTAACAGGAAACAGTGAACAATGTTTCAACAGGAGACAGAAATACAAACAACAGTGGAAACTAGTTTGATTTAAACATCTTCTAAATATCTTATCGATGAAAGATATTTAAAAAAAAATATATTTGTGGTTTGTGGCTATAGTTTACAAAACATAAACTAAACAACACTTCAGACACTTTGTGGTAAAGATAAGATATGAAGTACAGGCAATTGTATGGGTATACGGTTAATTAAGAAAAAATAAATTGCTTGCCAGTTTAAAGTATAAAGCTCATGGCAAGATGTTCAAATATTACATATTAATATACATGATCAGCTCAATGGTTAAAGATTCCATGTTATTTACAGGGAGATGTGACTTTTTAGTGATATATTATCTCCCCCATCTTTAAGAGTCAGGGCTGATTAAAGGTTGTGATTCTGATTCGTTCTTATCTACAAAGACAGATCGTACTTCCTTCATGACAGACGCTGCTGCCGTCTTTGCTGCTTCGCCTGGTGTTGTTGCTTTCTTAGCTGCATCGTATCCTGTAAAACCTCCTTTTATTGCTCCTGCAGTAGTAACAACCCCTACTACTGCCAATCCAGCTGTTCCTGCTATTGCTCCTCCTGTTACTGCTCCTATTACATCTAATACTGCTGCTGTTCCTCCTATCACTTGTGCTGCTCCTCCTATTACTGCTGCTGTTCCTCGTATTACTTGTTCTGTTGTTCCTGTTCTTACTGCTGCTGCATTCTTTAAAGCTTTGAAAACTACTCCAACCATCAGTGGTACACCAAAAATAGCTCCCAACAATACACCTGTTGTGATACCTGCCATATTGATCAAAAGCCTAGATACTCTGGCTTTAGCCTCCTCTCTGATCTGTACCAATGACATGTTTCCTAGTGACTGAATAAGTTGCATCTCCTGTTGTATTCTTTCCTCCACTGCTTGCAGCATCTCATTGGTGTAGCATCTTCCTTTGTTTGCCTCAACCATCTTATCTATTGTCTTGAGGAGCTCCTCCACTTGGAACTGGTTGCTCCTGTATCCTCCCTGCTGGTTGTTATTCCAGTATTTATTATCAATGACGTGGCAGCGGCCTCCACACTTCTTCACCAGATCCCTCACAAGCTCATTATCACGGAGTAAGTCCTCAATGGTCTGTCCTTCAGGGATCTGGTCACCATGAGTAAAGAGAACTGTCGCATACTTGAAAACTTCTTCAGAAAAGTATTGGTTTATTTCTGTGATGACAGCCTGCTCCTGCTTTGTGTATTTCTCCACTTTAAGCAGAATGATAAAGGCATGAGGCCCAGGAGCAAACTCAATGATGCACCTCACTATTTCAGACTTCAGCTCCTCCTCAGATTGATCTGTGTCGAATAAACCAGGAGTGTCGATCAAAGTGATGTTTCTTCCATTGATAGATTTAGTTTCTGCTTGACATTCTTTTGTTTCAGACTTGAGAGTGTGGTTGATCTTGAACAGTTCCTCTCCAAATATGTTGTTAGCCAGGCTGCTTTTACCAACTCCAGTTTTCCCCAGGATGACAATTCTCCTGTTTGACACTGAGAGAGAATAAAGTTCATCAATAATACTGTACTTTTGGTTGTTTTCATAAAAAAGATCAGCTCAATTAAAATAAATATCGTAGTTGGTCAAAAGTCACAATGAAAAGTTAAAGCAGTTGGAACTTTACTTATAAAACAGCTGCATTATCGTTATGAGATATGTATGTGACATAAAAAGAGGTCCAAAAGCATCAAAACCATCTTATGTATCAAATATCCTGTAACTGTATGGATCACTGTACAGCAGGGGTCACTAACAGGCGGACCGCGGTCCGGGTCCGGACCCAGTCTCTCGTTCAGGTCCAGGAAACACACCATCCAATCACATGCCTTGTAATTCCTCTCAACTGATCTTACTCGTCCAATCACATGTGTGTATTCCGTTAAGCCCCGCCCTGGACTCGAGTGCCATATTCACACACACGGAAGCGACAGGACTCAGAAGAGACCCGATAGTTGGAAAAAGTACGTCAGTCAGAGAAGTTATTTCACTTGGCGCTCCAAAAAGATAAATGGTGACCGCTTAACCAGAGCCTTTAACCACGAATGGACAGACTGTTATATGTGTATTATTCACACAACCAGTTCAAAAGCAGAATGTCTCATTAAAAGCAGTGATATGAAGCGCCAGTATGAGACAAAGCACACATCTTTAGAGCAAACGGACCAACGCACATCCGAAATTAAGGCACAGAAAAGAGGCCAATATGATCAGAACCCTTAACACATGAATTAATATGATCAGAACCCTAATACATGAATTAATATGATCAGAACCCTAACACATGAATTAATATGATCAGAACCCTAACACATGAATTAATATGATCAGAACCGTAACACATTAATTAATATGATCAGAACCCTAACACATGAATTAATATGAAGCTGCGTGACAATTCAGTAACATTTTCTAAAATTAAGGATTTAATTTTATTTATAGTCACATTTTTCAAAAGCTTTCTGTTTTAAATCCAGCCTTTATTTTACTTGAAATAAGAGAAGATAATGTATGTATTATTAGAGTATGTATTATTTATAATTATTCCATTTCAATTGGAAATCTGTAATAATAAATATTGTTTAGATGTTAATTAATTGAACTTTATTCAATTTGACAGTCAGTTGACTACACACAGACGTTAATACAACTGTTGGCTACTTCAATACATATGGCACAAAATCATAGAGCACAAATTTGACATTATTGTGATGTTTGTTGAATACCCCTGCTGTACAGCAATATGAGAAAATAGTTTAAAAAGACAGTGAAAGAAATGAACTCACCGTCCATGTTGTCAAAAGTGAATTAACAGCGGAGCAACAGTCTGTCGGACAAGACTGTATGAGAATGTATTTCCTGTAACTTCTGTACAAGTATCTTTTATGTATTTTTTTACCTTGTCAAGCCTGTTAAACCTTTAACCGTCATGACACTCTACCACGTTGCCTCCTCCCATTCCACGATGTGGTTCTCTCTCTTTGAATGATATGAAATCGCTGACATCCAGTTTTCTCAGGTGTCTTAATTCTACACCAGAAACCATCAAGTAAAACAATAATCACATATTCCACTCTATCAAACAAGAAGTAGTTCAGCTGTAGATCTAACTGAAAATGTTCCACTAATCTACCTAATCTGACCTAGAGGGGAGTTGTAGGAGCGTATGGGCCGTTCTCCCATCAGGGCACAGCTCTGGTTACCTGTAAAAGCTTTAAACATATTCTCATAGGAGCTTAATGGCATGATCACTTTTTATTTATTTATCTTTTGCTCTCACAATTCCCAGGCATTCATGAGATAAGTGAAAACTGAACACGAAACATAAACTTTGCATGGGGGGGGAAAAAACTGCAAGAAGACCAACATGGGCAGGGATCCAACCTCAATCTTTGGGTCGACTCAAAGAAAAGTTCCGGATCCGGTAAGTTATAATAAAACAGATTTAATAAAAAGTTAATGGTGATACAGTGTATACAAGGGTTCACAAATCACAGCGACCACGGACCACGCATTCAAATTATGCACACCGATCTGTGTGATACTTTTGATATTATAGATCAGTATATTGGGCGTCGTCGCCTCTCATTGGCTTAGCTTTACAACGTGCAATTGGTTATAAGTTTAACAGGTGAAGGCAGCATTTGGATTGGTCTAGAGGTGGTACCCTAGCATGGCTTTGCTTCTGGTACTTGACGTCATCACTCCACCCCCCTGTGTAACTGTAAGGAGGCCTTAGGAGCACGAGACAGGCTAAAACAGTCTGGCGTGTAGATTTTGGGTACGTTCGTTACCGAGGTCAGAGGTCACTGAACAAGCCGTCTCCCAGTGCCATACCTACACTGGGAGAGAGTATCGGTCACACAGCAAGGCTGCACACCTTTTCAGTTTGAGTTTCAAAGTTAGTCACTTAATCCTGTTTTACCAGCTAACCACAGATAAAAGATGAAGACAAAGATCAAACAATTTTATCAGCAATCAGAGATAAAATCTTAAAAATGTCTTCTGTTGAAACATTGTTCACTGTTTCCTGTTACAGAACGAAACATAACATGTTTCATAATCATATACAACATAATTTTGTTCGACAATAGTTGTGGTTCTGTGTGGATTATAATGTCAAACAATATTAAACAATATTTGTAAAATGTGTCATTCAGATGAAGGTCCCATCGTTTACTACTGTCAGCCTCTCAGGGGAGGAGCTCTCTCCCTTTAGGAGACTACAGAGGACCCTCAGAGATGAGCAAGTCTGGACTTTGGTTGGAATGTACAGAATACAAACCAGTTTTATTAGTTTGTTGTTGCAATAAACGGAAGTTAAATGGTTACAAAAATGAATAATGTAAAAAAATATGTAAAAGAAAAGAC
This sequence comes from Myoxocephalus aenaeus, assembly GCA_038501785.1. Classification (NCBI taxonomy): domain Eukaryota; kingdom Metazoa; phylum Chordata; class Actinopteri; order Perciformes; family Cottidae; genus Myoxocephalus; species Myoxocephalus aenaeus. The sequence continues at coordinate 1,231,271 of JBAMJR010000111.1, forward strand.
AAAATGTCAAAAGTTTAAATTCCCAATAAGACCTTCAAAATGATCAGGTGAACCAAGAGTTCACTTATTTACTTATCCTTAACATTCAGTCAACATAGTGATTACATATTGATAAAAATCCATTAAGGCAGTCATCATTAAATTGAGACTATAATATGACATTATATGTCAAGAATATAGTGATATATGTGACACCAAAACACTCTTAGCTCAATCAAAAGAAAGAAATCATCAGTCATCAAAAAGAATAAAAATTAAATGAGGATAAATCTTATGAATACAAAGTAGATTACACTTTAAGATCACACTTCCTATATGGCTAGGTTTCAAGAGCCATGTTTCATATTTGTCAGATAGACGTAAATAAAACCCAATATGCCCAGAGGTTTCCTTTGTGTGAGTGCCTCTGTTTCAAGAATGTGTTTACTCTTCAATTTAATAAGTTAATTATTTAAATATTAATCAATTATTTTAACAGAATAATAGAGAAATAGGTTCATGGTGTGGTGTGTCTTAAACATTTTTGGTGGATACCTCAACAAAACAATAAGTAACACGTATAACATATTACTTATGAATCTCAGTGGTTAAATATTGTTTAGAACAATATTTTCATGCAATTTATTGGGAGATATTACTTGTTAACCATACTCTTCAAGAGTCATAGCTCATTATAGGTTTGAACTCTATTGTTTGCTTTCATCAATGATGACCTTTGGTGCCCTCTCTGCTGCTTCCAGGGTTGTGTCTGCTCCCTGAGCTGCAACACATCCTGTAACACTTCCTGCCACCGCTCCCACTCCACCTGTTATTGCTCTTCCTGCTGCTGCTGCTCCACCTGCTGCATTTCTGGCTAAATCAAGCCCTGCCACAAAAGCTGAGACAACTACATTCATCATCTTTTCTACACCTAAAAGAGCATGTTCCAATGCACCTGTTGTGATTCCTGTCAAACTGATCCAAAGCCACTCAGATACTCTGTCTTTAGCCTCCTCTCTAATCTCTTCCTCTGACATGTTCTCATGTGACTGTCTAATGAGTTGCATCTCCTGTATTATTTTTCCCTCCACTGCTTCTAGCATCTCATTGGTGTAGCATCTTCCTTTGTTTGCCTCAACCATCTTATCAGTTGTCTTGAGGAGCTCCTCCACTTGGAACTGGTTGCTCCTGTATTCTTCCTGCTGGTTGTTCTTCCAGTATTTATTATCAATGACGTGGCAGCGGCCTCCACACTTCTTCACCAGGGCCCTGTTTCTCGTACCTGGCTTACTGAGTTAGCGGGCTAATTGTCAGGATAAGATGACGTAGGTCAGGCTTTTCGGTTTCTCGAAGCAAGCTTAGATAAATCACCATAGCAACACAGCCAAAAATGTAAACCTGCTCCTGGGCAGGCTTACTGAAATTCACTGGATAAGCTGGCCACTCCCACCGGACAAAAAAGGCAGCTCACTTCCTCATTGATGAAGGAGCGATATTAGTTATATTAGTTTTATTGGGAGAGTTCTTCAAGATCGCCAAGATCCGTTCTCACTTCAGGATGACTTCCTATACGCGGCACAATAGATTCTGCCTTCAAGGAATCATTTATTTATGAGAGCTTCTCGAGCCACGGACATTGATCACCACAGGCGCAGCCGATCGCCCGTCTCACAGACAGAGACTCACCCGCTGCATGCCGCGCTGTTCTTAAGTTTATTTAGCGCTTAAGAAACTGATGGATGTGTTGAAAGCACTCATAATTATATGACAGTGTTATTAGTACACCATACATATCATTATTGTAGAACGTGATTAAGGTGGACTCATGATAAGAATACAGAGAATCACACAATTTCTTTTCACTGCTTCAATTGATTGAATTTCTGATTATGAATAATACATACATACTGATCCTCCCATACACATATTCAAACTCCTAGTTATATGATAATCTACACATACATGTATATACACACATATAGTACATGATTCATACGCGCATACAGTACATATATCCTCATAAGTATATATTTATTCGTAAATATAATCTGATTGATTTGGGTGATGAAGCACTTAAAATTTGGCGATACATTTTCCCAAAACTGACGCATTTAACTTGTCTGATATATTTGCGACGCTTATTTCATGCGATGTTTTGTCGGTGAAGGGGGACAGGTAGCCCGAGCGGAGCGTGTGGATGCAGCGGGCGAGGAGATCCGACGTGAGGGGCAGGCGACTAGGTGCGGGGCGCGGTTCGGCCTTGCTGAGGCCTTTAAGTAGCATGGCTATGTGAGCGTGAGACGAGGCTGGACACGGCGCCCCTAATGCCAGTTTGGAGAGGAAGTTGACGCCGCTCAAGTAGGTTCGAATGGTGCAGGTTTTTATCCTGAGGCGGGAATGGGCGTGAGTGATGAATTGCGTAAGGGAGAGGACGTCGAGTGACGGGAATGGCAGACTAGAGGCGGCGAGGAATGCTTTGAAGCTGTTCCACCCGGTGAGGTATGAGGAGAGAGTACCGGGGGCGACGCTGTTGAGGATGGCGTCTCGGGAGGCAGAAGCTAGCTCCGCCAGCTGCGGGTTCAGTTGAAGGTCGTGGCTGAAAACGGTGGGACCGGGGTTGGCCGTGGATCCGAGGCTGGTGCTAATCGCCTGAACTTCTGGAACGAGAAGCGCGAGAGTGAGTCGGCAATGGAATTTTTGTGGCCCGGAATGTGGGCGGCTCGAATGATGAATTGGTGTTGGGCCGAGACTAGGGTGAGTCTTTTGCTGGAGATTTTAATCATGCAAATCTCAAGACTGTTCTTCCGAAACTTCACCAGCATGTTGATTTCCCAACAAGGGGGGACAACATTTTGGATCTGGTCTACACCACACACAAAGGAGCGTACAAGGCCTCCCCCCTCCCCCACATAGGACTCTCTGACCACATCACCGTCATGCTAATGCCAGCATACAGACCCAGAGTAAAAGTCTCCAGACCGGTTCTGAAGCGGGTCCGGGTGTGGCCAGAGGGGGCTTCCTCCGCTCTCCAAGACTGCTTTGACACAACAGACTGGGGAATGTTTAAGCAGGCAGCCACATACAACAACCACACAGACATTGAGGAGTACACAGACACTGTTACTTCTTACATCAGTAAGTGTATGGATGATGTGACCCACGTAAAGACCATCACCACTCGGGCTAACCAGAAGCCGTGGCTGACAGGGGAAGTCCATCGACTGCTGAGGGCCAGAAACAAGGCCTTCAGAGCTGGGGACGAAACGGACCTGAGAACAGCGAGAGCCAACCTGTCCCACGGCATCAGGAAAGCTAAACAGGATTACACGAACAAGATAACCTGTCACTTTCAAGACAGCAGAGACACACGGAGCCTGTGGCAGGGCATTCAGACCATCACAGACTACAAACCCGCGCCACAGACCTGCGACAGCAACATCTCTCTGCTAAACGACCTCAACAGCTTCTTTGCACGGTTTGAAGCACAGAACAGCAATCGTCCACACAAGACTCCGCCTCCTCCCCATGACCAGGTTCTGTGCCTGTCTGCTGCCAGCGTGAAGAGGACTCTCTCCACTATCAACACCCGCAAGGCAACAGGTCCAGACAACATCCCTGGTCGTGTGTTGAGGGACTGCGCAGAGGAGCTTAAGGATGTCTTCACGGATGTTTTTAATACTTCTCTGAGACAAGCTGTTGTTCCATCATGCTTCAAGGCCACCACCATCATACCTGTGCCAAATAAATCCACTCCGTCCTGCTTTAATGACTATCGTCCAGTGGCACTCACCCCCATAATAATGAAGTGCTTTGAACGGCTAGTCATGTCACACATCAAATCCATTCTCCCCCCCACACTGGACCCTTTCCAGTTTGCATACCGTGCCAAACGGTCCACAGAGGATGCAATCTGCTCTGCTCTCCACCCAGCCCTCACCCACCTGGACAAAAAAGACTCGTATGTGAGAATGCTGTTCATAGACTTTAGTTCAGCGTTCAACACCATCATCCCACAACAACTCATCTGCAAACTTGACCAGCTGGGGCTCAACACCTCGCTGTGTAACTGGCTGCTGGACTTTCTCAGTGAGAGGCCACAAGCAGTACGCGTCGGCAACAACACCTCGAGCAGCATCACTCTGAGTACAGGGGCCCCTCAGGGCTGTGTGCTCCGTCCACTGCTCTTCACCTTGCTGACACACGACTGCAAAACCACCTACAGCACCAATCACATGGTCAAATTCGCAGACGACACCACTCTGATAGGTCTCATCACCAAGGAGGACGAGACCCACTACAGGAAGGAGGTCAACCTTCTGACCACGTGGTGCAGAGACAACAACCTCCTTCTGAACAACAGCAAGACCAAGGAGATTGTTGTTGACTTCCGGAAAGGCCACACCCAACACTCACCACTGACCATCAACGGTGCTGACATTGAACAAGTCAGCAGCACCAAGTTCCTGGGAGTGGACATCAGTGAGGACCTCTCGTGGACAGTCAACACGAAAACCCTGGCAAAGAAAGCACAGAGGCGCCTCTACTTCCTCCGGAAACTGAGGAAAGCAGGAAGCCCTGCATCCATCATGTGCACCTTCTACCGTGGCACCATCGAGAGCATCCTGACCAACTGCATCACTGTGTGGGGCGGAAGCTGCACAAACCACAGCAGGAAAGCCCTGCAGCGCATAGTAAATGCAGCTGGAAGAATCATTGGTGCCTCACTCCCCCCCCTCCCCTCCCTGCAGGACATATACAACACCCGCCTCACCCGCAAAGCGACCTCGATTGTGAGCGACCCCTGCCACCCCTCACACGGTCTCTTCAGCCTCCTGCCCTCTGGGAGGAGATACCGGAGCCTCCGGGCTCGCACCACTAGGCTGTCAACCAGCTTCATCCACCAAGCTGTCAGGAAGCTGAACTCTCTGAACTCTCTACCTCACCACTCCCACATCTAGACTCTGCTGCTAAACTGTCTGACCGCTGCTATTAACGCACACTTGAATAGTTCCTAATTTGTTTTGCACTATATGTTATATGTTTTTGCACCATATGTTATATGTCTAATTTGTTTTGCACTATGTTTATACGTTTCTATGTTTATACGTTTCTGCACTGTTTATATGTTGTTTATATGTTATATGTTGTCTATTTTTACTTTTTCTTAACTGGTGCACTATTCACTTTATGTTTCTGCACTATGTTTATATGTTGTTTATGCCATGTTGTCTAGTTTATATGTTTATATGTTGGTTATATGTTATATGTTGTCTAGTTTATATGTTTACATGCTGGTTATATGTTATATGTTGTCTAGTTTATATGTTGTTTATATGTTATATGTTGTCTATTTTTTACTTTTTTTTTTAAATGTTGCACGATTCACTTTATTTTCAGACAGTAGAGAAACATAATTTCAGGTCTTCTGTATGTTTGCACAATATGGAAGAAGTGACAAATAAAACTGACTTTGACTTTTGATGATGTCGAGGCAGCGTGACCGTCCTTTGTTGATTATATCTACCACTGCGCTGTTGTCAGAGTATATGGTTATGGTTGCGGAGGAGGGGGGCCAGGGATGCGGCCTATCATGAATGCGTTTTTGACTTCTTTTGCCAGGAGTTCGTCGACTATGTCGGGCTCGGAGCTGGCGGATTGGAGGTTTTTGCCAGTGAAGGGGGACTCGGGCTTTGCCTGTACGCCTGGGTGGAAGCCGCACGAGAGGCCCTGTTTGAGGTAGCTTGTGAGCTGGCGGTCGAGGTGGCCAGAGAGGGTGGAAGCTAACGCTTGAATATTAATAGGTGTACTGAGGTACTTACGGAGGTTGTGCTGAACCGGATTGTGGGGGCAGGCTGGTCTGTTGTGTGCCCCGCCGCAAAAGGAGCAGATGTGGAGGAAACGGCAGGCGGAGGCACTGCAGCCTAAATCGTTAAAGTTATTGCAGACGGTCCTCCCTCCCTGGTAGAAGACGGGTCTGCCTCTCCTGTCGACGCTCTTGGAGGGAGGGCCGGCATTGGTTCGCTGGGGGGAGACTGGTCTGGGGATGATAGATAGAGAGGGGGGAGCTGCGGACGGCAGGCTGCGGGAGACAGCGGGGTTACGCATGTGGGGGGCAGGGGTGAGGGGCAGGGGTGCGGTGAGGGTGCATGTGGTGGCCGGGTGGGATGGTGCGCCGCAGAGCTCGCAGTTGAGGGAGCGGCGTGCTGCGAACACTCTGCAATAAATTTTCGCGTCGAGTGTGCCCCAGTACGTGCCCTGGTTGAATTGCTGCACGCGACCGGCGGCTTCGGAGGCGAACAGAATGTGGTATGAGTAAAAGGCGTTGCTGCCAAAACGCAGGGCCAGGTCGAGGATTAGTGTGAGGTACGAGTCTAACTCTGGCCTGCGGTCAGGGTAGGCGGTGCATATGACGTCGCGGTACAGGGAGAATGCGTACGCGAACTCTGTCGTGGTGAGGTCCTTGGACCGGGTGGGGAGGGGCTGTTTTAACGCGATGGGGCCGAAGGCGGTGAGTAGCTCCCTAGGGATGTGGGGGTTAGCTGTGGATGGGAGGATGAGCTGGGCTAGGTCGACATAGTTACCTGCCAGGATCTGCTGCCTGAGCGCTTGTGACAGTGGGGAAGGTCGGGCGGGTGCAGGCGGGCGCGTTGGAGGTTGTGCTGTGGCTAGGGTGGAGCTGGCGGGCGGAGAGAAGTAGGACGGAAGGAAGCTGGGGGTGAGCGCAGGTGGACCTGTGGACTGAGGGGGGCAGTAAGTAGCAAGAGGGTTAGCGTTAGATACGTAAGGGTTATAGGGAAGGGGGGGTGGGGAGGAGGGGGAGCGAGAAAGGAGGAAACCGGGGATTTTGGCCGTAGGCCCCGTCGGAGGTCCCTGCTGTTGGAGCGAGGGAGGCCGTGGGCGGGGGGGGCGGAAGGAAAGGAAAGTGAGAGACAGCAGGGAGGCTGTGGTGTTTCGGGGGGGGGGGGGGGGGTAATACGACCTACCCCGCGAGGGGTGGCTGTGCCTCTGCGGCCGTGGTGCGCGCGGTGACGTCATCAGTCACCGCGCGCACAGTGCCGCTTTTCTGTCAGAATGGCGGAAGGGGATGTTGCGCTGGGAGAGCACGTACTTCAGCTGGTCGATGGTCCAGCTGCAGGCCGGGTGGGGCCTGGCGAGGCGTGGGCGTAGCGGGGCAGAGTCCCGCTGCGAGACATGAAACATCATGTCTCGCAGCGGGGGCGGTGTTAAGCTGCGTTCACGGCAACAACGTTGCAAAAACGTTGGAATATTCGCAACACGTTTGCTGTGAATGATTAAGGTATTGACTTCCTCATATGCCTTCATGATCATCTCCTGCTTCTCAGCAGAGAAATAAAAAGAGGTTCCTCTGAGTTTATTTGCCATTGTACTGTTAGAACATCGTGGTGTCAGTGCTCGATTATTATCCCTTCTGAAGAAGAGCGGGCACGCGCATTTATCCAGATGACTGACGTCTGGTTAGAATTAACGAGACCATTTCAGCACGGATCAGCCGTGAAGAAACCCAGATGTCAATCATCTCGCTAATTTAAGCTGGATAATAGGATATTTGCTTTATTTTGTTTAGCCAGGTACGAGAAACAGGGCCCAGGTGAACTTTGATGCTCTCTAACACCTCTACTTCCTAAAGGAGCGAGAGGCGAGACCCTAAAGGGTAACAGCAACATTCTGTGCTTTAGACATCTGGCTGACACTCACTAAGGAAACCTCTGAGCATATTGGGTTTTATTTACATCTATCTGATGAATATGAAACATGGCTCTTGAAACCTAGTCATATAGGAAGTGTGATCTTAAAGTGTAATTTACTTTTTATTCACAAGATGTATCCTCATTTAAATTGCATTTTATTTGATTAGTTCATTTCTTTCTTTTTATTGAACTAAGATTGTTTTGGTCTCATATATCACTATATTCTTCACATATAATCTCATATTATTTAGTGATTTCAGCCTCAATGTGTTTTTCTTTCATGTATCAATATGTATTCACATGTGCTTCTTTGTTGACTGAATGTTAAGGAGAAGTAAATAAGTGAACTATTGGTTCACCTGATCATTTTTAAGGTCTTATTGGGAATTTAAACTTTTGAGATTTTGTCTTTTCTTTTACATATTTTTTTACATTATTCATTTTTGTAACCATTTAACTTTCGTTTATTGCAACAACAAACAAATCAAACTGGTTTGTATTCTGTACATTCCAACCAAAGTCCAGACTTGCTCATCTCTGAGGGTCCTCTGTAGTCTCCTAAAGGGAGAGAGCTCCTCCCCTGAGAGGCTGACAGTAGTAAACGATGGGACGTTCATCTGAATGACACATTTTACAAATATTGTTTAATATTGTTTGACATTATAATCCACACAGAACCACAACTATTGTCGAACAAAATTATGTTGTATATGATTATGAAACATTTTATGTTTCGTTCTGTAACAGGAAACAGTGAAATGTTTCAACAGAAGACATTTTTAAGATTTTATCTCTGATTGCTGATAAAATTGTTTGATCTTTGTCTTTATCTTTTATCTGTGGTTAGCTGGTGAAACAGGATTAAGTGACTAACTTTGAAACTCAAACTGAAAAGGTGTGCAGCCTTACTGTGTGACCGATACTCTCCCAGTGTAGGTAAGGCACTGGGAGACGGCTTGTTCAGTGACCTCTGACCTCGGTAACGAACGTACCCAAAATCTACACGCCAGACTGTTTTAGCCTGTCTACACCACGTTCCACATTATTAGGCAAATTGTATTTAAGGGTCATAAACATAATTTTTTTGTTTTTTCAATGAAACTCATGGATGGTATTGTGTCTCAGGGCTATTTGGATGATTGAAATCAATCCCAGACACCTGTGATAATTAGTTTGCCAGGTGAGCCCAATCAAAGGAAAACTACTTAAGAAGGATGTTCCACATTATTAAGCAAGCTACGTGTTTCAGGCAAAATGGGGAAGAAAAAGGATCTCTCTGCTGCTGAAAAGCGGCAAATAGTGCAATACCTTGGTCAAGGTATCACAACATTGGATATTTCCGAAAGAATTGCGCGTGATCATCGGACGGTGAAGAAATTTGTCACCGATTCACAGCACAAGCGGGTTCGTTCAGACAAAGGCAAAATAAGGAAGATTTCTGCCAAACAAATGCATAGGGTTAAGAGAGCAGCCACTAAAATGCCATTGAATAGCAGCAATCAGGTGTTTGAAGCCGCTGGTGCCTCTGGAGTCTCGCAAACTTCAAGATGTAGGATGCTCAAGAGGTTTGCAAGTGTCCTTAAACCTGTTATTCGGCCACCCCTAAACCAAGCTCACAAGCAAAAAAGGTTGCAGTGGGCTCAGGACTACATGAAGACTAACTTTCAAACTGTTTTGTTAACGGATGAGTGCCGTGCAACCCTTGATGGTCCTGATGGATGGAGTAGTGGATGGTTGGTGAATGGCCACCATGTCCCAACAAGGCTGAGACCTCAACAGCTTCTTTGCACGGTTTGAAGCACAGAACAGCACACGTCCACACAAGACTCCGCCTCCTCCCCATGACCAGGTTCTGTGCCTGTCTGCTGCCAGCGTGAAGAGGACTCTCTCCACTATCAACACCCGCAAGGCAACAGGTCCAGACAACATCCCTGGTCGTGTGTTGAGGGACTGCGCAGAGGAGCTTAAGGATGTCTTCACGGATGTTTTTAATACTTCTCTGAGACAAGCTGTTGTTCCATCATGCTTCAAGGCCACCACCATCATGCCTGTGCCAAAGAAATCCACTCCGTCCTGCTTTAATGACTATCGTCCAGTGGCACTCACCCCCATAATAATGAAGTGCTTTGAACGGCTAGTCATGTCACACATCAAATCCATTCTCCCCCCCACACTGGACCCTTTCCAGTTTGCATACCGTGCCAAACGGTCCACGGAGGATGCAATCTGCTCTGCTCTCCACCCAGCCCTCACCCACCTGGACAAAAAAGACTCGTATGTGAGAATGCTGTTCATAGACTTTAGTTCAGCGTTCAACACCATCATCCCACAACAACTCATCTGCAAACTTGACCAGCTGGGGCTCAACACCTCGCTGTGTAACTGGCTGCTGGACTTTCTCAGTGAGAGGCCACAAGCAGTACGCGTCGGCAACAACACCTCGAGCAGCATCACTCTGAGTACAGGGGCCCCTCAGGGCTGTGTGCTCCGTCCACTGCTCTTCACCTTGCTGACACACGACTGCAAAACCACCTACAGCACCAATCACATGGTCAAATTCGCAGACGACACCACTCTGATAGGTCTCATCACCAAGGAGGACGAGACCCACTACAGGAAGGAGGTCAACCTTCTGACCACGTGGTGCAGAGACAACAACCTCCTTCTGAACAACAGCAAGACCAAGGAGATTGTTGTTGACTTCCGGAAAGGCCACACCCAACACTCACCACTGACCATCAACGGTGCTGACATTGAACAAGTCAGCAGCACCAAGTTCCTGGGAGTGGACATCAGTGAGGACCTCTCGTGGACAGTCAACACGAAAACCCTGGCAAAGAAAGCACAGAGGCGCCTCTACTTCCTCCGGAAACTGAGGAAAGCAGGAAGCCCTGCATCCATCATGTGCACCTTCTACCGTGGCACCATCGAGAGCATCCTGACCAACTGCATCACTGTGTGGGGCGGAAGCTGCACAAACCACAGCAGGAAAGCCCTGCAGCGCATAGTAAATGCAGCTGGAAGAATCATTGGTGCCTCACTCCCCCCCCCTCCCCTCCCTGCAGGACATATACAACACCCGCCTCACCCGCAAAGCGACCTCGATTGTGAGCGACCCCTGCCACCCCTCACACGGTCTCTTCAGCCTCCTGCCCTCTGGGAGGAGATACCGGAGCCTCCGGGCTCGCACCACTAGGCTGTCAACCAGCTTCATCCACCAAGCTGTCAGGAAGCTGAACTCTCTACCTCACCACTCCCACATCTAGACTCTGCTGCTAAACTGCCTGACCGCTGCTACTAACGCACACTTGAATAGTTCCTAATTTGTTTCTGCACTATATGTTTTTGCACTATATGTCTAATTTGTTTTTGCACTATGTTTATATGTCTTTGCACTATGTTTATACGTTTCTGCACTGTTTATATGTTGTCTATTTGTACTTTTTCTTAACTGGTGCACCATTCACTTTGTTTCTGCACTATGTTTATATGTTGTTTAGGCCATGTTGTCTAGTTTATATGTTGTCTAGTTTATGTTATATGTTGTCTATTTTTTACTTTTTTAAATGTTGCACGATTCACTTTATTTTCAGACAGAGAAACATAATTTCAGGTCTTCTGTATGTTTGCACAATATGGAAGAAGTGACAAATAAAACTGACTTTGAGGTGGCGGAGTCATGTTTTGGGCCGGAATCATGGGGAGAGAGCTGGTAGGCCCCTTCAGGGTCCCTGACGGTGTGAAAATGACCTCGGCAAAGTATGTAGAGTTTCCTGGTTTCAAGTTATCCTGGTGTTAAAGTTCACTTCAGCTCAGCCCAAACTTGAAAATGGCTTGTTCAGCACAAACAGTCAAAGGGACAACTCGGTTCCGTTCCAGTGTTTTTTATTTCCATTTCAAGACGGATTTGGTTGTTGAAACAGTAGAATAGGAATCGGAATAGCTTGATAACCTTGAACACAAAAAGGAGTAGGTTAAATGCTGCATTAGGATGCCTTTAAACAATAATTTAACATCATTAAACTATAAATTTTTTACCAAACACAGGTAAAACAAATTCAAAGACCAAAATCAACTGAAGAAGCAAACAAACGATTTCCACAAACAATACTTGAAATGAACAGAATTCATACCAGTTGCGTCTGCGGCTGAACGTGAGCTGCGTCGTGGAGAGGAGCAAAGAGGGAGGCCAGCCCAACACCAAACATTTTATACCCATGAGGTGCGCGCTGCTGAATTTGGTCCCTCCAGAAACATGGACCGTATCTTGGGTTCCACTTTGCCCCCTTCAGGCCTGGAGTTCCCAGATGCTCCCTGTTTCACCGCGCTCAAACTTGTTTTGACGCAACACCTCCCACTTGACCTCCTGGTTCTTGAACCCAAGGAGGCCACAGCATCCTAGTGTTGGGCAGGTTTGGTTTAAGTTGTCATTTGGTTGTATCAGTTTTGCTCTTCAATTGGAAGTAGGACAATGATACGTCGGACATCCCTGTGAAGAATGGTAGCTGACATGTTGGTTGCGAGTCTCTTTGTCTTCTGCTTTTGAGCAGACTTCCTGGATGGGACGGGGTAACTTGGAAAGGATCTGACATGCACATCTCTGACGATGCCTTTCCTGTCAGCGTTGACATTGGTCACTCTGGCGAGCCTATATTGACCCCTCAGGGCATTTTGGTCTGCCAGCCAGACAACATCTCCAACTGCCACATTCCTTTGCATTGTGTGCCACTTGCTCCTCACAAATAGGTTGGGCCCAGCTAACTGACTCCATTTCCTCCAGAATCGGTCAACCTCCGTTTGGATAGCGCTCAATCTTTTGTAAGGGTAGCTTTTAAAGTCAAAGCTTCCTGTATCTCCTCTGGGTCCAGCCCGTCCAAGCAGAAGGGAATTTGGGCTGATGTAGTCTATGCAGTCTTCCCGGCTCTGCACCCTGGCATCGATGGGTCTTTCATTGGCAAGATTGGCAGCCATGAACACGAATGTTTGAAACTCACTCCATGTGAAAACTCCCTCTCCTCCCAGGTTTCGCAAGGCCCGCTTCACAGCGCGAACAGCTGCTTCCGCAGCTCCATTCCGGTGAGGCGAATCTGCTGGGTGGATTTCCCAACTCCATTCTGTTCCATGCTTTGACGCATGATTCTCAAGCTCGGATCTTTCCAATTGGCCCAGAAAGAGGTAGAGTTGTTTGAGGGCCGGTCTGGCTCCCACAAAGTTTTTCCCCGGATCTGACCACACTTTCTTCGGATGCCCCCTCAGCGCTGTGAATCTCTGGTGTGCCAATAGGAAGCCTTCAGTTGACTGGTCACTGACAACATCTGTGTGCATAGCTCTCAATGCCATGCAGCAGAAGACAATTCCCCACACCTTGAGCCTGACTTTCTTTCTCACCTCATCCTTGACTTCATAAGGTCCAAATAAGTCCACCGTTGTGTACTCAAATGGCTTGGCTGGTGTTATCCGCTCCAGTGGAAGGTCACTCATGATCTGCTGGCATTTCCTGGCCCGAGCTTTCCTGCATGTCACACAGCTGTCAACAATCTTCTGAGCCAGTTTCCGGCCCTTTATCACCCAGGCTCTGCTTCGCATTCGGAGTAGTGTGCCTGCTATTTCTTCATGGTTTACCTTGTGGGCTTCTTTAGCGAGGAGAGTGGATACCCATGCATCATATGGTACAATTGGCACTGCAGTTTTGTCCTCATTAAATATTTGGAATCTTCCTCCACAGAGTCAAAGCCCAGTGTCTTCCTCCTTGTACATGAGCATGCATTGTGTAAGAGCATCTGGGAACTCCAGGGGGCGGAACCCAAAAAAATCCAACCCATGTTTCCGGGGGGACCGAATTCACCAGCGCACGCCTCAGCAGGCATGGGTATAAAAAGTTTGGTATTATCCTAGCCGCCCTCTTTGCTCCTCTCCACAACAGCTGATGTTCAACCGAGACGCAACTGGTTATCAACTGTCAAGTTATCCTGTTGTTAAAGTTCAATACAGCTGAGCCCAAACTTGAAAAATGGCTTGCTCATCCCAGACATGCAAAGGGACAACTCTATTCCGAACCTATTCCGATTCCTGTTCAAGATTCCTATTCCTACTGTTCCATCTTGAAAGGAAGATAAAAACGCTGGAACGGAACAGAGTTGTCCCTTTGCATGTCTGGGATGAGCAAGCCATTTTTCAAGTTTGGGCTCAGCTGTATTGAACTTTAACAACAGGATAACTTGACACTGACTGACCACTTTCTTCTGTGGTACAAAAAGAAGAACCGTGCCTTCCGTAGCAAAATCATATTCATGCATGACAATAAACCATGTCATGCTGCAAAGAATACCTCTGGGGCATTCGCTGCTATGGGCATAAAAGGAGAGAAACTCATGGTGTGGCCCCCATCTTCCCCTGACCTTAACCCTATTGAGAACCTTTGGAGCATCATCAAGCAAAAGATCTATGTGGGTGGAAGGCAGTTCACATCCAAGCAGGTGCTCTGGGAGGCTATTATGGCATCCTGCAAAGACATTAAAGCAGAAACGATCAAAGAACTCACAAGTTCAATGGATGTAAGAATTGTGAAGTTGATATCAAAGAAGGGGTCCTATGTTAACATGTAACTTGACCTGTTAAGATGTTTTTGATTCAAACTTTTCTTGATTTCAGTAAATATGACCTCCTAATGCTGCAAATTCAACAAATGACAATTTTTTGTTCTTTACAACCTATAAAATATCTTGAAACTCTGAAATTCTGCATAATAATTTGGAACACTGCATTTTGAGTTTTTTATTTTTGAAAAAAAATACTGTTTGTTTGAGGTTTGTTCAATAGAATTTGAATTATACTCTAACAGTTGATGACTTGAAAATGATACTGACTGACTGTGCATTACTATTTAGGAAAATCTGAGCAAAGTGTAATTTGCATAATAATGTGGAACGCGGTGTAGTGCTCCTAAGGCCTCCTTACAGTTACACAGGGGGGTGGAGTGATGACGTCAAGTACCGGAAGCAAAGCCAGGCTGGGGTACCACCTCTAGACCAACCCAAATGCTGCCTTCACCTGTTAAACTTATAACCAATTGCACGTTGTAAAGCTAAGCCAATGAGAGACGACGACGCCCAATACACTGATCTACAATATCAAAAGTATCACACAGATTAGTGTGCATAATTTGAATGCGTGGTCCGTGGACGCTGTGATTTGTGCACCCTTGTATCACCATTAACTTTTTATTAAATCTGTTTTATTATAACTTACCGGATCCGGAACTTTTCTTTGAGTCGACCCAAAGATTGAGGTTGGATCCCTGCCCATGTTGGTCTTCTTGCAGTTTTCTCCCCCCCATGCAAAGTTTATGTTTCGTGTTCAGTTTTCACTTATCTCATAAATGCCTTGGAATTGTGAGAGCAAAAGATAATAAAAAAAAGTGATCATGCCATTAAGCTCCTATGAGAATATGTTTAAAGATTTTACAGGTAACCAGAGCTGTGCCCTGATGGGAGAACGGCCCATACGCTCCTACAACTCCCCTCTAGGTCAGATTAGGTAGATTAGTGGAACATTTTCAGTTAGATCTACAGCTGAACTACTTCTTGTTTGATAGAGTGGAATATGTGATTATTGTTTTACTTGATGGTTTCTGGTGTAGAATTAAGACACCTGAGAAAACTGGATGTCAGCGATTTCATATCATTCAAAGAGAGAGAACCACATCGTGGAATGGGAGGAGGCAATGTGGTAGAGTGTCATGACGGTTAAAGGTTTAACAGGCTTGACAAGGTAAAAAAAATACATAAAAGATACTTGTACAGAAGTTACAGGAAATGCATTCTCATACAGTCTTGGCCGACAGACTGTTGCTCCGCCGTTAATTCACTTTTGACAACATGGACGGTGAGTTCATTTCTTTCGCTGTCTTTTTAAACTATTTTCTCATATTGCTGTACAGCAGGGGTAGTCAACAAACATCACAATAATGTCAAATTTTTGCTCTATGATTTTGTGCCATATGTATTGAAGTAGCCAACAGTTGTATTAACGTCTGTGTGTAGTCAACTGACTGTCAAATTAAATAAAGTTCAATTAATTAACATCTAAACAATATTTATTATTACAGATTTCCAATTGAAATGGAAGAATTATAAATAATACATACTCTAATAATACATAGATTATCTTCTCTTATTTCAAGTAAAATAAAGGCTGGTTTTAAAACAGAAAGCTTTTGAAAAATGTGACTATAAATTAAATTAAATCCTTAATTTTAGAAAATTTTACTGAATTGTCATGCAGCTTCATATTAATTCATGTGTTAGGGTTCTGATCATATTAATTCATGTATTAGGGTTCTGATCATATTGGCCTCTTTTCTGTGCCTTCATTTCGGATGTGCGTTGGTCCGTTTGCTCTAAAGATGTGTGCTTTGTCTCGTAGTGGCGCTTCATATCACTGCTTTTAATGAGACATCAGCTTTTGAACTGGTTGTGTGAATAATACACATATAACAGTATGTCCATTCGTGGTTAAAGGCTCTGGTTAAGCGGTCACCATTTATCTTTTTGGAGCGCCAAGTGAAATAACTTCTCTGACTGACGTACTTTTTCCAACTATCTCCTGAGTACTGTCGCTTCCGTGTGTGTGAATATGGCACTTGAGTCCAGGGCGGGGCTTAGCGGAATACACACATGTGATTGGCCGAGTAAGATCAGTTGAGAGGAATTACAAGGCATGTGATTGGATGGTGTGTTTCCTGGACCTGAACGAGAGACTGGGTCCGGACCCGGACCGCGGTCCGCCTGTTAGTGACCCCTGCTGTACAGTGATCCATACAGTTACAGGATATTTGATACATAAGATGGTTTTGATGCTTTTGGACCTCTTTTTATGTCACATACATATCTCATAACGATAATGCAGCTGTTTTACGAGTAAAGTTCCAACTGCTTTAACTTTTCATTGTGACTTTTGACCAACTACGATATTTATTTTAATTGAGCTGATCTTTTTTTATGAAAACAACCAAAAGACCAATGTACAGTATTATTGATTAACTTTATTCTCTCTCAGAGTCAAACAGGAGAATTGTCATCCTGGGGAAAACTGGAGTTGGTAAAAGCAGCGTGGCTAACACCATATTTGGAGAGGAACTGTTCAAGATCGGCCACAATTTCAACTCTGACACAAAAAAATGTCAAGTAAAAACTAAATCTGTCAATGGAAGAGACATCACTTTGATCGACACTCCTGGTTTCTTCGACACAGATCGATCTGAGGAGGAGCTGAAGTCTGAAATAGTGAGGTGCATCATAGAGTGCGCTCCTGGGCCTCATGCCTTTCTCATTCTGCTTAAAGTGGAGAGATACACAAAGCAGGAGCAGGCTGTCATCACAGAAATAAACCAATACTTTTCTGAAGAAGTGTTCAAGTATGCAACAATTATCTTTACTCATGGTGACCAGATCCCTGAAGGACAGACCATTAAGGATTTTATCCGTGATAATGAGCTTGTGAGTGATCTGGTGAAGAAGTGTGGAGAACGCTGCCACGTCATTGATAATAAATACTGGAAGAACAAACAGCAGGGAGGATACAGGAGCAACCAGTTCCAAGTGGAGGAGCTCCTCAAGACAATAGATAAGATGGCAAACAAAGGAAGATGCTACACCAATGAGATGCTGCAAGCAGTGGAGGAAGGAATAAAACAGGAGATGCAACTCATTAGACAGTCACTAGGAAACATGACATTGGTACAGATCAGAGAGGAGGCTAAAGCCAGAGTATCTAGGCTTTTGATCAACATGGCAGGTATCACAATAGGTGTATTGTTGGGAGCTCTTTTTGGTGTAGTACTGATGGTTGGAAAGGTTTTCAAAGGTTTAAAGAATGCAGCAGCAGTAGGAAAAACAGCAGAACAAGTATTACGAGGAGGAGCAGCAGCAGCAGCAGTAATAGAAGGAGCAGCAGAAGTGATAGGAGGAGGAGCAGCAGCAGCAGCAGTAATGGGAGGAGGAGCAGCAGTATTAGACGTAATAGGAGCAGTAACAGCAGGAGCAATAGGAGGAACAGCTGTATTGGCAGTAGTAGGGGCTGTTACTGCTGCAGGAGCAATAAAAGGAGCTTTTACAGGATACGATGCAGCAAAGGAAGCAACAACACCAGGCGAAGCAGCAAAGATGGCAGCAGCGTCTGTCATGAAGGAAGTACGATCTGTCTTTGTAGATAAGAACGAATCAGAATCACAACCTTTAATCAGCCCTGACTCTTAAAGATGGGGGAGAAAATGTATCAATAAAAAGTCACATCTCCTTGTAAATAACATGGAATCTTTAACCATTGAGCTGATCATGTATATTAATATGTAATATTTGAACATCTTGCCATGACCTTGATACTTTGAACTGGCAAGCAATTACATTTGTTTCTTAATTAACCGTATACCCATACAATTGCCTGTACTTCATATTCTATATTTTCTTATCTTTACCACAAAGTGTCTGATGTGTTGTTTAGTTTATGTTTTGTAAACTATAGCCACAAACCACAAATATTTTTTTTTCAAAATATCCTTCATCGATAAGATATTTAGAAGATGTTTAAATCAAACTAGTTTCTACTGTTAATTGTATTTCTGTCTCCTGTTGAAACATTGTTCACTGTTTCCTGTTACAGAGCGAAACATCAAATGTTTGATAATCTATGTTCAACATCATTTTGTTCATCAATAGTTGTGGTTCTTTGTGGATTATAATGTATCACCAAGACAAATATAATAAATGACTAATTTGAAACATGTACACATTTGTTTTCTTACTTGGTAAAGACACACACACACACACACACACACACACACACACACACACACACGCACACACACGCACACACACATGACCACACCCAAACTGTAAGTGAAAGGGAGAGTTCAATAAAGTGCCACAGGAGAAAAGAGACACGGAGGACATCGACTCGAAAACTTTTACTCTTCACTGATTTCTCTTCTAAAAACATGAACAGTAAGTTAAAGTTACTTCTTCCAGTTATTATTATTTATTAATGCTGGTCACTGTACATTACTTAAACCTTGTATGGTGTTCATTTTTTGTTACTCAGCAGGTGTTGTGGGTCTGTTGGACCCGCTGTATTTTGGGTTTTTTAATTCAACACAATCAAACAATGTTTTCTTCATCCCAATTAGAAGCAATATAAACAGCAAATATGGTTAATATTTGCCCTTTACCTTTGTTATAACACATTTAAGAATTAAAGTGCTACTCGTTTTTTTGTTTTTTGTTGATAAAATCAATAAATTCAATTATAATCAAGATATGAGTGGACAAAATTCAACAAATTTACAAATGAAGCAAGGTTGTTCATAACTATTGACTTTTATTTATTTGAATTTCATTGAATTTCATTAGTAATGAGGTAATTTTACATAGCACAACATAGGGCTGTGGCTGGCTGCTGATGGGCTGGTCCTGTGGCTCATCTTCTTTTTGGCTGATGCTCAATCTCATTCAGAAATATGATCTTCATATTCTGACACTTCTTCATCTACCTCATCACCATCTTCAAAAATCAATTCCAAGGCCCTCTCAGCAGAGAATCTTTTGGCCATCTTGATCAGTTGTGATAAGGAACCACACTGGCAAAGCTACATTTATAGTGGCCCACCCCAAACTTTCAGTTGGGTTAGAAAATAAGGATTGGTTCCCGTGAGACAGAGGGGGGATGTGAGAGCAGGCAGGTGTAGGTGTTTGAATTTTGCATCAATGTTGCAAACTTGTGTGGGAATGGCGCGTGCACACACACACACTGATTTTCAGCAGGCCCACAAACACACACACACGCACACACACACACACACACACACACACACACACACACACACACACACACACACACACACACACACACACACACACTTACAGCAGGCCCAGACATGAGGAGGACAGACTGAAGGTACACAGGACCTACAATTTCCACACTTTTATCATCCCGGGTCCAGTGGACCCGAACACCCTGTATGTAATATAAATGTGTAGGGGGGGGGTTACGGTGTGCGGTCGATGAAACTTTTGTCTGATATATGTTCTTCGCAGAAAATGAGCCAAGGCCAATAAGTCTGAGTTTGAAAAAATAATGAATCATATTATTTTTGTTTTGATGAAAAATGAAAACGGGTCCCACAGACCCGAACACCATACAAGGGTTAATGACATAACACATTATGGAAAGTTATAAACTAATTATGGCTTTCCTGGAGTACTTGGTGAAGATGTGGAAGAATGTTTTAAAACATTTTTCTGTATAAAAACTAGCATATTGAAAGAAAGATATGTTTTGCAGAGGTGAAACTTTAGTGAATGCTCACAAAGTAAAAGAGTTGCTGTTTGTAACACAGCGTTCAAACGTCGCCCCTCCTTTCTGGTGAGAGAGAGAGAGAGAGAGAGAGAAAGAGAGAAGGAGGGGGGAGAGAGTCATGAGTGATGATTCAGAGTTGATTATTAGTGTCTATAAACTTCTGCATATCATAGCTTGTAGCGTTGTATTAATATACCATAAGTTATCAGAGAAACAAGCTGAGCAAACGAGAGCTGCAGCTGCTCGCAGAACAGCGTCGAGAAACACAGATTTTAAACATGAAACCGCTTCATTCAGAGTGTTTCCGGTGTTAATGAGCGGCTCTGTTTGTTGTTGAGAGGAGGAGACCTCTGAGTGTAATTCGGCTCCTGGTAAAAACCTCCTTAACGATGAACACTGAAGGAATCCTGACCGGGAGAAGTTGACTGCAATGGTGGTGAAGACCACAACTCCCATGATCCCGCGCTGCTTCATGACGTCACCAAACTCCACCTGTTGTTAATAGGTTCGTTTGAGATGAGCCAGTTCTGCGCAGAATTGATCGCCGGCGATCAGCGCACAATGCATGCCGGTTAGATTTGTGTCCGACTTGATCCCGACTTGCTCTGACGTCATGCACACGTGGTCAACGATAATCTCACGAGAGCGAGGCGGCCGCAGAATTTAGAGCCAGGCGCCGCAGCAGCTCTCCACCGACTGCTAGGCCCAGTGCATGATGGGAAATGCCTGGCTGTCGCCACATCAGAGAGCTGATTGGCACTTAGATTTGACAGCAAACACCACGTGTTGTAGAACAATCTTATTTTATGTGTAGTTGTAATACTTAACGCTTGATTGTTGGCGGTTAATCTCAGGTTTAATCTAAAAACATATCTTGTGTGGTTTATAATAATAAATCTTATTTATACAACACTTCAAAACCAGTAGTAATGTATTTCAAAGGCAGACATAAAAAGAACAGAGGGTGCAGCGACACACACATGTCTACATAAATATATATTTACAAACACATATAATCACCGTCCTAAAATAATGGCCTAATTTATTTTTGGACCAAAATGATTTTCTTGCCTAAATCATCTCCTCATGATACTGGCCACCTTTGGTACAACCGCCTACATCAGTTGAACAGATCATGCGCAGCGATTCTACCCCTATAGTATAACGGCCGATGTCAAGAGTGTGACTTAGGCCATTTTATTTTGCCTAAGTCAAAAGACGATGTGACTTAGGCAATTTTACAAGCTTTTCAATATGGCATTTTGAAGCTAGCATTTAAGCTAGGAATTTAGTTAGCATTTTTGTCAATGAAAAAATCACTCGAACATAATATTAGTAATCATAACATAATTTGACCGGTATTACAATATGTCTGTTGTGCAGAGGCAGCTTGACCACCCCGATTACATTTGGGCAAGTTTTTGGTGTTTTCTGAAAAACCTGAAAAAAATTAATTGAGCCATTATTTTAGGAAGGTAACGATATGAATAAATCCAAACGTGATCTGTAAACTACAAGTAGACTACAGATCGGAACTAACAGGAAGTCATCTGTCAGCTGTTTCTGGGACTTCCTGTGTATACTTTGAAGGCAGCTGAAAACTGTCTGACTTGACCACAGTTTTTTGTTAACGCCTCCTGCTGCTGCCGCTGCTCTCGTCTGGATTCCAGGCGAGGCGCAGCTCTTTTAAACGAGCCTATTGTCTCGTGAGAGACCTCAAGCAGCAGAAAGCTATATATTGTACGTTTAACGAATTAGAGGCCAAATGCAGAACAGTGTGACACTAAAACTTCAGTTAAATCTTTTACAAAAGATTTAAAAAACTAATGATGAATGTTATTATTATATATAAAATATATTAGAGGAGGGAGGTCATAAATGGAGGGAGGTCATAAACTTGGCCATTGTCAGGGTTGTGTGCTCTCTTTAAAAAGGTGACTGTCCCCCTTCAAATATTGTTAATGTTGTTTTCATGAGTCACATTATTCCAGTTAAACTTAACTTAACATCATAACAATAATTAAAGATGATCAATGTAATAGTTTTGAATCAGGACCTCAAATGTTTGGATCAAGTAGTTATAGGTGAAAACTGAGGAGCGCCAAATCTTGTGAGTTAAAGCGATTATTTCAACGTGTCACAAACACATTTATTTAAAATCAAGGTAAATGTTAATATCAGATCAGACTCTGTTCCAGATATATAAAAGGACTCAGATTTGGATCAGGGCCCTATTTCTCGTACCTGGCTAAACAAAGTCAAGCAAATGTCCTAATCTCCATCTTAAATTAGCGAGATGATTGACATCAGGCTATCTGGGTTTCTTCACGGCTGATCCGTGCTGAAATGGTCTCGTTCATTCTAACCAGACGTCAGACATCTGGATAAATGTGCGTGCCCGCTCCTCTTCAGAAGGGATAATAATCGAGCACTGACACCACGATGTTCTAACAGTACAATGGCAAATAAACTCAGAGGAACCTCTTTTTATTTCTCCGCTGAGAAGCAGGAGATGATCATGAAGGCATATGAGGAATTTATTACGTTGCAACGTTTTCGGTGTGAATGCAGCTTAACACCGCCCGCTGCGACATAAGCGTCACAAATATATAAGACAAGTTAAATGTGTCAGTTTTGTGAAAATGTATCGGCTAAATTTAAGTGCTTCATCACCCAAATCAATCAGATTATATTTATTTAATTGTATCTGCTGCCAGTAGTATACAAATGAATATATACTTATGAGGATATATGTAGTGTATGCATGTATGTATCATGTACTATGTGTATATACATGTATGTGTAGATTACCATATAACTAGGAGTTTGTATATGTGTATGGGAGGATCAGTATATATGTATTATTCATAATCAGAAATTCAATCAATTGAAGCAGTGAAAAGAAATTGTGTCTGATTCTCTGTATTCTTATGAGTCCACCTTAATCATGTTCTACAATAATGATATGTATGGTGTACTAATAACACTGTCATATAATTATGAGTGCTTTCAAAACATCCATAAGTTTCTTAAGCGCTAAATAAACTTAAGAACAGCGCGGCATGCAGCGGGTGAGTCTCTGTCTGTGAGACGGGCGATCGTCTGCGCCTGTGGTGATCAATGTCCGCGGCTCGAGAAGCTCTCGTAAATAAATTATTTCTTGTCGGCAGAATCTATAGCGCCGCGTACAGGAAGTCATGATGACGTGAGAACAGATCTTGGCGATCTTTAAGAACTCTCCCTATAAAACTAACATAACTAATATCGCTCCTTCATCAATGAGGAAGTGAGCTGTCTTTTTTGTCCGGTGGGAGTGGCCATCTTATCCAGTGAATTTCATTAAGCCTGCCCGGGAGTAGGTTTACATTTTTGGCTGTGTTGCTATGGTGATTTATCTAAGCTTGCTTCGAGGAACTGAATAAGCCAGATCTACGTCATCTTATCCTGACAATTAGCCCGCTAACTCAGTAAGCCAGGTACGAGAAACAGGGCCCAGATCACTCACAAGCTCATTATCACCGACAAAGTCCTCAATGGTCTGTCCTTCAGGGAGCTGGTCACCATGAGTAAAGAGAACTGTTGCATACTTGAAAACTTCTTCAGAAAAGTATTGGTTTATTTTAGTGATGACCTCCTGCTCCTGCTCTGTGTATCTCTCCACTTTAAGCACAATGAGAAAGGCTTGAGGCCCAGGAGCAAACTCTGTGATGCAACTCACTATTTTAGACTTCTGCTCCTCCTCAGATCGATGTGTGTCGAAGAAACCAGGAGTGTCGATCAAAGTGATGTTTCTTCCATTGACAGGTTTAGTTTCTGCTTGACATTTTTTTGTTTCAGACTTGAGAGTGTGGCCGATCTTGAACAGTTCATCTCCAAATATGTTGTTAGCCAGGCTGCTTTTACCAACTCCAGTTTTTTCCAGGATGACAATTCTCCTGTTTGACACTGAAAGAGAATAATGTCCATCAATAATACTCAACATTTTTCTTTTGGTTGTTTTCATAGCGGATACACATCAGCTCAATTAAAAATAATGATCGCAGTTGGTCAAAAATCACAATGAAAAGGTAAAGCGTTTGGTTCTTTACTTATAAAGCAGCTGCATTATCATTACGATATATGTATGTGACACAAAAAGAGGTCCACAAGCATCAAAAACATCTTATGTATCTAATCTCTTGTAACTGTATGGCTCACTGACCAGCAATATGAGAAAATAGTTTAAAAAGACAGTGAAAGAAATGAACTCACCGTCCATGTTGTCAAAAGTGAATTAACGGCGGAGCAACAGTCTGTCGGACAAGACTGTATGAGAATGTATTTCCTATAACTTCTGTACAAGTATTTTGTATGTATGTTTTTACCTCACGCCTGTTAAACCTTTAACCGTCATGACACTCTACCACGTTGCCTCCTCCCATTCCACGATGTGGTTCCCTCTCTTTGAATGATATGAAATCACTGACATCCAGTTTTCTCAGGTGTCTTAATTCTACACCAGAAACCATCAAGTAAAACAATAATCACATATGCCACTCTTTCAAACAAAAAGTAGTTCAGCTGTAGATCTAACTGAAAATGTTCCACTAATCTACCTAATCTGACCTAGAGGGGAGTTGTAGGAGCGTATGGGCAGTTCTCCCATCAGGGCACAGCTCTGGTTGCCTGTAAAAGCTTTAAACATATTCTCATAGGAGCTTAATGGCATGATCACATTTTATTTATTTATCTTTTGCTCTCACAATTCCAAGGCATTTATGAGATAAGTGAAAACTGAACACGAAACATAAACTTTGCATGGGGGGGAGAAAACTGCAAGAAGACCAACATGGGCAGGGATCCAACCTCAATCTTTGGGTCGACTCAAAGAAAAGTTCCGGATCCGGTAAGTTATAATAAAACAGATTTAATAAAAAGTTAATGGTGATACAGTGTATACAAGGGTTCACAAATCACAGCGTCCACGGACCACGCATTCAAATTATGCACACTAATCTGTGTGATACTTTTGATATTGTAGATCAGTGTATTGGGCGTCGTCGCCTCTCATTGGCTTAGCTTTACAACGTGCAATTGGTTATTAGTTTAACAGGTGAAGGCAGCATTTGGGTTGGTCTAGAGGTGGTACCCTAGCATGGCTTTGCTTCCGGTACTTGACGTCATCACTCCACCCCCCTGTGTAACTGTAAGGAGGCCTTAGGAGCACTAGACAGGCTAAAACAGTCTGGCGTGTAGATTTTGGGTACGTTCGTTACCGAGGTCAGAGGTCACTGAACAAGCCGTCTCCCAGTGCCTTACCTACACTGGGAGAGTATCGGTCACACAGCAAGGCTGCACACCTTTTCAGTTTGAGTTTCAAAGTTAGTCACTTAATCCTGTTTTACCAGCTAACCACAGATAAACGATAAAGACAAAGATCAAACAATTTTATCAGCAATCAGAGATAAAATCTTAAAAATGTCTTCTGTTGAAACATTGTTCACTGTTTCCTGTTACAGAACGAAACATAACATGTTTCATAATCCTATACAACATAATTTTGTTCGACAATAGTTGTGGTTCTGTGTGGATTATAATGTCAAACAATATTAAACAATATTTGTAAAATGTGTCATTCAGATGAACGTCCCATCGTTAACTACTGTCAGCCTCTCAGGGGAGGAGCTCTCTCCCTTTAGGAGACTACAGTGGACCCTCAGAGATGAGCAAGTCTGGACTTTGGTTGGAATGTACAGAATACAAACCAGTTGTATTTGTGTGTTTGTTGCAATAAAAGGAAGATGAACGGTTACACAAATTAATATTGTAAAAAATGAAGTAAAAGAAAAGACAAAATGTCAAAAGTTTAAATTCCCAATAAAACCTTCAAAATGATCAGGTGAACTAATAGTTCACTTATTTGCGTCTCCTTACCATCTAGTCAACATAGTGATTACATATTGATACATGAAAGAAAAATCCATTGAGGCAGACACGGGGGCGTTTGATGTTCCGACGTTTGTGGGACTTTCTCAACAAGTATAAAGCAGAACTAGTGGTTAATTCAACGGTCAATGGCGGAAATAGTAAATGTTTTCACTGACATGGAGATAAGCCCCGCCCCCTTTCCCCAGCGATGGTTGCGAAAAACGAATTAACCACTAGAGCGAGTTTTTTGCCGGGCGGCGCGATATAGGCGAAGTGGCGTTGCGAATATTCGCAACTGTTTTGGTGTGAACACGGCATTAGTGTTAAGTAGGTCTAACACAATGAAGAGTAATATTTGAGTCAAATGAAAATAATAAATAGTGTTATTTACATCCTAGTGTAAAATCTGAGTAACACTTCTCAGTGTAGTGTAAAATATTTGAAGTTGAATTAACTCTGACATTTTTACATTTTAACTATGTTCAGTGTAACTTTAACACTCTGTAATAGGGACCATATGTTCACTGACTCAGTGTTAAATATGACTCTTTAAGTGTTACATTAGCACTGTCAATTTTACTGTGCAAGCTGCCTCTAGACACTGCACAACAGGTATACTGTAATACCGGTCAAATTATGTTATGATTACTAATATTATGTTCGAGTGAGATTTTCATTGACAAAAATGCTAACTAAATTCCTAGCTTAAATGCTAGCTTCAAAATGCCATACTGAAAAGCTTGTAAAATTGCCTAAGTCACATCGTCTTTTGACTTATGCTGCGTTCACACCAAACACGACACGATTTGTTGCGTCGCGCTTACCGCTTCAGTTTACCCGCGCGAGTGGAAGGGGGGTGTTCACACCAAATGCGACAAAGGGGGCGTGGCTTATCACAGTCGCTTCTCTCCGTGAAAGGAGCTTTCATCTCCGCTATCAACCATGGAATAAATAACCATTATTTCTGCGTTATACTTGTTGTGTCCCAAACATGTCGGAACATCAAACACCTTTGTGTTGTTTTGTTTTGTTTTTTCATGTTCAAAACATGTTTTCAGATTCAGAACGTTTTTTTTCAGATTCAGACTTTTGGCCTGGATCTGGCGTTGGGGTGTGATTTCAACTGCAGGGGCGTGGTCTCATGAGTGACAGCTTAACAATGAAGGCTGAGAACCAGCCTCAACTATGTTGCCTTCAGGTAACGTGGGTACCGTGAGCATTATGACTTACTATACCTTCATACAGCATATTCACGGGATTGGCAGTACACTAAATTGACGCCAGTGACACAGTTATGTTTAGCAAGCGGTTTTAGACCATACTTGGCATGAATGACAGTATAAGAGCAATAAACTATGCGTGTCCCTGCGATGCCATCCGCTGTGTGGGATGAACTGGTTTTGAATTAACTGGTTTATTATTTTAGCGTGAGGCAGATGTTCCACTGAGACTATAAACAGATCAGTCTGCTGTAAACTTCACTACCCGGCCGTGAGGCTGTCCTTGAGACGCCGAGGACACGTAGCGAGGACAAGAGTGAAAGTTGGTGGTAGGTGCCGATGCCTATTCAAAACACTCGCGTCAATAAATCCTTTACAAAACGCTGTTGATCGTCATATATGTGTGTGTGTGTATATATATATATATATATATTAATCTGATGTCAAGTTGATGCCTGTCATACACCTGTCAAGGAAATATACTGAAACACCGCGGAGAGATGACGGTCAGCTGTGGAAATATGATCCTCCTAAATATGATTAACGTGTGATACAACACTGCTGTTTCATATCGCTAATGTTTTATATTAAAGACTACGGACTTTTATCTCCATCATAACGATAGTCTACCCTGTGCAGCATGCATTCATCCAGATTAAACATGATTTAACTCATTGTGTTACTATAATGACACATTGAATAACTATACACAGGAGTTAGTGTGTCTTTTGAAACACTACGATGGAGCGGCTTGCTGCAGCATTCATTTAGGAACCGCTGATCATGTCTGACGTCTAATCTTAAGAGTCTCCTGCACTACCACTGAGCTAGAAAAAAAACTAAAGAACAGATAGCGTATTATCAATTTAACACTCAGATTAGTAAATATATCACTAATAATCATTAACTGCGTTTTATTTTGTCACATCAACGTTAATGCACGTAGCTCACCACGTATGTGGTTTTGGTAAATTATGCAAGATGAAAAGGCAGCTGGTGTTAGAATATACTGTAGAAATATTACTATATTGCAATCTGGATGAATGCGTGCTGCACAGGGTAGATAGAGATGAAAGTCCGTTGCAGGGAAAGTGTTCACAGTGGTGCGAAACGTCAGATATTATAGTGTAGGTTTTGAATGGCACAACCTGACATAGTTTATTGCTCTTATACTGTCATTCATGCCAAGTATGGTCTAAAACAGCTTGCTAAACATAACTGTGTCACTGGCGTCAATTTAGTGTACTGCCAATCCCGTGAATATGCTGTATGAAGGTATAGTGAGTCATAATGCTTACCTGAAGGCAACGTGGTTGAGGCTGGTTCTCAGCCTTCATTGTTAAACTGTCACTCATGAGACCACGCCCCTGCAGTTGAAACCACGCCCCCACACCAGATCCAGGCCAAAAGTCTGAACCTGGAAAAAAACCGATCTGAATCTGAAAAAAGGTTTTGAATCTGAAAAAAAGAGATTTGAAACTGTAAAATTAAAGAGTGAAAGTTGAAAATATAAAATATGTTATTTTTCAAAGTTCAACAACAAAACTTGTTTTTTCAGGTTCAAATCTTGTTTTCAAATGAACAATACATATGAACTGGATTTAGCTCCATATCGCGCTCTCTCGCTCTCTCTCTCTCTCTCTCTTCCCCCCCCCCCACCCCCCAGAAAGGAGGGGCAAAGTTTGAACGCTGTGTTAACAAACAGCAACTCTTTTACTTTGTGATCATTCACTAAAGTTTCACATCTGCAGACAATCTTCTCTTTTCAAGGTGCTGGTTTTTGGACAAAACAATGTATAAAACATTCTTCCACATCTTCACCAAGTACTCCAAGTACACCAAGCCATAATTAGTTTATACCTTTCCATAATGCGTTTTGTCATAAAGTAATGTACAGTGATGAGTGTTAACAAATAATAATAACTGGAAGGAGTAACTTTAACTTACTGTCCATGTTTTTAGAAGAGAAATCAGCGAAGAGTAAACGTTTTCGACCAGACGACGTCCTCCGTGTCTCTTTTCTCCTGTGGTCCTCTGCTTTTATTTAAGTTTTACTTTCACATACTGTAAAGGCTTGTAGGATAATATAATCCTTTATTAGTTCCGCAGTGGGGAAATTTACATGATTACAGCAGCCAAAGGGGTAAAGTGCACACAAGAGACATAGTATAACACAAGTGATATAAATAATAAACAGTAATAAAAAACAGTAAAGAATCTACAATAACTGAATATTATATTATATATACAGGCAGAATAAATATAACTATTTTGCAGTGTATTTATATTGCACAGGTTGAAGTAGTTAAAGTGTTTTTGTGGTCGACTGCGAGCTCAGTTGGTTGTGCAGCCTGACAGCAGCAGGAAGGAAGGACTTGCGATACCTCTCCTTCACACCGAGAATGAATCAGCCGGTGGCTGAAGGAGCTGTGCAGATCTGCCAGAGTGTCCTGCATGGGTTGGGAGGTGTGGTTCATCAGGGATGAGAGCTTAGTCATCATCCTCCTGTCTCCCACCACCAGCACGCTGCTGGCCTTCTTTACCAGCTTGTTCAGTCTCTTCCTGTCAGCTGTCGTGATGCTGCTGCTCCAGAAGACCATTCCATAAAAGATGGCTGATGCCACCACAGAGTCTCTTTGGTTTTACCAGAGTTTATCTGGAGGCGGTTCCACTGGCACCATCTTATAAAGTCCTGGTTCAGTTCTCTGTATTCCCTGTCATCATCGGCAGAAATGACCCCAACGATTGCTGAGTCATCAGGGCACTTTTGTATGTGGCAGTTAGCAGAGTTGTGTTTGAAGTCCAAGGTGTATATGGTAAAGAGGAATGGGGCCAGAACGGTTCCTTGTGGAGGCCCCGTGCTGCAGGACACCAGGTCTGACTCACACTCCCATCTCCGCACATACTGTGGACGGTTGGTGAGGTAGTCCAGGATCCATGAAGTGAGGTGGTGGTCCATCCCGGTCTGCTCCAGGTTGTCCCTCAGAAGCAAAGGCTGGATGGTGTTGAAGGCACTGGAGAAGTCGAAAAACATGACACTCACTGTGCTTCCAGCCTTTTCCAGGTGAGAAAGGCATCTGTGTA
This sequence comes from Myoxocephalus aenaeus, assembly GCA_038501785.1. NCBI lineage: Eukaryota > Metazoa > Chordata > Actinopteri > Perciformes > Cottidae > Myoxocephalus > Myoxocephalus aenaeus. The sequence goes on from JBAMJR010000111.1 coordinate 1,261,521, forward strand.
GCAGGTAGATGCCGATGTCATTCACCCTGATGCCAGATTGATAGGCGAATTGAAGTGGGTCCAGAGATGAGCTCACCAGGGCGCGGACATGCACAAGGACCAGTCTCTCCAGGGTCTTCATCAGGTGGGATGTTAACACCACCGTCCTGAAGCTGTTGAAGTCCTTGGGCCGTGGGGTCTTTGGTACTGGTACCACGGAGGATGTTTTCCATAGCTGTGGTACTTTCCCCAGCCTCAAGCTCAACTTGAATATGTGCTCCACTATCCTGCACAACTGGTCTGTGCAGGATTTGAGGAGCCTTGAGCTGATGCTGTCTCGGCCCGTGAACTTTCTCACCTTGATCTTCCTCAGTTCTTTCCTCAAGGGTCAGAATATATACAGTATATATATATATATATATATATATATATATATATTAGTGCTGGGAAAAGTTGAAACAATTAAACTGATTAATCGCATGATTTTTCTGCGATTAACAGCGATTAATCGGATAATGCGCAAAATTCAATAATGAATGAAAAACTAGTGTATTGCACGCTTTTATTTTAAAGTAATGTCATCAGAACAATATAACAGGCATTCTCGGAGCAACAGCAAGTTAACAACTATAAATCTGTTTTCTTTTATTTCTGAACAGTACCAGAAGAAACATTTGTCTTTTATCAGGGAACAACATAAACACTATAGTAAGGGTCCCTGTTAGAGGGACAAGGGACTCCTTCTTTTGTCCATGTTCAGTCTGTTGCTTACTTTGTCCACCAAAGTGATGATTCTTCCATTGACAGATTTTGTTTCTGGTTGACATTTACTCAGAGCTGAGAGTGTGGTCGATGTTGAACAGTACCTCTCCAAATATGGTGTCAGACACGCTGCTTTTCCCAACTCCAGTTTTTCCCACGATGACAATTCTCCTACTTTTTGACCCTGAAAGAGAATAATGTCCATCAATAATACTTTACATTTTTCTTTTGGTTGTTTTCATAACGGATACACATCAGCTCAATTAAAAATAATGATCGTAGTTGGTCAAAAATCACAATGAAAAGGTAAAGCGTTTGGTTCTTTACTTATAAAACAGCTGCATTATCATTATGAGATATGTATGTGACATAAAAAGAGGTCCACAAGCATCAAAAACATCTTATGTATCTAATCTCTTGTAACTGTATGGATCACTGTACAGCAATATGAGAAAATTGTTTAAAAAGACAGTGAAAGAAATTAACTCACTGTCAATGTTGTCAAAAGTGAAGTAACGGCAGAGCAACAGTCTGTCACTTTGACAAGAGAAAAAGGTGCGGCCACTCCGTGGAGCAATGTTCCATTACGCAGTGCTCGCCTCGCGATGTTGTGCATCCTGGCTGACTTGACCAGCCCAAACCCGTCGGGTCAACAACAATGCATGTTGTCCAAATAACCACCAAACAACCAGTCACATTTAGTAATAACAAAACAATCCAACAAAACTAAAACTCTGCACAAACACACAAGACATCTCCAGCAGCTGCTGCACCGTGGAGCAACAACAGTGCTGTGTATGATTAAATATGACTGCAGATATTAAAAAAACAACTAACACAACCAGCATTTCACTTACCACAAAACTTACTAACATTTTCCTGACAATAGTCACATTTGGAAGAGGTTGTTTTATCTGTAATTGAAGGAAACGTTCTCTGGATCATTTTGGATAAACTTCAACTACTATTTGGCGTCCATCTAGCAGTTTCCTGTTGTCTCTGACACCCGGTCTCATTTTTGCAGCTTCCTTTCCTCACTGAATACAAAGTGATGGAGGAACAAAGGCGTGGTGCAACTCGTCTTCATCGCTGTGTTAAGAAAACAACAGAAACACAACCACATCACAGCACATTTCACCACCTGCTTCAAAATAAAACATTCATTGGTTAAAGTGAAAACTTTATTTTCTCACATTACATTCTTTCAAATGCTTCAATACTGATATTTTAACAAGACAAAGGGAGAGCTAAAGTATTATTTACACCAAACCCATATGAAAAAAAATACTTTGTTCGGTAAATAACATTTCTTTTCAACACCAACACTTGAAATGATAAAGGCACTTCGTAAAGGTTGATTTAACTTATTTTTACAAAATGTAACAAACACTTGCAAAGAGGAATATCTTAGGTAGATAATATAAGAATATACGAATATGAAACAAATATGAATATGAAACAAAATTTAAATCATAGGTTAGGAAGAGGGCTCCCTCATCAGCAACCAGCCTGTGTATCTCAGATACAGTAAATACATTTCTTCTCCCTCAAAAAAGAACAATAATTATAATACATGTCTCAAAAACAATTAAATTATAAAATAGCAATAACTTTTGTGATTCTGTTTAGGCAAGCAGATAATTATAATTATATATATATATATAATATATATATATATATATATATATAATATATATATAATATATATATATATATATATATATATATATATTATTATTATTATAGAGACTGAACCCGAAGGCATTATTACAAAAACATATGTTTTATGTGTTGTATATGAGCAAAAGTATGAAAATCCATTCAACTGTGTTCATAGTCTTCTGATATAATGGTCAGGTCATAAATCAAGGTTGTTAAGCGATGTTGAGCAGAGGGCGTGGTCTCCAGGGACATGAACAGAACGTTTATAAGTGTATCATCCGAATATATTCCTACTTTACAGTTTTGTCTGACTCTGATTATGATGGGAAGCGAGTCAAAGTCCTGTTATAGGGCAGGTAATCAGCTCTTTTATTTGACCAGAATCAAGCTTCAGTGCACATTGCTCATAAACACTGGTTCAGGTATGTCACATGCTGTCTCACCAGCTTGATACAAAGAGCCTGCCAAGGCCATCGGCACGTGTCTACTTTTATCATGCATGACATGCTTTGTGTATAAAGTGTGATGTCTTGAGCGGTCGGGATCGTGAGGTGAGGCGTGGGTGTACAGATCGAGACGACAAGCAGTGGGTTTCTTAACTCAAAAGTCTGTATTTAGCAAAAAGGTAAAACTTAAATCCAACAAAAGGTCGTTTTTATAAATACTCCAGTTTACTCCTGGTTCCTTGCTTCTTTAATATATATCCAACTCTCCTTCTTCTCCCCTACTCCTGACCTTGCTTCTCCCTCACACCAGCTCTCTCTAGGGTAATCAGCCTCATCCCTTTCAGCTGGGCAGCAGCCTTGGGCCTGGCTGCACTGCTGACTGGGAATTGTAGTTTATTCCCCAGATGCCATGCTGGATTGTAGTCCCTGCTGCAACCACTGGGAGGGGATGTACCTCCCATTAATGACCCTTCCTCTTATGACATCACAAAAGATAAATAAGATGGGGGAGATGTTTCCCCACCATCTTATTTATCTATATGAGAATAAATATGAAACACAATTTAAATCGTAGGATAGGAAGAGGGCTCCCTCATAAGCAACCTGTGTGTCTCAGATACAGTAAATACATTTCTTCTACCTCAAAAAAAAGAGAAAGAAACACCTCTTCTGCTGTTCCAGTGTGTTGACTTCATTGGATTTTCACAGCATTGACGGATGACTTTTACTTTTTTCACGTTACACTTGTGTTTAGCACAGGTCCGTTCCCATTAGAGGTAAAACACTGCAGATATACACATACAAACACTGGAGGTGAGTTTGGGATTTGTCAGGAAAACTAATTTCAGCATTCTGCTATTAGACACCAAAAGGGACGAAGTAAAGCCATTCAACCTCATAGCATCTTTATTCCCGTGCTTCATCACTCAATGTGCTTCCCCTCCTTCATCTCTTTTCCTCTCAGGCGCTGACAAACACGAGTCTGGCCGTGTAGGCCAGGTCGACGAGGTAAAGCAGGAAGTTGAGGGCAGTGAGCACCGCCACGGCCATCAGTTTGGCCGACGCTTGGCCGCTGCGCTGGTAGTGTTTGTCGAACTGGAACACGGGCCGAACAGCTCCACCAGCAGGACCAGCAGGGTGCAGGCGAAGCTGAACGCCCGGCAGAAGACGCACCAGTCGGCCATTCCACACTGTAAAATGTAATAGTGGTCCAGACTTACATTAAATGAGTTAACTTTACTCAGCTATCAAAAATATCACTTCTTACTAGTTTTTACCAAGTAACAATTACTTGCGGGTCGAAAATAACAAATTTACTAATTGTTTTGAATAAAGCTAACTTGATACACTCAAATAACAGCTGGGGTCTGAGCATGTGCAGAAGCCAACGTTCAGTCCATGCGTGCTCAAGACACGGAGGATCTAGCTGACTCAGAAGCTGAGGCAAGAAAGACAGCTAGGATTTTGAGTCTCATTTTTTCTTTTGAAGAACAATAAGGTAGGTTATCAAGCAAAATAACTGTGTGTGAGATATTTAGTGTTTCTTACTGCAGCTAATGTTGAAAGACACTTCAACATGTGAACTATGGGGAGACCAGGGATCAAACAGGCTACCTTGTGGTTACAAGACAAACACTGATCCCCCTGAGCTAGTCAGATCACCTGAAAACTGATTTAATTGTCACATAATGAAAGCTGACAAAAGCATTTTGGTCGCAGGGCACCCGGAAAGTCAGAGTTACAAGTGAACGCCGCATGACCGAGCTTTCTGCAGAAGCTCCGTCAAACAAGGTTGTGTTGAAACGTGCAGTGCGTGTTAAGAGACATATTTACTGTTTGTATAGCCAACAACTGTTTCCCTGGAGAACTGTGTTGAAGGTTTGCAAGAGGCTGCAGCAACAGTAAGGTAACGTGTACCCAGCATGCAGTTCGGTGGTGTAATTTTATAAATGTACAATTATTAGTGTTACAAATTGTTTATGTGTCACAAACTGTTGTGTCGAGGTGTTTTGCTCTCTTAAAGAGCGTTAGTTGTGGGTTATTAATTGTTGTTATAACATTTTAACCATGACTAAAGTTATAACCCTGACACGTAAGTAGCTCAGACCGCCTCGCACTTAGCTGAGAGCTGTGAACGTTACATTTTTGTTACATTTTTGTTCCTGCCGTATGATGATATATGAAAAAAATATAGAGTTCCCCAAACCCCATTATACTTGAATTTTTTTGAGGATGTATAATCTGTTGAAGTGGGAAATGTGTGTGTAACAGGAACCGGAAAACATGTATTTTATTGAATGAGCCTTGGAATGTTTTTCACATGTACTTGACTCAATAAATGTCTAAAAATTGAAATTAGTATATGAAAAATGCATACCGTATGTCCTGGGGTTGAACCTGTATACCGTACATCCCTAAAATGTTGTTTGGAATACAGACACATATTCTGCAGGAAGTCAATAAAAGAGGAGAGTCACAATCAATTCAAGCAAAGTTTGAGCATGTAGGAGCAGTAGTTCGTTAAAAACACCTCATTTGGCGCTATTATTATTATATGAAAGTAGAACATTCTCCTTTTTTCTGCTCTTTCCTGTAGCCCTAACTTAATGATGCATTCACATAATGAAGACATGCTTTTCCAGTTTCCAATTGCAGTTACATTTACCATCAAAAGCATGCCATATAGTTTTATATGTATATATATTTTCAGTCACATATTTTGCTCAATATTATAATTTCCGTCTGTGAGCTAATTAAAACATAGTGTGTTAATGAAATGACAAACAAAACTGCAATGTCCAAATGGTGAGAAACAGCAACATCGACCCTGCTGAGGAATGGTTGAAGAGTGTGTTGGAGCTGTGGCCTGCAGACAAGGTTTTACAGGAAGTGGAAGCGTTTCTGCTTAAGCTTGAGCTGGAAAGTCCCTCGGTCTAAAATGGAAGGGAGAGTCGTACATTTCTAACTGGAGGATGTAAGGGTGGCTCTAGCTCAGGGGTCACCAACTTTTTTGAAACCGAGAGCTACTTCAAGGGTACAAAATAATACGAAGGGCTACTTGTTTGATACAAAGCGTTATCACTTTGTTAGAACAATGAAAATAAAGTTATATCAGTTCAAAAAATAACTAATATTTAGTTACAACTAAATAGCTTATTGTGGAAAACAATAAGCTATTTTTTTGCAAAACAAAACAGAATGAGTTTTTAATGTGAGCCATCAAGTTTGATCAGTATTAGTGGCTGCAGTGAGCTGCTTTCCTCTACACATCTTTTTAAAACGGGGTTGTAGATTTGATACGGCCGCTCTCAACTCATGCTCAATGTTGAGAGACACAACAGCAGAAAGCCGACCTCGCGGAGATCTCATAAAGATCGGCTTTTGGCGAAATGCCAAGAATCGGCAAGTCGTGCATGCGCAAGCGTGACCTATTAACGGCGTACGGTAAACATTTAAAACCAGCATTTCCTCTTGCGCCCCACCTGTAATAAATACCCCCAGTTTGATAAATACTGACCTAAAGGAAACATGGTGTTCATCTATTTTAATGACAACCACAAAGTGAGCAGGCTTTGTCACTGCAGTGCATTTTTCAGGCTTTTGGAAGAATATTTCCAGAGCCTCGATATGTGAAGTCAGAAACGTCATTTATGGAGGTCCGCAGGCTCTTTGTCTTGACCTGCAAATACATGAACTGTTAGGCTTTACAAGTGATCGCTGATGGCTTCAAATAGTGATAGCTTAAAGCAGCAAATCCCATTGTGAAAAGCATGCAACATATTTTTCGCCGCTCTCTCTCTCTCTCTCTCCACTGTGTGCTCTTCACCTGTGTGCAGCGTATCGGGGCGGAGCGACACAGAAGAGTTGTAACGCGGCCATCGAGACAGAAATGACATGCTGTCGTGTAGATACGATCAATAACATACGGCTGTTTAGTTTGTTTAATAGCAGAACAAGGTGTAGACCTCTTATATAGGAAAGAGAACCTTAAAGTACAGGCCGGAGGCCCCCTGATATAACAGGAGGGGAAACACTGAAGATGCTGGTTTGACATGCGCACAATATTGAACATTGACTTCAGAAATGGTCAGAGTTCATATATACAGAATTGTTGTTTTGTTTTTAAAATGTTATATTAAATTTTAAAATCTTTAATGGAAGCGTTTTTTTTGACGAAGCTCAAAACTTGTTCTATTTTTAGAACATGCCTCGCGGGCGACTCACGTGTTCCCTGCGGGCGACCAGGTGCCCGCGGGCACCGTGTTGGCTACCCCTGCTCTAGCTCATGGTCATCCTGAAACTGAAAGGTAGCCGGTCCGATCCCCAGTCCCTTTATAGTTTGCATGTCGAAGTGTCCTTGAGCAAGACACTGAACCCCTAGTTGCTCCTCGGGAGCTTTTCAGCAGCCCACTGCTCCTAAATTACTATGGGTTGGTTAAATGCAGAGAGCAAAATTCATGTATGTAAAAAAGTATGTAATATGACAAATAAAGTTTCTTCTTCTTCTTCTTGTGTAAAATACATATTTAACATTGGTGCCCTCTAGTGTCCAAACTGTTGATGTTTTTATTGAGCAAAGGGTTTGGCCTCAGGGAGCTTTACAATCTGTTCAACATTCAACACCATGGACCCTGAAACAGACACACAACCTGTGTAACTAGAGTTCAACAATGCTACAAGCTATGATATGCAGGAGTTTATTGACACAAATAATCAACTCTGAATCATCACTCATGACCCAACAGAAGTGCGTGGTGGTGTCTGTAACGACAGAACCTTCCCTCTGTCTGGATTTCCTCTTTTCTTATTACTTTGCTGTCCGGGACGTTTCTGAAGAAGTAGCTTTAACTTACTGTCCATGTTTTTAGAAGAGAGATCAGCGAAGAGTAAAAGTGTTCGACCAGACGACGTCCTCCGTGTCTCTTTTCTCCTGCGGTCCTTTTATTTAACTTGCACTTGCACTTACTAAAAAGGTGTGTGTGTGTGTGTGTGTGTGTGTGTGTGTGTGTGTGTGTGTGTGTGTGTGTGTGTGTGTGTGTGTGTGTGTGGTGGGGGAGGGTAGTTTACTTTATCAAGTAAAAACTTTATTTGATCAAATAACTTTTCCACAGGTTTCATTTTATTCGTTGTTCATATTTGTTGTGGTGATACATTTTATCCACAAAAAAACACAACTATTGTTGAACAAAATTATGTTGTACATAGATTATGAAACGCTCTTTAACAGGAAACAGTGAACAATGTTTCAACAGGAGACAGAAATACAAACAACAGTGGAAACTAGTTTGATTTAAACATCTTCTAAATATCTTATCGATGAAAGATATTTAAAAAAAAAAATATTTGTGGTTTGTGGCTATAGTTTACAAAACATAAACTAAACAACACTTCAGACACTTTGTGGTAAAGATAAGAAAATATAGAATATGAAGTACAGGCAATTGTATGGGTATACGGTTAATTAAGAAAAAATAAATTGCTTGCCAGTTCAAAGTATCAAGCTCATGGCAAGATGTTCAAATATTACATATTAATATACATGATCAGCTCAATGGTTAAAGATTCCATGTTATTTACAGGGAGATGTGACTTTTTAGTGATACATTATCTCCCCCATCTTTAAGAGTCAGGGCTGATTAAAGGTTGTGATTCTGATTCGTTCTTATCTACAAAGACAGATCGTACTTCCTTCATGAAAGACGCTGCTGCCATCTTTGCTGCTTCGCCTGGTGTTGTTGCTTCCTTTGCTGCATCGTATCCTGTAAAAGCTCCTTTTATTGCTCCTGCAGCAGAAACACCCCCTACTACTGCCAATACAGCTGTTCCTCCTATTGCTCCTGCTGTTACTGCTCCTATTACGTCTAATACTGCTGCTCCTCCTCCTATCACTTGTGCTGCTCCTCCTATTACTGCTGCTGCTGCTGCTGTTCCTCGTATTACTTGTTCTGCTGTTTTTCCTACTGCTGCTGCATTCTTTAAACCTTTGGAAACTACTCCAACCATCAGTACTACACCAAAAAGAGCTCCCAACAATACACCTGTTGTGATACCTGCCATATTGATCAAAAGCCTAGATACTCTGGCTTTAGCCTCCTCTCTGATCTTTTCCTCTGACATGTTTCCTAGTGACTGAATGAGTTGCATCTCCTGTTGTATTCTTTCCTCCACTTTTTGCAGCATCTCATTGGTGTAGCATCTTCCTTCGTTTGCCTCAACCATCTTATCTATTGTCTTGAGGAGCTCCTCCACTTGGAACTGGTTGCTCCTGTATTCATCCTGCTGGTTGTTCTTCCAGTATTTATTATCAATGACGTGGCAGCGGCCTCCACACTTCTTCACCAGATCCCTCACAAGCTCATTATCACGGACAAAATCCTTAATGGTCTGTCCTTCAGGGATCTGGTCACCATGAGTAAAGAGAACTGTCGCATACTTGAACACTTCTTCAGAAAAGTATTGGTTTATTTCTGTGATGACAGCCTGCTCCTGCTTTGTGAATCTCTCCACTTTAAGCAGAATGAGAAAGGCATGAGGCCCAGGAGCAAACTCTGTGATGCAACTCACTATTTCAGACTTCAGCTCCTCCTCAGATTGATCTGTGTCGAATAAACCAGGAGTGTCGATCAAAGTGATGTTTCTTCCATTGACAGATTTAGTTTCTGCTTGACATTCTTTTGTTTCAGACTTGAGAGTGTGGCCGATCTTGAACAGTTCCTCTCCAAATATGTTGTTAGCCAGGCTGCTTTTACCAACTCCAGTTTTCCCCAGGATGACAATTCTCCTGTTTGACACTGAGAGAGAATAAAGTTCATCAATAATACTGTACTTTTGGTTGTTTTCATAAAAAAGATCAGCTCAATTAAAATAAATATCGTAGTTGGTCAAAAGTCACAATGAAAAGTTAAAGCAGTTGGAACTTTACTTATAAAACAGCTGCATTATCGTTATGAGATATGTATGTGACATAAAAAGAGGTCCAAACGCATCAAAAGCATCTTATGTATCAAATATCCTGTAACTGTATGGATCACTGTACAGCAGGGGTCACTAACAGGTGGACCGCGGTCCGGGTCCGGACCCAGTCTCTCGTTCAGAGGTCCAGGAAACACACCATCCAATCACATGCCTTGTAATTCCTCTCAACTGATCTTACTCGGCCAATCACATGTGTGTATTCCGTTAAGCCCCGCCCTGGACTCGAGTGCCATATTCACACACACGGAAGCGACAGGACTCAGAAGAGACCCGATAGTTGGAAAAAGTACGTCAGTCAGAGAAGTTATTTCACTTGGCGCTCCAAAAAGATAAATGGTGACCGCTTAACCAGAGCCTTTAACCACGAATGGACAGACTGTTATATGTGTATTATTCACACAACCAGTTCAAAAGCAGAATGTCTCATTAAAAGCAGTGATATGAAGCGCCACTACAAGACAAAGCACACATCTTTAGAGCAAACGGACCAACTCACATCCGAAATTAAGACACAGAAAAGAGGCCAAAATTATAAGAACCCTAAAACATGAATTAATATGATCAGAACCCTAACACATGAATTAATATGATCAGAACCCTAACACATGAATTAATATGATCAGAACCCTAACACATTAATTAATATGATCAGAACCCTAACACATTAATTAATATGATCAGAACCCTAACATATGAATTAATATGAAGCTGCATGACAATTCAGTAAAATTTTCTAAAATTAAGGATTTAATTTTATTTATAGTCACATTTTTCAAAAGCTTTCTGTTTTAAATCCAGCCTTTATTTTACTTGAAATAAGAGAAGATAATGTATGTATTATTAGAGTATGTATTATTTATAATTATTCCATTTCAATTGGAAATCTGTAATAATAAATATTGTTTAGATGTTAATTAATTGAACTTTATTTAATTTGACAGTCAGTTGACTACACACAGACGTTAATACAACTGTTGGCTACTTCAATACATATGGCACAAAATCATACAGCACAAATTTGACATTATTGTGATGTTTGTTGAATACCCCTGCTGTACAGCAATATGAGAAAATAGTTTAAAAAGACAGTGAAAGAAATGAACTCACCGTCCATGTTAATCCAAGTGAATTAACGGCGGAGCAACAGTCTGTCGGACAAGACTGTATGAGAATGTATTTCCTGTAACTTCTGTACAAGTATTTTTTATGTATTTTTTTTACCTTGTCACGCCTGTTAAACCTTTAACCGTCATGACACTCTACCACGTTGCCTCCTCCCATTCCACGATGTGGTTCTCTCTCTTTGAATGATATGAAATCGCTGACATCCAGTTTTCTCGGGTGTCTTAATTCTACACCAGAAACCATCAATTAAAACAATAATCACTTATTCCACTCTATCAAACAAGAAGTAGTTCTGCTGTAGATCTTACTGAAAATGTTCCACTAATCTACCTAATCTGACCTAGAGGGGAGTTGTAGGATCGTATGGGCCGTTTTCCCATCAGGGCACAGCTCTGGTTGCCTGTAAAAGCTTTAAACATATTCTCATAGGAGCTTAATGGCGTCGGGGTCCTACATGAACACAAATCTAGACAGGGCTGCGGTTGCAGTGACTTCCTTTATTTTCAGAAAAAAAGAATAGAACAAATTCCCCAAGCAAAGCTGCAACTTAGTAACATTTTCCTGACAACAGTAACATGTTGACAAGAGGTTGTTTTATCTGTAATCGAAGGAAACGTTCTCTGGATCATTTTGGATAAACTGAAACTACTCTTTGGCGTCCATCTAGCAGCTTCCTGTTGTCTCTGACACCCGGTCTCATTTTTGCAGCTTCCTTTCCTCACTGAATACAAAGTGATGGAGGAACAAAGGCGTGTTGCAACTGTCGTCTTCATCGCTGTGTTAAGAAAACCACAGAGACACAACCACATCACAGCACATTTCACCACCTGCTTCAAAATAAAACATTCATTGGTTAAAGTGAAAACTTTATTTTCTCACATTACATTCTTTCAAATGCTTCAATACTGATATTTTATCAAGACAAAGGGAGAGCAAAAGTATCTTTTCCCCCAAACCCATATAAAAAAAAGACTTTGTTCGGTAAATAACATTTCTTTTCACAACCAACACTTGAAATGATGAAGGCACTTGCAATTCATTTGGACCTCTATACTTAAGATTTGATTTAACTTTTTCTTTTTAGGCATCTTAGGTATATAATATAAGAATAAATATGAAACACAATTTAAATCGTAGGTTAGGAAGAGGGCTCCCTCATCAGCAACCTGTGTGTCTCAGATACAGTAAATACATTTCTTCTGCCTCAAAAAAAAAAGAAACACCTCTTCTGCTGTTCCAGTGTGTTGACTTCATTGGATTTTAACAGCATTGACGGATGGCTTTGACTTTTTTCACGTTACACTTGTGTTTAGCACAGGTCCGTTCACATTAAAGGTAAAACACTGCAGATATACACATACAAACACTGGAGGTGAGTTTGGGATTTGTCAGGAAAACAAATTTCAGCCTTCTGCTATTAGACACCAAAAGGGACGAAGTAAAGCCATTCAACCTCATAGCATCTTTATTCCCGTGCTTCAACACTCAATGTGCTTCCCCTCCTTCATCTCTTTTCCTCTCAGGCGCTGACAAACACGAGTCTGGCCGTGTAGGCCAGGTCGGCGAGGTAAAGCAGGAAGTTGAGGGCAGTGAGCACCGCCACGGCGATCAGTTTGGCCGACGCTTGGCCGCCGCGCTGGTAGTGTTTGTCGAACTGGAACACGGGCCAGATGATGGTCGCCGTCAAGTACATGATCACCGCCAGGAGCCCGTAAGCCGACAGGAACTTGGAGAAAGGGACGGGGAGGAGGCTGGTCCACTCGCCCACGCACAGCACCACCACCGCCATGGAGAGGATGAAGCAGATGCAGTACACCGCCATGCACCACTTGAGAGCCGGGTGGTGCTCGTACGACACGGGGTTGCTGACCAGGATGAAGATGATGCAGGCCACAAAGGTCTGGCACACCTTCAGCAGGCCGGAAGCCGTAGCCATGTAACCGGCCACCTCTCCCGGCCTCGCTTTGGTCAGGCTCACCTCCACCATGTAGGCCACCGCCGCCAGGCAGGAGAAGACGGTGGCGGCGATGCGATAGTCGCGGACCTCTCCGGGACGCTGGTCCTTGAGGAAAAAGAGTGGGAAGATGACGGAGGCGGAGAGGCAGAGGAGGGAGGCGTAGCAGGCGATGGTGATGGGGAAGTTATTCCAGGACACCGGGGCCCGGGCCTGGAGGCCGAACAGCTCCACCAGCAGGACCAGCAGGGTGAAGGCGAAGCTGAACGCCCAGCAGAAGATGCACCAGTCGGCCATTCCACCGTGGGACAGCCAGGCCCCGTGTGCCGCCACGCTGAACGCCACGCAGGTGAACACCAGGGCGGCTACGCGCACCCATAGCAGCCGGGAGGTGGGCAACACGATCAGTGGCATTGTGGGATGTCACACTCAGTCAGGAGTTGGAAGAGGCTTTCTGTGGTCCAGCGAGTCTTCGATGTGAGATCTTGTGTCGGCAGCTTGTCACACGCTCTGTCGATGTCTGTCACATATTCTGTCAATAAAAGAGGAGAGTCACAATCAATTCAAGCAAGGTTCGAGCATGTAGGAGCAGTAGATCGTTAAAAACACCTCATTTGGGGCTATTAGTATTATATAAAAGTAGAACATTATCCAAAAGCATGCCATATATTTGTATATGTATGTATATTTTTAGTCACATATTTTGCTCAATATTATTATTTTCGTCTGTGAGAAACGGCAACATCGACGCTGCTGATCAGCCACGGAGGAATGTGTGAGGAATGTGTTCGAGCTGTGGCCTGCAGACGAGGTTTTACGGGAAGTGGAAGCGTTTCTGCTTAAACTTGAGCTGCAAAGTCCCTCGCTCTGAAACGGAAGGGAGAGTCGTACATTTCTAACTGCAGGATGTAAAAATACATTTGACTTTGGTGCCCCCTAGGGTTCAAACTGTTGATGTTTTTATTGAGTGAAGGGTTTGGCCTCAGGGAGCTTTACAATCTGTTCAACATACAACAGGCACACAACCGGGGGCGTTTCTAGGATTGAAAGAAATGGGGGGGGGCTTAGCCCCAAGGGAAGTGGCATGCGGCAATACATTTTGGGGCCCATTTCGGGCCGCAGACAGTTCATAGATTGGTTCAATCAGAAAGAGTGTGATTTTGCTCTGTAGTTTTGCTTGCATTCATTCAGTATATGATAACAGACACAAAATGTCAGGGTCATAGTGAAGACAAATATTAACTTTTCTCAAATAAAGAGAGAAATACTTTTCCTGCTTGTAAAGGAAAGACGGATAAACTAGCTTTCATATCCGCATCACTCCCAAATCCAATGGATGGAGAATGGACCTGACAGTGTCAACTTTTGAGTTGTTTACTTGTTTTATTTTGAGCAGAAGGGAATACGATTTTGATCAACATTTACATCTATTTTGTTGTCCGTGTAGTTTTTACAAACCAGTGATATGTTATGCTCATTTGGACACTATCACTGAGATAAAGATTAACTAGTTCAGTGTCAAATATACCATTCAATAGAAGAAGAAAAAACACATTTCAAATACATCTTGATTATCGAATGATAAATATTGTATGATGGGCTGAAATGGAAGGCACCCAACGCATTAACTATAATCAAGTCAAACTATTGCAATGTACAGAGGAAAACACTATCGGACTAGATCCAGGCAGATTAAAAAAATACACAAAAATAGCTAGCTTAGTGTTAACATAGCCCACTACAGTATGGCCTTTCATTTGCCTCAAGTAAACCTACATGTAAGCAGGTAACCATCTTTAACAAATACAGATAGACACATTCTGTAACCACCTGTACTTACATTCCCTCCGTGCATCATTTACTTGGAGCTAAACTCCTTGGTGTAGTTTACTATGAGCTAAACTCATTGGTGTAGTTTACTATGAGCTAAACTCCTTGGTGTAGTTTACTATGAGCTAAACTCCTTGGTGTAGTTTACTTGGAGCTAAACTCCTTGGTGTAGTTTACTATGAGCTAAACTCCTTGGTGTAGTTTACTATGAGCTAAACTCCTTGGTATAGTTTACTTGGAGCTAAACTCCTTGGTATAGTTTACTATGAGCTAAACTCCTTGGTGTAGTTTACTTGGAGATAAACTCCTTGGTGTAGTTTACTTGGAGATAAACTCCTTGGTGTAGTTTACTTGGAGATAAACTCCTTGGTGTAGTTTACTTGGAGATAAACTCCTTGGTGTAGTTTACTATGAGCTAAACTCCTTGGTGTAGTTTACTATGAGCTAAACTCCTTGGTGTAGTTTACTATGAGCTAAACTCCTTGGTGTAGTTTACTTGGAGATAAACTCCTTGGTGTAGTTTACTATGAGCTAAACTCCTTGGTGTAGTTTACTATGAGATAAACTCCTTGGTGTAGTTTACTATGAGATAAACTCCTTGGTGTAGTTTACTATGAGATAAACTCCTTGGTGTAGTTTACTATGAGATAAACTCCTTGGTGTAGTTTACTTGGAGATAAACTCCTTGGTGTAGTTTACTTGGAGATAAACTCCTTGGTGTAGTTTACTTGGAGATAAACTCCTTGGTGTAATCCTGCTGCTATGGTTGATGAGAGACGTTACTTGGGTAGTGAGAAAGCCAGCGCAGCAGCCTCCCCAAGGTCCTAGTGCCCTATAGTTAAGTAGGCTATTTGATTGTAATTTGAAGGGGAAGAAAACATACAAACCATAACACACACATATGTAGCATGTTAGAGTTATAAATAACTTGTCCATGTGATAAATAATATTAATTTTTTGTCAAGCCAAATTATTTGCTTCAGCCCCCCTAAAACAGACCCAACTACGCCCCTGCACACAACCACTGTAACTAGAGTTCAACCGGCCTGAGATCTGCTCATCATTTACAAATATAATAGAATCAAGTTCTCTTCTTGTTGCTGGTGAGGACCACAAAGCACACACGTGATGAGTACGACGTGTATCTCCTCTGATCAATACGCTGCATCGTGGTTGTTTTAAAGGTAGAGCGAGCAGCATGAGAATAAAATACCCACAGTCGTGCACAGACCGTTCGATCATTTCCCAGCTTTGTTCAGATATAAGACACACTTTTTTATGTATTTATCTTTTGCTCTCACAATTCCCAGGCATTTATGAGATAAGTGAAAATTGAACACGAAACATAAACTTTCCATGAGGGGGAGAAAACTGCAAGAAGACCAAAATGGGCAGGGATCCAACCTCCTCCCATTTCCAAGTGCACTGGAGTTTGGGAGGAGGAGGAGGAGCAGGAAAGGGAGGAGGAGGAGGAAAATGAGGAGGAGGAGAGGGGGGAGGAGCAGGAGGAGGAGAGGGCTTTTTCTCACACAGGGTACCAATTATGTTTTCCTTACACAGAGTATATTAAAGCGAGGCGATGCACCTTTTGTCACAGGGACTGTATGGCCCTGCCAGCTTTTGTAATAAATAAAACATGCAGCACTGATGCATTGGAGGTGTGACACAGGGATACTGCTCTGCTGTGCAGATGCTTACAGGCTGTTGAACTTTGAAATGAACCTATACATGTGCATGTCTGCTCTACTCTCCGGGTTCACAGAGGAGTGCATGCTCCCTCATGCCGCTCACGCTGTCTTTCATCCATCAACTCGATGAGCTTCCTGTTCTGTGTAAAGAGACGTGCCCAGACAGGAAGCAGCTAATGGCACGCCTGCAGGAAGACGAACCAGCGAAGAGCACGTAATCACATTTAGAAATAAAGCCCGTTATTACAGTTAGATCTGTTTTTATAGATCTGCAGTTTATACGTAAAAAAAAAACATCTTCTGAGGAAATCTGCGAGTTCGATCATGTATTGGACACTTTGATATGACTGATAGAGATGGTTGGTTGATGACGTAGCTGAATGAGAACACCAAACCTGTAGCATTCTGAGGACGGTGTGTGTGTGTGTGTGTGTGTGTGGCCTCGTGTCCTTGCTGCCGACAGGAAACCAGACTTTGGTTAGCTATTTTTAAATAGTCTTTCATGGTTTGCTACTATGCATAATCTTGGTGTTATGTTCTTGTGATGATTGACGCGTTGCAGTGCTTTGAAATGAGTGAATGAAACCAGAGAAAGCCTCTTAAAGCCGCATACCTGACATAGTTTGTGCATTCTTTTGTGTCCCTCTTGAAGAGAAGCTGCAGGCGGACACAGCGGCGACGTCATGAAAGCGGACGAGATTTACTTTTTAAGAGTGAAGTAGAGTAGTAGACATTTAAAAACGGGCTCATTACAGATGTTTTCCGTCCCAAACATGCCGCGCCCAGCGCCGCGCTATCAGTCATATGTGTCGCTGCTCCAGAAATAGACCACGATAGACGCGACTACATCAACTCTCTGGGAGAAAACAAAGAGGCAAACAACAGTTTTAAAGTTGATCTTACCTTTTTCTTAGCTCGGAGGTGTGTTCCGTGTTTTCTAGCAGCGTAAAGGTCCTGTAAGCCGTGCGTACTTGGAGACGCGTCCCACGCCCCGCAATGGCCTTATTTGGTAAAGTGTTGAATTCCCTCTCCAAGTATCAGCGAGGTCGTCACTATTGCTCTTATCCAGTGTGTCATATTCCGTCTGTTTCATAAATAAACTCTCTTTACACCCCCATCCATTACCAATAATGTATCGTATGATAACAATACATTGTTGCATCAATACATGAGATATACATGAACATTTGGAATGAATATATGTGATTCCAAGTAAAGCATTTTTCAGTCCAATCAGATTTCAGAAACTCTGATTTCAAAGTGCATACATGTATAATGTAAAGTGTTAATTGCGATAAAAAAAAGAAAGAAAATGCAATTCATATGTTGTGGTTGCAATTATTTTGTTTGTTTTTTGTTTGTGTGTTTTATTCAGTCAATCATTACAATGCAGTATTCTATATAATATACAAAACAGAAAGACTGAAAAGGTATAGGTAGAAGCAAAACATGCTTATATATTCCTATCCTAAATTATTATTATAAATTAAATCAGATAATTAATTCGAAATAAAGAAAAAATAAAATACATATATACATACATATATATAGAATCAGAAACTGTTTATTAGCCAGGAATGTTTTCACACAAACGAGGAATTTTTTGAGGCGGAAGGTGCATACATTGGACATGGACATGGGACACGAGACAAACAACAATCAACAATCAACGATAACAACAGTGCAATTGGTATTAAAATAAGTGTAAGATAAGAAAGTGCTCAGACAACAGATACGTTAATGTGAGTGTACGTTAAAGTGACATGTGTGTTTAAGTTAAAGTGTATGTTAAAGTGACGAGTGTTTAAATATGAGGTGTGCAGAGGAGTGAACGGTAAAGAGAAAGAAAGAAGAGAGAAAAAAAATGAAAAGAATAAAAATAAAAATTAAAAATATAAATAGCTGGGGTGACAGTCAGTCAGTGGGGGACCCGGGCCCTGTTGATGAGCCCGACTGCCGACGGGAAGAAACTGTTTGTGTGGCGTGAGGTCTTGGTCCTGATGGACCTCAGCCTCCTGCCAGAGGGGAGGGACTCGAACAGGATATGTCCAGGGTGAGAGGGGTCAGCTGCAATCTTCCTAGCTCGCCTCAGAGTCCTGGAGGCGAACAAGTCCTGGAGGGATGGCAGATTACAGCCAATCACCCTCTCAGCGTTCTTTCTGAAGTCCACAACCATCTCCACTGTCTTCAGAGCGTTGAGCTCCAGGTTGTTCTGGCTGCACCAGGTCACCAGGTGGTCAGTGTCCCACCTGTAGGCGGACTCGTCCCCACCAGAGATGAGTCCAATGAGGGTGGTGTCATCCGCGAACTTCAGGAGCTTGACGGACTGGTGACTGGAGGTGCAGCTGTTGGTGTACAGCGAGAAGAGCAGAGGGGAAAGAACGCAGCCTTGGGGGGAACCGGTGCTGGTGGTCCGAGAGCCTGCGACGTGTTTCCCCAGCTTCACGTGCTGCTTCCTGTCAGTCAGGAAGTCTGTGATCCACCTGCAGGTGGAGTCGGGCACGTGCAGCTGGGAGAGCTTGTCCTGCAGCAAAGACGGGAAGATGGTGTTGAAGGCAGAGCTGAAGTCCACGAACAGGATCCTGGCGTAGGTTCCTGGGGAGTCCAGATGCTGGAGGATGTAGTGGAGGGCCATGTTGACAGCATCGTCTACAGACCTATTGGCCCTGTAGGCGAACTGCAGGGGGTCCAGGAGTGGGTCAGTCAGGGTTTTGAGGTGGGACAGGACCAGGCGCTCAAAAGACTTCATGACCACAGAGGTCAGGGCGACGGGCCTGTAGTCATTGAGTCCTGTGATCCTGGGTTTCTTGGGGACGGGGATGATGGTGGAGGCCTTGAAGCAGGCTGGTACATGGCATGTCTCCAGGGAGGTGTTGAAGATCTCAGTGAACACCGGGGACAGCTGGTCAGCACAGTGCTTCAGGGTGGAGGGTGAGACAGAGTCCGGGCCCGCTGCTTTGCGGGGGTTCTGCTTTTTAAAGAGCCTGTTGACGTCCCTCTCCAGAATAGTGAGGGTCGTCGCTGGGGAGGCGTGAGCCCCGGATGGGCTGGGGGAGGGGGAGATGATGGTCTGTGGCTGGTTGATGGGCCTGTGAGGCATGGCGTCAGGACTGCTCCATTGTCTTTCAAAGCGACAAAGCGACACATACATCTTCCATATACATACATTTCATTCACACTTGTACCCTCAACAATTGTTTTATAAATAATCCTTTTGAAAACCAAAAATGAGTTGACCGTTCTTACATCCATTTTAGCGTTGTTCCATAACTGAACTCCTACAATAGAAATGTAAACCCCTTTTTAGCTTTTTGTACAATAAACTTACAAACATCTCTCAAATCATATTTACACTATTGGAAACAACCTTTGTACACAGTCTGGCAGTGACTTTGCTTTAGCTCTGTACATTGTCTGCATTATTTTATAATATACCAAATCATTACATTTCATAACACGTGATCTGTTAGCAATGCTTTGTGGTTAAATTAAACTCTGCCATTTGAAGATGATTGCAATTTTTTGCTCAAAAATAGGAAGAATATATTGTTTGGAGGTTTTTATAGCTTAAATATATACAAACAACTATTTTAACTATGTTTGATGCAAAACATAAACAATGATTACTTGAGTACTTATTTTAGCCGGAATATGTTTGCCATTTGGTAACATTTGACAGGTTGAAGGTGTTTCATTTTCTCTGAATAAAACCTGCTGACTTTCTCTTTTAGATACAATTTTAAAATGTGCCCCTTATATATTTTGTATAATGTATTTATGTGTATGATACATATATATCTCATGCCATATACTTTTATATTTCTCATGCCAGAAAATAAAATACCTTCAACCTGTCTTTTTTAAAATCTTACCAAATAAGGGCAAAATATTCAAACTATATAAAGATCAAGTAATCATTATTTATGTTTTGCATCAAACACTGTTAAAATGCAATATGTGTACGAGCCATTTTGCCTTGTTTGGTGTATGTTGGACCTCCCACCACTGGGTGGCGTAAGGCCGATTTCAGCGGAGTCTGCCTTATATAATTAGGAATGGCAGTGTGGTCAGGTGTTGCTCGTTTGTGGAAGCAAACAGTTTTTTTTTTTACCGTTTTCTGACAGTATTGGAGCACAGTAAGGAACATGTTTATGGTTTATTTTATGATTTGAACATACTTCTGCCGATGAGATTATTATTTACATTTTGCAAGAATAAATATGATGGACATTACACCTGGACATTGTCATGAATGAAACGCGTCAGGAATAAGTAACCAAGCGAGCAGCCAAGTAGTGCCTTAGGGTTGAATAGGCAACGTGGGCACTACAATATGGTTCATTGATATATTCATGCTCTAAAAAAACCTCCAATCAATATATTATTCTTATTTTTTAGCCAAAAAATTAAATAATTTTCAAATGGCATAGCAACCAAAACATAAACAATGGGCCTGAATATGTTTGCCATTTGGTAACATTTGACAGGTTTTAATTTTGGAGAATGGAGAATTTCTTTTTTAGAAACAATTTTTATATACAATATATTTTGTCTAATGTATTTATTTTTATGATACATATATTTATCATGCCAGTTTACAGCAGAAACTGGCACAATAGTAGCATCGGTGGAACAAACCAATAATTTAATACCATAAATATATAAATAAACCATATTGTATTTTAACAGTGTTTGATGAAAAACATAAACAATGATTACTTGAGTCTTTATATAGTTTAAATATCTTGCCAAATATTTATTTTCATGATACGTATATTTATCATGCCAGTTTACAGCAGAAACTGGCACAATAGTCAGTAGCAACGCGCCCTCGTGTGGACGGACTGTGGTACTGCAGGCAGTGGAGCAAACGGCCTGCAGTACCACAGTCCGTCCACACGAGGGCGCGTTGTGCTCTGTTTGTACGTATGATCTTTGAGAACATGGTGGTGTGTCAGCAGCCAGTCAAGACAGCAGGATAACAACACAGCAGAGATCACTATTTACAAGAAGTGGGAATGTTAAAAAGACAATCAATATGTTGTGGTTGCTATGCCATTTGAAGATTATTTAATTTTTTTGTTAAAAAAATAAGAAGAATGTATTGATTGGAGTTATTTTTTTTGGAGCGTGAATATATAAATAAACCATATTGTATTTGAACAGTGTTTGATGAAAAACATAAACAATGATTACTTGAGTCTTTATACAGTTTAAATATTTTTGACAAATATTTATTTGTATGATACATATATTTATCATGCCAGTTTACAGCAGAAACTGGCACAATAGTCAGTAGCAACGCGCCCTCGTGTGGACGGACTGTGGTACTGCAGGCAGTGGAGCAAACGGCCTGCAGTACCACAGTCCGTCCACACGAGGGCGCGTTATGCTCTGTTTGTACGTATGATCTTTGAGAACATGGTGGTGTATCAGCAGCCAGTCAAGACAGCAGGATAACAACACAGCAGAGATCACTATTTACAAGAAGTTGGATTTTTAAAAAGGCAATCAATACATGCAACCATAACTTCCGAGTCTTCTGGCACACCACGAGAGAGAAGCAAATACGGATTTGACCACTGCGACTTGTTTTGGGGGGTGAAAGAAAAGACCCGAGGTGGAGCTTCACTGGAATCGTATTGCCTTTTAGCTCGCTTGCTAACATGCAGCTTTAGTGTTTGAATTTGCACGAAAACGGGACTCGAGGATATATCGAGCTGGGATTTGCATGGACGTCCACTATCTCGGCCACTTCGACATCCATCTATCCGCATGCAGTTAACGCCATGCCGGCGTCTCATCTGCAGACATAGCTGGTTAGCTAGCTACCTCCAAGGGACCCACTCCCTGTCGCATCTGAGAGCCGAACCCACGGCGCTTTCGGTCGGCCTGAGGACCAACGCGATGCCGCGGGTTGCATTCGGCCCGTCCATAGAAGCTAACGCTAGCCGGGTATAGCAGGCCGCTTCAGATGCTCGTTCTCACTCCTCAGTCGGATAATTAGATAACTCACAACCCAAAACAGAGAAGCAGCTTTTTAACTTTCATTCGGCCCGCTGCTTTAATTAAAAATGTTTGTACAATCCCAACGGCGGAACTAGTTAATGCCGGCTAACTAATCTGTTAATTAGCTGGCTAACGTGAGTTCGTTAGCGAGTGACGCGAAGCCAACTGCAGCTTCTGGGTCGTAAACGACACACATACAGTTAACGTTGCTTTGGGAAAGTGTCGGAGTGGTTTGGCAATTTGTCAGTGAACTTTTTTTTTTAACGTACGTTATTTAACGTATCGAGTAATTCGCATTATCGAGCCACACACACACACACACGCGTCAGTCCAGTTGATGTCGCTATCTAACCCACTTTGAGGGACTCGTGTTAAGCTAGTTAGATGTGTTAAACACAGAGGTACGTGCGACGTTAACACGGTGCTTAACTTGTGTGGGATTACCGAGTGCAGCTGTTTAAAGACATGTAAACAAGTCTGCCTGCGCGGACGCTTTTGTTTGGGTATTTCACTCGCAAGGTGTCGATCCATATCAACCAAGCTGCTATCTGGACGTCAGAGCCGTTGCATTGCACGTATCTGCCTACAATTAGCTTTACACGGAGGCTAAAATGCAATGCAGTTGTTGACTTCCCCCCTGGATCATAGCGAGACATATCAGCCATTCATTCATTCATTCATGATTGATGACCTTTGAGGGAGCAGACTGTCCTTTATCCGCTTTCCACTTCAGCTGAGCCACTTGCATCAAGCCACCAACCGTCTTGGATTTTATCTTTTAACCACTCATGGGATACTGGAGGACATTTGAGTGTTAGTTTTTGTTTGTTTTTAATACTGCAGACAGCTAACTGGAACCAGTGGGTGCATGGGAACATGAGGAGCACCCTGTGTGATCTGCACCAGCGTCCCGGTAGCTTGGAGCTCTGATCAAAGCTCAACAGAGAGCCTCCATTGTGTGGACTGCAAACTGAAGAGGAAAGAGATGATGAGGAAGGTGATGATGCTGATGGGGATGATGATACGAGAGGCCCAGTGACAGTGTTGATCCCCGAAGCAGAGGAGCGTCTCAAGGCTGCAGACATGAGTCTCCGCCAACCCACCTCGACACTGGACAGGTACGAGCCTCACACCCACCTTGACACCTTGCACACAAAACATGTACTGCTCCCAGATCAGTAATTGACATGTCTTTATCTGACTGAGGTCCAGTATGGCCTCTGTTTTTTCGAAATTTTACCGTCTATGGTTGTGAATTGATTCACAAATTGCAACAACAACAAAAAAACTATTTATTTGTACGTTGTAAATAAAGTTTGTTGACGGAACGAAAAAACAGCGGAACTCGACATCAACGACACAGTGCGGCACCCGGACGATGTGCGGCGCGCACACGCGAGAGTTATCTCTCACACAGAAACAGTTAACCAGTAATGTTGTTCAGTAGATTTAAGTGTTTGTTATTTTCATATAGCCCACTATTATAAGTTTGATAAGGAAAGTATCTGATTGGTCTAAAGTCTGGTAGACATACTTATCATCTAACTATCCAACAAGACACACGTTTTAGATCACATGAAATATCACACTTTTATCAATCGTTAAAGTCAGTTTTTCTGAAAAGCTGGGGAAAAAGCTGAAGCTGTGTTTATCAAATGTTTCCCTCATGTTTAATTGTTTTATGATATGTGTACATATCTTTGATATTCAACTTGCTCCTTGTAGTTTCTGAGATACAGCCATTTTCATATCATACTGTATTTAGTCTTTGGGCATGTTGGACTACTTTTTTTCCCTATAATATAATGGTGCATATTGCAAACACAGTAGAACACACAAATATAAGATTTAGTATGATACAAAATATTTAAAAAAATACTCACTTTGTCAGATTTGTCCTCGTATAAGCCCAGATAGCATTTCCATCAAATACAATAAAGAAATTCAGCCGTGGGCATACATGGGAGATAAGACTGTTACCAGCCTCCAAATACATGCAGACATGTTTAACTGCATAGTCACATTTCTCTTTGCATTTTTCTGCTCGGTCAGGAAGTGTTGGGTGAACTCCCAGTTATATTTTATTTTACATTTCACTGTAACAAGAGCGTGAACATATACCTTTCTGTTTATTCAATCGAAACTCTGTTCTGAATCGAATCGCGACACCAAGAATCTGAATTGAATCATAAGGCTCTTGTGTCTTAAGTGAGTTTAAGTGTATATTTGTCGCCTGACTGTGACTCTTCACCTGCTGTGTTTAACCCAGCCGCTGCTTAAACCTGATGCGCTGTATCTCATCTTGTCTGTCATCACCACATTCACCATGTAGCCCGACACTGTGTTTCTGTGATGTCTGTTCAATGCATCTTTGTCCTGATCATGTGTCTTTCCTGTTTCTCCTGCTGTCAACTGTGTGTGTCTGTGCGTCTGTGTGTCTTGTGCACGTGCCTACCCCTGTGTCTGTGTGTGTGTGTGTGTGTGTGTGTGTGTCATGTGACAGCAGGGCAGCCAATAAGAAAAACGCCCATCCGTTCAGGTAGGACAGCGGTGCAGCGAGAGCTTCTGTCAGGGTTTGGGGTTAATGACACCGTCAGCATATTTCTCAGTGGCTGCTCTCGTTATTTCAGGTAAACTAACCTGACTACAGGGATGCATCTAATGATCATTATTGTAAAGAGGTGGCAGTGGGAGTCTAAAGCCACAGTTACAAACACAAATGAGGAAGAGTAGGGAAGACGGGCCGTGATACGGCAACAAAGATGCTAAACCAGAGTCTCGACTCAGCATCTCATAGCAGCACGACAAAGTTTTATATATATATATATATATATATATATATATATAGAGAGAGAGAGCAAGGTCAATTTTGTCTGTACTGGTCTCCATTGTTTTTATTATTACTCCTCGGTCCAGACGTACAGCTGCCATTGGTGTTGAATCATCTGATTTGTTTTTTTTAATCTATGAAACCGCTGTCATGTATCACGATGCCAGTCGACTCAAACTCGGTGGAGTGGGCAAATTCAAAGGTCGGGACCCAGGCAACGCTACGAGTGTAGTAGCTCAATATCTCCAGATCTCAGCAAACAAACAACACATCTTTCTGGAAGGATTAATAACTTTAACCACGTTCACCTTTTTGTTTTTACAAGCCGTCCAGTCGACCTCTGGAATAACACCAAATCACTAAAGAGCTTGCCCTTGTTCCACCTGCACTTAAATAAACATATTCTTGGAAGTCCAGGCCGCTCTGTGTTTACAATCTGTGAGAGTATAACGGGGATGATGTGACGGTGTGAACTCTTGGTCAGGTTTCCTTCAAGATTGGTCTTCATGCTGAATTTCTTCTCTCTCTTTTCTCCTTCTTTTCCGTCATGCTTCGCTTTCAGCCCTTTTGCTGCTTGGTGAGTTTTCCCTTCGACCCCTTCCTTGTTGCTTCTAATGCCTTTTCTCATATTCTCGCCCCCTCCACCACACACCTGGCATCTAATTGCAAGCTCCCCCTCTTTCTCTTTGGCATGTTACACCACTTTATTGATCTCAATCCTCCCTCTCTTCTCTTCAGATCTCCCCTCCCTCAGAGCATTTTCTCACTCACCCCGTATTATTGTTCCGTGCTCACCCTCTTTCTCTCGTCTCTCAAACCCAGGCTCAGCAGTCTGACCATCGGGGACTCGGAGCGCAAATCCTCTGCCGCCCAGCAGAGGGAGCCGATGGTGGACATCTCTGCTGAGAGTACGGGTAATTGCGACTTCCCGCGCCAGATGATTTTTCACAATATCTAACATAATTTAATATCTCCTTTTAAACACCCTGAACCTCCTTCTGTCCTCTTCCAGGTACTGGTCTTGTCCAGAGATGTGTGGTCGTGCAGAAGGACCAGCTCGGCTTTGGCTTCACAGTATGTGGAGAGAGAGTCAAGCTAGTGCAGAACGTCCGACCAGGTAAGACTCATGCCCAGCTGATTAATGTGATCATAATGCTTATTCTGTTATTTGGGTGCAGGTGCTCCAGAAAACTACCATTTAAAAGTAGTTTTATACACGAGATTATGCACATTTGTAATACAGTGTTCATATACAATTTGAAAATCAGTTCTCAGGTGTTGATAAAGATCTAACACATCAGCAAAACTGCTTATTTTGGAGAGTATCTATGAAATATAATATGACCTAGATGACGTGGACAGTGATAGTCATTTGTAGCGCAAACAACAAGTTGAAACGGTGTTGTATTACTCTACGAGAGCTTCACAGACCGACTGTACTCGGCTTCACAGGTGGTGCAGCAGTCAAGGCCGGGGTCCATGAAGGGGACCGAATCATAAAGGTTTTTTACTTCTTAACACCACAGACACGGAAACAGAAAGTTATTGGTTTCTTCCTGTTTTTAGTGGTGCTGATTTTCCTCTTCCTCTCTCAGGTGAACGGCTCGCTGGTGTCCTCCATGTCCCATCAGGAGGTTGTAAAGCTCATCAAATGTGAGTTTGACAGAAGTGTGATTGTTGTGTGTGTTTGTTAAATGTCTGCTCTTATGCCTGTATTTATCTGCTATTGTTTTTATTTATTTTGATTTGTTATCGTCCCATAGCGGGTCCGTACGCCGCTCTCACACTACAAGGACCGCCCCCTTCCGCCGCCTCCTTGCCCTTAGAGCCCCTCTCCACTGACCTCACACCCAATCAAAGAACGTCTCTGGGTGGGGAGGCTCCGCCCCCTCCACCCCCACCCCTGCCCTCTGGACTGAGCAGCACCCCTTCCCAAAGAATCACTGGACCCAAACCACTACAGGTGAATTCAATAATACTCAGGATTTATGTCATTGCTCAGCCGGTATCATCTTGTCAACACATTTTACGCTTTAAGTTTGACAATATGAAAGTACTTTTCTTAATTGAAGAGATATATAGGTGTCGAGCATCAAGGGAATTTACAACGTCTGTTGTAAATGTGTTCTTCAGGACCCAGAAGTACAGAAACATGCCACTCAGATACTCAGGAAAATGCTGGAACAGGAAGAGGCTGAACTGCAGGTACGCGCACACACACATGCACACTGCTGTCCCAGTTCAGTTCTGATCCCTGACTGCATTCTCCTGTAGATGGAAAGAAAACAAAGAATTTGCATGTACGGTTCTGTAATGTCCCACACTATTATTACATGCTGACGCTGTAGTGTTCTACATAACCCCTTGTTGCATCGTGCCCTCTGCATAAGTATTTACAAGGAAGGCTTGCAGCTAAAATCTGCTGTTGATATCCATTTACCAGGAGTTGATGGAGGCGCAGTTGAGGAACCCGTCGCCGTCACTGGGCGAGCGGATTGAAAGTGCCCAGAGGAGAGCTCGCCAAGTCCGGGTCAAGATTCAGCAAGATCTGGTGAGAAGACTTTTTTTTGTTTTATCTGCTCTCTATCAGGCCTTTTTGCATTCACTGAAAACCCCTCCAGATATGCTTTTGATTTTGTGTGGTAAATAGAATTTTTGATTTGCAAAAAAAAATGTTTGAGAGCATTGCGTCCAGGCGACACAATGAGGAAAAACAGTAAGAGAGCACATATCAAATTTCACTGATCAACTGATCAAGATGTCAACCCTTCAAGATGGTTTTCAATTGTAATCTACTTTGTTAATTTCCTCTTTAACTGACTGCTTTATTCTGCTTCTCCAGGAGGGAACGCGATCAGAATTTGCCATAAACTACGTCCAAGCAGGAGAAGGTTTGTTTTCTCTTCATCTTTCACCTTTTTGAATTAAATATCTCAGTGCCACAAACATTCACAAGGGATCTTATACACTGAAGTAGGTCAAAATAAATGGAGATCGCCTGATTCATATTATTAAATGTTATGGTTTACACTACAGGACTATATGCACTGATCATCTAATCATCTATACCAAGTATAAGTGGCTTTTTAAGTGGTTTAAAGCTGCCGTGTGCTCTGGCAGGTCGGCTATCAATGGACTCAAGTGAAGGAGACGTGGAGGTAGGCTGCACAGTCTTGTCTTTTTCATAAACTGGTGAGATTGTATGTGTGTGATTGTGTATGTGATGGTCCCACTCATCCCGTCCCCCTCGTGCTCCCTCCCTCCTCCTCCTACCCCCCAGGCCCTTGAGAGTCCCCACTCCTCCCCCTCATTCTCCTTCAGGACCCCACACCACCGACGGCAGAACTCCGACACACACACCCTGTCTGACTCGGTGAGAAGGACACACACACACACACACTCTGTCCTCTTCATCCATTCCTCTGCATTTCTCTAACTGTGACTCTAGCTGTTTAAAATGTATGAGACAAGCAGCAAGACCGAGAGGATAATTTATCACCACTACCTTCAAGTCGCATTTCATGTCCCCCGACTCTTTTGCGCTGAGCCCAGCATGCGCAGCAGCATATGGATGGAAATGGCAGATGTGCTTGGACCCGCTTGTCAGTGTCCTCGAGCGTGTGACCGAGTGCTGTCCATTTCTTTAAATGTGTGTGTGTGTGTGTGTGTGTGTGTGCTTCTCTGTTCAAAGGGCGGAAAGGCCCAGATCATCGGGCCCGAGGAAGAGGATGAAGAAGATGACGGCTATGCATTTAATGAGGTGAGGACTCAAAATTGATCGGCGTTGATGTGATTTTCAGAACTTTTTTTTTTGTCACCTCTACATTTGTATTCCTTTCCCTCCATCGACACAGTTATCCATATTTCTTTCTGTCCCTCTCTCAGATGGACGGTCCATTCCAGGACATCGAGCTGTTGAAGTCACGACCGGCACACATGGCGGTGTTCATGAGATACGTCTTCACCCAGCTTCTGGACCCCAACCCTCTGGTCAGTCTCCGTTATGTCTAAACATCCGTAAAGTGTTGGGAATTAAGTAATAAAAATAAAAATAATTCAGAGATTAAAGAGATTTTTAGTCATATATTGCATATCTCTAAATTGAGCGACTAAAAATGAGTAGCCTATATGGGTCCACATCATCGGCCACGGAGATCTCGTAAATTCAGATTGACTTTTTCTCTGAATATTAGCCTCCATCCTAGCTCTGTATGGTCTTTATGTACTTTTTCTTGATACCTACAATAGCCCTAATACACCGCCTTACATTTCCACGTGTATATCCGAGTGCGCTTGCTTTACTTTGATGGTCATGTGTGTTCACAACAGCTGTTTTACCTGTCGGTGGAGGCCTACCTGGGCTCCAGCCCTAAAGACGCCCGCGCACTTGCACCTCAGATCTGCTCCCATTTCCTGGACCCAGACGCGGTACGTACCGACTTGTCTTAATGATTTAATAATGGTATATTCCTCAAAGCTGGAGTGCGGGATTTTTCCATGTAAATCCAGAAACCTTTCCTTAAAGCTTCTGCCATGCTAGCAGCTGCTCTGTTTGCGACGGTCTCTCCCATATGGTAACTACTCTCACCTGCAGAGGGAGGAGACAAAAGTTAGCATTGGCTGCTAATGTGCAATGTGTTGCTGCTGCTTCTTCAATGAAATAAAAGC
Source organism: Myoxocephalus aenaeus (assembly GCA_038501785.1). Classification (NCBI taxonomy): domain Eukaryota; kingdom Metazoa; phylum Chordata; class Actinopteri; order Perciformes; family Cottidae; genus Myoxocephalus; species Myoxocephalus aenaeus. Next base: position 1,291,449 of record JBAMJR010000111.1, read on the forward strand.
AATTGCATTTGGCATCAGAGAAGCTAAATATTCAACATTCTTCTAATCCTCCTTTTGAAAGTCACTTTGCCTTTTACCCCCAATAACCACCTATACCTTGTATCATGTTAAAACTTACAAGAAATTGAAAAATGTAGATGTGAGGGAAAAAAATGTGCTGTTTCTTTTTTTTCCGTAGCCTCTGAAAATCAAAGTACGAGAGGAGTATCTCTCAGATATAGGTAAGAAGACTAAAAACTCGTTGATCAATCTGTTTGTTCATTTTTATATATTTATATATATGCCACATCATGGCTGTTCTAACGTTAGCTTGTGACTTAATGTTGTCTCCATTTCAGAGAGCCGGCTTCATGCCCAGGAGGACATCAGAGGACCTCTGTCGGAGCTGCAGCAGCAGGTGCTGCCGGACATCCAAGACCAGATCCAGGACTACAGGTACATCGCACCTCGAGACCGATGGCAGCTAAGATGTCCGTCACTTTCAAGAGCTCCTATTAATCCGTTCAGCTTGTGTCTCAAAGGAACAAGCAGATGATGGGCCTCGGCTCTCTGTTCGGAGAAGGAGACCTGCTGCAGCTGGATGGGGACCCGGTGAAAGAGAGACAGGTGGTGGACAGACAGGTCACCGCCCTCTGGGAAATACTGTGAGTCTCCAGGCTAATGCAAATACGGCTCCAGTTCATTGTACTCTCCTTTATCTGAGTGATGGGAAACGAGAGAAGAGCAGTTTTGTTTTTATTTGGAATTTATTCTCATGCCAAAAAGATGGTCCACAACTTGGTTTACTTCATGAAGTGAATATTAACCTACACACCCTCAGACTGTTGAGCCAGGTTTGCCTAGCAACGTGGTCAGATGTTTGGGGCCCAATAAAATAGTTATTACAAAGCGACAGAAGGAGCTCACCCAAGCTATCATAACAAAGGTCATTACCACAGCGGCCAAACGTGGAAACCACATGACATTTACTCCTTCGACTCGAGACACACACACACACAGACACACACACACACACCGATTCCCATCACATGACGGCAGCACCGCAGTGTGTTTCTCACACCTTTTTGTTAGCACCTGAATGAACTGGATTTAACTTTGACGAATTAAACCGGATATCTCTTTGAACGCCTGTAGCTTGTTGTGGGGCGAGTTAACGACCTTTTTTATGTCTCTCTTTCTGTTCTCGCTCCAGATCAAAGCACGAAGAAGACAGGAGGTAAAAGAAGTGTCTCGTCTGTTTGAGTGAAATGTACTTCATCAGCAGTCTCTTTGAGAGCGTTGCTTCTTTCTTTGTTAACATCTCGGCTCTGTTGGTTTTTCCTTGTGGTCTACTCTCCCCACGGTTGTTCTCTCCTTCTCTCTCTCTCTTTCTCTTTCTCTTCCCCCTCCCCCCTCACTCCTCTCTCTCAGTTCTCCTCTGGCGTCGGCCGTGCACCTGTACCTGCGTCATTCGGGTATCAAGCTAAGAGACTCCAAGGTCTTCCCTGGCCTGAGCACAGAGAAGGAGAAGTGGCTCGCCTTCTTAAAGACGAAAAAGGTAAATGGCAGTTGCCCTCTTAAAAAAAAAAAAAAAACATACAGGGATGGACGGGAAAATGTCGCAAGTGATTATCTAAATATTGTTGTTATGTTGAAACCACACATGTACGATGCCGGTTGTACTTTTTTTTTGTTTTTAGAGTTTTAGAGAGGACAGGATGTCGTATGTGTACAGATTGTAAAGCCCTCTGAGGCTAATTTGTGATTTTGGGCTGTACAAAATAAATGTAATTGAATACGTTGATTATATGCCATGACTTTATGGCTCCTCTCTCCACAGCTGAGTGGCACCAAGAAAGACAAAGATGGAGAGGATAAAAAGAGAAATCCCATCCTGAAGTACATCGGCAAACCCCGGACCACGTCCCAGTCCAGTAAGCATGCACGCACACGCACACGCACACACACACACACACACACACACACACACACACACACACACACACACTCACACTCACACTCCCCCGTTACTGGAACAGTGGCTTTATTGAGGCAAATATCCTTCAATCAAGCCACGGATCGCTCTATTAGTCATTATAATAACCTGATATCTAGACCCAGTTCATTGTCAACATACTTTTACATTTATCATTTTAGTTTAAGTACATCGTCAGTATTCAACATATAATAATAATCAATCTGTGAATAGTCGTTATGAGCCGACTGGCACGCCGACACAAGCATGTGATGCTCCCACTTCATCAGACAATATCGATTTATTTCTGTCCTCTGTTCATCCTATTATTGTTTTTGCAGGTTTATTTATTGATTTATGGAATTTTCATTGTGTCTTGTTCTGATTTCACCGTTTTCTTTTTGTTTCATTTTGGTTTTGTAGCATTCCATGTCCCGTTGTCACCCACCGAAGGTATATATTTTATGTCATTGCACTTTTGTTTTTACTCTTTAGTTCAATTTCGATTTTCAACAAAAACATACCCAACTACGTTACCATTCGTGGATTGTATTTAGTGTGTGTGCCGCCAACCCTTTCTGCTGATTAGTGTGTGTGTGTGTTTACTATTTAATTGTATTGTACACTTAAGCAGTGCCCGTGTCTGCAGTCCGTCCTGGCAGTGTGAGAAACATCATTCAGCAGTTTGAGAATCACACAGAGACGGAAGAGGAGGGGGGCGACGCTGCCGACCCCCAGCGGCTCTCCTCCAGCAGCCTGGGAGAGGACAGCATGGACAGGTAGCTCTCTTAAACTACAGTTTATAGTCAGTATCGGCTTATATGACCGGGAAAGTGTTTAGTAATGATGGTGTATTTCTTCCCGCTCTCCCTCTCTCTCGCAGCCCGGCGGTCTCAGTGCGTCTGGCTCGCAGCGAGTCGTTGAAGGCTCAGGGAGAAGGTCGACGGCGAGGCGTTGTCTCCGGGACGGAGTCGGTCCCTCGCTCTCGCAGCGACGTGGACATGGAGGACTGCGGGGAGGAGAGGGAGGGGCCGGGCCTCAGGCTGCTGCAGCACAGCGCGTCGTCGTCCGCATCCAGCAGCTCTGCGCGGTAAAGATCCACAGAGTGGTTTCACACAAAGTTTCTATTGATTTTTCGTCAGAGATATTTTTTTGCAACCCTTCAGGCAGGGATGAATAAAAAAATAATAACATGAGCTTCAAAGAATCAGACAGCACCCCTTTGGCTAAACACCTGGGACGTTACCCCCTGGAAGTGTAGGTTTTTCACCTCATGCCATCTCTCTCTCCACTCTCTCTCAAACTCAGGTCTCTAGAGAACCCTACACCCCCATACACCCCTCGGTCTAGACGCAGGTGAGTTTCTATGTCATCCCCGTAGATGATCAGTGATTTCAGTGATTGTCTGGCAGGGAGTAAGAAATATAGACGGCTGACTTCCCCTCCCCCCCATGCAGTGGTTTGGCTCACAAGAAAGAAATGTTCGGTTTCGTAATGGCTATGTTAGTGTATGTTTGTCTTCTGTCTGTCTGTCCGTCCGTCCATGTGCATGTCGGTCTATCTCCCCCACCCGTGTTCATGCGTGTGCGTGACCCTGCAGGAGCGTGGACTCACCGCTGGCCCTGCTGCCGGACGCCGCGGCGCTGGAGGAGGAGGTGTCCGACGGTCAGAACTGGCAGGACACGGTTTCTCCTGAGCTTCTCGCCAAGCTCAGTCCGATGGAGGTGGACAGACAGGCCGTCATCTACGGTACAAGTCAAATACATCACGCACGTTAACATGATCGTTTATGATCGTAATTGCCATTCAACCCTCTTCTCTGCGTCATCAGAGCTGTTCACCACCGAGGCGTCCCACCTGCGGACCTTGAAGGTCCTGGACCAGGTCTTTTTCCAGAAGATGAGGTCTGTGCTGAACTCTGATGAGCTGGCCTGCATCTTCCCCAACCTGCCACAGGTCTACGAACTCCACGGTCAGTCTGTGTCTGTGTGTCAATGACATTTTACAGGTGTTCACTTTTTTTTGCTCCAAAGATGTGCACGAGTCGCACTCAGTTGTCTGAACATAGAGTACGTGCGTTTGCTTTAATTACAGGTGTAGCTGCCAATTTCTTCATGTGAAGTAAAATTGTTTGGCTGTGGATTAACTGATCTTATTTGCAGTTTTTTATACAGTCATGACTAGGGATGCATGATAATAATATACTAGCCGATAAATCCTCGCCAAATTTGTTTTCATTGACTTAACAAGCGCAATATCTACACACACACGCGGTATTGTAGGTAGCGGTAAGTCGGTTGGTGATCCGCCATTAAGCTATGGAATATTAAATCATCCACCCTCGGGGTATCGGCCATGAGAAGCGGGTAATTATCGGCTGAGAAATATCCATATTGTGCGTTAAGACCATTTTAGGCCATTTTCAAATAACGAGATAAAAACTTGAAGAAGAGTGAGCTTTTAAATATGCAGACAATAAGGAACTTTCTTGTAAGAGTGTCCTTCTGTCTGCACATTAAAGCGAGTTGTGCTTTGAGTCAACATGTGTTCAGGGCTGCCTGTTTGCCAGGTAAACAATAATAAGTGAAGCAAATACTGTGACTGTAATCTCAGCATTGCAGCTTTGCTGAGTCAATATGTATTCTGGGCTTTAATTAAGAGGCAACATGAAAGTACATGGTGTGATTTTTGCCCTACTAGACGAGCATTTAGCACTGGATTTATGGATTATCTCTTCGGTAATTAGAAATAATTGGATCGCCCAAATTGCGATAATTTGTATGTACTCTCTTAATGTTGTTCTGTCTTCTCTTTGCAGCGAGTCTGTGCGAGGCCATGAAGAAGCGACGGGAAGCTCCCATCGTTCAGGACATCGGGGACGTTATGCTGGCCCGAGTGAGTGAAACAATCTCCGCCGTCTTCTCTCTCTTCTAATGTGAATCAATGACCGTGCGAGTTAGCGTGTTAACGCCTGTGTGTGTGTGTGTGTGTGTGTGTGTGTGTGTGTGTGTGTGTGTGTGTGTGTGTGTGTGTGTGTGTGTGTGTGTGTGTGTTCCAGTTTGAAGACTCAGCCGGAGACGAGTTTCAGGAACAAGCGTCGCAGCTGTGCAGCCAGCAGTCTCAGGCTCTGGAGCTCATCAAGAACAAGCAGCGTAAAGACCCACGCTTCGCTCACATTATCCAGGTATACACACACACACACACAAACACACACACACACACACCGCTCCTGTGCACACATTACTCCAAAAGAAGATTGTGTTCATCGTTTCATTTCTGTAGTGAGTCATACTTTGTGTGGAATGTCTATCATATCATTTCCCCAGTAGATCGTACACGTTGGCAGACAGAATTAGTGAAAGCGAGGCTTATAGGGAACCAATCTATCGATCAATATTTACTTCATGATGATACATTAAATCATCCACATGCCACTTTGTATATCACTATATTCGGAGTTCTATAATTCACGCTAAAACTTGAAAGACAACGATTTTCCCCGTAGATCCTTCTTTGTCCTCGCCTGTGCAGCCTTGTGCTTCACGTGCTTTACATTTGTTCAGGAGTGTGAAGCGAGTCCTCACTGCCGGAGGCTGCAGCTGAAAGACCTGCTGGTGTCGGAGATGCAGAGGCTCACCAAGTACCCGCTGCTGCTGGACAACATCGTGAAGCACACAGAGGGTGAGCGCTCGTAAGCCGTCAACGCGGGAAACGTGCCGAGCAAAGTCTCATTTTAAAAACCGATGTTCTGGTTCTTTCGTTTTAGCCGCTTCGTCGGACCTCCCGTCGCTTCAGCGCGCCCAGGCTTGTTGCCGGGGGATACTGCAGGCTGTAAACGAGATTGTCAGGGAAACGGAACACCGGCAACGCCTCAGCCAATACCAACGCAGGCTGGACGCTGCCCCTCTATTCAAGGTAGTCGGATCGTTTATGTCGGTTCCCTCTTCCCGACTCGTTCACATTGTTCACATTGTGATTTTTGTTTTTCTTCCTAAATGTGTTTTTTTTGTTTACTCTTCTCCCTCACAGAGTCTGAACCTCAGCACTAAGAGAATGATCCACGAAGGTCCTCTCACGTGGAAAGTCAGCAAAGACAAGCAGATGGGTCAGTGCCTCCTGTGCAGGGTTCTTGCGGTCATGGAAAACCTGGAAAAGTCATGACATTTTAAAATGGTTATTTCCAGGCCTGGAAAAGTCCTTGAAAAAAAAAAAAAAAGAATCCCCAAAGTTTTGAAAAAGTCATGGAAATGTGTTATATTCATGTGTTCATTCACGCTGAGTTTGAAATAATGAATATGCTTTTAAAAGAAAGACGCTAAAAATATAAGCAGGCATCTATATAAATGTTTATTCTTTTAATCAAACTATTGCCTCTCATTCATTTGTGTCATTTAAGGTTTACTGTATGCTTTGGAATTCTCATTGTTAGTTTAAATACTACATTTTCTCATTTTATGTCTATACCGAGATTTCACAAAATGTTTGGTTATGGAAATTTGGTTTAAAGTCATGGAAATCCATTGGTCAGAATGTGTATGAACCCTGTCTGTGTGGATACATTACAGTCTCATCGGTTCGGTTTCATTCCCCTTAATCACGCGTCTCCGTCTCCCTCCATCAGAGATTCAAGCGCTGCTGCTGTCGGACTGCCTGGTCCTCCTCCAGAGGGGCCCGGACGACCGGCTGCAGCTGAGATATCCGTCCCGCTGGCTGGGTGGAGGCGGAGGAGGCAGCGGGGACAGCAAGACCTCCTTCAGCCCTCTGGTGAAGCTGGACTCTCTGCTGGTCCGCTCAGTGGCTACAGGTGAGACCGAGGTCACGCCGATGAAAGCCAATTGATGCTCTCCTGCGTTTTGCCGTTCAAATGAGTGAATCTTGTGATTTCTGTCCAGACAACAAAGCCCTCTACGTCATCAGCACCACCGAGAGGCAGATCTATGAGCTGGTGGCTGGGACGTCGTCGGAGAAAAACACGTAAGCTCTTTTCCTTCGCTTGTCTTTACCTCGGGAAGGCTCTCCGTGCACCCATGGTCCTCTTCAGCCTCCAGCAACGTGTGTTCTTGTTCTGCAGCTGGAAAGATTTACTGGAAAGGACGATCTCATCGGCCGGCGGTTCATCACCCGTGATCGGTCACGGATCCATACCGATATCGTGAGTAAAACTCGTGTCTATGAATAATAAATGAAGGAATGTGTAGCTGCTTTGCCAGAAGGTTACTTTAATTTATTTTAAGACAACTTCTTTTTCCACATTTATTTTCATCGCCTTGTGTTTTCTTTATTTTCTAAAGCTCCCCGAGTCTACGCAGTGTGTCCCCAGTGTCAACTGGCAGCAATGTCTATGCAGGTAATAACCACATTGTAATCATCAGCATTGAATATATAACTCTCGCAAACTTTAGTGATATATATATATTTATTTATGTATTTATTTTTGATCAGATAACTCCCTAACGGAGCAGTCGGATTCCACGGAGGCTCATTCCTCCAGCGACGACATCGTGCTCTCGGCAGACGCGGCCACGGACCAATCAGGAGCCTTCACCTGTGGAGAAAGAAAAGCGGCTGGTGTGGCAGAGGCCGCTTTACAAGACGGTGAGAAGCAATCTAGCACATCTGCATCACTTCTACAAACTGTTGGATGTTAAAGTGTGAGAGCAGCGTGCAAGTGGTGCACATGCCCTATTTATTTATTTATGTATTTATTTTCTATTATCAAAAGATAAGTAAAAAGATGGGCCATCTGCTCTTTGAAAGAGTTGCATCAGTTACATCTTTACTGTCTTTTATTGTAGTATATCAGCCAGCTGAGGAATACCAAAACAAGCAAAATCAAGTTTGTATTTGTTGTATTCGTGCCTCCACAGTTGAAACACTACGGCAGCTCATATTACGAGATTTGGAAGAGGACGGTTGGAGCCACGCCTCAGATGACACGGCCACCAACGAGACGGCCAATGAAAGGAGCTCGTTCACCGAAAGGCAGCGGCCAGAGTCTCTGGAGACTGTCCTCAACTTCAGCGCCAACGAATGGGAGGCGGAGCCTGAAGTAGAGGCCCCGCCCCCCGCCGCAGAGAAATCCAGCAGCGTTCAGATCGTACGGAAAGGTAACGGATCGAATGGAGAGACGTTGTCAAATGGTTATCTTTCATTCTTCGGCTGAGTTCATTTCGATCCTCGTGCAAATTTGAAATCTTTATTTCAACACTTTTGTTTCCCTTGGGATGAACATTTGCGAGACTACTTTCTCTCTGTTTTCTGATAATACTGGGTGTCTTTAATGGCTGCCTCCCTCTGCATGTTTTCTCTGCACTCGGTGATTCATTATTTTGTTTCTTACACACTTGATCTGCTCTCTTTCTTTTGTCTGCGTGCTCTTCACAACACACCCGGCATACACTTCATCACCTTCTTGTTGCCACACGCCTCTTCACTCTTCCCTAAATTCACGTACAAACCCTTCCACACACACCTTTCTATCCTCTATCCTGTGCAATAGCTGTGGTTGCGGGTCCTTCTTCTTCTTCTTCTGTTCCTGATGACATCACTGCTGATGTCACCCTCCCCTCCGACCAATCATCCAAGCCGAGAGGCGAGGCCACTACGCAGGGTAATGATGACGAAATTGGTCACGTTCTGTAGCTTTTACCAGACAAAGAATCTCCAATATTCATCAGGATAGAATACATAATATCATCTTGTTGTTGTTGATTTGACGCCTGAAACGACTCTGCTGCACACTCTCCGTCCTCTAGGGAACACTTTCTACTTGGTCATGCCGACAGAGCAGGGAGAGAGCGCCACTGATGACCTCAACGACCCTCCCACCCCTACCGCCAGCCACTTCCCTCAGCCTCCGGAGGAAGCGGCGTCAACACAGACGCAGCCAGAGGAGGAGCCCGACCAATCAGAGACTATGCAACTGGAGCAGGAAGAGGAAACGGGCCAATCGCAGGCTGGGCACCAGAGCCACGTGATCAAAAATGTGGATGAGATTTTCACCACGATTGAGGAGTTGATGAAAAAGTTGCGCCACCTGAAGGTGAGTTTGTGTTGAGGTGGCTGTCTGGACTGAGCCGACGTTTCCTCCGTGACCACCGACTCTCCACCTTTTGAGAACACACACGCTTTTCTTTCTCTCGTGTGTTTTCTAACGAGTTTGAGAGGCTTATCTGTGTCTTAGGAGGATGAATAGAGAGAGAGCTGATACCTAGTTTGCAAACAGGCTGCATCTTGTAAAGTGTTAACCTGCCTTGACACGGTGCATGCTGATGAGTTTTCCATCATTGCCTCTATTCGCCGACCACTATATTATTTATTTAGATCTTTTTAAATGTAGCCAACAGCAGAGATCAGGTGACGGGGAAGAGGAGCTAACACTGCAGCCTACAAGGGGACTAATGACTGTAGCGTACTTCATCAGGTTGTGGTGTGGAAAGACACTGGAATGTAGATTTTGTTTAGTTTTTCTGTTGCGGCACCGCTGACGCCTTCACAGCATCCGTGAATCTCTGTCAAAAGCTCTCTCTTTTTTTTTTTTTTATGGGCAGTGAAGCCCTCCCAGCAACAAACTGGGTCAAACCATGCGGCAAACTCCGATTCAGAAAAGTTAAACCAATGCAGTAAATGACAAGAAATGTTTGACCCATAGACTGTATATAAGAAGGGGACGTAGTCGTCGTGGCATCGCCCATTTTTTTTGTGGACCGCTGCTTTAGAAGCCTCGAATTCAGCATTTTGGCCGTCGCCATCTTGGCTTTTTGCAACCAGTGAAGGAGGTGACCATATTTTGACTTTGGAGGAGTGACGTAGAGACGCCGTATACGGCTCTATAGTAATGGCTGATACCCGTCAATCACCTTGTAGCCCCGCCCTAAAGCATACTCCGCTGTATGGTCCATTTTGCTCTAAATGGGACCATAATTTACTCAATGAACATCATGTTGTTTTGATGAAGGCTTGAACCATAAACTCATGTTTACTGAGGAAATAAATCAAGTGACTTCCATAGACTTCCATACAATCAATTTCAATCAATACAATGTTTTTTTTTAAACCAATGGAGTCGCCCCCTGATGGCCAGTAGAGAGAATGTTTAAGTTCCACACTGGCTTCACTTCTCAGTGGTTGCCGCCTGTATTCAACCCACAAGGTTTCCAACAGTTTGTTGCTTGTGTTAGGCTTGTCATCTCTCACCAGCTAGCATATATATACACATTGATGTTCTTCTTGTATAACGTTCTCCATCGTTCCCCTTTCACAGGAAATAGAGCAGTCCCATCAAACGCTTTTAAAAACCCTCAGAGAGCCCTTTGTCGATCAGGAGTCGGAGGACCAACAGTGTGGCTCGGCGACCGTCTCCAGAACGCCAAGTCTGGACCGTGGCTCAGGAGACGGTGAGGGTCGACCGAGTCTTAAACCTTTTGCAAAACCATGGCTGATGATGCAGTATCAATTATCCATTGTCCATACAAATATTTATTTATTTATTTTCTTGAACCCAACCAGGCAAAGAGGGCAGTCCAGCAGAGCCCAAGATTCAGTCGACGGGATTCTGACGTCGCTGCAGAGAGGACGCACTTGCAGTCGCTCGACCTTGATTGTTGGCCTACAGACGCACACACATGAACCCACTGTCGGACTCGGGGCCCCCGAGCCCCGCCTCCCCCCACCCCCCTCGTCCCTGCATGCACTGGCCAGTGGAACAGAGCCCAGAAAGGACCGTAGCTGTTTTCAGCGCCACCTCTGACTTCTACCAGAGCGCGAGGGAGTCCAGGACGGACTGAGGGAAAGAGTATGAAGGAACAAAAAGGAGGAAGACAAGTGAAGAGACAGGAAAACGTTTTGAAAGAATTGAACGCTTTGGGGGGGAAAAAAATTACCCAAGTTGGATATTTGTGAAGGAAAAGGAGTTGTATGTCTTGCTGGTTGAAGGAACGGAGCAGAAAAGTGTTGAAATGTTAATTTAAGGAAAAATCCGAGGGACCCATCACCCCTGCACTTTACCCACAATGCATCCCTCTGTCATGTACGTTCTCGACAGTGGACGGATCAGGGACTGGAGATGCCACTGACTTTATTTGGGGCTGATGTTTGAGCCCTCCCCTCCCCAGCCCCACCTCCCACTGGTTGCTTTACACTGAGTTCACCTGCTACCACGGCCGAAGGACTGTGTCTATATAATTCAGGTTATTTGCACTGGGTAAGGAAGCCAATATCACACACTCACACACAACATTAAACCATTTCACTCATCTCAGACCTTCATATCCCCACATTGTGGTGGGAGAATTGCAGCCGCACTGACATATCCTCAAGTCCTCATTTAAGTGGCACGGTGTTAATTTTTAAGTTCTGGAAACACTACGGCGCTGTTTACTACTGAAATGCTGGCGGGTTTTATTTTCAGGCGCACAGGGATCTCAGCGATTTTTAATAAACGAGCTCAGTGGATTCACACAGCTGTTCTGATCATGTCAAGTTGTTTAGGTTTGGGAGATTTAGGATGTTTTGGGGGGGACAAAAAGTTCAAGGCAGGCTATGTTGACGACAGCCGTGAGGGGGAAAAACGCAGAGTTGAACTTTTTAGAAACTTGAATATTCACGGGAAACCCGTTTATAACTCAATCAAATTGCTGCCAAATATTGCCGCTGACATTGCTTGTCGTCTACACTTAAAGATTTGACGGTGCATCCTCTCCAGTGTATTGCGTGTGTAAATACCACGGTAAATACTGTGAACCAGCAACTTCTCCCATTCTGCAGTCGTACCACGCGGAGTGTTCATATCGGTCTCGCCCACATCCACAGCCTGGGGCTGCGCTTTCCACTTCCGAGAGACCCTTTTCCGCCTGCACCAAACAACTTGAATTTATTAGGAGACATCAAAAGCTTAATAAAACTCTATTTTGCAAACCCATACACACGGTCGAAGTAAAAGAAAACCACAACCAAACTGCTGCTGTATATGCAACTGTTGTATGAAGCAAACATGTAGCTCATTGAGTAGTTTGCCATTTTGGGAAATAACACTTATTTGCAAAGATCAATACCACTTTACTATATGTACAGTGAAAATGAAGCTAGCACCAGCAGCTGCTTAGCGTAGCTTAGCATAAAGACTGGAAACAGGGGACATAACTAGCCCGGCTCGGTCCAACTGCAGCAACATGCATGCCAGCATCTCTGGAGCTCATGTTGTCATGTTAGTTCCTGGAGTCTCTGTATGTTTCGTTTATACGTGTCGTTGTTTTTGAGGATCAAAGGAATAAGATGCGTGTTAACTAGTGAGCTCAAGAGGTGCTGGTGGGTGGACTTTGTTACCTTAAGACGGGGTCGAGCTGGCTGCCGGCTCCTGGCTGCCGGCCCAATAGTCAACGCACCGACACAAGGGCGGCATTGATCTCATCTCGCAGCAGAAAGGGTCTAAATGTTTTTGGATCATATGGAGGAGAGATTTGACGTTCAGAGAGGTTTCTGTATCCCCCGGTTGAGCCCTGTGTAAAGCAGCAAAGACTGACACTAAAGCCAAGTGCTTTTTATTTTTCTTTTCTTCCTTTTTAATCTATCTTGGACTAATTCTACCAAAACACTAGACTCGAAAATATGCATTTTAAACTGTTGCACGGAAAGTGTGTGTGTACCAGTTTAAATGCTTTCTTTCTCTCATCAGGCTGGGAAGAAACCCACTGGACTGGATTTTATTTGAGCTGGTTTCAAATACTAACCGATGAGCGCTTTTAGTGAGTTACCCAGCAGAACTTGACGATACACGACCGAAATGAACAAACCAGAAGCCAACGTATATTTATATTTACACACCACCAGCCAGATTCTACTCCTAACAGGATGTTTCACTACCTGGTGGAAGGTTTTCACTCTTTAGCCAACACTGAGAACTGATACTTGGCTTTCACATATGAACAAACTTAAAATGAGTGCTACTGATAGGCAGGGCGGCTGATTTTTAGCCGCTGGCCCCGTACGAACTTGAGGAATTTGTGCTAAAAAAAAAAGTAAAAATATTCTACCAAAGTGAAATATGTCTTCAGAGGTGTTGAAGGGAACAGTTTTTATTTTTTTTATTTTATTTTTTATTTCCACATTTTGGCTGCTGATTTTCAAGCATCTCAAGAAAAAAAACAATATTCCTTTTTGTTTGATCACATTTCCATGCCAAGCTATGGACACTCGGTCATCACATGCATAACATATGTGTCGTCCATAATTTGGCACAAAAGAGTGCCAGATGGTCTGAGCTGGTTGAATCAGTCAGGATCTCTTTTGACAAATCTCTTTCCTCTTCTCTCCCTCCCACTTCTAACTACAGCATTTGTCATCTCCACATTTCTACCTCTACACCTCAGTTTCTTTGCATCTTCCATGATTTCTTCTTTTTCATACATTTATCTTGTACATTGACATCTGCGTTTTGGCCCTAACGGGCTGTAAAAAATAGAGAAAAAAGGAGAGAAAAAAGATGCTATAACTGATTCCTTTTTTTTTTTAAGAAAATGTTGCACAAACAAACTTCCCTGCACGGTGCAAACTACTGTATGCATACACACGTCTTTAACTATCATCTCGTTGTCTTTTTATGTTTTTTTTTTTTTTTTATATATATATAAAAAAAACATTTGTCACTCATGTAATATAGAGAGATCAGACCCACTTGTTTTATATATGTTAATTTTTTTTTCTGTAAAGCCTTAGTCCTCGTATTTGATTTTATTTTTGTAGATATGATTCAAAAAGAAAAAGGATGTATAAATTATTTTCTTCTCCCTTGTTTTTAAAATTGGTGAGATTGTTTAGCTGCACAGAAGGAAAAAAGAGCTCATGTCTCAGATTCATGTGTTTTGTGAGATTAAAAAGAAACTGGCTAAAGAAAATGAAATGTGGATTATGAGTCTTTGATCTTTGAGTTCAATCGTCACCTTTTTAAATGTTAGTCCTTTTTAAAGCGAGTTTTAGAACATATTACCTAAATTCCTTACTTGCAGCTATGACGTGTCATAATGTTTTTACCACTTCAACTTCTACCACATTTTTTTTAACCAATTTGAGAGGATTTGTCCAGAAACTAATGGTTATATTTCATCTGATAGTGAGAAAAGAGCCACCTGCCCATTTGTATAGTTTATATTTGTAGTTAAAAGTGAAAAAATAAAATGGCATCCTCTCGATTTATCTCAAATAGTCGAATGAAAGAAAAGAATCGGTTTACTCTCGTTTATGCTTTGTGAAGCCTAAATGTGTCAAGCACGGTTGCTGAGAATGTGACTGGAAATCAATCATTCTTGGTTTCAAAATAAAAGCAGAAAGCTTGCCTACGGTCGAAGCGGTATAATAAAGATATACATATTAGCACGATATTCAGTATTTTTTTTAAATAAAAGCAGATACATAACTTACATTTGTCTGAACCAGTTTGCAGCAATAAATATTTTTCTGTTCATTTAGTAAAACAATTTGTATTTACAATATAGATACATAATTTTTCAAGGTTATATTGAACATTTATTTACTGACATACCTTATCAGTTAAGCAAACGTATGTGATGTGTCATTGTAGTTTGCACATCTAATTATATAACGCATTCACATTATGACAACTTCTAATTAAAGTAGACCATTTTATTCAAAACTTAATGTATTTGGTACATTTTCGGATATTTCATGTTGTGGCGATCATTAATGCTGCAAGAAAACAGTTTTTCAAGAGGAATCATTTTGGATATAATACAATATAACAGCAGAGTATCGGGGGACAGAATCCCTTTAACCTTAAAACCACATTTTCACAATGAGATTAGGAGAAAGTATTGTTTTTAATAATTTATAAAGACAAAGCAATAACATTCAGACGCTGCTTTTTGCTCCGCAGTCTGTTGTTACGTTAATTATTAATAGGTTTAACCACTCAATGTAATATTCAAGAGCAGTTCTTAAGAGGATACAAGTGTATGGCTTAATATGAAACTAGGTTAATTGATTGGCATTCAACAACAACGGGTTTGCACAACGAAAGAGGCAAATTGCGTGTGTGTTTGTTACATTGTAACGCCTCGGTTTTATTTTGAAAGCCCCCGCCCCCCCCCGGAAGCTGTGCCCCTACTTCATGTAGCTTGACGCAGTGGCTCTCAGCCGGCGCCGCCTGGCCGTCCACACGGAGCCGCTCAGCTCAGCGGGGCTCCTCCACACAGCAGATGCGCGGCCGGGATGAGGAGCGTGTCGCTGCCTTTTGTGCGGCTCCGGTGCTTCGAGTTAAGATGCGATTTCACGGCCGAGAAGCAACACAAACAAACCGAGTTTACCAGCGAAAGGAAAACCAGTCGACGAGTGAGCGTGCAAAGCGCGGACCGATGAGAGTCGGGAGAAAGTGAACGCGCAGCTTTTTGGAGGCACTTTTCGTTGCTCGGCTCTGCTGGTCGTCTCTTTGTGCGGCGGGTTGCAGCTTTCCCCCCCTTTTGGATAGAAAGGTAAGACATTCCTGCATGCATTATGGGTAAAAAAAAAAAAAAGGGCTGTTCGTGTGTGAGCTCGAACTCACCGGCTGATTGTCGCTTTAATGTGAAAACTACAAAACTAGCATTTACTACCTTTTTTTTTCTTCTTTTTTTCTTCACAAATACATTTTGGTTTTGGTCCGTGAGGACTGCTGAGTTGGCAGATAATCGTATCGATCACAGATCCACTGAAGCTGAGCCTCACCAGTGTGATCGCGAGCCCCACACTCACTTAAAGTCCACTCCTCGACTCATTCATTGTTCGTATCCGCGCACTTTAGCCATTTTTATTTGCGCTTTTACGCGCTGCGTGCCAAACCGAACCCGGGTCGGGTAGGTTTGACTGAACCCTGGGGACTTGTGGCCCCATCAATGTTCTCGGTGCGGTCCGTCGCGCATCACTTCATCCTGGGTGTGTTCCGCTTTGTCTCTCTCGCGGACTCGCCGCGTTTCCACTGGCTGCGGGTCGCCGTGCGCTTTAAACCGTGCAGAGTGTGCGTGTGCAACGGGAAGGCCTCGAAGCCTGGGCTTGGGTTACTTCAAGGAGTCTGTATCGAGGCTGCGGCCACGCCTCGCTGGCCCACTGCCACCCTGAGGCCTGGAGGGGCCCCCGGGAGCCGCACGGGCTGCAAGCTGAGGCTGCGCGCGTGCAACAAGATGCTTCACCCGAAACACGAGACAGGGAGTGAGAAACGTTTCGCTTGGCAACAAAGTAAATACACGTGCGCACTTTACATGTGATAATGCAGGTTTGGTGTCTCGTTTAAAGTTGATAAACCTCAGATTCACACTGCTGCTGCTAAGAAAAACTTGTTAAACAATATTTCATGACCAGCATCTTCTAGCCAAAGTTGACATTTTGTTTAGTGTGGTAACAAACAAAACATGTCCTGTCCAGTCTGTTTCCAGACTGCATGTGGAACCTCTCATCCCAGATGATGATGCTCAACTGGAAACCAGTGGAAATCAATCAGTGGTGGATTGATTTCAGTGGGTGAGGCTCGGCAGAGTGTTATATGGGATTGACCGTCTCAGAGAGAGAGACACAGATGGATCTGTTCGTGTTTATGGCACAGAACCTGTGAGAATCTTTGATATTGTGCATTCTGGTGTACGGTTAAAGCTCTGACTTTACTCTCATGCTCGGGCTGACTTACACTTTGGAGGTTTGTCAGTTCCTGCTCGTATACACAATGTAAATGGTTAAATCTGCAAAGAGCATTTTTTGTGCCACAAGAAAATGTGGACTTTAGTGTGATTTCCATTTTTACCCAGAGTGCTTTGCCTGACGTGATGATGTGACAATAGCTCAGGATGATATTATTCTTTAAAACAAAAACAAAAAATATATATATGCAGAGATAGAGATGTTTTCCCTTTTTATGTTTAATGTTTTATTGCCTCTTGGGCCACTAACATTGTTGTTAAGCCATCCGTGTGCAGCTTCGGCTTCATGCTTGGATTAATTTTCATGCCGGAAATCAAATCTCTCCCCTCAGGTGTTTCTTACAGGCCGCACCAGACGTGCCTTTTAACATTTCTCCACTTTTAGCTGCATTTCTCTGCCCTCACAAGCCTCGAGCCGAGAAGCGTCCCGCTACTGCCAAAGACGGTTTATCTTGACCATATCGCAGATTTAGTCCAAAATGCCGAGTTTGAGTTTTATCACATTTTAGGACCTCGTTCCAGCTGATTCAGAGACTCCAACATGCTTTCTGGCATTAATGTAGCTCCTAGTTTATTTATTTATTTATATATATATATATATATATATATATATATATATAAATATATAAATAAAGCTGCAACTGGTAACTCTTGTTGTATGCATCAGTCTCTCTAATCTATAAATAAACAAACATGGATCCATCAGTCTTTAAATCCCCAACGAGCGCGTCTGCAAGCCACGAGATAAAAAAAAAAAATGATAAATCAAGTGCTAATTTGCTAATAAATTTTTTTCATGCAAACATTTCAGAAAACCCTGTTTTCAGCCTCACATTGGGGAGATTTCCTGCTTTTCACATTTTTGTATCGTATAGAACAGAGTAGTTTGGGACGAAACGAGACGTTTAAAGACATCTAGGAGAAACTCTGCAGCCGTAGGCGACGCGGCATGTGATCTTGACACAGGGATTGAGAAACTGTGAAGTGTTCTGATCCGTGGTTCTGAAATGCATTTCTAGAGCAGCCTCGCCGTGTGGCTCTGCTTGATAACATGTCCCGGCTGAGAGGCCCGCGTGTGAATCACATGAAAGCCATCACCGAACACTGTAGTGTTCAGGAGGTCATGACACAAACTGAGAGCGCGAGATTTGTTATTAGATTAAAGGTCTATTTGTTCTAAATCCAATTTGGGAAGAATCTATTTTTTTATAAATGAAATATAAAGCGGCGTAAACTTAAAATGGAGGACAGAAACGTATTCAGAGTCAGAATCCTAGTCAATGATTCGCGTCTGTCTCTGTCTTCGGAGGTGTGTATTTGAGGGAGAATGAGGGGAGGGGGTGCAGAGTTGATGATCTGGTCGCTGTGGCAACTACCCCCCTCCTGTCTCTTCTCACCCCGAGCCTCCCATTCATCCCCATTGTAGTAGTTAAGCTCTGTTGCCCTCGGAGACCACAGGGGACAGTTGGGGAATGTGGCGTCTGGGCGAGTATGTATCACGCGAAAAAAAAATTATAAACCCACCGATTTTTCTGTATTTGTGTGAACGAGACTGTGTGAACGTTCTCAGAGGTCACGCGTGGGAAACTGGAGCCGCTCTGATGTTCTCTCTCCTGCACGCTGGAGACTCGTAGCCGAGAATAGAAGGTGGCGTAATTGCCCTTTTATTGGCTGAGAACACACTCGGGGCCAAATCACTTGAGTTCGCTCATAAAAAAAAAAAAACTCCCTCGGTCCGGAAGAATGGGCCCGGTTATGTCCTGTGTGGCTGAGAACGCACCTCCGGGTGCCAACTTCTGAACAATGTCTCTCTTCTTGTTGCTGTTTCTTGGTATGTTTCCCTCTGAGATGCTTTTATTCCTGTCTGTTATGACAAACTCATCATTTCTCTAATCCCCAATCCTCCCCTCTTGTTTCCAGGCCTCCAAGATAGATTCCCTCAGGAGTAAAGTGGACTTGCTGCGCCTCCCTCTGGCCCTTTCCACCAAGGCCATCAGCAGTCGTAAGAGCCAGCTGGGCGTGGTCTGGGAGAAAGGCGGCGGCGGCGGCGGCGGCTCGGGGGCAGGAGGGGCCCGGAAACCCCGCCCACCGCCGGCCTCCGACATGGACAACGAGTCCACGTACTCGGGCTACTCCTACAAGTCGTCCCACTCGAGAAGCTCCCGCAAACACAGGTAGAAGGCCGCAGGTTGTCTTCAACTGCAGATCAGTTAATCTAGTCAGATGTCTATAAAAGAGTGAAAAGTTATAGTTTCCTGGAGCCCAAGCTGCCTGTTTTGTCCGATTGTTAGTCCAGAACTCAAAGACATTACATTTCTGAAGACGAGGACATGTTGTGAATTTGGCACCTTTTTGTAAAATGACATTAATCGATCGATTTAAGGGACAAATAGTGTTTGCTCTAATTGAACAAGTGCATAAGTACATTTGTAGTTACTTTCCCTTCATAGATATGTTGACAATATTATAGATATTTTAGCATGAGTATATAAAAAAAGAAAAATGCAAATAACAAACTGTTAAATGATGGATTCATTGTTTCAGTTTCAAGCTTAAATGCCCAACTCTATATTGTCGATTCTCGTCCATTAATTGAGAAAATAATTGGCCGATAAACAATAATCTAAGTAATTGTTGCAGTCCTAGAATAAATGCATACAAACAAAAGCACAGGAGAAAATAGAAAAGGCAGAGATTAGTTAGAAAGAAACTAAAGTCATGTAAAAATGAACCTTTCATGGTTCTTTTAAGCTTGTTAGTCTTGAGTTTTACCGCAACAGCTACCAAGTAGTCACATCACAGACTAGAGGATTAAACATAAAAAATGATGCATCCATCCATCAATACTGAACCATCCTCCTCTTCCTCTTCTTCGTCCTCCAGGGATAGGCGGGACCGGCATCGCGGGAAGAGTCGCGACAGCAGCATCCGCGGAGACAAATCGGTGACCATCCAGGCTCCCGGAGAGCCGCTGCTGGACGCGGAGTCCACCAGAGGAGACGACAGGGTCAGAGTTCAGACTTCACTTTACTCCCCTGAAGCCGCCGTGTTGCGTCGTGTTTCTCTAACGCTCCTCTCTCTCTCTCCAGGATGACAACTGGGGCGAGACCACCACGGTGGTCACCGGCACCTCCGTGGACAGCGCCTCCAACGAGGACCTGACCCGGCTGTCGAAGGACCTCGAGGATTCGTCGCCGCTGGAGTGCCGCCGCTACCTCAGCCCCGCGTTGGGCGCCGTCCTGAGCCTCTTTGCCCTGGTCACCCCTCTGGCCTTCTTGGCGCTCCCGCAGCTCCTTTGGCGGGATACACTGGAACCTTGCGGCACGCCGTGCGAGGGCCTTTACATTTCTCTGGCCTTCAAGCTCCTGATCCTCCTCATCTCCACCTGGGCGCTGTTCCTGCGCCCACCCAGGGCCACCCTGCCGCGCTTCTTCATCTTCCGCTGTCTGCTGCTGGCATTGGTCTTCCTCTTCGTGGCGTCCTATTGGCTCTTCTACGGGGTGCGGGTGCTGGAGCCCAGAGAGACGGACTACAGGGGCATTGTGGGATACGCAGCATCGCTGGTGGACGCGCTGCTGTTCATTCAGTACCTGGCCCTGGTGCTGCTGGAGGTCCGACACCTGCAGCCCGCTTTCTGCCTGAAGGTTGTGAGGACCACGGATGGAACTAGTCGCTTCTACAACGTGGGACATCTCAGGTTAGTGTGTGGGGAATATACGCGAGATTTTTATTTTATTTGAAATGTGTTTCTGTGATTTGTAATTAAACATTTCCCTCATTTAGAAGTCATCAATGCCATCATAAAGGAGGTTATCTGTGCAGCCTTGTTTGCTCGTTTATTGGCTCACGAATTACCAAATAGATTTTCACAAAACTTGGCGGGAAGCTCAGCCACGGGACGAGTAGGAATTAATAACTTTTTGTTGTGGAAAGAAAGCACCGCCTCGTGGCCCCCTTTTTTATTATTATTATGAAGCAACAAACCGTTTCAGTTTGAGCTGTAAAGGCAAATTATTCTTTGTTTCAAGTTGAATACGTGTATAATTAAAATAAGATCCGCGTGTGGCTCAAAGGTTTACGGCATGTCTACACAGGAAGCATTTCAGCTGCATTCTTCAGTCAGCCGTGCTTGGCGGTGAAGAAAAGCTTCTATTTCGATCAATCCCGCCGTCTAGACGGGTCACGTAAACGGCGCTACGTGCACAAACGCGTCTCACTGCGTCCTTATTTTTGGTTCCACGTCTATTTTTCATTCTGTTTTTACACGCGGCGCTACAGTGAATGGGGAGTCGGGCTCCGAGTACTGCCAAAAAACTCGGGTGACCTACACTCCATACTCCGCCTGAACGCATCCTGTGTAAACACAGATGGAGGACAGAAGCGGCTGCCTGGACTCCGCCAACACGCTGCTCGTGTTACCTCCTGTGTGGGCCGTGTTGTTTACCTTAAGGAGTCCGACACAGCAGCTGCACGGGACACATGACGACAACAAATACCTTCCCGGCTAAATGTTCCTCTTTTTGTCCGTCTATAGACGGCACTAAAGCATAATAAATATACAGTAAATAGGACGCAAATCGCGAGTCATGTGCCGGAATCCCTTTTTTTAAGTTTGTGACAACATTCCAATGCAGGATTATAACATTTCTAAAAAAAAGAGCAGTAAATACATAATTTTGCAGCATTGGCAGAAGTTGCAACCTTTTGCAATAAGATATGACGCTTTCATCGTTACAAAAAGAGCGCAGGTTGCCTGAAGACGTGAATGGTCCACATCAATTTGGAGATGGTCATACTGTGCTTTATAGTTACGCTCCTGCCCTTCATCATCATCATCATCACTCTGTCTGAGCTGTTTTTGTCTCATGGGCGTTACAGTGAGTACATACAGATGTATTTTTATTTTTTAATGTGTGCAGCTCGGTGCACACATTAAAAGTGTTTCCTCCTCTGGTTCACCACTTCCCTTTATCTGCATGTCCAAGGTGGTATACACTGATAACAAACGCTTTTGTTTTGAAATGAACATGCCAGTTAAAAGGAAGTCCTTTCCTTGTTCTTCCTCCCTCTCCTGCAACGCAGTATTCAGCGGGCAGCCGTTTGGGTTCTGGACCAGTACTACAGCGACTTCCCGGTCTACAACCCCGCCCTGCTCAACCTGCCCAAGTCCATCCTCTCCAAGAAGATGTCTGCCTTCAAGGTCTACAACCTGGGGGAAGGTAACAGGATCTTGTGTGCTGCGTTTCATCCTAAACCTTTTCCATTCAGCCCACTTTAACATAGAATACAGACAAGGGGCAGGAAGCAAACATTAACTGGGAAATGAAACATTTGTTCCTCAATGCTATAATGACACGGGTGAGTCTGCAATATGAGATGTAGGTACACTTGTTTCTTAGATGGAGCTTTTTGTTTGTCGACAGAGAACAGCATCAATAACTCTACGGGACAGTCCAGAACGATGATCGCAGCCGCTGCTCGGAGAAGAGACAACTCCCACAACGAGTACTACTACGAGGAGGCGGAGGTGGAGCGGAGGGTCCGCAAGCGCAAGGCCCGGTGAGGACACGCCCACACAAATTCGTATAACACAAACGTATAAAGATGCATATTGATGGAGCGTAAATGAGTCAAGTTGGCGTCTCGCTCACTCTGCTGTTTTCTCCCCCCCCCCCAGACTGGTGGTGGCAGTAGAAGAAGCCTTCACCCACATCAAGCGATACCAGGAAGAGGATGCGACCGCGTCCTCCCCCAAACACCCGCGGGAGGTGATGGACCCCAGGGAGGCGGCCCAGGCCATCTTTGCCCCCATGGCGAGGGCCATGCAGAAGTACCTGCGCGCCACCAGGCAGCAGTCCTACCACAGCATGGAGAGCATCATCAACCACCTGCAGTTCTGCGTCACGCACAACATGACCCCAAAGGTAAGGAGGCTGGTTTAACGTTTGTTTAGCTTTTTTGTATTTTTTTTTTTTTTTTTTAGATCATTTTACAGTAATTATGTGTTGTATTTATTGTATTTTTGATTATTTTCACATTGATATCACTTGTTTAGTATAATTTTAATTCTAGCTGTTTTTTATGTTGTGTTAATTTACTGTGTAAATTGTTTGTTAGTTTACAACTGGTTAGTTGTCTGCATATTAGGACGTTTTTTTTTTTTGTTGCATTCAAACTCATTTTTCCCTTCACTTTAATTCAGCCAAAGTACATTTTAAGATGTCTGAGTTGACCCAGTTTACTGTACACTAATGAACAGAGTCCTCTTCGAGAAGTAAACATACATCTTGACAGCGTGGACATTTTTGAATTGGGTTGAAAATCTGTTTTATCTGCCGCTCTAAAAGTTATGCTACGTTATACTACGGAGATATAGTTCTGATATATTTATTTATAAAAATAAATAAAACAATTGAAGTATCCGTAGTATTGTCAGTATCTGTTTTATGTGGCGGAGAGATAAAGTTGAAAGTAAAGCATAACATTTAGAGCGGCAGATAAAACAGATTTTCAACCCAATTTAAAAAATGTCCATGCTGTCAAGATATATATATATATATATATATATATATTTTTTTTTAATCTTACATTCACACGATTTACAAACTGACTTGCATTGTGTTCCTTCTCAGGCGTTCCTGGAGCGTTACCTCAGCCCAGGTCCCACCCTCCAGTACCTGGACACCAACAGGGGGCGCCAGTGGACTCTAGTGAGCGAGGAGCCGGTGACCACGGCTCTGCGCCAGGGCCAAGTCTTTTCCCTGAGGCGCCTCGACTTCTCCCTGGTCGTCACGGTGACGCCCCTCCCCTTCTTGCGCCTGGGCGAGGAGTTCATCGACCCCAAACGGCACAAGTTTGTCATGAAGCTCCAGTCGGAGACGTCTGTGTAGCAGAGCCGTGGCTCAGAGATACTAATCTTTTTATACCTTTTTTAGTCATTTTTCATGATTTTTATTTGTCGATAAGCGTAACACCCAAATGACACGGCTGAAATAGTGACCGAAAAGAAAAGGCAACATTAATCTCTGACCTTTTTATGTTTCTTCCTCAAACAAACATGTTTGTTCCTCAAACAAACCGTTCAAATGCGACACTTCGCCTCTCAGTGCTGACGGTTCACGTCTGACTTTGCACTTTTGGCTGCTTTCAGTTTCCAGGATGCTTATCATTAGTTCTGTTTCTTAGCAGTATTCCAACACGCATTAAGTGAAATGACCACCTGAGTCTATAAATTGGATTTTAGCCACATTTGTAAATCATGCGTACAGCATTTATTCAAGAGAATAAACCCATGTAGGATGTGGAGCGTCCACTGACCTTATTGAATGACTTGAGAGGCTTCGCTCTAGCTCACTCTTTTTCAGAGCTAATCCTGCTTCTCTTCCCCCCCCCCTTTTTTTATTTTACAAATTTGGCCTTCATGGGCTACAAACGTGCAGGATCAGGACTTCTAGGTCTCCTGATCCGTTCTCATTCTTTTGGACATTGACGGGATTCGCTGACTGAATCAAAGGGCGGTGAAACTTGCTTTCTGGAAGTGATTCCACTGAAAAGTGGACGTGCATAGTTTCCACTGAAAGTATGAAGTAAGAAACACTGGATGGACTCGCCGGACTGAGCATTTCATAAGTGCATTGTTTTGTATTATTTCTTGCTCAGGTTTTCAATCGCCTCATTCCTGGAGAACCTACAGATATGCACTCCTGCACTGAGAAAGAATATAACTTTGTACGCTCACTATAGGACCAGTTTACATTCAGTAACGCTGATAGTGGATGGTGTCGCCTCGACAAATTGGATTTGATGAGCTCCAGCACGTTACAGCCAAGTATCGCCGATGTGCTTTTTTTCTTTCTTTTTTTAAGGCAGCTTAATGTTAATTACTGTCTTTTGATATTTTGCAAAGTGTGTGAATTTGTGTGTGTGTGTGTGTGTGTGTGTGTGTGTGTGTGTGGTTGAGCATGGCCGCATCACCGACCAGACAAAGTGGCCTGTGACCCAACGTAATTTGATTAATTAAAAGGTTTTGTATTTTGGAATTTAAACCGTGAAAGTGCGACTATAATCAGTCATAATAATAATAATAAGAGTCGTCCATCATTACAGAACCCTTGTGGTCCCGTTTTTGTAGCGGTGCCCTGTGTCAAAATCTAATTTGAATACTTTAATAAAAAGTACTCCACCGATTGTAACATTGCACTCGATAATATTGTCGGACTCGCGATGGACAGTGAACAACTTGATGCAGCAGAACCAGAGATATGCCTTTTCTTTTTATTCCAAATAGTCTTCTTCCTTGTCGAAACCTGGCGCCTATATTACCCACAATGCAACTCAACTGCCACATCTCGATGCATCTCAATATATATATATATAGCATCCTCACTTTTGCATCAATTAATACCAGCAGTTGGATAAATCTGAACTCTTTTTATTTAGAAAGTGCAGAATCAAATCTTTTTTGGTGCTTTTGCTGACATTGTTTTTTAACAAGTGCTTGAAAAAAATCAAAATACTTGCAGATTAATTGTCTGTTGATTAACGACCTGATTAATAGACTAATTATTCTAGTCCTTGAGTACTAGTTTGTGCTGTATACTGTATTAGGGGTCAACAGGGGCCTCCCAGCGGGTTCATCCGGCCATGGGTTGATGCGTGTGCACGTTAGTGTGTCTTTTGTCACTCTTTTTATACCACAGATAGAGATTGTCGTGCCACTCACAAGCAGTTTACGTGTACATTTTGGTGCCGTTTTCTAAGGTTATATGTTTCCTGTTTTTGATGGATTACTTTGTTGTACTTGATATAAGCTCCTAACACTGGTTCTTGATGAACATTGTCTTTGAAAGCAAGATTGTTATTTACTGTTGCGCTGTGTTTTTTTTTTTTTTTTTTTTTGTAAAAGGTTTTTAATAAATGATCTCACCCAAAGTTCTTTGTCTCATGTCAGTCACAAGTTATTATTATTCTTTTCAGGAAGTGACAGCTAAGTTTTATTCAGGAAGTGACGCCAGAGTGTGGGAGTGTGGTTTCCATTTGTGTATGACTTATCCAACACCCTGTATGCCGCAATATGAATTCACTAATCTACAAATTACTGTGAAATATTAGAAAAAAAAGTATCCAGTTTCAGAATTTCCATCGGTCAATGGGGAATTTACCCAAAAAGTAACCTTAGGATTTTATTTTTTCAGGCTGATTAATTTGATAACCAAGACAAAAATAAAGAACGTAAATAATTATATAATTTTTTTCATCCGAGCGTAAAATGTATCACCCAAACCAAAATATTGAGTCACTCCTGGAAGACAATGAATGGTCAATAATCTTAAAATATGCATTTTTCGCCCAAATTTAGATTTGTTTAGTCAGTTGAAATGTTCTCTCTCTCTCCCTTCAAGCCCACCACGTGCTCTATCAACGGCGATAGAGTTGGCTTGAAGGGGGAGAGAGAGAGAAAAAATAAAAAGGAAGTCAGGAACCTCTGAGCTCTGTCTGTTTTTTCAACTCGGTTACAATGAAACTACAAATCCTCCTCATTCTATTCCTCCAAGGTAGGTCCTATTTACCTTTTCTGAAAATATCATTGAGTAGCAGCTGCTTAGTAAGATTTTCAAAAACTAAACATTTGACCTATAATATTTTAGTTGCGTAGAAGCGACGAACAAAGCAGGAAGTATCTAAGTGGGGGAACTCACAAAATGAACTTTTACCGTGTATGCACACGGTAAAAGTTGAGTGTGCATACATTAATACTAGAGTACATTTACAATTATATTATGTCTACTGTATTTACATGTGTATTTACATCTACGCTAAACAAAAAAAAATCCAAATTATACAGTTTGTACTCGTGGTCTGACAGTTATTTACTTGTATTACCAGAAAATGTTAAACAGACACTGGTGAAAACGTTATTTTAATCATCCACAGTCCATTTACATTTAATGTACTATACCAGAGTACTATCTTCAGAGAAAAAAAGTTTAGGATGCCATACAAAATGTCATAGTACTGTACGTCGAAAAAAGTTATAGTATAATATATTGGAAAAGTCTTAAAGTGATTAAAACATCCATAGTATTGTATTTCAAAAAAAGTCCTAAAAAGTTGAAAAAAGTCTCGGTATAGGATGTCAAGAAAAGTCAGTTGTAAAAAAATGATATGGTTTAGTATGTTGAAAAAAGACAAACACTATATCTCAATTGCATTGATTGCCATGAAATTGAACACAGACATTCATTGTCCCCAGATGATATGTCAAAAGTTTGATCCTCTAACATTGAATCTAAAACCATTCATCCAATACTTAACACTAAACTACTTTCCCATCAGCCTCAGCTGCACTTTGTGTTTAGTGCTTATTAGGTCATGTAACATGCCGGCATCCTAAATTCAGAGGATTAACATAGTATAACAAACATGTAAAGAAGGGAAACTCCAGGTTGTCTTTGCAATATTTCTTTTAAAACATCATTCAAGATCAGCTGTTTTTCTTTATTGTTTCTCTAAATTGTTTTTACAGTGTCGCTAGTTCAACCTCTCGGGCAAGTCTCCGGGTACCTGGGGGATAACGTCACCTTGCCCTCAGGAGCCGACCCATCATGGACACTGTCCTCCATCGAGTGGTCAATATTCTCAAACAACACTTGGATCGCAACCTATCGTGACGAGAGGAAGAAAGTTGATCGATTCGATCGGTATAAAGAGAGACTCAGTCTCAACACCACCACAGGTAAAAGACAACTCCATCTCCTGCCAGTGAAAAGGAGTGTGTGCTTTGTATTTATCTCAGCAGTGTCTCCTCAATGTTATTTTTGTTCATTAGGGGACCTGACGATCCATCGCTTGACCGCAGAAGATGACATGGAATACACGGTAGACCTCATCGATACTGAAGACCAGTACAGCGGCAGCAAGACGAAGGTCACAGTGAGACGTAAGTGTGGTCAACTCTCGAGACGGACACACATTGTAGGTTTTGTCAGCCTTTTATACGTGTTGATGGGTAAAAAATATATATGGTCACACCTTGTATTTTTACAGTTCGGTATGTCGCCTTTTCCCCTTATTTCTGCGTTGACTTTTAAAGCACTTAAAATAACGTAACAGCCCGCAATAAATGAGATTTACTTTATTTTTGTGACTTTTTCGCTTCTCTCACACAGATGTTTGCATACAGACTTTTCTCAGCAAGTTCAGCGTGTTTCTAACAAATATCCCGCTGCTAAATGTTCGCGTCTCGAGCCTCAACATGTCTCAATATGTTACTGAGCAGTCACATTTGGTCTAATCAACAATCCCAATGTGAACCCCTCTGCAGAACGCCTCCAGAAACCGAGCATACGAAGATTTTTAGCGGATGATGAAAACTGCTCCTGGTTCCTGCAGTGTTCCTCAACAGATACAGGTGTGGCCTTGTCCTGGCAGGGTCTACCTGCGAGTGGGACCTTCTCCAACTTGACTAATCCTGATGGCAACTCCACAGTTCTTTCAGCATTTCTCCACGCCACAACGAACCGCGTTGAAATAACCTGCACCTCCCACAGGAACACGGAGAAGGCCTCATATGTTCGCACTCTACAGTGTGGCGGTAAGGTCACGGTGGTTACAACATGTTACAATATGATGCCCTGGCTCTGAGAAACCCATAGATGTTGTTGTCTTCACTATGTTGTTGCCTCTCCTGTGTTGTTCCAGGTGAGGAGCCTGAGCCTCGACCGACGCCGGATCCTCGGCCTCTGAAACAGCCCTGGTTTAGGGAAAGATATGCTATTGTTTTGTTGGTTGGAAGCATAGTGGGATGTTTACTGACATTAGGAGCTAGTATGTTGGTTTTGAGAAGAAAAATGTATGTAATAAATGAATGTATTTAGGTCGAGAAAAGGCCGGTACAATCTCATGGAAGCAGCTAAAACAACAGCTTAAAAAAATCTAGAGATCCAACACAGACGCACTGAAAGATAGGGAACATTTTATTGATATTTATTCATGTTGTGCTTTCTCTGCATTTCATGACTTGTCTTAATGTTTTTTATTTCATCATCCTGTCAAATGGGAACTTCCTATTTCTTTAAATACACATTTTAACTTGTGCCAAGTTCCTGGTATTTGATTGATTGTTAATTTCAATGTTTCTGTGTAAGTATACCTAAGCACCTTTGTACAAACATTAAAAAAAGCAGTGTTATGTATATTTACTTTTTGTACTCTTGTGCTTTTGATACATTGTTTCGTCTCACTGTTTGTCGATGCTGCTGTCCAATTTCATGTACCATTTACTGAAGTATTGTAAATACATTTATGTTCAGAATCAGAAACAGTTTTTTGTTGAAGTTGTGTTGAACTTCTGTTATTGTTACGCTAATTAAAGTCGGTGCATGAATTTTTATATACAAAATGTGTTTTCATGTATTTATGTCTTTTGTTTATATATTGTATAACGTGTGTCTGTTGTATTGACTACTGTTTGCAAACCAAATTGCCCCTCAGGGACATTAAAAACTATCCAATCCAATAATTTTGATAAATGCTTATATATTGGTGTCCGACTTCAAATAACCGCCCAAAACCGTTTGATTAAACAACATGGTTACAAAGAGACAGAGTGACTTAATGACAATAAATGTAATTTAATATGATCACCTTTGCACAGACTGAACAAAGAAGTACAAATACAAATATAATCTCTCTATTTACAGAATTTACAACACTGTTAATAAAACTGTGGCTTTGGCTCTCAGAATATAATGGAAGCGTAATGTTGTTTTAATATGATAAAGGGAAGGTGTGATACGCAAGGCCAAAGATAGAAACTTTACAAAAGTAGGACTCTGTGTCGCACGTTTCCTTCCTGATATTAACCATACCGGTACATATTTTTGGGCTGTGTGTTTCCCAAATGTTGGTCTGAACCGTGAACATTGATCTACTTTAGTTTCTTCCTCAACAGACTATAGATTGTGCTGTGAGCCTCTAGGAAATCTCTTGGTAGGGCGACACCGAGGCCTTCCTCATGCGGTTAAACTGGATCTGGTCGTACACAGTGTGGGGCTGGATGTGTGACAAAAGGAGATAACAAACAAACAAACAAAAACATCAGTATCACAAGATGAGTCAAGACTTATTTTTATACAAAAAACACAACACTTTATACCAAGGATACTCATATACTTAAGTAATGCTCAACTAACGAATGTCTCGTGATAAGGTAATGCATGAATTAATAAATTTAATGGTGAATTATGAATTCATCATATTATTGGTGGATCTTGGTATCATTCACTTTCCTGTTGTCGCCACTTGTGGTCACAGTTTCACACATTTCAGCAAACGTTACATTAGGCTGTCTTTAAGACATTTAGACTGTACTTATGTCGAATAAATATCATGATCTCAGTCATTCCATTCATACAAGAGTTACTAATGGAATTAAAACATTAACATGTATCATGTAATCAATACAAGTGAGGCAAAAGCACACTAGCCACAAGCTTTAGTATGTTGTAAATTCAAATTCAGTCTCATCTGCAAGAGCCTCAAGGATAAAAGTGTCGTTCTTACCCCAGGTGTGACTGTGTCGACTCTGTTTTCAATGGTTTCATACAGTGTGCATGGCTTCATGGAGGATGAAGTCCGCTGGAAGTTTAAATGTGCACACATCCCAGTGAGAGGGAACAAGCAAAGTGGGTAAAACGTGTTTCATCCTCAAAAGCAGGCATTGCATATGTATTTAAAACTGATTTGTGCAAACAAAGCATCGTGCGCAAATACACACAGACGCATACTTACACTCCCAATTGCAACATCAGCGATGTCAGCATACACCGTGTGGTCGTTTGACTCAATGCCTGTTGGGAGATTTGAATGAAGATACGAAGCAGAATAAAAACTGTGACGTGTCAATCATGAATAATACAAAATAAGACGTGGTGTTTCTTACCTGCTTGACTTTGTTTGCGGTGACAAACATATACAGTTACTCCAACTATAACGACTATTATCAGACAACCGCCTCCTGCCGCACACAGGAGAACCACAAAGCTTGGGCCTGCAAATAACGGTATTATCAGTTATTGTTATGTGAGATAAAAGGGAGTAAATATACTCAATACAACAATGAGGGCAACAAAAACTAATCCTTTTTTTGTTTTTTGGTGTTGATGATCGTAAGGCCGGCCGTTATATAACAACATTCACATGACAGCTATGGTAACAATATATATCTTGAATTAAATGTAGTAAAGCACTTATTTAAAATTATTAAAAAGAAGAAAACTGTTGTACTTCTCATTTTATTTACAATGCATAAGAACATTAAGTGCAGCATTTTGGTTCATGCTTTCCTCAGATATCCAAAAAGAACATTTAAATACCTTTAATTTTAAAGTAAATGCACCTGTATTTTAAATTATGACTAGTCGGAGTATTTGTACTCTTGTACATTATAGCAAATTTGAGTTTAGACTATAGTTTGACATTTGAGACAAAACAAAACAAAACTGAGTTGTAAATATCATCAATTTAAGCTTCACACAACTTAAAGGGAAAAGTAACGTCAATCGTCCTACACAGAGTATAATCAGAGATATTTTAAATGATTGCATTGTCTTTCTCACTTAGTTAGTTAGTTATTGCAGATATGTGAGCAAATATCTTTCATATAAGTACAGATAGGAAAGTAAAACCTTTCACATGTCAAATGTCATACCTGCTGTGCCCCTTTATCCTCTGTATCATCACCAGTATGATTCATAAAAGCATCATGAAACTACATGCTAATAAACTATAAACGCTTATCCACACATACCTAATCACGCTGTGTCAGACGTAACGTTGCTGCACTTTTACTGTTTTGATTGTCGACTTCTCACTCATATATCAGGTCATATAGAGGCATTAGTAATGAGACTGTTTCACAGTTAAAATTTGCTTGAAGTAACTTTAAATTTCACTTCCCTAAAAAAGAATGTATTAAGTACCTTACTAAAAAACAGTCACTGTAATATATCAGAAATGTCTCAAAAGATGAGCAAAAGATAAGTAAAGCACCTAATATGTTCTTTTCTCTGCTCGTACTTGATTCTCGTGGGTCGCTGCTGCACTTCACTGTTACCGATGCCGACTTCTCACTGACGACATTGGAAATGGAGCAGTTGAATCTGGTGTCTCCGTCCTCAGGTGTGATGTTGTAAAGCAGCCTGGAGCCCATTAAGGTTTCGTTCCTCACGGCCCAGCTGTAGGTGACACTGCTGCCAGCGGTTGCACTGCACTGCAGATAAACTCTACACGAGTTGGTTGAGGCGTGCCAGGAGGAATTGGAAGTCAGGACAGGCTGTTTAGTTATGGGCTCTAATGAGGCGTTTGGGAGAGAGGGAGCGAGAGAGGAACTGAGTGTGGTTAAAAACCATGAAAACACCAACACATACATGTAAAGCCGGTCTAGACCCAGAGAGCAAATAAGTCACATCAGTGAAGTTTCCCTGGACAAAAATCGGACTATTATTTGAAACATTGGATCAAAGAAGCAAAAAAACAATGTTATCTGGGCCAGAAATTCCTAATGAATCAGCGGGTTATCTTTAGGAAGTCAAATTCAGACTACGGACAGGCTCAGCACAAATATAATTACATCTCAAGGCTTCAGCAATGTTATTATTAACTTTCAAATAAAGTTTAGGTGATTAAAAGACAGAGGGGAAAAATAGGTTAATAATGGTGTCATAGTGACATATTCACAAACTATTTCAGATTCATAGTTTGGGCACGGGACACAGTATTTTTTATGGGTGCAATTGTGCGTCCCATTATATCCAATTAGCTTTCAGACATCATCAACTGATAACTTCAGGCTCGAGAGAGCCCGGAAAACACAGCTAAACACAGAAAGCCTCTTCATGTGTTGAGTGCTTTCCGGTACTGTTGTGCCATCTGTTCTCTATGAATCAACTAATATATTGATAATATATCATTCATGAACAATTATTAGGTTACTTGGTCCTTACCATGAACATGCAGAGTGATGGTGACTGTTTCCCTTTGTCTGTCATTCACCTCTGACATAAAACTGAAATCCCCAGAATCTTGGAGAGTCAGTCTTCTCACTGTTAAATCAAAGCTTGTGGGGTTTAACTCTAATCTGCCCGTGAACTGAGGTTTTACAGGAACATTCTTATTTTTGTCTGCAATTATTGAACCTCCGTGTTTCCAGTGTGCCGAGGTGACCCCTTCAGCTGGTAAGCATGATGACAACTCCACAGTGTCTCCAACTTTTTTATGGATGGTGTTACGTTCACAACTGGAAGTCTCCACATCTGAAACACAAGAACAAAGAACGGACGGTCAAATGTAGTTTCTAAACATGAGTAGAGGCTTTCTTCAATGTGTCTAGAGCGAGAGCAAAAAGGTCCAAATCACCTGAAACAGATGATAAAGCGGGGTACGTTTTAGGGCGGGGCTACCTTGTGATTGACAGGTTGCTACCACAGCGCTGTCTGGTCTGGGAGTGGTCTGTGTTGTTACATGTTGGTTGTTTAAAAATGTCTTATTCAGTGTGTCATCTCATGGTTTAAAAAAAACCAAGATGGCTTGGTCGGCCACAATGACAAACTCAAGGCTTCAGAGCGTCAGTCCACAAACAAATGGTTGACATCAAGGTGACAACCTTCACTTCTTAAATACAGTCTACGGACGTGACACACGACTGACAAACAAAATGTTATTTTTCCTGTCAACAGTCACCACATGAACATAAAGGTGACCTGAACCGCAACAAATATATTGTTAACTTGACAGCTAAATCAGGAAATAGGAAAATACTCTTATGAGTCATATTCTGAATTCTCATTTGGTTTGTGGAGCTGCACCGACAGACACCTCCTCATTCATACGTCATTTAGAAAAAAAGTACTTTATTTTTAGATTTCTTACTGAAATTAAAATTTGAGAAGGAAATATTAGTGTCAGTAAAGCCATGCTTGTCATGAGCAATCGTTCATAACCAGCTGACACTGGTGTCTATAGTATAGTCGTTAAGGCTGTCCAAGTTTCCATGGCCCTTATTTCCAAATAAAAAATACTGCAACCACAGCGGCAAAGGTCATGGGATGCCTTCATTCTGTGCTGCGCATCACTTTCGGTCAATGCGGAGGGTTCTCATGAAATGGACACTTCACATGTGTCTGATGTCATACTGTGTGAGAATCTAACAACAAGCTCACAAGCATTTCCAATGCAACAGCAGCTACGTGCTTGCTAGTAGCTAAATATTGACACAATATTGAAATACTGATGGCTTGTAAGGCCATTTTAACTCTTACATACACTCCCCTGCTTCTGCAAATAGCCCGAGAAAGGTCCACACCTCTTTGTTCTTGTGAGAAGTTATATTATGTGTGGCCAACTATCAGAACAAACTACATCAGTACAACTGATCCTCAAAGAGGAAGCAACAGAAACAGGGATGACCCATCCCTAAGTTGCGTAAGATTTAAACGTTTCTAGCCATGCAGAAGCAGCAGGAAATCTGCTGACATAGTGTACCAAAAAAAAGCAAAGCCAGTTCGCAAAATTCAAAACCACAAGATGCAGGAGCTCAAATGTATGATAAATGTTGTGCAACATGCACATATTATTAACTTGTTTTTATCAGGAGATCAAGTCATGTTTGATAATCATCTTTGAGCACACACAGTCGGCGCATTGAATTCATTTCTTGAATTTGGATGTCACAGTTCTTAAACCAATAAGTTACCGGCTTTAAAGCCACAGCTGCACGTCTCACTGATGCCTTTTAAACGTCTTGCAGCTGCTAACACACAAAGACTGAACCGACATGACACGCACACATCCAGTCAATTCCTCAATCTTGACCTACCTGCTCTATTTTAAGCACAGGACAGAGGGAATCGAGCAAAAAAACTAAACAAACAGTAGAGTCAAAATCCATCAACTTAAGAGCAGAGTACATACCTTGGAGGCAAACCCCAAGAAGTAGAACAGACATGTATGTAAAGAAGCAGCTCAGGCAACCGCCAACCATCTCTGTGGGGAGCGATACGACGTCTGCTTCCTCTTCGAGTCAAACTGTGCTGCGACAAGTCACTACTAAAAAAAACACACACAGAAAAAAGAATAGGGGGAAGGACTCTGTTTGCGGTCGAGCCTCATTATACTGCGAGATTAAGGAAAGGCGCATCACTAAGAACACAACGGGAGAGTGTTAAAAATGAGGGTTTAATAAGAGCTTATTTGTCAGATCTTTTGGTAAATCACAGCCAGTTGTTATGCATTAGAAGTGTTTAGGTGACAAAAAGACAAACAATGAATCTACAGACTACCGCAAGCAGCCGAATATCTGTGCTGCATGTGTGAAAATTCAAGGTGAAGTCCATTTCTGAAAACCCCTGCTAGCCACATCCTGTCATCAGATATTCCTCCATGAGGGGTTGCAAAAGCGATTCATATTTCACACTGGTCAAGAGTAGATGCTGTCAAAACACAAATTAGAGCACGCTCAGTGGACATTAATACACAACTGGAACTATAGGGTTAGGGCCATTACCGAGAATCCTGTAAGTGGAGGACGGGAACTTTACCCCTTTTTGGGACCTGAGAAGAAAATATCTTTTTTTCACTTCACTTGCATTCTGTTAAGTGCTATAGTCCTCCACACAATCTGAAAATTAAAAAAAATGCCATTTTTCTCTGCTCTTTACTCTGCAGTTTGTCCATCTGTGCTTGCATGATGAGGGCCACAATTGCATGCATCCAGTGTGCAAGATGTGGAGGGGCCAGGACGGGGGGACTGACACTTGAGACCCCCTAATAGTCTCAACAGCATAATCTTTTTAGTTGTGTGAGAGGTGTTATCGCTCACAATATTGGCCTTGGTGATGTGTGTGCAAAACGTTCA
Organism: Myoxocephalus aenaeus; assembly: GCA_038501785.1. Lineage (NCBI taxonomy): Eukaryota > Metazoa > Chordata > Actinopteri > Perciformes > Cottidae > Myoxocephalus > Myoxocephalus aenaeus. The sequence continues at coordinate 1,326,991 of JBAMJR010000111.1, forward strand.
AGCTACATTATAACCTAGTTATTGGCTTGGCTTACATCCATGAGGTCTTGTAATTATGTTGCATTTTGAGTGTGGGTCAAACTTCAGCATAACACCGGGGCACTAGGGGGACCGCCCACCCATTGCCACTTAGCATTTTGCACAATGCATCCATCTTAAGCAGACCTTGAGGTTTATGTGCAGCCCTGAGACTTCGTGAGCACAGAAGGAAGTGACCTAATCAGCATCAAGATACGATCACCGATAACTAGCTATGCACCCGTAAAGGAGGTTGTGTGTCCATGCATGCCGCATTGTCTTATTATGATAAGATGAATATTGAAACGTGATATTTCAGATCAATTTCAAATGCTAAAATCCAAGGATCCGTCAGGATCAAGTGAGCAAGCAAGGAACATATTGATACCATGAGGGGACTAGTCTGCCGACTGCAGAGCATCTCAGCATCCGGCAGTGAAAGACTGCGGGTCCCTCGTCTCATCCCCCCCCCCAAAAAAAATGAGAGAGAGTACTGGTTCGCCACAAACAACGTCACTATGCATGGTGTTTCTGCAGAGGTGGTCTCTGCACTGCAGCCTAACTTGATTTCCTATGAACTTTAAGATGGTGGAATGTTTACAGTTAAACCTTGATGTGAAAACCACAAAGCGAAACAGAACCGGTAACACACCTAAAGAGCAGCCATTTGACACTTCACACAACTATAGTCACTCACATGTTTGTGTCGACACTGGAATCTCACCTCCGGCTCCCAGTGCCCACTTCAGGTCATGCCTGTCACTGTTTTTTTTATTTGGATTAAATCCACAAGTTACAACTTAAAAAACATATAAACCTGGCATCATTTCAATTTTGCATTTATTTACCATAATTTGCGATTTTACAGTTTTGTTGTCTGACTAGTCGGTCCACCACGCTCGTCCGGACTGATCAATCTCAATAACAACTGGATTGCCAGAAAATGTTGCGCAGACATTCATAGACCTCAGAGCCTATACTAACTGTGTTGACCCCCCCCCCCCCCCCCCCCCATTTCTTTCCAGCCCCACCACAAGGTTGACAACATTCAGGGTAAAGATCACCTGGTCATCACCAGACGTTAGCATTTAGCATCTACTGCATTCAAGCTAATGCAAAATAGGCAATAACAACTGCTTTGATTGTTTTTACAGTGAGTGATTCATGCAACACGTTTTCTCTCCTACAGTGTTTGGTATCCTTTCAGAAACACATTACATGGTGCATTCACATTCCTGCAGATATTCGTGACTAGAGCAGAGTTAAACACACAGGGGCCCAATATATTTAGGGAGTTTGAAGGTGGGACTACATTTAGTCATTTTCTTTTTTCTGTCATGTGTCAACTACCATAAGAACTTACATTCAACATTCATTGTCAAGTTGTCTGTTTCTACGTTCTTGGTGAAATCCTCAAAGTGTAACATGGACATGTTTGCTTACATTTCTTTTGAAAGCAGAAGTGACACAGCGCCGGTAAAAAGGACTCGGACCAAAGAGTCATTTTAGAAACAGAACCAAGATATAACGACACGTTGACATGGACATGTTCAAAGAAAAAACACCCTGAACCCTGACATCGTTTTATAAAAACTCTGAAACTCACACCAGAGGATTTTTTTTATTTCACAATAATAAAGTAAAGTTCGGGCTGCTCTACATCTTTTTTTACATAAAACTATTTACTGACGTAAAAAAGAATATCCATGTAATTATAACAGGTATTAACCAAAAAAAGAAAGAAAAAGATAACACAGTACAAACAACAACAATATAGTATTTAAGTAATGAACAAAGCATTTGCATAAATGGAGAGAAAACTATTTTTAATTAAACATTTTAAAGAGGAAATAGTCCACTATGCAATGATAATACACATTAAATGTGCTCTCGCATGAAGCTATGCATCATGCATGAACTCGCTGATGCTTCTGTAATGACATATGACCACAAGAACCGCTGAGCAGCAAGTAACTGGAAGGAAAACCGCACTGCTCCACCAAGTGGCTAAAAGGTGTGAAAGAAAATTTAGACAGCATCCCTTTAAAACACACTCCTTGCTGCTCATAACACTGTAACATAAGTTTAAAATATGATAAATACACATTACTCCACAGGTTCCTCTGTGAGATAAAGCAAACAGATGAATGCACAGACATAAAAACTAAATGCTGTAAAACTGCCTGAGCATGAATGCTGGTGTGAGATAGTGAAACAGCTTCTTCAGTGCCTCGTATTTATTCATAGACACAAGCATCACAGGCCCCTCATAAGTAAGTCCTATGAAGCACTTTAGGAAATTAGTTTATTCATCTTCAGTTCCTCTTTCAGAGAAGTGTTGCTGAGACACGCTGCCACATTTAGACAGCGTTAACACCACAGTGTCCACATGTTACAGTTTAGAAGAGAGCTGTGGACCCATTTCTTTTAGTTGGCACTATTTTGTACCCTCAATTCCAATTATTTATTGATTTCTAAGACACTGTCTATCAATATATTCTGATCTGGTAGCATGCTTTTTTTCTAGGATGTTTTTTTTTTTTGCATTCATTTTAAGTAAAAAAGTAAGAATGAAATAAGAAGAAGTTTTGCTTTACTTGACTTTTAACCAAGGAGTTGTTAAAAAGCTCCATGTTTATACAGGTTTTTAACCGTACCTGTTCCAGCATCTTCAAAGCCTCTCACAGTTTCATAGACACAGCCGTCACCTACAGGTCAAAGATAATCAAGGTGAGGTCAAAATGGAGATCATATGAGGTCCTAAAAAACTGTTTTTTGGTTTATGGCTGTTTTGGTTTATGAGCGTTATTGTGTTTAAAAAGTCGTGAAAACAAACAGGAGCGAGTGTAGACTGACCATGGAGAAGAGAGGAGTACACCTGCTGTTGAGATTCATCTGGGTTGACTGGTTGAGACTGGGCAACCCTGAAATGTAAACAATATATAGCAGTAATTTACAAAAACTAATAACAGTAAGAATAGATTTTTCTAAATGAACAAATTGTATATTCCTGCTGTTAACTTGTAAAAGAGAAGAGTTTCCTAACCTGTTACAACAAGGACCTGTGAAAAATAAACGAGTTACATGTTTTATTTTTTATTGCAAATGAAACCACTGATTTCAGAAGCACTATAGGTACAATGTGGATAATCAGAGTGGTCATTTAATACCATCAAGGAGATCTCACCCTTTGACTTTGTGTAGCAAAGCAGCGACAGCAGCAGGAGAATAAACAGTAATAGTCCAATAACCGGGCCGACAATCAACGGTACGATAGATGAGAAGTAGGACACTGAAATAACAAATAAGAAGTACGTTAATATGAACTTTTAGTTTGTGTTGATGTATGTCCTTGTGGATGAAAGTGGTAGTGTTTCTGAGCACCAGGGTCGAAAACATTTATTTTGCATTAGGGGTCAGTTTTGGTTCTGGTTCTACTCGCTGATGGTTTTATTACTTATGAAGGTGATATACTGTAGGGGCATTAGTATTAAATTAAGAATTGTTTCATAACCAGTTAAAAGTTGCTTAAAGGAACTTTATTGTACATCTCCCTAGAATTAGAGAGTACCTCACAAAGAAATATGTCCAGTCACTCTGTAATATATCATAAATGTCTCAAAAGATTAAGACAAGTAAAACAATAAGTAAAGCACTTAAAATGTTCTTTTCTCTGCTCGTACCTGATTCTCGTGGGTCGCTGCTGCACTTCACTGTTACCGATGCCGACTTCTCACTGACAACATTGGAAATGGAGCAGTTGAATCTGGTGTCTCCGTCCTCAGGTGTGATGTTGTAAAGCAGCCTGGAGCCCCTTAAGGTTTCGTTCCTCACGGCCCAGCTGTAGGTGACACTGCTGCCAGCGGTTGCACTGCACTGCAGATAAACTCTACACGAGTTGGTTGAGGCGTGCCAGGAGGAATTGGAAGTCAGGACAGGCTGTTTAGTTATGGGCTCTAATGAGGCAGACGACAGAGAGAGAGAGAGGGAATAAGTCGTGTGTAACAATAAATAATAGCACAGGGGCATTTCAGTTTGGACAGATGTGTTAATAAATCCCTGACATCCCTTTAATGCTTTTAAATGAACAAATATGCCTTTGAAGCATTTACTGTTTGGACAAAAACAGAGAAATCCTACCATGAACCTGCAGAGTGATGGTGACTGTTTCCCTTTGTCTGTCATTCACCTCTGACATAAAACTGAAATCACCAGAATCTTGGAGAGTCAGTCTTCTCACTGTTAAATCAAAGCTTGTGGGGTTTAACTCTAATCTGCCCGTGAACTGAGGTTTTAGAGAACCATCCTTATTTTTGTCAGCAATTATTAAACCTCCGTGTTTCCACAGTGCCGAGGTGACCCCTTCAGCTGGTAAGCATGATGACAACTCCACAGTGTCTCCAACCTTTTTATGGATGGTGTTACGTTCACAACTGGAAGTCTCCACATCTGAAACCCGTCAGCAAACAACAGAGCGAGCATCATTATGGCTGACGATGGTCACCAATGTTTACAGAGAGAGAAAGAAAACGACTGTCATTTAAAAATTAGAATTTCTGGGGGGAAAGAATGCCAAAATATACACAGAGGAAATACTTTACATAAGGCATTGGATAGAACATTTTAAATATAATTAAACAAAATTAAACTTTATTCAACTTAGCTTTCAAGTAATTGTAAACACACAAAATAACGAAGATATGCAGACATCCAGGAAATACTGTCATCTTGACTGACGTGCAGCTTTGCAATGCTAAGGTCATGCATGAGTGCATCAATCAAACAAATATCTCTAATAAGAGTAAAACTGCAACGCCTTGCCGAGCAGAGACCTACATACCATGGAGGAGGTAAACGACCAGCAGAAGAGCAGTGGACGTAAAGAAGCTTGAGTAGCGGAGCTGGCCAGCAGCCATCTTTGTGATCAGAGGAACTACCGTGTCCTCTTCTGGTTTATAAAACGCTGCTGTGGTGAGTTAAGGGGGAGAACAAATGGAGGGCTGAAAATGGTACAGCGAGCTGTACATGCAGTCTGGCCGAGCCTGATTAAAAACCCCAAAATAGTAAAATTAGAGTTCAATAAGAGATCATTATTGAGACCTTTGCAAAATTACAGCCAGTTGGTTTGAAATGAAATAGTATACTTTTACCACCGCACTATAAAATAATGGCAGCTGACCAAAGGTAAATGTTAGATTTGCTGAACCACTATAAACCCTGGTGACTGTATTCCTGACCGCAATATTAATAACAAAATCATATATGAATATGTTTTACCGAAGAAACTGAATCAGAGTCACTTTTATTAGCCAAGTATATGTACCACATACAAGGGTCTTTATTCTTTTCTTGCATCGTTCTCAACATACACATAAATAGATACAACAGCTAGGAAGAGGGACAACAAAGCTGGAAAAATAAAGGTGAAGAATAGACAGGAGTGTTATTTAACCAACTATGTGAAACATAGCTATTTATAAATATTATATGAATATATATATATATATATATAAAAAGCACCAATGAAAAAAAGATGTATATAGAAATCAAGCGTTCTATAAATTGTAAATTATGCAAATAGTGCAAATAAATGAATTCTGAATGGAGATGATTATGTAGAGTATATGCATGCATACATGTCAATATACTATATAACGTGTAGGATTAATATTGACAGTGACAGGTGACATGCATGCATGCAAACTGTATTATAATCTATAATGGGATCAGTAAATATCGTGGCAATTCAGTATTATTGGCCGACTGATGGAAGTGTTCATCAGAGTGACGGCCTGCAGGAAGAGACTGTTCTCGTGTGGCTGTGTTGGATTACAGAGGGTTGTGGCGCCTGCTAGAGGGATCTATCCGCCACTACAGAGAGAGATTAGGATTCTATCCTCAAGAAGAGTTTTACCACATCATGTCGTCAGATTTCACTGCATGCCTTCAAGTCAATTAATTTCAAATCACTATAGAGGTGTTTCTGTTAAATGGCATGCCTCTGAAGGAGTGGTAGTAGTGTCTTCATTATTTTCTATTTTAAACAGGATTTTTTTGATTGGTTCATGTCTTAAAAGTTGTCCCTTTGTAAAAGGATCATTGATGAGCTGACTGGAAAGACTCGACCCAACCTCATCCTTCATATTATTTAGGAAAACTCTGATAAACAAACTAGAATATTTAAAACAATTGTATCTTTTTATTAGACTTTTTTTGTTTGTTGTAAGACTACTACTGCATCAAAATGTATCTTAAGGTACCGAGTAATTATAATAATTTACTTTGACCATCAAATAGGAGATATCAAGCATTGCCTTAAAAGAAGAAGAAAAAAGAAACAGGTAACAATGCTTTAAACAAGATTATATATTAATGAATCCAAATGCAAAACACCTCAGAGTGGTTGTACTACTGCAAAAAACGCCATAAATATAAAGTTTGTAAAGTTGCCATCCGTGCTTCACTTGTTTTGTTGATGATGCACTTCTCTTTATGGACCTGGAACAATGGAACAAAGTCACAATTAAAAAAAAAGCTGAAAAGGATACTGAACTATAACGATAGTTATAGAGTTAATACAGTGAATGTACCTGTTTTTATACGTGGATTCACATTATGGTAGTTTGAGTTCTCCACAGGATCTTCATGGTCACTGCTTTTTTCAAGACCGCTGAGCTGAATTGAGTGAAAAGTGGCATCATTGCCGAATTCCTCAGCTGGTCCATCTAAACATATGAATGTTTTCAATATCAATCAATCCCTTTGAAAACAATCGTTCCCTTATTTTTCACATTAAAAGCCTTCGTACCATTCCCAGTGTCTTTGCAACCGCCGATTGAGTGGTAGATGGAAGTATCACCTAAAATCAAGACAAAGCCACATTAGTCACTGAGATCTAACGACTTATATTCAAGTTCAGTGTCAGAGGAAATGCTGCAGGAGAGTGATCTTGGTCTAATAGCCTTAAAAAATAAGGACCAGTCTTTTTAGACAGCGGCGTTAAAAACCAGCAGTGATATTAAACCCAGTCGTGAAAGTATTCAGGAAGGCCGACCTTCAAGAGGAGAGGTGTATATGTGCTCTGGAGTTTCATCCTGGTTGACACATTCATCCTGACGGGCACTCTGAGGTTGTGGGAGTCTAACACATGTGGGAATTGTTATAAATTTAGCAGGAAGTGTGAACAGTATTGCTGTGAGGTTCAAAGTGGTAGAAAAGACTGATGCACCAACCTGTCAGTGCATGGATCTGTAAAACAAGACATTTATTGTCATTAATCGTGTATTATTTTGGTACTTCTGTTACCAAAATGAGTTATGACATAAGAACCTCTTTCTCACCCTTGGACTTTATGAAGCGATAAAGCGAGAGCAGGATAATAATCAATGCAGCTCCAGTGAGGACCCCAATGAGCAGCGGCACAAGAGACAAACTCATTGCAGTCCTGGACACTGCAGACATAAACTGTATTATTTAAATATAGATGTAAGACATCACATTACTGATTTCACAGTATATTTTAATGAATGTTATTGAAGGGAATATCCCAAAACCCTTAATTCTCTATGATGAATAAGTGCTTCTGTAGCATTTTGGTAACTTTTCACCATGAAATGCAATGAAACCACAAAGAAAAACCTTGCAGAACCGTGTAGTTAAACATACAGTGCACAGTGACGTTGACAGCGTTGCTGAACTTTTCTGATCCGGACTCACACCAGTACACTGCGTCAGTGTATTGTAAGGTGTGGATGTTGCATGTGGATCCAGTCATTGTTCCCCAGTCGTAACAGGCTGACAGGATGCCCGTTTCACTAAACCTCATCACTCTCCATTCCTTGGAGTTCCCCTCACAGCTCAGTGACAAAGACTCAGAGGAGAAGTGTTGCACTCTGTCAGGTTTCAATGTGAGCGACGCTGTCGAGTCAGATTCTGAGAAAACAACAACACATGATTATACTTCAAACCAAGTAAAAGGGTATTTTACATGGTTTGAAATTGGAAATAAGCCTTCAGCTTGTGGTCCTTTTAACCTTTTAAAAACCAAGGTATTTTTTAGGATTCTGCTCAAAATAACATACCCAAACTAAAAAGGGTGCATCTCTGCAACCACAAGGGCTATTCGGATAATTTGGGTGTTATAATAAAGGCAACACTTGTGAGCTTTTGATCAGATGTGTACATATTAGTATATATGTTACTAATTAAGAGTAAATAAAGATTGAAACACAGCAACAATAGAAGTTTCAGGTCCGCCTCACCCTATATAGGGACCATGGTGCTTAAAAGGAATCAATTTGCTTTCCGGAGAGCATGTGAGCTCATTACAGCGGTGTACCATCAAAAGATAGACATCAACATCACATTCAACTATTTTGTTGGTGTTTTTCTATAAAGCTGGACGTTTTAATTCATTTAACAGTTTTTGATAATCACAGAATTATTGAGTATTTCAAAGATTCTCTTAAGTTTTGAAACAATTAGAGATAATTATAATGTGTAACTAACCATGTACACCCTCAAACTCTGCAAGATCCATCACTCCAGGTAAAGGATGGAGTAAAGGCAAAATAAATAGTAATTAAGTGTCAAGTTCCTCTTTAAAAAAAAAAAAAACATCAACTATAATGCAGAATGATTTGGCCATCATTCTGTCTGGGGAGTGGTTATGAAATAAACTTGATGCTAGCATGAGTAGAGAGGTCATGGGCTTATATAATTGTCCTTGGTAAGTAAATATGTTTTTTAAGAACAACAAAGGAATACAAAAATATACTGACCTCCAGACCAAGTAAACTTAGGTTCGCTAAACATAGAGTAAAACACTGGATCTCCTCTTGCAGCTCTGCACACGTATCCTGTTGTATTTGATGGTCCATGAATGATGTAGGAATCCTGTTCAGTCCCATTGGTGCTCGTTAGCGGCACACGTTTGTAGGACTTTTCTATTATGTGAGGAACAGCCTGATGCCAGAAGAACCTCCATCCTGCAGATGGATGTTCAACACTGCAGGTCAGAGTTACTGAGTCTCCACGACTCAGCCATGATGGAGACACAGTGAGGACAGGCTGAGGTTTATCTGTTGGGAAGGGATTTTAAGGATTTATTATTACTTTTTTTAGGGTATATAAGTAAACTATATAAGAATATATTTATAATAATCAAAATAAATACATATATTATACATTATTTGAATTAATCACTCACATTTTGAGCTCATTGTCAATTCAAAGACATCACTCCACTTTGTTGAAGACTTTGGGTCATCTTTGTCTCTGCCAGAACATCGGTATTTTCCACTGTGGCTTTTATTCATACTAATCCTATATTCTTGTACATTTGGAGGTTTTATTGCGCTGGTTGTTCCCCATTTGTACTCCCACACAGTGTTCCCTCCGTTCTTAACCTCACACCTGAGAGTGATCGTCTCCTTTGCGTATATCTTCGGCCAGTTGGGTTGTATGGTCACAACAGCCCTTTGTGTCTCTGTTCATATTGAATAATAATACAAACTATTATTATTATAAACTTTATATATGTAGCACTTTTCTTAAAAGGGTTCCATAAAAACAAACACAAATAAAAACGATGAGACGCTAATGATGTAGCCTGTCTGATCTCAATAAGCAGGCAAAGAGATTATCTAGACTGCTGCAGCTACTCAACCCAATCTCACGGAAATATAAATATATAAATAGCATGATGTTTCCCGACATTTAGGCAAGTCATGATCCGCCACAGGGTTTGGCGTGCTATTAATACGGCACAGTTAACGGCAGTTAGGTTCACGGTAAAACATCATGCTTGGGCTTAAAATAACGTACGTATATATAATCAACTTTACATGAGTATGGAAAACATGTCACTTACTTAACTTAAAACAAAAAAAGACAACAAAAATCTCTATCTACTGACTGCAAGTGTTTGTTTGACTCATCCACCATAAGTAGTCTCTCTCACATCTTACTTCCCTTCCCTTGTTGAGAGTGTTTCATAGTTAATAACACGCAGAAAGCAAGAAAGGCGTCTTATTGCATGCAAAATGACTTACAAATTGTTGTGTCATTCATACACCAGCTGGTGAGAGCTGAGTTACTCTACTGGAGAGGGACACAACTATGTTTTCTTCATAACAGTGGTGGAAGATACCACGGTGTTAATTGATGTGACTGAGAGGAAACATGTATATTAAAAAACATCAACGGGCCAAGAATGGACTCCTTTGGACCATGAAATGAGCAACAGAGCCACATGCATTTGCTATAACAATAGAAAAGGTTTTGTTGGATTGATAGTCGATGTAGAGCAGATCCCTTGAGTCCGAACCAAGTTTCTGGACATATTTAATAATATGATGTTAATGTTATGATTACATTTTGTTTTTGACTTTGAGTAATTTGGTACATATTCATATTAATAAATGTGAATAAAGAGAAATGCAATAAAGGAAGGACATTGTGCAATCACCTATAGCGTGTCCAAAGTAGAGGAGTGTATTCAGCACTAAAAGAAAGATCAATACTTAATTAGACAATATTAAACTGACAAATTAAAGAGGTAAACACAGGCATTTGAAACTATAGTATAGGTAGAAAACATGTATTGCTAATTAAGCACATATCACAACTTCATTACATAATGTATCAATGCCCCACTAGATGCCAATCATGTTGATACAAATCATGAGCTGCTCTCTCAAACAAACTGGAAACATTTCTGTCACTTAATTCGTCTCACCACAATCATTCATCTTAATCTGAGCCACCGACAATGAAGGTTAATCATGTACTCACAGAATATCTCCAGCACACAGAACAGAGTGGGCCTCATCCTCACATCACTGCAGCGAATGAAACAAGGGAAACACGCTTCACATTTCATGTCAATTACCTGGAAATTACTGGGTGTGAGTATTTAGTAAACTCTTATGTTATGGTTAGTTTTAAGTTATGAAGCGCTGGTGCATCATCTTAAAGGGTAATACACATTTCAGAGTGCATCAGGCCAACACATTAGCGTGCATAAGCTGAGGGAGGTGTACGTACCGCGGAGGCAGACGCCATTCAGCAGCGGAGCGCCGTGTGCAAAGAAGGAGCTGAAGCGTTCGAGGCGATCAGCATCCCCGTGGAGAGGAACAACGTCTGTTTCCTCCTCTGGCCTATCAAACTCTGTGGTGATGAGTACATAAAACACATTGATGGGCGGAAAGGGGGACAGCAAGCCGAGTCTGGCCGGGCCTGATAAAAAGAAGTTCACAAATTAGAGTTGAGTAGGAGGATGTTGGTGAGATCTTACAGAAGTTTTACATTGAACGGTACAAATTTACCGTTTGCTCTTTTTGTGTGAAAAAATACTAGATATCGAGGATTTAATCCATCACCTTGGCAATTATATCCCTGATCACAATATTGACTATGTGCTGAACTATTTTAGCATACATAACATACTGTACATGAATGCATACATTTAACATGTCTGATATGGCTGTGTGAGGTGTTGGGCTGAGGGTCAAAGCACCCACCTGTGCAGAAGTGTTCTCTACTCTCTATTTATTGTTTTCTATTTTAAACATGAATTTACAATTGCTTTCGTGTGTCTGTTTTTTTTTTTTTTTGTTTAAGCCCAGAGATCAGCGAGACATCTCAGGCTGTGCATCATCTATTTTGCAAATGGATTAAACATTATCAGAATGTACTTCTTTACACTAAGAGAAAGGGAAACATTTGGAGCTGTTTTTATTTAAAGGTTATGATGATGATGATGATTATGATTTTACTGGTTTGGCCAACTTGAGGTAAAATGGGATGCATGTGGTCGCCGAACTAAGATGAGGGATGTGAAAAGAACGGAACCATCGCAAATGTTATTTAGTCATGACAAGTCAAAATGTCTGCAGTGAAAAAAAGGGATATCAGGTGAAATATGCTGAAACTAAGTATGCTTTAGCACACAGAAACAAATGCAGACAGGCTGCATCAATCATACTCACATTTTACTGACACCCCCCCCCTGTGGGGAAACCTCTCCTGCGTGTTCACACCTGTAGAAGCCTTCGTCTGACTTTGACGCTGCAGAGATTTCCAGGTCCACTTTGTCACCTTTTTGGATGACTTTGTCATGTTTGTAGAAAGAAAGTGACGTTTTTTTGTGTCCTCCGCATGCAGCCCAAAGTAACGTCTTGTTGGAAACTGTTTGCAAATAAAAACAGAAAATAAACAGAGGAAACTAGCTTTGAGCACTACTTATTCCTGCTGTATCACGGACCAAGACCTCACGCCACAAACTTTTTTTCTTCATAACTGCAGTTGGGTTCATCAATAAAGTGACACAGTCACTGACTGGACAATTTCTTACAGTTACACACGCTTGCACATATTTTCTCTATTAATAGACACACGGCAGTTCTATAATATACTTGTTTTAATGTACTGGTATTCACTCATCGGACATAATCAAACTGGTTTAACTATGACAAAGATAATAAACAAAGGCATCAGCTGGAGTGTGATATATGAGACCAGATGTTTTCTACATGTTTTTTGTTAATCTATTTAAGCCCTCACACCACATCACTGTACCAAAATATCATTTCCTTAATTGGTATTTCTTCTAACTAGAGATGCAGCGAAAACCAGCCACAGCTCAGCTTGTCAGTGTAAGATAATTAAACTCAGCTTCACTTCCCGCACACGCCAACAAAACATGTTGCCTGATCATTGTTTAGACAGTGTTACAACGCCAGCTCTTTCTACACACAGCAACACATTACTTAAGGAATAGTGTTAAGAGTGCAATCAAAATATGATATAGTTATACTGTACGTTACAATGCTTATCAATGAAAATCATTGAATAAATAAAAATAAATGGTTTTGAATGCAACTGTCCCTGGTGGTGCTGTTTTTTTTTTTTTAAATGAGGAAGAAGATGACCAAAATTGATTTCACAATTGCAAACAATGTGAGAAAAACTTGTCTGCAAGATTGTTGAAACATTCAATTTGAATGGGTTTGAAAAACTATACAACTTAACAAATACATCAAAGTGGATGTGGATGAATTAAATAATATGTAAAAGCTCAACTTAAACTTAAAGCTCAAACTTGTAATGTTACTTAGATTCAATTTAATTCCAGATTGGTGAGTAACAGCTGGATACAAACCAGTTAGATACAACGAGCACAACACAATATCTTAACCTTAACATGTACCAAGTGACAGAATTCAGCTTTTAGCCGTGTGTGTGGACAGATACTGTACATAATTAACAGATTGTAATTATGGAAGTGCATGTGAAACTCTAAAGATATAACCACAGCAGTCTCACCTTAGCTGACCTGCATTGTCTGAAATAACTATGTGAATTATGTATTATGACCCGCTTTGATATATAATGAAAACTGAGCAAAATAGTGTGTGTCTGGTATTTGTATAGCAGAGTAAAGAAATCCAGCTGTCTTGCTCATGACTATTTAAACATGAATATGGTCTTTTCATGTTATAATCTTTTCCACTAAATCACAAAAAAAGATTTAAAAACAGAGAGCGGAAGAGCTAAGCGCTCTATTTAACATTTTACATCATTTATATTTCATAGTTTTCTTAATAAAGCAGCATTGATAATATAATATCACCACGGTCGTTCCCATAGGCCTCTTAATGAACAATCATCTTTAGTTTCCCCAAATTGTTTTCAAACACACAAGTTCACACAAACTCAACTTCTCAGTTCCTCTTTAAACAAACAAAGATGACTTGCTGCGATAGGCACATTTACACCACATTTACAAGTTTCTCAGGTGGCAGAAGTCGACAAAAATAAGTCTAAATATATCTACATGTTTGAAACCCACATATATGACATCCACATATTGCAAACAAGTGTGAATATAGTGTGGTCTGAATGGGCTCACATACAGAAGGCGTAGCAGGTGTATGGTGAGGCTATCATGGAAAACGAAGGCGAAGGCCGCTGGTGCTGTGATAACAACTGAGCTGTGATGAAAAAAAAGAGGAAAAGGCTTTCAACTCTAAAGCTGACCATGGCACATTGGTACATGCAATAGACACATTAGAAACCTTATGAACATAACCCTCACCCACATGACAGGAACAGGGACACACCTGTGATGTACTGGGTTTAATTAAAAATGATTGATATATTAAAGGACATGGAGGAAGAGCTTAACAGGATGAAGGCGATGTCAGCCACACTATGAGACTATGGAAGAACAGAATGATGACTCGGAGAATGACTCGAGTTGTGGAAAGTGTTAGAGGCACATATGTATATGTATGTGCCTCTAACACTCTCAGTGCATGCATACAAAGATATGTAGAACACACATATACATACACAATACAGGCACTCTAGGTTGCAACAGCAGTGGGAATATAAAATATTACATGGAGAGATAAAATGCAAGTATTTCAAGTTTTTTATGGGATGCTCACGGTCTTATTTCTGAGATATGTGCTAAAAGTGTGCTGTGTATGTGCAAATTTACATGGCCATTAAAGCTGATTCTGATTCTGATTCTGATTCTGGTCAAACCAGTCTAGTTGTGTGAGCTTTGAGTCAAAGGAAGGAAGAGGAAGAAGGTGGAGACAACGTCCAATCCAATGCTGCAGTTTCAAACTTTGCTCAAAGTGTAAAAGCTACAAAAGCCTTTCAGAAGCAGAGTGACAGAGTGAGAGTGGATGTGAGGATGGGACTCACTTTAGTTTGTGTGCAGGGGCTTTTCTGTGAGTACTTTCTATGTTTAAATCATAGTGTTTTTAAAACCTTTTAAATGCCAGAGGTGAATCGTTTCTGTCAGTTCAATGATGAAGTTTCTAACTTTATTTTAGTGATGAATATACTCCTCTACTGTGGACACGCTCAAGGTAATTATGCACTTTTTTTTACTCACTTAAGACAATTCTCCACCTATTGTCACTCTAACTCTAACACATAATATGTATGTGTCGTGTTTAGTTAATTTATGATGAACACATTTCACTCTTTGTATTTGTTTCTAGATGTTTTGCTGTCCATTGAGCCAAACAGGTCCACTTTCTTTACTGGAGAGAATGTTATCTTCATATGTGACATGAAGGAAGGAGAAAACACTGACTGGTATTACTCAATCAGGAGGAATGGTGTGATGTTTCTCCGCTTCATCCCAGATCAGAGATATACATCACCACCTCTAACTCCAGAGGAAAGTGGTGAATATCAGTGTGTTGGCGATCACAAAGGCTCAAGACCTTTGAGAAAAGAAAGTAATAAAATCTCTCTAACTGTATCAGGTAAGTGAACAGAGTTTTACCATCATGACAAAGTTCACGAAAAGCACTTGTGCGCCATGTTGATATAATACACCTGTCTCACAAAGTGCTAATATAATATTGTTGGAGAAAAACTGATTTCCTCTAAAGCGATCTGCTATATCTGACAATGCACATCATTGTTGTTCTTATGGCTTAAAACATATCTATGGGATGACGGGAGGAAGGTTCACGATAAGTGCAAGACTGCATGAGGGCTTCTGTGACTGTATTTCATGTATATAAGGGAGACTCTCCGCTCGTTCGGAGAGCAGTCTACGATGTGCGATTTGTTAAGCATTACGTCACATTTCTGACTCTGTTCCTTCTTTGCAAAGAGTACATGTCCTGATTAATGATTTTACAACCGGTGTCGAGTAACAATTTTTCTAACATAACAAATATAATGTAGTGATAATGTATAAATGTTAATTAGTGTAAGATTCAGAAACCTTAAAGTTTGACCACTGATGCTGTTTATGCAGCTGTATAACCGTGTAATCCTGAGCTTTATGTAAAGGACCAATTAGCACATAATCTTGATCATTAAAATAAAAACTAAAAAAGATGGACAGAATTCAGCATTTTACATGAATACTTTTACATAATAAGAGACACCATCCAATATTGTATCCCTTTTGAGAAATGAGTCAGTGATTAATTAGTGATAACATTAATGCATCAAACAGGGCAGGTGAGTGTGGCGCCTCCTTCAGGGGAAATGTACTCATTACTTAGTGAACCTGTCATTTATTACAGGAAGAGTGACTTTGACATATTCTTCTTCTGTCTCCAACTTAATGTTACATTATAATTATGTTAAAAACATAAATCACTGATACCTTGTAACATTGTTCATTCAATTAAACTGATTTCCTAAAACAAGGAACTAACTGTGTTACAGACAAAGACGTGGTCCTAGAAACTCCTGCTGCCTCCGTGTTTGAAGGAGAATCAGTGACTCTTCACTGTAGACACCGAAATAAGAGAAAGGAGAAGAATGCTCTCTTCTACAGAGACGGATCACTTATTGAAATGGACACAAACCCTCCAAACACAGATGAAACGAGAATTTCTCTGAAGTCAGATGGGAGCTCTTACATGTGTACACTTGAAGACGAAGAATCTGAACCAATAAAACTGAGAATGAAACGTAAGTAGTTTTCATATTAAGGAGCTGCAGACATGTAGCATTGTTAGAGTGAAGTGGAGTGATGACTTATCTGAATTATATTTGAGACACTTAAAGTTAAGATAAAAGAAGGTTGTGCGTAAAGTGTCATCCATTGTTATAAGTAAGTTTGTACTCACTTTAATTTATCAGTGTTAGATTCAAAAGCACAATAACAACCACTGTTATGGTTTTGTTCTACATTGAAACAGAACGACCAACGGCCCGACTCAGCAAATACTTTCCTGTAGAGGACAGTGTGACCCTGACCTGCTCTGTGACATCATCATCATCATCATCATCATCATCATCATCTGGTTGGAAATACTTCTGGTACAGAGGCAAGAAAACCTCTGAACCCATGAACACTGAAGATGATGTTCTCCATCTAAATGGACAAATTAATGACTCACAAGGAGGAGGAGGAGGAGGAGGAGGAGGAGGAGTCTACTGGTGCAGAGGAGGAAGTGGCGATCCAGTTTACTACTCAGAGTACAGCGATCCAGTCGGTAAATAACTAACCTGGCTAGTTGATATGCAATACAAAATGTATATATAATACATAGAGTATTTGTGATTAAAGACTAACACAAACATATTTTGTTTTTCTAACTTTTCTCTTTGGGGCCTGATGATCATGAACAGTCACAAACAGAGCTGTTGTGACTCTGCAGCCCGACTGGCCTGAGATTTACTCTGGAGAGACGATCACTCTCACATGTGACATAAAGGATGGAGGAGACGCTGAGTGGGAGTATCTATGGAGAACACCCAGCTCACACAGACCTCGAAACCCAAGTGTCTCCATGATTACACCATCACACAGTGGAGACTACAGGTGTAGGGGCAGACTGAAAGATGAACGCTCTTCAACAGAATGGAGTGATGCTTTCATAATGAAACCCAGTAAGTCATAAGTTTCATTTACTAAATGTTAACAGAATATATTTAATGTTAGTTTTGTTAATATATTTAAAGACAGTGTAGCTTCACACCTGTATTACACATCAGGAGACAGAAAACATGATGTAGGTTACAAGCGGTGCATGTAATCCACTGATGACTCATCATAACATGTCTTCCCAACAGATAAACCTCAGCCTGTCCTCACTGTGTCTCCATCATGGCTGAGTCCTGGAGACTCAGTAACTCTGACCTGCAGTGTTGAACATCCATCTGCAGGATGGAGGTTCTTCTGGTATCAGGCTGTTCCCAAACTGTCAGACTCCTACAGCTCTGAGCTGCTACCTGGTAGCACCAATGGGACTGAACAGGATTCCTACATTGTTCATGGACAGACGACCACAGCAGGATATGTGTGCAGAGCTGCAAGAGGAGATCCAGTGTTTTACTCTCTGTATAGTGAACCTAAGTTCATCTGGTCTAGAGGTAGGTTTGTTTGGATTTTTCCTTTCTTGCACAGAAGAAGAAATGTAATTATTGTGGTGACATTTTCCCTCAAACATGTGTTCTTCAGATTCTCATCCAGCAGCGTCTCTCTCAGTGAGTCCTGACAGAATGCAGCACTTCAGCAAAGAGTCACTGTCACTGAGCTGTGAAGGAAACTCTACTGAGTGGAGAGTGAGCAGGTTTTCTGAATCTGACCGCCTGTCATACTGTTCTGTCTGGGGAACCATGACTGGATCTACATGCAACATCAACCCTAAAGGGACTAGTGGAGTGTACTGGTGTGAGTCTGAAACAGGACAGTTCAGCAATGCAGCCAACATCACTATACAACGTGAGTTGTTTACAAAAACATATTTCAACATTCTATTATAACGTGTTGACATTTATAGGTGACTTGTATTAACCAAACTTATTTTTATAATGAGTTTGACTTAATATCTCTTTTAACAAACAATTCAACAATCTTAGTTTGTGTCATCTTTATGACTATAGACATCCACCATGCATATTAACCCAGGAGCAGCTGGAGAGTTATCTGGCTCCAGCTTGGCTTCTGCAGTTTTTGCCCTTTTTAGACCATTCTGTAACACACTGCCACTAATCTGACATTGGCTCAAAACATATTGAGCATTAATTATAGCTGTAAATGTAACAAGTACATTTCCAAAGGGACACATTTTTCAAAATGCCAGCTATTAACTCAGCTACTTTATGAATCAGTAAAAGAAATAAAAAACTATGAAATGTGTTCTCATCATTGTACGTCAGCTTGTTCAACCAGCTGATGTTTTTGAGCCAAACTTCCTATTCTTTGATCTTTTTACAGGCGGTGATGTCATCCTGGTGAGCTCTGTCCATCCTGTGACTGAGGGACATTATGTCTCTCTTGGCTGCAGGTTGAGGACAGAAAATATTCTTTATAATGTGGATTTCTATAAAAATGACAAACTCATCCCAAATCATACCAGCGGGGAGCTGTTTATCTCTGAAGTTACAAAGTCAGATGAAGGTTTTTATAAATGTAAAGGAAGTGATTCACCACAAGGTTTGAAGAGTTTGACGTCACCACAGAGTTGGTTGTCAGTAAAATGTGAGTATGATTCAAAACTGTATATCTTGTGTAGTCTGTGTTACAGTCTTAGGTAGAAAAGTTATAACTGAATTAGAAGTTTGTTTAAACTATTTGTTTTTGTAAGACATACCTGTGTATC
Organism: Myoxocephalus aenaeus; assembly: GCA_038501785.1. Classification (NCBI taxonomy): domain Eukaryota; kingdom Metazoa; phylum Chordata; class Actinopteri; order Perciformes; family Cottidae; genus Myoxocephalus; species Myoxocephalus aenaeus. Next base: position 1,346,109 of record JBAMJR010000111.1, read on the forward strand.
TATTGATGATGTATGTGTATTTGTATGTGTGTGTATATTCTGAAGATGCTGCAGCAAGCTCTCCATTTCCCGTGCTGTTGGTTGTTGGTCTGGTTTGTGGAGTTTCACTGATTATTCTCCTGCTGCTGTTTCTGTATTGCTACAGAAAGTCAAAAGGTGAGATATTTTCCTTCTGATATTATTGATTACACTCTAAGAAGTCAGACTCACAGATATAATGACATGTTCTGCTGTAACAATAGAACAATTTGCAATATAAAACCATGTAACAGCAAAAACCTTTTTCTTCCAGAGTCCCGCCTCATGAGGTTGGTACAACACTCTCTTCTCTCATTCTGAACATAACAGCAGTACTTTACACGTTCCTCATTAAATACACTGTATTTACTTCATGTTCTGGGTCCACCAGGTCTCAGAGCACCAATCAGAGCCCAGCTACAGACCACATGACCAACCAGGTTGAAACTCAAAACAACATGTATGCCGCTCTTCTCCATGGTCAGCATTTATCCTGATTCATTTAATAATGTATAATTAACTTGAACCCTAACATTTCCATTTCTGATTCTCTGTTTAAGAAGATTACATAATTCATATAATGTGGTTAAAATGACTGATATGATCTCTTCTTGATTTTCACGGCTCTGTAGGTGATTCTTGTGTCTATGAAACAATGAGCGGCTCTGAAGAAGCTGAACATGGTACAGTATATACTGTGTGTTTATCACAGAGCTGTTAGAAATACTAGAATAAGATGATGAAGTGACTGATTGACAACCCCTTAAAAAAGAAAAAAGAAAACAACCATATTGATTTATATAAATATTGATTGCCAGAGTGAGTACTTTTGTTTTACGTCAAGAGAATAAAATGCAATAGTTGAGATGCTTTTGTCGAACAGCAGTGTTTAAATAATGAAGAGAAAATGGTCTTTTCATGCATTCATCTGCTCCTTCTAACAGGAACGAATAATGAACCAGAGGAGAGCGTTTACTCCAATGTGACGATGGGAACAGCTGCAGGTACAGACAAGTACAACAGACTTTGTACTACGACTTTGAGTGTATTTCTGTATTACTACCACCAGGAGACACCAATGGTCAAACACAACACTGACAGTAAATAAGAGCTTTTCAATATTTGTCTTCTTCTTCCAGGTCAATGAAACATCTGCATGGACAGAACCAGTGGAATGGATGACAACATGAAAAACCATATCCTTGTCTTTTTGTGTAATTATTGTTTGCTTGTAAAGTATTTGACCTGGTCATGTTCTAATCTAATTAAACAGGAATAGATCACAGTAATGTAAATATGATATAACTTCATTGTTAACGTCCTGCATATAGAGTCCTGTATTCACTGAAGCTGCTGCTCAATGTTAAAATGTGAAACGGATGATTAAGAGTGACAGAAGTTGGAAATATCTTTTGTGAATAAATAGAAAAACTGTAATTGTGTGTTCACTGTCAGCATGTTATACTTGAGAGGTGTATTAATCACTAGAATACAGGTTGATACTTTATCAGACATCAAACTGACAATTTCAAAACAACAATTTCATGATCAGACGCTGAAAGCTCAGTGCGTGGCAATGCTGCCAGTTTAATTTAATACATAAAAAGTGCAACATACAACGCTATAGTTTTTTGGCGGGGAATTCAAGGGAAACAAAATGTGGAAGGTTACTAAGACTCATCCTGAACTTCTGTGCATCCCCATACTAAAACAAGTTCATCTCTTCAACCACAAGGGCTATTTGAATAATTTTGGTGTTATAATAAAGTCATCACTTGTGATAATTGGCCAGATGTGTATATATCAGTATATATGTTACTGGTTAAGAATAAATGAAGATGGCACACAAAGTTATTACATTACATTACATTTCATTTAGCTGACGCTTTTATCCAAAGCGACTTACAATAAGTGCAATTCAACCATGAGTACAAACTCAGAACAACAAGAATCACGAAAGTACAATTTCTTCAATAAAGTCAAACTACAAAGTGCTATCCGGAATTAAGCAATAAGGTACGAGAGGCAGTACTGTATCGTCAATAATGTACTGTCATTGCACATGATAAGTGAAGTGAGGTAATGTTGGGTTATTGTTACACATATTTCAATAGTTTTGTTTTGCCATCAGTCTGACTGTGGCAGGGAAGAAGCTGTTGAAGAAATGTGTTCTATGAGTGATGATGCTGTCCGCTCTGCTGTGTCTCATGTTGTAATCTTATTGTTGTGATGCAGGTTGCTTGTGTTCCTCAGCGTCCTGCTGCCTCCTGCTGCCATCTGCTGTCCACCCCATGATGTAAAACTAATTATTGATACACTTAAAAGGGATTTCTTGTCCCAAAGAGAGCTTTGTTTACAATTACATAGGTTTTTAGATCAAAGCAATTTACCTGATGGTTCAAAGTTATACGTTTCTTCATTATTTCTGTCCCCCAAAAGCATGACTCAACTCATCTGGACCATCAGCCAGACCATCAGCCCAAGAGAGGAGTCGGGGTCCGAGCAAAGTCAGGAAGTGAATACTGTCTACAGCGTTTTATCAACCGTGACTTCCTCTCTGGACAAGAGCGACGGCGTAGATACAGAACGACACGAGACGACACAAGAGACATCGACTTCACAGTATGCCACCCTGGAGGAGGAGGAGGACATCAACACTCTGTACAGTGTGCTGCAAATGCCAAAAAAAACACCACCAATAGTTGAGGAGATGGACACAACAAGTGAAATAAACCTGAATGAGGATATGGACATTCCTGCCTTTATGGATTAGGCAATTGTTTTGTACTGTGTTTTGGTTTTGTGGTATTTGTTTTCTTTCAGTAGAGGAATGACCTGTGTGACCCCAGTCACTGTGCAGTTAAATGAGAAATGTCCACAGAGGACCAGTAGGGTGTGTCACACTACCCCAATTGAACCTGAACAAGACAAGTGCTCCTTTTTAAGTCTGGAGCTCAGGCTGCTGGAGTTATGTCCCAGGTTGTTATGTCAAGGCGACCCATGAGACACATTCTCCAAAAGATGTAGCACTCCCTGACTGATAACATTTTTTATTTTTAAACTCATCACAGTCTTTGACTTCTTTGCCAAAAATAATATCCTGCTTTGCTCAATTCCTGGTAGCTGTGTTCTCCAAAAAATACAAATATCTGCTGAGGGTTCATATCCTTAGCACTCACTAATGCATGTATCCAATGTGTGCACTGTTGGTTGAAGTCATTCATTGAAGTGATACAGATTTCCAATACCTTTAACAAATTTATACAAAATAATAAACATTATATTGATACAAAAAACATGATGTCTCACAGGCCAATGAGCTGCAGGCCTTTCTGTCAAATTAATGATTTGATCATTTTACAGGAGAATAAAGTCTGGAACTTGTATGTCTGATTTTCACAGACTTTTTAATCTATTATAAAAAAAAGTTGTACTTTCTACATTATCTGTATTATCTTTTATCTATTGCACTTTTCTACTTCTCAGAATCAAAACATTTTTATCGTACATCTCGTAAACAGCTTAGCACTTAGTGTGACTGTGGTGATGAAACCCGCAGCAACACATCTCTGATGTGTGGAGAGGAACAGGAAAGGGTTTTCACTCCTGCTGAGAAGTATGATGGCTTCTGACTCTAGTTCAAAGTAAACTCGCTAGCACAATGTTACAACATGGTTTAGTTCAGTGTGTCGCGGCAAAAATGTACCTTAAATATACCTTGTTGAGTCTTTTTAAGATGAAATTATGAATATCAAGAAAACTAAACTTCTCTTTAAAGTATTTATTCTTGCAAGAAGAGGCTCAGTTGCTCAGAGCCACAGTGATTCTGTGGAAGTGCGTCATAAAGACAGTTCACAGGGCTGGGGCCTGTTATTGGAACATTCTGCTTTGGCGTTTAAAAACAATGGAGTTCTTATTAGCGAGGTCACAAAACATATAGATACATACATGTATCTTACAAAGAGGGCGTTGTCAGCGTCCGTACAGCCTCACATGGAACATAACATGTAAACATAAGTCCTTTATTCATCACCAGGAGAAGAGGATGTGCTGCTGAGGCAGCTGCTGCATAAACCACAAGTCTCACAATGCAGGCCTTGATAGTTTTCTCAAAAACACACTTATTTACCAGTTGACCTATATATGAATGTAAGATACTCATAGAATGAAAAATTCCCATTACAAGTGTTTAGTTTGTTGGATCATGTGGGCTGTTTGCCTTTGTTGTTGGAGCTGCTGTCACTGTGTGTGACAGAATACTTCAGGACCAAGTCCATGCTAATACGCTGAACATACTATACTATACTACTACAACTATAGCACCACAGGAAATGTATCCACCAGAGGGGTTCAACCCCTTTTGTGTTGCTTTAGTGTGGCGTCCACTAGTAAACCCCGCAGTGCTACATTCAGCTCTTTCAGACTGCAGTTCACAGGAGGCGGAGCCTCTACCGCCCAGGTGTGCACAGGTACAATTTTTTTTTTTTGCTAGAAACTTGAATAGAAATATTATTTGAAGGAGATATTTTTAAAGAAATATAAAATAGAATTGTGACCTGTTTTCCCGTCCAAACACTAGCTCTAAGTTGCTTATAATACATATTTAATCAAAGCAACAATTGATTTGTATGTTTTGATGCAAATAACCACCAAAGATGACAATAACAAAGTAAACACAGACTTTGAGACGGTTGAACTTATTTTTCTGGACACATTTTTGGTGAAAAAAGTTACTTGAATTATGTCACACAGCACTAGATAATCAAATCTAAACTCAAACAAAGTCAGATTAGAAATTGAAATCTAAATATAAGGTCATATAATTTACTTGGAAATATAATATTTTCAGTGGCAGTCAGAAATAGAGAAACTGCATAATTTAAGGTGATTGATTATGAGTTATTGATATATTCCTGATGTTGCAGATTATGAACTAAATTGTGTGGGAACATTCTCCCTCCATCTTCTCCACTTCGTCTCACACAATTGAGGTAACTACATTGCATATGTATTTAAAAATAGTCTGAGCACTGACGAGACTATTTCCTCTTTTGATATGTGTTGTAAAAGTTTTGCATGTCTGACACTACTGTTCAGTTGTGATAAAACAGACATCCCATAATGCCCGACGTCCTCCTGCAGTTGCCGTTGTGTAACATTTTGCTGTTGGAGTTAAATATAGGGCTCTGATGCTTAAACAAATATGATGCTCATCATTCAGAAAATTAAATGGGTTACATATTACGATTAAGTTGAACTAAAATATAATTCATGTATTTTGGTGTGCTGCAGTAAACTTAATGTATCTGCTTCTGTAATTCACTTGTGTTTCTCAGAGAGAGTCATTCTGAAAAGCTAGAACACCTTCCTGGTCTTTCTATATGTGTACAGGATAGTATAATTTTAATAATTTATCTTTACTGATTCGATAGTAAAACTATGATGATATATAACTCAACTATAATTGTATTCTCTATGAAAAAACCCATGAAGTCACAACTAACACTATCAGCAGGTCTATAGCTGAGAGAAGGCTTTGGCTCTCTTCACGTCCACTTCCGTTAATCACACGATCTTTGCTTGAGCACAGTCACTTCCTGTGGTTGAAGTCGTGACAACTTGATACTAAAATGTAACCATGAAGTAAAAAAGATGGACAAATTCTGTGATGCGATAAGGCCGACAATTTTGTAATTCAAGCTGAAGAACAAACATATTTTCATTTCATATATTGTCCCGGTTTGGTGAGAAAGACCAAGGATTACAAAGTGAGTATGCCACCTGAGTTTCATCTGCATCTTTAGTATAATGTATAATGCATAATGTATGTAGGTAGTTTATTAATTCTAAAGGAAAACCTTTGACTTCATGCAGCTGCCTTTACAGTAACATCAATAATGACTGACCCTTTGCTGATATCATATATGTTGAAAGGAGATTGAAATATGTTTCCGTTATCAGAGAATTTAAATTAAATGATCTTCTGCCTCATGAGCATTAAAATATGTTGTGTTCCAACAGTCTGGTTGTTTGAGCTTTGTGTAAAAGGGAAAGAAGCAGACGCAGAATTTAAAACTTCAGATCCAATTACTTTATTAAATGTGTCTTCCTTTTCTCTGCATTACCTGATTTCTCACATTTGCTTCATACGTTTCTCCCTTTCTCTTCACACCAAGTAAAATCATTTCTCAGAAGCAGAGTGACAGAGTGAGAGTGGATGTGAGGATGGGACTCACTTTAGTTTGTGTGCTGGGGCTTTTCTGTGAGTACTTTCTATGTTTAAATCATAGTTTTATAGAAACAACCTTTTAAAGTTAATAGTTTCTGTCAGTTTGATGATGAATGATGAAGTTTCTAACTTTATTTCAGTGATGAATATTCTCCTCTACTGTGGACACGCTCAAGGTTTTTATACAACTTTCTTTCTTTTTATACATTCACTCAAGACAATTCTCCACCTGTTGCCACTCTTTAACACGTTATATTTATGTGTCCTGTTTAGTTCATTTATGATGAATACAAACAAGAAAACAAATTTCACTCTTTGTGTTTGTTTCTAGATGTTTTGCTGTCCATTGAGCCAAACTGGTCCACTTTCTTTACTGGAGAGAATGTTACCTTCAAATGTGGCACATGGAAAGGAAGATATGCTGACTGGTATTACTCATTCAGGAGGGATGGTCATACATTTCACGCCAACAGCCCAAAAAGGAAATTTACACAACCTCTAACTCTAGAAAACAGTGGTCGTCGTCAATATCAGTGTGTTGTGGCTCACAAGAACTCTTCAGCTGATATAATAGAAAGTAATAACATCTCTCTAACTGTATCAGGTAAGTGAACAGAGTTTTACCATCATGAAGTTCACTAAAAGCACTTGCTTATTTATGAGCCATGTTAATAAATAAACCTGTTTGACAAAGTGCTAATATATTATAATGTATAAATGTTAACTAGCGTAATATTCGTGAACCGTACAGTTTGACCACTGATGCTGTTTATGCAGCTGTATAACCGTGTAATCCTGAGCTTTATGTAAAGGACCATAAAGATATGAACAAGATGGACATGGTTCAGACATACAAGATATTTACATGATAATAATAATAATAATAATAATAATAATAATAATAATAATAATAATAAGACAAACCATGCAGTATTGTACCCCTTTTAATAAATGAATATAGGACAACACATTCTAGAAATGAGTCCGTGATTAATTAGTGATAACATTAATGTATCAAACAGGGCAGGTGAGTGTCGCCTCCTTCAGGGGAAATGTACTCATTACTTAGTAAACCTGTCATTTATTACACGAAGAGTGACTTTGACATCTTCTTCTGTCTCCAACTTAATGTTAAATTGTAATTATGTTAAAAACATGAATCACTGATACCTTGTAACATTGTTCATTAAATCAGTGTTAAGTTAATTTAACCAACAACTTCAGTGGTTAATAAGTGAAACATAAACATGGGTTCTGTTGATGTCCTTCAGTTTACTTTACCTTAATAATATACACAGATTCAGAAGTGAATAAATACTTTCTGCATTGTTTTATCAATACATTGATAAATAGTGTTTATTTGAATTACTCATCAAACTAGAATAATTCACAGGCACAATAATTAGCACTAACATGTTTTTGTTCTACATTAAAACAGAACGACCAAAGGCATATATGGGCAAATACTTTACTCTAGAGAAAGTTGTGTTCCTGACCTGCTCTGTGCCATCATCATCATCATCATCATCACCATCATCATCATCTGGTTGGGAATACTTCTGGTACAGAGGCCAGAAAACCTCTGAACCCATGAACACACAAAATGATTTTCTCTACCCAAATGGACAAACAAATGACTCACAAGGAGGAGGAGGAGGAGGAGGAGGAGTCTACTGGTGCAGAGGAGGAAGAGGAGACCCAGTTTACTACTCAGAGTACAGTGATCCAGTCGGTAAATAACTAACCTGACTAGTTGATATAACATACACAATGCATAAATAATACATAGAGTATCTGTGATTAAAGATTAAGACTAACACAAACATACTTTGTTTTTCTAACTTTTCTATTTGGGGCCTGATGATCATGAACAGTCACAAGCAGAGCTGTTGTGACTCTGCAGCCCGACTGGCCTGAGATTTACTCTGGAGAGACGATCACTCTCACATGTGACATAAAGGATGGAGGAGACGCTGAGTGGGAGTATCTATGGAGAACACCCAGCTCACACAGCCCTCAAAACCAAAGTGGCTCCATGATTAGACCATCACACAGTGGAGACTACTGGTGTAGAGGCAGACTGAAAGATGAAACCTTTTTAACAGAATGGAGTGATAATTTCACAATAAAACCCAGTAAGTCATAAGTTGTCATTTACTAAATGTTAGCAGAATATTGTATTGTTAGTTTGGTTGATATATTTAAAGACAGTGCAGCTTCACACCTGTATTACACATCTGGAGACAGAAAACATGATGTAGGTTACAAGCGGTGCATGTAATCCACTGATGACTCATCATAACATGTCTTCCCAACAGATAAACCTCAGCCTGTCCTCACTGTGTCTCCATCATGGCTGAGTCCTGGAGACTCAGTAACTCTGACCTGCAGTGTTGAACATCCATCTGCAGGATGGAGGTTCTTCTGGTATCAGGCTGTTCCCAAACTGTCAGACTCCTACAGCTCTGAGCTGCTACCTGGTAGCACCAATGGGACTGAACAGGATTCCTACATTGTTCATGGACAGACGACCACAGCAGGATATGTGTGCAGAGCTGCAAGAGGAGATCCAGTGTTTTACTCTCTGTATAGTGAACATAAGTTTGTCTGGACTGGAGGTAGGTTTGTTCAGACTTTTCCTTTCTTGCACAGAGAAAGAAATGTAATTATTGTGGTTACATTTTCCCTCAAACAGCATCTAACGTTGTGTTTGTCTCCTCATGTGTTCTTCTATATTCTGAAGATGCTGCAGCAAGCTCTCCATTTCCCGTGCTGTTGGTTGTTGGTCTGGTTTGTGGAGTTTCACTGATTATTCTCCTGCTGCTGTTTCTGTATTACTACAGAAAGTCAAAAGGTGAGATCTTTTCCTTCTGATATTATTTATTACACTCTAAGAAGTCAGACTCACAGATATAATGACATGTTCTGCTGTAACAATAGAACAATTTGCAATATAAAACCATGTAACAGCAAAAGCCTTTTTCTTCTAGAGTCCCGCCTCATGAGGTTGGTACAACACTCTCTTCTCTCATTCTGAACATAACAGCAGTACTTTACACGTCCCTCATTAAATACACTGTATTTACTTCATGTTCTGGGTCCACCAGGTCTCAGAGCACCAATCAGAGCCCAGCTACAGACCACATGACCAACCAGGTTGAAACTCAAGACAATGCATATGCCTCTCCTCACCATGGTCAGCTTTAATCCTGATTCATTTAATTGTATAATTAACTTAAAACCTGTCATCTCTGGTTGTCCGTTTAGGAAGATTACATAATTCATATCATTGTTAAAATGACTGATATGACCTCTTCTTGATTTTCATGTCTCTGTAGATGATTCTCGTCTCTATGAAACAATCAAAGGCTCTAAAGAACGTGCACATGGTACAGTATATACTGTGTGTTTATCACAGAGCTGATAGAAACACTAGAATAAGATGATTGAGGTTAAATGCACAATATCTTAAATATAAAAAAAAATCTTTATTTCAGATGAATCCATGCTCCCATATTCTGTGATTGAGCTTAGGGACATGACTAAGAAGGGTGAGTGATTCATTTTGATGGTGAGAGTTACATGCAATAGTTGAGATGCTGTTATAGGTCTTAAAGGGCAGGATTGACTCGTCATGCACTCATCTTATCTTTGTGACAGGGAAGAATAATGAACCAGACGAGAGCGCTGTTTACTCGAATGTGAAGATGCCTTCAGCTGCAGGTACAGGCAAGTACAACAGACCCTCCTAAAGTCTTTATTTGGTATGTTCATACTCACCCAGTGTCAATGTCAACTATAGTAAAAACCTATAAGTGCTACATAACAGATTTTAGACTTTTAATAAATTGTTGATCATTTAATGTTCTGTTTTTTTATTTTAATATCTGACACTACTATGCAGTCATAACATAAACATAACTGCATGCCACATTTGATTTATCTTTATTCATCCATCCATCGATATATAACTGAAAATGTGTCTTTCGTTTTAGACGACAATTTGCTGTACGCCAAGGTTAACCCTCGCACGAAAAAGAAGAAGGATGAAGGTGAGTAAAGTCTTCATCCTGCAGCTGCTTGACACATGTAATGTGACTTCTGTGTCCATCCAAAACAAACATATTATAAATTAAAAATAAATAGTTTTAACATATTCTGAAACCATTGCGATCAATTAGTACGTCAACCATCATTATAATCTATTCGGCCTAATATTGTAATCTATTTTCTCGTGTTTTTTTGTATCAGTACATTATTTTTTTAACTGGGGCATAAACATTATAAAAGGCATCTTTCCATTCATAGGGAGATCAAGATCTGCAGCAGCAGATGAAACTCTTCATTCTGAACTCTTACCAGGAACAGCTCATGGTAATAATGCAACGATAATAAAACAATTTATTTTACATATATAGTCAATAGTCCAGTAGAGTAAAATGTCATGAAGCACCTTTCAGCACATTTTAAATAACCGTTACTCTCTATTCTTTTATTTTCTTGCAGATCAATAAAGACATCTGTATATGGAGAAAAACGGTCAACATGAAAAAAAAAAAAGTATCTATATTTGCTGCTTTTTAAAAAATGTAATCCTTATGGGCAGCTTTGCTATCAGAATAGTAGACGTCTTTTGTACATTTAATTTATTAGACGATGATTTAAAATAAATCATCAAATGGTTTTAATCTTCTGTATTTTTAAAAGTTTGGTTGACCTTTAAATGTGTAAATAACCTTTTTTTTTTCAATATGCTGTCAGCAGTGTCTTTAACTGCTTTTACTTTTTGTTCTTTACACATGCAGTTTAATTTCTCTCATAATCTGCCCATTGATTTTGCTGATCCAGTTGAGTCATGCTTTTGGGGACAGAAATAATGAAGTAAAGTATAACTTTGAACCATCAGCTAAATTGCTTTGAACTAAAAACCTATGCAATTGTAAACAAAGCTCTCTGTGGGACAAGAAATCCCTTTTAAGTGTATCAATAATTAGTTTTACATCATGGGGTGGACAGCAGATGGCAGCAGTGGGCAGCAGGACGCTGAGGAACACAAGTTCAACCTGCATCACAACAATAAGATTCAGGTTGAAAATGAGTAAAATGGCCCTTTAATACTTAGAGAAGTTCAGGAGGAGTCTTAGTAACCTTCCACATGTTGTCTCCCTTGAACTACAGCGTAAAAAACCTAGTGTTGAATGTTGCACTTGTTATGTATGTAAATTAAACATTGTAGTTCTTCAGGGCAATTCCTCACCGTCATTGTACGTCCACTAAAAGTGTTTGCTCAGATTGTTATTATAATTGTCTGACAACATTATGGAAAAAAACCTACAGAGAAACCAAAAGTATGTTTTATTGTGTTCCCTTTCACTTGATCCGGTCTGTTTATCGTTACGTCTCATTGTTGCAGTGAGAGAGGAGAGCCGGGCGTAGCTTTGTGTTATTGAAAAGATTTTCAACGTCATGGCTGAATATTTTGCTGATTTCGACCATGTGGACGTACGATGACGGGCCGGATTGGTCGTTACATTACATCCAGTGTTCAGGCTCAATACTGGACCACCTCCAAAAAGTGTTGTCCCCTTTAGTGACTTGGACAAAGAAACATCAACCTCAGCGTCTGATACCGACGCTCTCAGCTTTCAGCGTCTGATTCTTTTCATCCATCTATCTATCATGAATGGATTGAAGGAGTTATAGTTGTGTTATCTATTTGTATATGCTTTGCATACTTAAATTCATCACGGCGGCAACATATTTTTAAATGTGTGAAGAGGAACTCGTTTACTTGTGCCAACATGTTCTGTCTCGGCAAAAAAATTATCTAATGGACCGAAACACATAGATGGGATTTTACATTGAAGGTACTGTGGGACCAGGAAGAAGAAACAAATATTGTTCTCCATCTAACAGTGAAAAGTTTTTTTTTACTTTAGTTACAGCTATAATCTGATAGAGGTTTTTAACTTTGCTGTTTTACAAACATTCGTGTGATGATGTATATGAACCATGTGGTGAAAGAGCTCTGTCCATTCAATTGAAATATTCCAAGTATCTGTTCAATAAATGCTTAAAGACATTTCATTGTTTCACATCTCATTTGTTTTCTCTAAAGGAGATTGAAAAGGTTAATTTCCACAATAACAACTGCAGGAGTTAAACATCTGTGTCTGTATTACACAAATATGATGCCGCCAGACACCAAATGCAGCTGTGATGCGTGAGGATTTACTCTTTACTCACTATTTGTATTTATAGGGACCTTGAGACAAGACTCAAGTTTATTTCCACATGCATCGCCTGAGCAGGAAGTGACCATGCCAAAGTAAAACGAGAAGGAAAGAGGCAGTGGCTATTCGTAGAAAAATAATCTGTAGATGACATATGAGCTCATATTCATAAGAGGTGCAACTACCTTTCTCCTCCAGTTTTCTGTCAGTCCTCCTCGAGTGCGTTCAAGCTTTAGAAATGCTTTCCATCCGATGACAAAGCTGGACGTGACGATGGGAGACGCTTTGCTCTGTGTGCTGCTGTTATTCTGTGAGTACCTCACTGACTTCCTCCGCCTGAGTGCTACACAAAGTGTTTGCAGTCAGCATATAATTACATGTTCTGCTGTAACAATAGAATAATTTGCAATATAAAACCATGTAACAGCAAAAGCCTTTTTCTTCCAGAGTCCCGCCTCATGAGGTTGGTACAACACTCTCTTCTCTCATTCTGAACATAACAGCAGTACTTTACATGTTCCTCATTAAATACACTGTATTTACTTCATGTTCTGGGTCCACCAGGTCTCAGAGCACCAATCAGAGCCCAGCTACAGACCACATGACCAACCAGGTTGAAACTCAAAACAATACGTATGCCGCTCTTCTCCATGGTCAGCTTTAATCCTGATTCATTTAATAATGTATAAATGACTTTAAACCTGACATTTCTATTTGTGGTTATATGTTTAAGAAGATTACATAATTCATATAATGTGGTTAAAATGACTGATATGACCGTGTCTTGATTTTCACGGCTCTGTAGGTGATTCTTGTGTCTATGAAACAATGAGAGGCTCTGAAGAAGCTGAACATGGTACAGTATATACTGTGTGTTTATCACAGAGCTGTTAGAAACACTAGAATAAAATGATGAAGTGACTGAATGACAATCCCTTGAATTTAAAAAAAGTATACTGTACATCTAGGATGTCACAGATTATGTGGTTGAGCTTAAATATATTGATTGCCAAAGTGAGTACTTATATTTTATGTTATGAACATAAAATGCAATAGTTGAGATGCTTTTGTCGACCAGCAGTGTTTAAATAAAGGAGAGAAAATGGTCTTTTCATGCATTCATCTGCTCCTTCTAACAGGAAAGAATAATGAACCAGAGGAGAGCGTTTACTCCAATGTGACGATGGGAACAGCTGCAGGTACAGACAAGTACAACAGACTTTGTACTACGACTTTGAGTGTATTTCTGTATTACTACCACCAGGAGACACCAATGGTCAAACACAACACTGACAGTAAATAAGAGCTTTTCAATATTTTTCTTCTTCTTCCAGGTCAATAAAACATCTGCATGGACAGAACCAGTGGAATGGATGACAACATGAAAAACCACATCCTTGTCTTTTCGTGTAATTATTGTTTGCTTGTAAAGTATTTGACCTGGTCATGTTCTAATCTAATTAAACAGGAATAGATCACAGCAATGTAAATATGATATAACTTTGATTGTTAACGTCTCTGCATATAGAGTCCTGTATTCACTGAAGCTGCTGCTCAATGTTAAAATGTGAAACGAATGAGCAGCAAACCACGACACATGGAAATGATTAAGAGTGACAGAAGTTGCAAATATCTTTTGTGAGTAAATAGAAAAACTGAAAAAATTGTGTGTTCACTGTCATTATTTTCATAATTGAGATGTGTATTATTAAGATAAGATAAGATAATCCTTTATTAGTCCCACAGTGGGGAAATTGCAGGATTACAGCAGCCTTACATACAATAGAGACACATAGTAAAACAATCAAGTAATATAAATAAAATAACAATAAACAGTAGTAAAAACAGTCAGAGAAGAATACAGTAGCAATTTTAAATTAAATATACAGACAGAATAAGAGTATATAAAAGTACTTAAATGTATTTATATTGCACCAGGAGAGTAATCACTAGAATACAGGTTGATACTTTATCAGACATCAAACTGACAATTTCAAAACAACAATTTCATGAGCAGACGCTGAAAGCTCAGAGCGTCGGTATCAGACGCCGAGGTTGATGTTTCTTTGTCCAAGTCACTAAAGGAGACATATTATTACACTGGACATACTGAAGTGGTCCAGTATTGAGCGTGAGCGCTGCAGCAACGAAACAGGATGTAATGTAATCTTAACGGCCAATTCGGCCCCGTCATTGTACGTCCACATGGTCGAAATCAGCTAAATATTCAGCCATGACATTGAAAATCTTTTCGATAACACAAAGCTACGCCCGGCTTGGAATTGCACTGAAGAATAACAATGCAGCCCGTTTAGTTTAATACATAACAAGTGCAACATACAACACAGTTTTTTTGGGGTGGAATCAGGGGCGGACTGGGGGGAAAAAAGTGGCCCAGGAGTTACTGTCAGACCGGCCCACTCAATACACGACGCGTTGCCCAGTCAATGCTTCGCGCGTATCGACCAGTCTGTGGCTTACTTGGAAATATACCCATACACTTAACATTATTTTGGAAGATTACAAAGAAATCAAATCATATATGTTGTTTTTTTTATAACATTTGGCTCCGCCAATTTGCCTTGATGGACACATGAAATACAATGATGCTATTGTAACACTCCAAAGTAGGTATAGTTTGCTAGATGAATATGTTTAACTCTGGGCTAGTATCAGATGATATGTATAACTACAGAGCCTTAAGGAGTGAATGTCAGCAGAGAAAGACCACACAAAGAAACTGGAATCAGAGGGTAGAATTAGTACAAAATATATTGTAGAACAGAACATATGATGGGGTGTGAACATCAGTGGTATCAGTAGTGTTGCATGCTGGGGGTGTGATTGTGTGTGTGTGTGTGTGTGTGTGTGTGTGTGTGTGTGTAGGGGTGTTGAAGGTGCATAAAAAAACAATAAGTTAAGTAACAGAACCTAAACTAACTCTGCCGGCCCAGGTCCATTATAGTCTTATGGTAATAAAAAACAATATCAGTATACTCATGTGTTATTATTACCTCACTACATGAGTAGTGAGGTAATAATAGCTCACTCTTTTCTGCAACACCGTCTATGATTTGAAGAAAGAATGAAAATGAAAAGGCCGGAAAAATTTGTTATTTTGAAAAATGACCGAATACATCCGTCTGTGCGTCTGAGCCTCTTAGTCTTGACACATGTCAAGAGGTTACGTGATAACGTTACCCCAAAAATGAAACTTAAATGTACGTTTCAACTCTGCTGGAGTGCCGGTGTTCTGGATTAAAATCAAGGCAGAATATCCTAAAATCGCCAAAAAGCTCTGAAAACCTGCAAGCAACATCCCATGAGTGTGAATACAGATCGCGAGAAATACTATAGATGTCAGTCAATGATAATGTATTAGAGTACATTTAACGTGTTCTGTGAAGCATAGAATGTAGTCGGGGCCGGCGATGTCAGAGGGAGGGCCGGGTGGTGATGGAGGAGGGCTGGGTGGTGATGGAGGAGGGCCGGGTGGTGATGGAGGAGGGCCGGCCCAACGCCGTCGGCCTACCGGCCCTGTGGCCAGCCCGCCCCTGGGTGGAGTTCAAGCGAGACAAAATGTGGAAGGTTACTAAGACTCATCCTGAACTTCTGTGCATCCCCATACTAAAACACGTTTATCTCTGCAACCACAAGGGTTATTTGAATAATTTGGGTGTTAAAATAAAGGCAACACTTGTGAGATTTGATTGGATATCAGTATATGTGTTACTGGTTAAGAGTAAATGAAGATGGCACACAGCAAAAATGAAGAAAAAAAAAGAAAGAAAAGAAAAAAGAAAAGCACTTTCAGGATGGTTATCTCTTTGGAATTATGCAGCTGCCTCTTCAAACTCTACCAAATCATAGACCATTTTGTGAACAGTCTCTCTGCAAAGTTTGACTTTGATAGAGTGAAGCAGAAACAAATGAGAGAGGTTTTAGTACAGACCGTTCAGACAAATCTCAAAATCGTGCATTTTGGATGTATGTGTGCCTTTTCAATTTTCTCATGTACCACGCTATATATTTCACTTGTATGTTACTAATGTTGTTCAAAACATCAAAATACAGCAGTAACATACACTAAATAAACCAAAATAATGATCTGTGCCCTCAAATCCTCATGCAATATTTGCGCATAATCGTATTTTTCCATTACGTGGCTAATAACTCGGCCACGGAAGCTAATGCCCCTCTTTTTAATCCTTACAGCCGAGATGATCTCTCTCTATCCACCAACATGAGATTCACAGCACTGTTAGCCAACCAGAATCAGTTTTCTGTCAAACGCTCGCTACATAAAAAAAGTCCCCATGTGAAAAATCTGACTGAAATGGATCCAGAAATGCTGTTCTACGCATGACAGGAAGTTATCCTGTAGTTATCCTGTCTGTCATATTTCTGTAAAAGAAATGCATGGCTGTGTTGGGTTATGTTTTGCTGATGCTTTGTTGGAGAATACATTGAAGGACATCTTGTGAATCTGCAGGTTGTCTACTTTCTAGAAAGCTATTCTGTTCGTCTCTAGCATGAAGTTAACAACAACACGAGCCACAAAGCTGCCGCGTTGTCGGACTTTCTGCGAGATATTAATATTGATATTTAGTCATTCATAACTTCGGTGTTTGAGTTGTGTTTGGAGCATGTACAAACGGCTTACATATTATTGTAGCCCAGGCTCTGCTGTTTAATTTGGTGTGCAACATCATTATATTTGTTCGTGATAAGTCCATGTTACTCATTTCAACTTTAATCTTATTGTTGTGATGCAGGTTGAACTTGTGTTCCTCAGCATCCTGCTGCCATCTGCTGTCCACCCCATGATGTAAAACAAATTATTGATACACGTAAAAGGGATTTCTTGTCCAAAGAGAGCTTTGCTTACAATTACATTTTTTAGGTTTACGTTTTTAGATCAAAGCAATTTATACGTTTCTTCATTATTTCTGTCCCCAAAAGCATGACTCAACTCAACTGGACCATCAGCCAGACCATCAGCCCAAGAGAGGAGTCGGGGTCCGAGCAAAGTCAGGAAGTGAATACTGTCTACAGCGTTTTATCAACCGTGACTTCCTCTCTGGACAAGAGCGGCGGTGTAGATACAGAACGACACAAGACGACACAAGAGACATCGACTTCACAGTATGCCACCCTGGCCAAAAAAAATACTGCCAAAAAAATACTGCCAAAAAAAAATACTGCCAAAAAAAAAAAAAAATACTGCCAAAAAAAGTCACAACACCACCAATAGTCGAAGAGATGGACACAACAAGTGAAAGAAGCCTGAATGATGATCTGGACATTCCTGCCTTTATGGATTAGGCAATTGTTTTGTACTGTGTTTTGGTTTTGTGGTTTTTGTTTTCTTTCAGTAGAGGAATGACCTGTGTGACCCCAGTCACTGTGCAGTTAAATGAGAAGTGTCCTAAGAGGACCACTAGGGGGTGTCACACTACCCCAATTGAACCTGAACAAGACAAGTGCTCCTTTTTAAGTCTGGAGCTCAGGCTGCTGGAGTTATGTCCCAGGTTGTTATGTCAAGGCGACCCATGAGACACATTCTCCAAAAGCTGTAGCACTCCCTGACTGATAACATTTTTTATTTTTAAACTCATCACAGTCTTTGACTTCTTTGCTAAAAATAATGTCCTGCTTTGCTCAATTCCTGGTAGCAGTGTGCTCCAAAAAATACAAATATCTGCTGAGGGTTCATATCCTCAGCACTCACTAATGCATGTATCCAATGTGTGCACTGTTGGTTGAAGTCATTCATTGAAGTGATACAGATTTCCAATACCTTGAAAAAATGTATACAAAATAATAAACATTATATTGATACAAAAAACATGATGTCTCACAGGCCAATGAGCTGCAGGCCTTTCTGTCAAATTAATGATTTGATCATTTTACAGGAGAATAAAGTCTGGAACTTGTATGTCTGATTTTCACAGACTTTTTAATCTATTATAAAAAAAAGTTGTACTTTCTACATTATCTGTATTATCTTTTATCTATTGCACTTTTCTACTTCTCAGAATTAAAACATTTTTATCGTACATCTCGTAAACAGCTTAGCACTTAGTGTGACTGTGGTGATGAAACCCACAGCAACACATCTCTGATGTGTGGAGAGGAACAGGAAAGGGTTTTCACTCCTGAGAAGTATGATGGCTTCTGACTCTAGTTCAAAGTAAACTCGCTAGCACAATGTTACAAAATGGTTTAGTTCAGTGTGTCGTGGCAAAAATGTACCTTAAATATACCTTGTTGAGTCATTTTAAGATGAAATTATGAATATCAAGAAAACTAAACTTCTCTTTAAAGTATTTATTCTTGCAAGAAGAGGCTCAGTTGCTCAGAGCCACAGTGATTCTGTGGAAGTGCGTCATAAAGACAGTTCACAGGGCTGGGGGCTGTTATTGGAACATTCTGCTTTGGCGTTTAAAAACAATGGAGTTCTTATTAGTGAGGTCACAAAACATATAGATACATACATGTATCTTGCAAAGATACGAGCATGTGGAGTGTTTGCCTTTGTTGTTGGAGTTGCTGAATGAATGAATGAATGAATGAATAAATATATACTTTATTAATCCCCAAGGGGAAATTTGGTGTCGGGGGTAGCAGCAATTTACAAACAAAAAAATAAAATATAAAAACAACAGGGATGAAAGATAAAAGATATATACAATAATAAAAATAAAAATAGCTGGGATGAAAGATATGTACAGCAGGAAAAAGAGTCGACTCATCTCCTTCTTGTACACAGCGTTGATGTTGGCCTTCCAGTTCAGTCGGCTGTCGATGGAGACAGCCAGGTACCTGTACTCCTCCACCATGTCCACGTCCTTTCCCAGAACACTCGGAGTTCGTGGAGCCGTCGCCTTCCTCCTGAAGTCCACCACCATCTCTCTGGTCTTGGTCACGTTCAGAAGCAGGTGATTCTCACCGGCCCACTCCACAAAGTCACTCACCACTGCCCTGTACTCCTCCTCCCGTCCATCCCTAATTCACCCGACCACTGCAGAGTCATCAGAGAACTTCTGCAAATGGCATGACTCCGTGTTGTACTGGAAGTCAGTGGTGTACAGGGTGAACAGGAAGGGAGACAGAACAGTTCCCTGTGGGGCTCCAACATTACTGTCACTGTGTGTGACAGAATACTTCAGGACCAAGTCCATGCTAATACTCTGAACATACTATACTATACTACTACAACTATAGTACCACAGGAAATGTATCCACCAGAGGGGTTCAACCCCTTTTGTGCTGCTTTAGTGTGGCGTCCACTAGTAAACCCCTCAGTGCTACATTCAGCTCTTTCAGGCTGCAGTTCACAGGAGGCGGAGCCTCTACCGCCCAGGTGTGCACAGGTGTTCTGCATGCAGTGATTGGAATGAGATTTGTTTGTTTCATCACCTGTCGACTTTTTGATACTTCCAGCATCTTTTAAAGATAAAGTGGGTGGAGCGGGGGTTGTCCTGCATTCACAAGCTCTATTCAGTAAACTGTTGCATCAGGTGTTAAAACATTTTTTTTGGCAAGAAACTTGAATAGAAACATTATTTGAAGGATGTATTTTACTCATATATATATATATATATATATATATATATATATATATATATATATATATATATATATTCGAGGGAATCATGACCTGTTTCCCGTCCAAACACTAGCTCTAAGTTGCTTATAATACATATTTAATCAAAGCAACAATTGATTTGTGTGTTTTGATGCAAATGACCACCAAAGATGACAATAACAAAGTAAACACAGACTTTGAGACGGTTGAACTTATTTCTCGGGACACATTTAGGGTGAAAAAAGTTACTTGAATTATGTCACATAGCACTAGATAATAAGATCTAAACTCAAAAAAAGTTTATTTTCAGTGGCAGTCAGAAATAGAGAAACTGCACAATTTAAGGTGATTGATTATGAGTTATTGATATATTCCTGATGTTGCAGATTATGAACTAAATTGTGTGGGAACATTCTCCCTCCATCTTCTCCACTTCATCTCACACAATTGAGGTAACTACATTGCAGCTGTATTTAAAAATAGTCTGAGCACTGAAGAGACTATTTCCTCTTTTGATATGTGTTGTAAAAGTTTTGCACATAGAGTTGTGTTCATATGTATTGCACAATATAACAAAAAACAAACAACCAAAAATACAAACATTAGCTGAGTTGCAAGTGTTGTTCTGACAACATTATTATTCTTAATTGAATTTGCATGTCTGACTGTTCAGTTGTGATAAAACAGACATCCCATAATGCTCGACATCCTCCTGCAGTTGCTGTTGTGTAACATTTTGCTGTTGGAGTTAAATATAGGGCTCTGATGCTTATACAAATATGATGCTTATCATTCAGAAAATTAAATGGGTTACATATTACGATTAAGTTTAACTAACATATAATTCATATATTTTGGTGTGCTGCAGTAAACTTAATGTTTCTGCTTCTGTAATTCACTTGTGTTTCTCATAGAGTCATTCTGAAAAGCTAGAACACCTTCCTGGTCTTTCTATATGTGTACAGGATAGTATCATTTTAATAATTTATCTTTACTGATTCGATACTAAAACTATGATGATATACAGTATAACTCAACTATAATTTTATTCTCTATGGTAAAACCCATGAAGTCACAACTAACACTATTAGCAGGTCTATAGCTGAGAGAAGGCTTTGGCTCTCTTCACGTCCACTTCCGTTAATCACACTATCTTTGCTTGAGCACAGTCACTTCCTGTGGTTGAAGTCGTGCCAACTTGGTACTAAAATGTAACCATGAAGTAAAAAAGATGGACAAATTCTGTGATGCGATAAGGCCGACAATTTTGTAATTCAAGCTGAAGAACAAACATATTTTCATTTCATATATTGTCCCGGTTTGGTGAGAAAGACCAAGGATTACAAAGTGAGTATGCCACCTGAGTTTCATCTGCATCTTTAGTATAATGTATAATGCATAATGTATGGAGGTAGTTTATTAATTATAAAGGAAAACCTTTGACTTCATGCAGCTGCCTTTACAGTAACATCAATAATTACTGACCCTTTGCTGATATCATATGTGTTGAAAGGAGATTGAAATATGTTTCCATTATCAGACAATTTAAATGAAATGATCTTCTGCCTTTTTCTCTGCATTTCCTGATTTCTCACATTTGCTTCACACGTTTCTACCTTTCTCTTCACACAAAGTAAAATCATTTTTCAGAAGCAGAGTGACAGAGTGAGAGTGGATGTGAGGATGGGACTCACTTTAGTTTGTGTGCTGGGGCTTTTCTGTGAGTACTTTCTATGTTTAAATCATAGTTTTATAGAAACAACTTTTTAAATACCTGAAGTGAATAGTTTCTGTCAGTTTGATGATGAATGATGAAGTTTCTAACTTTATTTCAGTGATGAATATTCTCCTCTACTGTGGACACGCTCAAGGTTTTTAGACAACTTTCTTTCTTTTTATATATTCACTCAAGACAATTCTCCACCTGTTGTCACTCTTTAACACGTTATATTAATGTGTCCTGTTTAGTTCATTTATGATGAATACAAAAAAGAAAACAAATTTCACTCTTTGTGTGTGTTTCTAGATGTTTTGCTGTCCGTTGAGCCAAACTGGTCCACTTTCTTTACTGGAGAGAATGTTACCTTCATATGTGACATGGAGGAAGGAGAAGACCCTGACTGGTATTACTCACTCAAGAGAGATGGTCATACATTTCACGCCAACAGCCCAAAAAGGAGATTTACACAACCTCTAACTCTAGAAAACAGTGGTCGTCATCAATATCAGTGTCTTGCGGCTCACAAGAACTCTTCAGCTGATATAATAGAAAGTAATAACATCTCTCTAACTGTATCAGGTAAGTGAACAGAGTTTTACCATCATGAAGTTCACTAAAAGCACTTGTTTATTTATGAGCCATGTTAATAAAATAAATCTGTTTGACAAAGTGCTAATATATTATAATGTATAAATGTTAACTAGCGTAATATTCGTGAACCGTACAGTTTGACCACTGATGCTGTTTATGCAGCTGTATAACCGTGTAATCCTGAGCTTTGAGAAAAGGACCATAAAGATATGAACAAGATGGACATGGTTCAGACGTACAAGATATTTACATAATAATAATAATAATAATAATAATAATAATAATAAGACAAACCATGCAGTATTGTACCCCTTCTAATAAATGAATATAGGACAACACATTCTAGAAATGAGTCAGTGATTAATTAGATAACATTAATGTATCAAACAGGGCAGGTGAGTGTGGCGCCTCCTTCAGGGGAAATGTAGTCATTACTGAGTGAACCTGTCATTTATTACAGGAAGAGTGACTTTGACATCTTCTTCTGTCTCCAACTTAATGTTAAATTGTAATTATGTTAAAAGCATAAATCACTGATACCTTGTAACATTGTTCATTAAATCAGTGTTAAGTTAATTTAACCAACAACTTCAGTGGTTAATAAGTGAAACGTGAACATGGGTTCTGTTGATTTCCTTCAGTTTACTTTACCTTAATAATATACACAGATTCAGAAGTGAATAAATACTTTCTGCATTGTTTTATCAATACATTGATAAATAGTGTTTATTTGAATTACTCACCAAACTAGAATAATTCACAGCCACAATAATTAGCACTAACATGTTTTTGTTCTACATTAAAACAGAACGACCAAAGGCATATCTGGGCAAATACTTTACTCTAGAGAAAGTTGTGTTCCTGACCTGCTCTGTGACATCATCATCATCGTCATCATCACCATCATCATCATCTGGTTGGGAATACTTCTGGTACAGAGGCCAGAAAACCTCTGAACCCATGAAGACACAAAATGATTTTCTCCACCCAAATGGACAAACAAATGACTCAGGAGGAGGAGGAGGAGGAGGAGGAGGAGTCTACTGGTGCAGAGGAGGAAGAGGAGACCCAATTTACTACTCAGAGTACAGTGATCCAGTCGGTAAATAACTAACCCGGCTAGTTGATATAACATACAAAATGCATAAATAATACATAGAGTATCTGTGATTAAAGATTAACACAGACATACTTTGTTTTTCTAACTTTTCTATTTGGGGCCTGATGATCATGAACAGTCACAAGCAGAGCTGTTGTGACTCTGCAGCCCGACTGGCCTGAGATTTACTCTGGAGAGACGATCACTCTCACATGTGACATAAAGGATGGAGGAGACGCTGAGTGGGAGTATCTATGGAGAACACCCAGCTCACACAGACCTCAAAACCCAAGTGGCTCCATGATTACACCATCACACAGTGGAGACTACTGGTGTAGAGGCAGACTGAAAGATGAAACCTTTTTAACAGAATGGAGTGATAATTTCACAATAAAACCCAGTAAGTCATAAGTTGTCAATTACTAAATGTTAGCAGAATATATGTATTGTTAGTTTGGTTAATATATTTAAAGACAGTGTACCTTCACACCTATATTACACATCTGGAGACAGAAAACATGATGTAGGTTACAAGCGGTGCATGTAATCCACTGATGACTCATCATAACATGTCTTCCCAACAGATAAACCTCAGCCTGTCCTCACTGTGTCTCCATCATGGCTGAGTCCTGGAGACTCAGTAACTCTGACCTGCAGTGTTGAACATCCATCTGCAGGATGGAGGTTCTTCTGGTATCAGGCTGTTCCCAAACTGTCAGACTCCTACAGCTCTGAGCTGCTACCTGGTAGCACCAATGGGACTGAACAGGATTCCTACATTGTTCATGGACAGACGACCACAGCAGGATATGTGTGCAGAGCTGCAAGAGGAGATCCAGTGTTTTACTCTCTGTATAGTGAACCTAAGTTTGTCTGGACTGGAGGTAGGTTTGTTCAGACTTTTCCTTTCTTGCACAGAGAAAGAAATGTAGTTATTGTGATTACATTTTCCCTCAAACAGCATCTAACGTTGTGTTTGTCTCCTCATATGTTCTTCAGATTCTCATTCAGCAACCGTGCTGTTGGTTGTTGGTCTGGTTTGTGGAGTTTCACTGATTATTCTCCTGCTGCTGTTTCTGTATTGCTACAGAAAGTCAAAAGGTGAGATCTTTTCCTTCTGATATTATTGATTACACTCTAAGAAGTCAGACTCACAGATATAATTACATGTTCTGCTGTAACAATAGAACAATTTGCAATATAAAACCATGTAACAGCAAAAGCCTTTTTCTTCCAGAGTCCCGCCTCATGAGGTTGGTACAACACTCTCTTCTCTCATTCTGAACATAACAGTAGTACTTTACACGTTCCTCATTAAATACACTGTATTTACTTCATGTTCTGGGTCCACCAGGTCTCAGACCACCAATCAGAGCCCAGCTACAGACCACATGACCAACCAGGTTGACACTCAAAACAACACGTATGCCGCTCTTCTCCATGGTCAGCTTTAATCCTGATTCATTTAATAATGTATTAACTTTAAACCTGACATTTATATTTCTGGTTATCTGTTTAAAAATATTACATAATTCATATAATGTGGTTAAAATGACTGATATGACCTTGTCTTGATTTTCACGGCTCTGTAGGTGATTCTTGTGTCTATGAAACAATGAGAGGCTCTGAAGAAGCTGAACATGGTACAGTATATACTGTGTGTTTATCACAGAGCTGATAGAAACACTATAATAAGATGATGAAGTGACTGAATGACAATCCCTTGAATTTAAAAAAAGTATACTGTACATACTCAGATTCTGTGGTTGAGCTTAAATATATTGATTGCCAAAGTGAGTACTTATATTTTATGTTATGAAAATAAAATGCAATAGTTGAGATCCTTTTGTCAGCCAGCAGTGTTTAAATAAAGGAGAGAAAATGGTCTTTTCATGCATTCATCTGTACAAACAGTACAACAGACTTTGTACTACGACTTTGAGTGTATTTCTTTATTACTTCCACCAGGAGACACCAATGGTCAAACACAACACTGACAGTAAATAAGATTTTTTTTAAATATATTTTCTTTCTTCCAGGTCAATAAAACATCTGCATGGACAGAACCAGTGGAATGGATGACAACATGAAAAAACACATTCTTGTCTTTTTGTGTAATTATTGTGTGAACTTCTTATTTCCTTCCATGAGACATCATTTAAAGAAAAATACATCATGGCTTACATATTCAGTTTTACTCGGTGAAAGGTCTTCACATTATTATTTATAATAAATCAAATGTTAGGATTGAGTTTTTACTGTATATTCAGTTTTTTTTTAAATTATGTATTTTTCTCTTTTGGACAGTCACTTTTTTGTAGACATCTTTGAGCTTCAGTATATTGGTGATAATGCAGATATAAAGTCATCCTCTCTTTCATTTTTGATTAAAGAACTTTCCACATTTATAACATTTAATCAGTTTTTGGACAACGTATTTGTCCAACATACAAGTTTCTCTGTGTCTTTAAAAAAATATTTGACAGGTGTTGTATGCATTTTAGTTTCACCTTGATGGATTTTGTTTGTTATGTTTGACCTTTTTATGCATCAATAAACTTCCAGCACTAAGCTGCCAGCAATGTTTCTGACTGACATTTATTTAGCTAAACAATTAGTATGATAAGATTACTAGGAATACATTTTCACCTGCTCCACATTACATTCATAAGATTCATGTTGAAAATGAGTAAAAAGGTCCTTTAAAATACTTGCTACACTACAGTTAAGGGTCTGAAAGCTCCAGTTGTATCTTTCACTTGTAAAGTGTTTGACCTGGTCATGTTTCAATCTAATTAAACTGGAATAGATCACAGCAATGTAAATATATTACTTAATTATTTAAGTCTCTCCATATAGAGTCCTGTATTCACTACTGAAGCTGTTGCTCGATGTTGATATGTGAAACGGAAGAGGAGCAAACCACGACACATGAAAATGATTAAGAGTGACAGAAGTTGGAAATATCTTTAGTGAATAAATAGAAAAACTGAATATGTGTAATCACAAACGGCATGCCCATACTTGAGAAGTGTATTAATCACAATACGGGTTAATACTTTATCAGACATCAAACTGACAGTTTCAAAAAATCAATGGATGTTTTAAAAAGGTGAACTTTTATTATTGGCAAATGTGTTTTACTGTTGTATAAAAACGAAAGACTTAAAAACAAACCATGACATTCACCAAGATCCTGCTGCAGAAGAAACTATCACACTCAGGCTTTTGTCAATTTTGACCTCCTCTCCTTTTCTCTTTTACAGAACCACTTTAAGTCGACAGGCAGGCCTGGACTGGGACAAAAATTCGGCCCTGGACTTTTTGGTCCAGACTGACCCACCACAATCCGCGCGCAGATACTGTGCCAACTCGGTCCGTTGATGTACTGTACATATAATCACACAAGCCCTTAATAACACTACTATACTGAATAATATCCCTTGATATTCTGGAGCATTGAATAAAATAAATGATGACTACACAGTATGTTGCTCACTTGCTCTTAAGAAGGATACTGGAGAAAGGATTCAAGATTCAAGAGTGTTTATTTATACAAATACTCATACAAATACAAATAGAACTCCCTGTGGAAGACGTCCCTGACTGTATGAAAGCCACTTTCGAAGTGTGCCATCCTCGCAGCGGAAAACTTTCTGCCATTTGGGGTTACTTGTTGTTGATTGTTGAGGGTGATGGTTAAAAAATAGCTGAAGGGTAATCAGTGTTTCATTAGTTTTAATAACTGTATAATGTGAAATGGGTCATTGTCTCCTTGTCTCTTATTTGATGTAATTTAATCTGAAAATTTCCATAAATAAGTGTTAAAAAAAAGAAAAGCAAGGACAATAAACCATAAACAGACAGAAAAAAATAGGTAAAGCATATTTGAACAAATTGGACAGTGGGCTTGAAGAAAGTGTATTGATACTTAAAACACTTTAACTCTGGTGACCTGATTTGTAATTATAAAAATTGTGAAAAAGCAGATCTGCATACTCAAACCACAGCACCATAAAATAGTGGTTAATTAATCAGGATAGTATATCATTTTCCAACACTTTAGAACTAGATTCACACCACACGCTATCTATTATGTCAAGTAAAGTTCATAGACAACGTTTCTGAACATTTAGTGAATGAGTGTTTATCCACAACATGTTAGCTAGCACACTCACCTGCTATCACCACCACCACTCTCCTCCTCCCCCTCCTGTACCACCATGGCAGCGGGAGCCTCACTTCCACTGTCCGACGACCCCTCCTGGGAGGGACCCCCCGGAGCCGGAGGCTACGCCACCGCCGCCGGCCCCCGCAGCAGCAAACATGTTTATTATATTTCTGCTCTTAGCAGCATCAGTTGCGAGAGCTTTTTTCTTCTTCTTTTCCCTCAGTTTTTCTGCACCGCCTTTTCGTTTTTTCTCCATTTTTGCTTTCTCTTCTCTCTCACAGATTGCTAATGATGTGTCATTAGCTCATCATTAAAGGTGGTTGGACGAGGGGGGGTCTGGAAAATGCGTGGGCGGGACTACTGGGCCCATCATAGGGCCACTGGGCCTCTTATGCGTCTTTACATAAAAAAAAAAAAAAAAAAAGGTCAGCCACTGCCGGCCCATTACTGACCGGCCCACCGGAAAAACTCCAGGTACTCCCTATGGCCAATTCACCGCTGTCGACACTTTTTATTGTTTGATGTTCATTGTCAAGTTAATGTCAATGAGCATCACACATATACAGTATTGGGTACCACTTTATAATAACTACACACTATTTAGCATTAGTAAAGTCAGCTTTATTTGTCATTTCTTCCACATGTGCAAACATACAGAAGATTTGAAAAACCGTTTCTCTCCTGTCTTTAATATAATAAAGTGTGAAATAGATTAAAAAAAAAGAACATTTAGACAGCATACAACATAGAAATTAAGAAAACTATAAGTCTGTATTGTATTGTAGCAGCAGTCGGACATGAAGTGTTTAGCAGCAGCATTCAGACATTCATGATTTGGTTCTCATACTTTATAAATTATGGATTCTCCATTTATAAATTAAGTAATGCATATTGCAAACCAATTATTAAGGACTTATAGATGATGCACTAATGGTTAACATGTGCTTTCTAAACGTGTTTTAATACCAGTGGCGGGCCGTGGATTTTCTACCTGCGCCTTCAGTTGATCAGCTGTTTAACAGCGTTTTGAAAAGATCTTTTCCTTCTGATATTAGTATTCTGATATCACAAAAATGAGTTGCCAACACAATATATAACTCTTTTACACAATATTCAGCGACATAAGTAAAATGTCATAAGGCACCTGTAATTCTTAAATAACCTTAAATCTCTTTTCCATGTGTTTTCTTCCAGGTCAATAAAACTTCTGCATGGACAGAACCAGTGAACATGAAAAACCACGCCCTTGTCTTTTCGTGTAATTATTGTGTGAACTTTTTTTTTTCCTTCTAGTATTTTGTACAGTTAACCTATTAACACATAATTCAAAGAAAATACATCATATGGCTTTAATATTCAGTTTTAATTTGTGACAGGTCTTCACATTATTACATATAATAAATCAAATATTGGGATTGAGTGTTGACTGCATATAATGTTTTTATGTTCTCTCTTTTGGACAGTCACTTTTTTGTAGACAGCTTTGAATGGAGGCTGGTTTAAAAAGTAGAACAACGTTTGACATCTTTGAGCTTTAGTACGTTGGTGATAATGAAGATATAAATTCATCCTCTCTTTCATTTTTGATGAAAAAGCTTTCCACATTTATAACATTTAATCTGTTTTTGGACAACGTATTTGTTGCATGTTTAGCTTGTGAAGTATTTGACCTGGTCATGTTTCAATTTAATTAAACAGGAATAGATCACAGCAATGTAAATATGATATTACTTCATTCTTTAAGTCTCTGCATATAGAGTCCTGTATTCACTACTGAAGCTGTTGCTCGATGTTAATATGTGAAACGGATGAGGAGCAAACCACGACACATGAAAATGACAGAAGATGTAAATGTTTTGCTGTTGAATAAAAAATAAAGACAACTCAGTGATTCGAGACACCTTTCCACTATAGTTGGATGATTGACAGCTTTTATTGTGAAGGAGAGATGTGCCAAAGAGTGGATCCAAATAATGTTAAATAAAAAAAACTGCATCATTGTGCAGCTTCTTCCAACTTTCTCTGATATCACCCGGATACCAGAGGAAGTGTGTGTTTTCCTTCAGACAACACGACTCCTCTATGTTTTGACCACATTTACTTCTTATCACATTTACTCTGGAGAGTGTTAGAGACACATACAGGATAAAAAGTAGGTTTGTTCATGGGATGCTTTATTCATCGGTCTTATTTCTGAGATATGTGCTAAAAGTGTGCTGTGATCAAACCAGTCTAGTTGTGTGAGCTTTGAGTCAATAGAAGGAAGAAGAGGAAGAAGGTGGAGAAAACGTCCAATCCAATGCTGCAGTTTCAAACTTTGCTCAAAGTGTAAAAGCTACAAAAGCCTTTCAGGAGCAGAGTGACAGAGTGAGAGTGGATGTGAGGATGGGACTCACTTTAGTTTGTGTGCTGGGGCTTTTCTGTGAGTACTTTCTATGTTTAAATCATAGTTTTATAGAGAAAACCTTTTAAATACCTGAAGTTAATAGTTTCTGTCAGTTTGATGATGAATGATGAAGTTTCTAACTTTATTTCAGTGATGAATATTCTCCTCTACTGTGGACACGCTCAAGGTTTTTATACAACTTTCTTTCTTTTTATATATTCACTCAAGACAATTCTCCACCTGTTGTCACTCTTTAACACGTTATATCCTGTGTGTCCTGTTTAGTTCATTTATGATGAATAAAAAAACAAAACATTTAATTATTTGTGTTTGTTTCTAGATGTTTTGCTGTCCATTGAGCCAAACTGGTCCACTTTTTTTACTGGAGAGAATGTTACCTTCATATGTGACATGAGGAAAGGAAGACATGTTGACTGGTATTACTCACTCAGGAGGGATGGTCATACATTTCCCCCCAACAGCCCAAAAAGGAGATTTACACAACCTCTAACTACAGAAAACAGTGGTCGTCAATATCAGTGTGTTGCGGCTCACAAGAACTCTCCAGCTGTCATAATAGAAAGTAATAGCATCTCTCTAACTGTATCAGGTAAGTGAACAGAGTTTTACCATCATGAAGTTCACTAAAAACACTTGTTTATTTATGAGCCATGTTGATAAAATAAACCTGTCTGGCAAAGTGCTAATATAATATAATGTAGTGATAATGTATAAATGTTAACTAGCATGAGATTCATTGGCGCCTCCTTCAGGGGAAATGTCCTCATTACTTAGTGAACCTGTCATTTATTACATGAAGAGTGACTTTGACATCTTCTTCTGTCTCCAGCTTAATGTTAAATATTAATTATGTTAAAAACATAAATTACTGATACTTGTAATATTGTTAATTAAACTGATTTACTAAACTAACTGTGTTACAGACAAAGACGTGGTCCTAGAAACTCCTGCTGCCTCCGTGTTTGAAGGAGAATCAGTGACTCTTCACTGTAGACACCGAAATAAAAGAAAGGAGAAGAATGCTCTCTTCTACAGAGACGGATCACTTATTGAAATGGACACAAACCCTCCAAATAAAACGACCATTTCTCTGAAGTCAGATGGGAGCTCTTACATGTGTAAATTTGACGACGAAGAATCTGAACCGATAAAACTGAGAGTTAAACGTAAGTAGTTTTCATATTAAAGTGTCATCCATTTTGTATGTTCATGTGTTCTGATACATGTGTATCTATTGATGATTTATGTGTATTTGTGTGTATTTTCTGAATATTCTGCAGCAAGCTCTCCATTTCCCGTGCTGTTGGTTGTTGGTCTGGTTTGTGGAGTTTCA